>VBSM01000361.1:45621269-45669173 GCA_008086735.1 Cheirogaleus medius
TCGGCCTCCCAGAATGCTAGGATTACAGGCGTGAGCCACCGCGCCCGGCCTTAAGTTTCTTTTTATTCTAAAATTTTGCATAGATTTACATTGCTCTCTGTGATATGTCTATGTTTATTTTCATGCAAAATAACTTAAAATTCATTTCCAGTTTAAATTACTATATTAAATCCTCTATTAGGTAATGTTAGCTCCTGTAACAAATAAGTCCCCAAACGTTAGTGGTTTGACACAATGAAAATTTCCTTTCTTTTCTTTTCAATTTATTTATTTATTTTCTTTTTTTAAAATTTCAGAATATTTGGGGGTACAAACATTTTGGTTACATATATTGCCTTTGCATCACCCAAGCCAGAGGTATAAGTGTGCCCATCCCTAGTACAGTGTGCTCTGCACCCATTAGTTATGAGTTTACCCATCCCCTCCACCTCTCTCCCACCTGCCTGGCACCCGATGAATATTACTTCCATGTGAGCACCTAAGCATTGATCAGTTAGTACCAATTTGATGGCGAGTACATGTAGTGCTTTTTTTCTATTTTCGTGTTACTTCACTTTGGAGAATGGGCTCTAGCTCTACCCAGGGTAATATAAGAGGTGCTAGTTTACCATTTTTTAAATGGTTGAGTAGTACTCCATGGTATACCTATACCACATTTTATTAATCCACTCATGCATTGATGGGCACTTGGGTTGTTTCCACATCTTTGCAATTGTGAATTGTGCTGCCGTAAACATTTGAGTGCAGATGTCTTTATTATAAAATGTCTTTTTTTCCTTTGGGTAGATGCCTAGTAGTGGGATTGCTGGTTCAAATGGTATTTCTATTTTTAGTTCTTTGTGATATCTCCAAATTACTTTCCATAGAGGTTGAACTAGTTTGCAGTCCCACCAGCAGTGTAAGAGTGGTCCTATCTCTCCACATCCATGCCGACGTTTGTTGTTTTGGGACTTTTTGAAAAATGCCATTCTCACTGGAGTTGGGTAATATCTCATTGTGGTTTTGATTTGCATTTCCCTGAGGAATAGATATGTTGAGCACTTCTTTTTTAATATATTTGCTGGCCATTGTTCTGTCTTCTTTTGCAAAGTTTCTGTTCATGTCTGAAAGTTTCCTTTCTTGATCAACTCTCAATCCAGTGTAAGTAATTTTGAGCAGCGAAGTGCTTTTATTCAGAGGTGATTCAGGAATCTTGAACTCAGTCTCCTTCCATCTTTCAGCCTCACCGTCTGTCTTAGTCTGCTCAGGCTGCTGTAACAAAGTACCACAGACAGGGTGGCTTAAACAACAGAAATGTATTGTCACACAGTGCTGGAGACTAAAAATCTCATATCAAGGTATCAACAGGATTGGTTCTTTTGGAGAGCTGGGAGGGAGGGATCTATTTTAGGTTTCTAAATTCTATCAAGTTTAGACAGAAAGAAAGGTAGTAGAAAGGGTACTATACTAGATATTATGGCTGCTGTGGTCCGTTCAGTATTCACACAAATTAGGTGAGTGACCTTAAGATAGTTCTTTGTATTTTAGAGTCTCAGTGTCTGCTTTTCTAATGCTCATTTTAGCATTAACATCTTATAATGGTTTAAATCATATTTATCCATCTGTCCCTCTCTCTCCATTCTATTATCTGTTCAGCCTGTCATCCATTCATTCATTCTTCCATCCATCTATCTTCTCAATCAGCTAAAATTTACTGAGTACCTATAATGTTCCCTGCACTAAGCCAATGTCTGGGAATATGATAATGGATGAGACACAATCTCTTTCTTCAAGGCATTTACTAGCCTAATGGGAGAGACAGACAAGTAAAAAGTACATAGAATCTCTCTATTTCATCTTCTACATTACAATACTTCAAATATTTGAGAAAAGGTAACATTTCCCACTTTTTCTTTCTCGGCTGCTTGTTTCTAGATTAAATATACTCTAATTTCTTTAACTGTTCCTCATGTAACACAGTTTTATCACTCTTTTAAATTAATGTTCTGTGATATTTTCTAGTATTTTTTCTTAATTCAGAAATTTTAATAAATAAGAGCTATGCTACTTGATTAGGAAGTGGACAACAATCAGACTTTGCCCAGGCTGAGGGTCTCACACTAATTTAATCTGGATCAAGACTAGATGTTACAAATTATAATGGCCTCTCAGATTATATTTTTCTTGTGTTTTCTCCAGTTGTGTCCCTCAAACACATTTATTGAGTTCTCGTTTATGGTGGAGTGCTGTCTTGGACAAGGTTAGCAGACACCTTGTAGTGAAATGCAGAAGTCATAATATTGACACAAGGGCCATAATATTAAAAAATCAAAAAACAAAACAAAATAAAAAATCATTAATCATATGCCAGGCACTTAGTGAACTTTATCTCATAACAACTCTATGAAATATTCACCATTTCATCACTGAGGCTGTCATGTCTTGGAGGATAAATGAGATAAACGACTTGCCCACAGTCATACAGCTGGGAGGAGAGGCTGGAACTTATCCCCAGGTTTCTTTGATCCTACAGACTTGGCTCAGAGTCCTTATGCTTAAGCATCTCTCTCAGGGCCCTCTGTTCTATTAAAGATTAGGGCATTGCTTGGTGGAGTTTCTGTGAGGCTGCTGAGATATAAGGGGAAGTCAGCTGGCAGATTGAGGCCAGACCTCATGGAGATTATTTCTTGATGGAGACATTATGGTCCTGGGTTTAGGCCTTAGCTTTTCCCTTTCAAGATCTCGCTTCTATTATTTTGTCAGAATGAACAGACTTTGAGGGATAGAGTCTCTCTAACATAATACAAAAGAGAATGATTTATAAACCACAGTCCCAATTTACCATGGGAAATAGAGCTGATTTTTAAAAACCAGGAGCATTTTTCCCAACCAGACATTCCCTTGCTGTGGGGTCAGTCACTCAGAAGAACAAATAATAATTCAGAATGTTGCTTGGTGAGCATAGAATTTACAGCAAAGAGATTAGGTATTGCCCAAGGGAAGTCTCCTCAGGCTAATATAACTTGGAGTTAATCCTTCTCTGCCCTACGGTTATTTCTGCCTAAATTACTAGAATCCATCTTCTAGAATCACAACATAATTTTCCTTGGTCACTGTTAGACACACTGACAATCTAACCTTCCAATTCTCTTTAGGCAATATTTCTCTTTTAGAAATATCTATTATCAAAAACATCTCTTGTGACATTACTTCGTGTTGTAATGTTCTAAATTATTGTTTATCTTTATTAGTTCACACTGTAGGTTGTCTGCTTCTTAATGAGGCTTGGGTTGTACCTTGTATTGGGCATGGGGGTGTGTGTCATCCATTTTGCAGTAGCTAGGAGGTTTGGGACATTGACTTCAGCTAGAAGGATGAACTCTAATTAGTCTAAAAAAATCCCAGTAAAGCCTTACTCCAAAGCCAACACTCGTGTCTGTTTTAGGATGCCAGGCCTAAGCTGCCATGCCATTTCCATGGCTAGAGGGATTGGTCCAGGAATTTTTGCTATTATAATCTGGATAAATGTGATGTGAAGATAAATTTTAGAGAAGGGCAATTCTGAAAATGATTCTTTCCTTTAAGAGGGAGCCACCGAAGGAGCATGGGTATAAGGCCACAATGGTTAGAGCTACTTTTCTGCTAATCTGAGGGTGAAGCCCCATAGCAGAAGGAATAATTTAGACCAGTGGAGGAAAAGGGGGCTGGAGTTAATATATTATGTGAAGTCCAAAGCCCAGCCTACCTCTAGACTTTCATTCATGTGATTGAATAAATTCCCTCTTTGTGAGATGCAGTTTCATGTAGGTTTTTTGATACATGCAACTGAAAGCATACCGATTGAAGGATGACTTTCTCAAAACCATTTTATATTCACAAACCATCAGGAAAAGTTCTGCAGATCACCAGATCTATCCATTATATATGATTTTTTGATACTCTCAGTTCAGTGAGTGAGATCTTTTAAACAGCCGTTTGATTGTGAGGTCCGATTTACCTTTTGTGCAATTACTGTAGTTATCATTAATCCAGCCATAGCTTACAGAAATATCAGCATAGCCATTTTTCTGAGCTCGAGGCAGGAACTGATGTGTATCTATGTATCAGTCAAATGCATCGTTCCCCAGAACTATCAACTTACTAGCTCCAAAAGTCTTCCCTAGACTCACCCTGGCACTAAGAGCATTTTTGTTCAGTACGGGTTCCACAGACATTGTCAGAAGATTTTATCACCTCTGGATCCCCGGCTGAATCAAATTTAGTGGCCTATTGTTCAAGATCTGACCCAAACCACAAATACCTTCAAAGTGCTGGCTCCTGATGATGCTGAGGTTACGGCAGAATGTACTAATGTACTGCGTCCTTCTCGGAAACAATTTTCCTATGAATAAAAAGTCAGTTGAACTTCATGACCTAATTAGCTTGCCTTCTGGAGCAAGCTCTTTATCTTTTTATGGATCAGTAACAAATATTCAGCAGTTTTACAGCTCATCTGTGGATTTTACTTTGTCTAGCCATTCACTCATTCATTTAACAAATATTACTGAACTAATACGTGGAAGTGACCCAAGAATAATCTTGTAAGAAACTTCTGCCTTACTCTTCATATTCACCCAGACATCATGCCTTCCTCTGTATTCCTGCTCCCATTAACTCGATGCAGTTTCCATTACTTTCTGAAATGCTGCCATTTCCCTGCTGCTAGTCTTGCCCTGTCCAGCATTTCTGTGCTCAAGGTGCTTTCTAGCTTCTGTGTCAATGAAAGCTATAATGCTATGGTGGGCTTTTTGCTGAATATACCATTAATGGACGTTAGTGCCTTGTGTTGCAAATGTCCTTGGAGAATGAGCCCTTCACCATGCTATCCTGAGATGAATGTGCTCTGCAACTTGTGTGGTTTCATCTGTGGCCTCCCTTTATGCCATTTGTGTACTGGAGAACATTTTGAACTAATAATGGTTGAAAATGATAACGCTAAACCTGTGGCAAAGAGACAAAGGCATAAGGTCTTGTAGGATGTAATAATGCAAGTTCTGTGGTAGTTCAGGCATCTTTAGTAAGTGATTCAGGAAAGAGAAGTCATAAAGGGAGGAGGGTGAATACTCTTTGAAACCATGAAGGGTGTCATATTTATCACTGCAACCTGGAAGAATTAACCAACTGTATGAATGATAGCAGAGAGAGAGAAACTATAGTCAGTAGAATATAATAATTTTGGATGATTTGATGAGAAAGGAAGTGCAACGGTGCTTGTGGCATCATGGGACCTCATCTCTCTGGGAATTATGATTTATTGATGTCTAAGTGCTGATTAAAACTAAAACCAATTTCCACCAATGCATTCCTGTGCTTAAAGGGTTATTTTTTAATTATAGATGCTTAATATTATAATTTCTATGTCCCTTAGTTTTATTTATTTATTTATTTTTAAATTTCCTCTTATTATGGGGGTACACGTATTGTTAGGGATACATATATTGCCCCTGCTACCCCTCCCCCACCCCGCCGTGCCAGAGCTTCAAACGTGTCCGTCAGGTGGTGCGCACCTCACCCATTATGTAAATATACACCTTTCCCCTCCTACCCCCTCCCACCTGTCCATGTCCCTTAGTTTTTAAAGACCTAAAACTTTATTTTATTATTGTCTTATATAAATCTCACTAAAATGTATCATATTCTTTGCTTTATTTCTGACAATGTTGTTAAATAAATTTAAATTTTTTATAACAACTTATTGACTCATTATTATGAACATTATATATGTTATGTTATTCTGTGATGTGGTAATAGGTAGGCAGTTATGGGGTACTGTTTTACCTCTATATAAAACTTGTAGGTGAGAATGGCCTAGAACATTTTAGATAAACAAGAGTAATGAGGGAGTCCCTACCAAGTACTTCAATGTTTTATAAAGCTACAGTAATCAATAATGTTTTTATGGTATAGAAACAGAATATACAGTCCAGATTCTTTTTCTAATATATAATAAATATTTAGTATATAATAAATGTGGAATTGCAAATCAACCAAGAAAAAATAGATTATTAAAAAAATGACATTTGGAAAATTATCTAATCATTAAGATCAAAAAATGTTTAGTCTACTTCATATGATTAATCCTAGATATATTAAAGAACTACTAGAAAATGTAGTAGAAATGTATATTTACATAACATGGGGTTTGGGAAGGGTTTTTGAAGCAAGATATTAAAGCCTTAAAGGTAAAGACTGATAATTTATGTACATAAAAATTTTAAGACTTCTGAATTTTAAACACACTTTAACCCCATAAAATAGAAGAATAATGGTGTCTCACCCCCTAGAATGGCTACTATTCAAAAGCCAGAAAATAAATAAGTGTTGGTGAGGATGTAGAAAAATTGGAACCTGTCTGCACTGTTGATGGGAATGTAGATTGGTACAGCCACTGTGGAAAACAATATGACACTTCCTTAAAGAATTAAATATATGATCTAGCAGCTCCATTTCTCGGTATATACCTAAAGGGATTGAAAGCAGGGACTCAAAGAGGTATTTGTACAGTCACATTCATAGCAATATGACTCACAATCATTGAGGGGTGGAAGCAACCCAAGTGTCCATCAACAGATGAATGGATAAGCAAAATGTGGTGTGTATGTACAATGGAATATTATTCACCCTTAAAAGGAAGGTGATTCTGACACATGCTGCAACATGCATGAACATTGAGGACACTATTTTAGGTGAAATAAGCCAGTTGCAAAAGGACAAATACGGTGTGATTCCACTGACATTCACAGAGACAGAATATAGAATGGTGATTTCTAGGAGCTGAGGGGAGAAGGAAATGGGTAGTTATTGTTTAATGGGTACAGAGTTTCAGTTTTAGAGGACGACAAGAGTTCTAGAGATGGATAGTGGTGATGGTTGCTTAACAACGTGAATGTATTTAATGCCACCAAACTGTACATTTAAAAATGGTTAAGATGATAAATTTTATGTTATATGTGTTTATCACAATTTAAAAAATCAATAAAAGAGGAATGGTGAAGGTTAGGGTCAAGAGCACACTCTGGAGTCACACTCGGCTGGGTTTTATCATCTTTCCTCCTGCTGGCTCGTTGACTTTGGGCGTGGTTGTTGAACTCTTTGTGCCAGACTCTTCTCATCTCAGGGTTACTTGGAATACTCAGTGAGATAATTCCTGTAAAGTGGTTTTTACAATACGTGGGACATAATAACTGTTCAATAAATGAGGCCTGCCGTTATGTTAAAAGTGAAATGATGAACATATAGACTTGATGTATAAAGAACTTCAACAAATCAATGAGAAAATGGTAAAAAACCTTAAAGTGATGAATAAAGGACATGTTAGGTATTTTTTATTCTAAGGAATAAAGACTTTTCTGGGCTAACTTAATTAGGGACTTTTTGAAGCATAAATTAAAGAGATGGAGTCTTAGGGAAATATAAGAATAGGAAATTTGCACAAGATTGGAAATAGGTCTAAGGTAGTTTTAGGGATCCTGGTGGTAGAATCTCCATTTCACTGCTCTGTCATTAATGGGATTTCTCTCCTTTTGTTCAATCTCTCTCTTATTTCTTCTCATCTAATAAATCATTGCCTCACTCCTTTATCTATCTTATCTACATCAGAGTTTCTACTTATTCCTGATTTGTGCTTCCTCGTATCTTTAATGTCCTCATAATTTTGGTTTGCCTCGGCCTCTCCTGGATCTTATTCAGAATATTTTTTCAGCTTTAGTTCCCACTGCTAGCAGCCGGCTTTTTCTCCATTTCTCCAACTCAAATTATTAGAAATAGAATCTGATTGGAGCTTTCCTTGTTTTTGGCAAGAATCTTATTGGGCCTTTCTTTGTGGCAAGGCTTTTTGAAGCTCACTGATCAGCAACTTTGGCTACACTTATGCCACCTGACCAGCCCTATTGCAATCAGCTGTGGTCTGGGTGGTCCATTTCTGTGGGGTACAAAATAAGATTTTCTGGGGCTGCCTCTATAGAAGGGGCTATTTGCATTTTCTAAATCTGCTTTTTATAAATCACTTTTGTAATGACCAGATTGTTAGGTTTTTCTAGCTGAAGATTTGATAACTCCTTTATTTTCAATGTCTGCTTTTAATAGTTCATTCCTGTTTCTGTCACCTTGTTCACAAGATGCTAACTGTTATCCAACCTTCAGTCTGTGAGTCAGAACAAGACAGAGATATAATGGGACTGTAAGATGACCACAGAAAATAATCATATTGGTAAGCTTGATTTACCTTGATTTACAGAAGAGAGTAAGTCAATGAGCTCTGGTTTGAGGGTGCTTGTTTTTCTTTAGTAAAACACATGATCTTGGATTAGAGGCTTTTTGAATTACTTAGGTTTGCATGGATTCTGAGAAGGTGAGGTTGCTAAAGTCTAACTATCAGATTGAGTGAAAGTTTCTTGTACATCTGAGCAGATGTGACACCTTTATTCACAGTATGTCATATTACTTTACATACTTGTGTTACTTTCTCCTCTCCCCGCCAATGTCTTTGCTAGGAAATGTTTCCCTTTCAGTAGAAAAATAAGCCAAATTTTCTTGTTATCTTTTGGTTAAGGGAGGTGGTGCTTTTTTCAGGGAAAACAATTAAAAGTAATATAAAACTCTATAGTGTCAAAGTAAGATGATTTTTTTATGCAAATACTACCTTGAAGTTTTTAACCATCTGTTCTTAATTGAGCTTGCAGGAGGTTATCTTTATAGTTTAAGAGACATACTGTGAATGGTTAGGTACATACTGGAGAACCCAAGAAATAGGGATCAACATAATGTATGTGAAAAGAAATTAGTCAAAGGAAAAATTTTACTTGTTTTGAGCATGAAAAATGGAACTGAATTGAAAAGAGGAGGGAGATATTCTCGAGTTCAGTAGTGGAAATAGTCAAACGTAAACCATGGTGATTTTGTTTGGGGACCACATATATACACATCATGTAGGAAGATATAATTTCTTCCATAGCAATAAACTATTACTATTTTTTCTTATTTGTTATGAATTAGGCTTTGTTGTTCTCCAGGACCCCCAGAGATTTTGAAGAAAGGCTATATAGATATGGATAAAGCATATCCTCTATCTTGTCTCTGGCTGGGGAAGTCAGCATATTTTTAATGTAAAAAAGTGGTTGCAGCTTGGTGATGAAGACTCCATAGCTTGCAAAGGAAGAGACTCTCTGAGAACTCACAGAATGAGTTTTGAATCTTGGAGTGCTTGCCCAAGGTGGATGAATCACTGGGATCACAGTTAGTCAACAGCATTTCTGGAGCACTCATGAAGTGCATAACACTGTAGTAGCTGTAGCTGTAGTACGAGTTCCTGTTTGGGGGCATGTGACTTCTGCATAGTCTTGACAGATTTACAGGCTGATAGAAGAAATATCAGTCAGATCATTGGTCTGACTGCAGAGAAGAAGCATAAATGAATCTGTGTCCAAGTGGGAATTTGTTCAGCTGCTTTTTCTCTCTTTCTAACCTAGCAAAATAACATGAAAACCTTGAAAATCACATGAAGGATCTTGAAGATACAATGCTTGCATTTTAGAAATTAAGAAATGGAAGCTTAGAGAGATTAAAGAGTTGCCCTAGGTAACCCAGCTAGTGAGTGGTAGATTAAGAATGGGAAACCAGACCTACAATATGATTGTCATTTTAATATACTGCTCAGATCTTACACCCTGTTGTGCTTGTGGAAATGCAATTCATTTTACACTGCATTACTAAAATAACTTTCAGTTTGTTACTATTTCTCAAAGCTTGTAATGGTTGGTTGTTTCATAATATCTGTTTTATTAGACAACCTTGATAGTTCTTTTTATATGTGGACAGAGAATTTATGATGGAGTCCTCTTCTTTTATGCTTTGTAAAGTGATTATAAAAGGTTATAAATGGACATATTGTGGGACCAGTAGCTTGCTTTGTGTCAGGTGTGAGGAAGAAATGTGGGTGTGAATTCACCATGCATTGGTAATGACCTCAGACTGTGAGCAAAAACATCTGGATTATGGTTCCACCTCTGCATTAATTAGCTCTGCATGCTGGGTCTTAATTTCCTCATCTGGCCAAAGAAGGTTTCAGTTGCATAACCTCTGAGCTCCCCAGAAGATGAAATATCATACTATTCTAGGTCAGGAAAAAGTTAGAGAAACTTTAGTCTATACTTGTTACAGGACTGTAATGGGTAAAGATTTTAAATAGCCTAAATGTACATTGTCACAATTCACAAAGCAATCGCACAACTCTTAATTTCATACTGGCTTTTGAGTTTTCTTACTCACAAAGGTGTTGTCTAACTCGGACTGTGAAATAGTGAGATGTGAGTACATCCACCTTTACATATGTACTGCAACCACCCTGCACCCCTGATTCCACTAACGAGACCACTGGGACTCCCATGCCTATCTGCCTTTGCATGTGTCCTTCTCCTTGTCTCACATCCTTTCTACCCTGTCTTGCCCTGGCAAACTCCTATTCATCCTTTAAGGTCCAACTCAGATATCACCTCCCCGAGAAGCCTCTCATAACCATGTCAGTTGTCAATCAACCAATATTTATTGATCATCTACTATGTGTAAAGCATCTTGTCAGTAGCTGAAGTTGGTCACAGCTCCACCTCTCATAGCCTAGTAAGGAAGACTGACATTAAGTAAATAATTATAAATAAATAATAATTACAAGAATGCAAGGTGATGTGAGGGAAAAGCACTGAATGCTCTTAGAGGAGCTAGTGGAGAAAACTAAACTCAGAATTAGTGGCTTCCTTCCTTCGGTTTCCATAGCACTCTAATTACATTGCATCTTACCAGTGTTACGGGTTTATAGATCTATCTCCTCCTCTAGACCTGTGTGGTCCAATATGGTAGCCCCTAGTCTCCTGTGACCATTTAAATGTAAAGTAATTAAGATAAAATTAAAATTCAATTTCTCGGTCATACTAGCCACATTTCAAGTGCTCAGTAGCCACGTGTTGCTGGTGGCCACCATACTGCGTAGCACAGACAGAGACCATTTCCATCACTGCAGTAAGTCCTATTGAACAGTGCTGCTCCAGACTGTGAATTCTTTGGCATCAAATATCATGTTTCATTCATCTTTGTATCCGTGGGCCCTGGAACAGTGATTTTATTATTCAGCGAATATTTGTGTATATGCCTATTATATGTCAGGTACAATTCTAGGTCCTGGGGGAAAAACATAGAACAAAAAATAGTTCTTGCCTTCATGGAACTTACACTTTAGTGGTGTTGAGGGGAATTGGAAATCAACAAATCAACAGCAAATATATACTATGTCAGATGGCAATGAGTACTATGGAGAAAAATTAAGCAGGTTACATTAGGTAAAAAGAGGAGGTGAGGAGTCAGGCGTGGACAGGACAGGCCTCACTGAGGGAACGAGTCACCCCAAAGGAGCAGCATGCATAAGGTCCCTGAGGCAGGAGTGTGTTCGGCTTGTTCCAGCAGCAAGGAGGCGGGTGTTCTTGGAGCTGAGTGAGGAAAGCAGGGACTCACAGACATGGGGGCAGCAGGACAGAAAGGATGGAGCAGGGCTTTTGGCTTTTACTCTGAGTGAGATGAGGAAAGTTGAGAAGTGTTGAGCAGAGGAGGGAAGAGGTTAGACTTACGTTTTAAATATGATCGGTCTCGTTGCTGTGTTGGGAATAGACTGAAGGGAGCAAAGCCAGAGACAGTTAGAGGCCATTAGGCAGGAGAAAACAGCGGCTCGAATGGGATGGTGACAGCGAAGGTGGTGAGAAGTGAGCATGTTTTGAATGTGGAGAAGGCAGGATGTGCTGACAGATTGGATATAAAGTATGAGGAAGAGAAGAGTCAAGGGTGACTCCAAGGACTTTGCCCCGAGAAAGTAGAGGAACAGACTTTGCATCAACTGAAATGGAGAAGACTCTGGGCATTGCAGATTGGGTAGGAGTATCAGGAGTTTGGGTTTGGGCATATTAAGTTAAAATGTCTGTTGAGCATCTTAGTGGCTATGCTAAGCATGAATGACATATTTCCGTCTGTGTGTTTAGGGGAGAGGTCTGGCTAGAGGTATAAACTCTTGTTGACTGAATGACTAATTGGATGAATGAATGCAACATTATTATTATTTTAAAATGGCAATTCTGAATTTGAAGGTGCAGGACTTAGTTTTGGGGAGCAATTTGCATACAGACAAGAGAAAACTCAAAGAGGAGGCCTGACAATTGGAGCAGGCAATATATGCATATCCCAATGAATACTACCAATTAATTTGCTCTTGAAATTATTTTGAACAGAGATTTTAGGATTTTAAATTTAAAATGTCCTTCTCTTCAGAGGATGGGGCGGTGTATTAGTTTCCTATGGTTGCTATAACAAATTACCACAAATGTAGTGGCTCGCGGCAACACAAATTTATCATCTTGTAATTCTGGAGGTCAGAGTTTGATATGGGTGTCATGAGGCTAAAGTCAAGGTGTAGGAAGGGCCACGTTCCTTTCTGGAGGCTCTTGTGGAGAAACCATCTTTCTTATGTGGCATCAGTCCAACTCTGACACTCCTGCCTCCCTCTTTCACTGATAAGGACCCTTGTGATTACATTGGACCCATTGGATAATCCAGGATAATCTGCCCATCTCAAGGTTATGGATTAGTAGCCTTAATTCTATCTGGAACCTTAATTCCCTCTTGCCATGTAATGTAATATATCCACAGGTTCCAGAGGATTAGGATGTGCCTACCTTTGGAGGAGGTGATGTCTTGAATTTGTTCATTTTTTTTTATGCCAAAAGAGGGGATTGAGAGGATGTCTAATTGGGGTTTGTGTATACTCTAGACATCCTCTCAATTGCTTTTATTATTGTACATTGATCTTTTGACACTAAAAGCCAAAAAAGCCTGACAATTGTTAAGCAGAAGAGGAACTTGAAGAGTTTATGTTTAGACAAAGTTGGGTACACGTTCTGCTTTCAATTAACTTTAAAAATATTTACGCTGTGTGTAAAGACAAACTGAGAGACCTAAGAATATTATGCTGGAGGCCATAAGCATGTGAGTGTATGTGTGTGGTTGTGTAATTATTCCATACAAACATTGTTATTCGTCATAAATCTTATATAAAGTCATATAAAATGAATACTGGAGTTTTTCCTACACTACTCTAAGGATTTATTTTTTGATTTTTTATGTATACCTTATATTTACACGGACCATATTTTATGAACCTACAATCTGTAAAATGCAAATGCCCTGTGGGTTATGGGATAGAACACCTGAAGTTGAGATTATCTTCAGGTACCTATTATATTTAATTGGTCCAAAAACTGTTGTGTCTTATTCTGAAATGTCTCCTCCAGCTATTCTTACCACCATTCGCATGGTCACCTTTTCAGCTAAGGCTAGGGCCACACTGGGACAGTTTCCTAATTGGCCTTAGTGAGGTGAATCTGGGAGGTAGGAGAGTGCAGCGGTTGAAAGAATGGGTTCTGAAATCAAATTATCGAAGTTCAATCTTATTTTGACCATTTACTAGATGGATGGCTATAGACAAGTTACTTCACCTCTGTAAACCTCAGTTTCCTCTCCTGCAAAATTGGAATAGTACTGATCTCATAGAGCTGTCATAAAGTTTACACTGAATTAAGGAGTAAATGAATTAGTCATGTTTGAGGACAAGAAATGCCAGTGGCTTTGTGGATGAGTCTGGGGGCACTGATGAAGAGAGGTCTGTTAGTGGGTATAAACATACAGTTAGACAGAAGGAATAAGTTGTAACATTTGATAGCAGAGGAGAGTGACTATAGTTAACAACAATATATTGTATTTTTCAAAATACCTAGAAGAGAAAGCCTGAAATGTATTCAACATGTAGAAATGATAAATCTCAGGGGATGGGTACCCTAAATACCCTGACTTGATCGTTATGCATTTGATGCATGGAACAAAATTTCACATGCACCCCATAAACATGTACAAATATATAATGCATCATAAAATTTAAAAAATAAAAAAATTAAGAGAAAAAGAAATGCCAGTAACTGGAACACAGTAGGTGAGCAGCAGAGATAATATGGTCTGAAAGACTGGGAGGAACAAGATCATGAAGGGCTCTGGTGGCCTTGGGTAAAGAGTTTGGATATTTTAGGAGGGGATCAGACTGAAGGCAAGGAGAACATTGTCTGAATTAAGGCTGTATGAAAAAGTGATGTTGGGTCATAAAAATATAAAGAAGTAGCATTTATAAAACTTGGTGATTTTTTTGAATGTTGGGGGAGGCAAGTCAGAAGTCTAGGATGGCTTTCTTGTTTCTGACTTGAGGGACTGGGGAATAGTAGCATCATTCTCTGGGACCTGGAATATAGAAGGACAAGCAGGTTTGGGGGAACAGACAATGAGCACAGTTTTGGATAGGAATTTAAGGTTCCTATGATATAATTGATTATAGATGTACATATAAAAATGAATGCATAGGTTTGGATCTTAACAGAGTTTGGGTTAGAGGTACAGATTTGAAATTGTCCTATATTATTTAAAAAATAAAAGATTGAAAAAGAATTAAACAAAATATCTAGAATTTACAAACAATGGTCATTAGTTAAGAATTAAGTGGCTAGATCAAACATTAAATTAAGATCTTGGTTAAGAGAGAATTAGTGACCTCAAAAATAGTCCTGAGGAATCTTCCCAGGAGGCAACAAAGAGATAAGAAAAACAGAAAAATTAAAAAGAAAGTGCAACAGAATGCACTAAAATGAGGAGATGCAGCATATATCTAATAGGAATTCTCTTTAATTCTCTCTACAGGGGTCCTCAAACTTTTTAAACAGGAGGCCAGTTCACTGTCCTTCAGACCGTTGGAGGGCCTTTGGAGAGTGCAGCGCACATTCCACACATGCGCACTGTGGGCCCGGGATGAGTCGGCTGCTAAGCAGGACAGGCAGCGGCGGCAAAAACACCTGGTGGGCCGGATAAATGTCCTTGGCGGGCCGTAGTTTGAGGACCCCTGCTTATCTATATCTATATATAGTTATATAAATATATAGGTAAGGGTTAGGCTCAGTGGCTCACATCTGTAATCCCAGCACCTTGGGAGGTTAGGCTTAGTGGCTCACATCTGTAATCCCAGAAGGATCACTTTAGGCCAAGAGTTCAAGACCAGTCTGTGCAACAAAGTAAGCTCCCATCTCTACAAAAAATAAAAATTAAAAAAGTAAATATATAGATATATTTCCAGAAAGATAAAATAGAAAGAATAGGAGAGGAGGCAATATTTGAATAGAGACTAGCAGAACTGAAGAAATACCAGTAGAGTTTATTCTAGGATTATAGGGATGATTTAACTTTATAAAATATGATGTAATTTATTATATATTAACATATTGAGAGAAAAATATACTCATCTCAGTATATATAGTAAATCCAACAGCCATTTATGTTAACAAATCTTATAAGACTATGAATAGAAAGGAACTTCCTTCAACAAAAAAAAGGATGTCTACCTAAAACAATGTAAACCTCACATTTAATGGTGAAACATTAAAGGCATTCTCTTAAAATCAGAAATAATTTAAAGATGCCTGCTATTGCCACTTCTATTCAGTGTTGTACTGGAGGTCCACAGAAGCTCAATAAGATGTGAAAATAAATAAGAGATATGGGAATGGAAAAATAAAAAAAACCAAGTTGTCACTATCACTAATGATATGATTATCTATATAGGAAATTTAAGAGAATCTATTAATACTTACAAACTAGTAGAAGTAACCAGAAAGTTCATCAAGATTGCTGTCTACAAAACTATTTATAAAAATTAATAGCATTTGCATATGCCAGGTAAAATTGGTTTAAGGATATAATTTAAAAATATCTTTTTCTTCGTATCCATGAAACTACAAAGTATGTGAAATTAAATTTGACATATGTATGACTTTTGGGGAGAAATTTATAAAATTTTATTTAAGGATATATAAGAAAACTTAAATAAATGGATATATAAGACTTAAATAAATTGAGAGTTACACTGTGTATTTGGATAGGAAGACTCAGGGTTGTAAAATTTTGATTCTCCCCCAAATAATCTATAAGACCAAAACCAGGTCAATCTAAATCTTAAATGTTTTCAGAACTTGACAAGCTGTTTCTGCAATTTATATGGATGAATAAAATGCCAAGAATAGCCACAGGAAAAAAATTTGAAGAAGGTTAAGGAGAATGAACTTCCTGTATCATTTGTCAAGTCTTTATTTTCAAGGTATAGTCGTTAAAATGTGCTGTACTGGCAGAGGCATGCACACAATGTAATAAGATAAGCCGCCCTGACGCAGCCATGCATATGAGAGAAGTGGCTTTCAAGTCAGTGGAGAAAGATAAAATAAATAGAAGATGGTGAAACAATTGGCTTGTCATATGGAAAAAATAAATTTGTAAGTCTACTTTTCACCTTACACAAAAATAGATCCTACATAGATTAAAAATGCAAAGACAAATTGAAAAGTGTAAAAAAAATTGATGAGAACAGCTTTATGATTTGGGGGAGTAGGGAAAGAGTTCTTAACATGAGACTTAAAAAAATACAAACTTCAAAAAGATCAATAACTTTATTCAAAATAGAAAAGATCTGTATGAAAAAACGACCATAAATTGAAAAGATAAGGCATAGATTAAGAGAAGATATTTGTAATTCAATTAACCAATACAGAGTTAGTAAAGAAAATACATATTAAATAAAAGCCTAAAACTAATAAAAAGGAAATATTTCAATAGATAATGGGCAAAGGATATGAAAAATCAATTAGAAGAAGAAGAAATCTTTAAGGCCGGTAAGTTCATAAAATGTTGCAAAACTTCATTGGTCATTAGGGGAGATAAGACTTAAAACAAAATGGGACAACATTTTGTAACCAGCAGATTGGCAAAATTTAAAAACTCTGATGAGATATGAAGTATTGGCAATAACATGGGAACATAGGAACTTTCAAAAACTGCTGCTATTGGGTACATAGTTTGGAGAGTAATGTAACAGTATCTATGGATTTGAAGATGTGTATACCCTACAAGACAGTAAATCTACTTCTAAATTATATATCCTGGTTGAATTATCAAATGAGGAGGCATCCTCAAAAATGTTAGTGCAGTACTCCATGATGTATTGATCCATATAGTACATTTTATTAATCCACTCATGAATTGATGGGCACTCGGGTATTGCAAGAATGGAAAAACAAACACCGCATATTCTCACTATTAAATTGGAGCTAACCAATGAGCACACAGTAAAAGTCAGTGGAAATCAACCAGGTGGGAGGACGAAGGAGGGAAGGGGAATAAGCCAACCTAATGGGTACTGTGAACACTATTTGGGTGATGGACACACCTATGGCTAGGACTTAAGCATTACAAATTAATCCATGTAACCTAAAATATTTGTATCCCTTAATAATTTGAAAGGAAAAAAATATCACTGTAGCATTGTTGTAGCAGCAAAAATCAGAAGCAATATAATTGTTTAAGAATAGGAAAATGGAAAAATTAAGCAGAATTTAATCAAATACTAAACATCAATAATCGTGAATAAGTTAGATCTATATGTATCAAAATGGATACACTGCAAAGTATAATGTTGAGTGGAAAACACAATTTGTAAAAGCATATGGTATGGTAGCGTTTATGCAAATTGTAAAAATGTATAAAAACAATGGTATTAATATATGTTGATAGATATATATGTATACATTTAAAGATAAAAAATATGGATAGGAAGGGTACGTGGTACTTGTGATGATTCTTTGAGGGAGGGAATGAATGGTACCTCCAACATTTTGTTTATTTGTGTTTTCTACATTTTATATTATAAATATATGAGGCAAATATTGTCAAATATCAACATTTGTTAAATTGGGAGGAAGGGTGCATTGTGGTTTGTTACATTATTATCTGTATTTTTCTATATGTTTGAAATACTTAACGGTTGAAATTAAAATATTTATTTAAATGAAGGAAATAGAAAAAAACGTTAAGGTCTTTTATCCAGTCCTCATTGTGTGTGACCCACAGCACAAATTTCAGAACATGGCTATGATTTTAAATGAAGTCATTGGTCTTGAAACTAACAGATGATAACTAGCTATGGAGAACTATGAAAATTTAAAAAAGAAGCTATTCTTAACCTTGGTTTCAAGTACTGTTCTTAATCAACTAAGCTAAGTGTACATAGGTGACAAAATTTATAAACAAATAAAAAGCATTGTTTACTTGATGAGTTTGGACATAATCACACAATTAAAGTAAAGAATAATTGTATTGCTTGGGGAACCTAGAGCAAAATGCTAACATTGCTAATCAATTTGACATGAAAGATGTTGCATATTATAAAACATTTGGGCTATTAAAATCTTGATATCAAATTCAATCGAATTAATTTCTAAGATGCAGTTTTTGTTTAGAGAAAAGTGTTAAGCAATTTGTTTTAATTTAGTTTTTATAAAACAATGATGTGTAGGAAGTTGGAAAAAAGATAGCTTTGAACGGAATTTGAGGACTTTAAAAAGACAGAAAAAAACCCCACCCCCCCTTTCCTGTATTTACAGATTTTCAGAGTTCAGAAATCCCATTCACCTGCAAATGTTAGGTTCTTAAAGCCCTCATGGTAAGATAGTTTCTTAAAGTTTTACTTATTTTTAGTTAAGGGACTTTAAGACCTAGGAGAAAAGTAAGATAGAAGAGCAAGATTTTGAAAGCAAACATGTCAAAGCCACAGAGCCAGTGCTGTGGCTCCTGATCATCTGATTAAGGCTGGTTACAGGGGTGTCCCAGCAATTCCATATATTAGAACTGGAATTGTCACAGTTGTTGAAAATGTTTAGAGGAGGAAATTCCATCATACTCAGATTTCGTGTAAAAGAAATTCATGGTTGGGGAGAGAAAACTCTAAACATATCTGACTGAATTAAACTATAGAATTATAGAATCCTGTTTTATTAAAGCTGGAAGAAACCTTAGAAGTTTCTAGTTTAACCTTTTCATTTTTCATCTATGGCAGGAATATTTAAAGCTGTGTCTAAAGGCACAATTGGCTCAACTCTTTTCTAATTTATCCTGACAGTCGTAACAGTTAAACCAATTGTGTGTAGAAAGAGACATAGAGACGATTTCAAGTGGGGTATTAACCTCTTGATACGTTATTTTAAATATCAGTCATAAAAAAAGCCAAAGTTTAGAAGCCTAGCTTATGTCTTATGTCATCTTGAATATTTTAAATGCACCACAGTTGAAATTTAAATGCCAAATTGTCTAGGTCTCACATACTGCCAAATATGCCTTAAATAGACAAGGACTATGCTATTTATAACCTACAGAACACCATGAAAAACCTCATTTTCCTAAGTGTAAAGTGTGGAAGCTAGGATGAAAGAGAATGTTTCACTTGATTTATAAGCTTTAAAATATTAAAAATAAGGCATCCCCATCCAAGACCTGTGGCTTCCAACATTTGATGAGTATTTATCTGACTGCTTGAACTGTCTCTTCGCATAAACTGTCTCATTACAGTTGGATTGCTTTTTCAAAGAGTTCTGAAAAATTGTCTTCCAGGTAGGTGTGAGTGGTTCACCAGGTGGGGAAATTTCCTAAGATGAATTTTTGAAAGTCCATGCAATTTTTTTTTTTTTGGAGATAAATAGAGGGAAACCTCAGGAGGCTGTATGTATGAGGCAAAATAGGGCTTGCAGGAAACACAGAAACGCTTTCAGGCTTCTAGGCCACTTGTGTACTTTCTTGTGGCAGAGAGCAAGATGAAATTAAATGTGCAAGGATTTCATTAGGGAGAGTGCCTGTGAAAGGAAATAGGAAGCCGGGGTATGGCTGGGAGAATTGTCGGACCATGAGGCAAGTCTGACTCTGAGTGAAAGAGGGAGAGAGGTTGGATGGAAGTGTCCTAGAGTGCCCAACAGTCTAAGGGAGGTTTGACAAAGCCTTTGAGGGTCCTTGAGCCAAAGTTGGACAATACATGTTTGTGTCTCCCAGGAGCCAGGAACCTGTCTGCCTGAGACTCCCTGCTGCACGCAGTCCTTGGCAGGCAGCTGCCTGGAGAAGCGGAGCCTTGGGGCAAAGGCTGAGAAGGATTTCACAGAACAGCAGCCGGGGCCCTGGATCAAATTCACTCCCTGTAGTAGGATGCTGGCAACGTGCATCCTCACGGCTGCTTCCTCCATCCATGGACAAAATAATGGGAGAGGCAGCTTCATCTGCATTCCCTCTACCTTCCTCGCTCCTCCACCTCCCTTTTCCTTTGTTGAGTAGTTCTTCCCTACTCCTCTTAAACATACATTCAGAGCCTTTGAAATATCTTTTACTCTTGAGAAACAGTTTGCTCCTGGAAAAGATCTGATATTCACAGTAGGGCAAAATTTCACATTCTTCAAATATTTTGCATTTGTATCCCCTAGAAGAATTTTTCAAAAAAATAGTGTACCCATTTGCAAATCTTTAGTTTTGAGTGACTTATTTTTAATAATTTAAAGCTTACAAATCAACTGAAATGCTCCCTTTCTTCCTAGCTTCCACACTTTACACTTAGGAAAATGAGGTTTTTCATGGTGTTCTGTAGATTATAACTAGCATAATCCTTGTCTAGTTAAGGCATATTTGGCAGCATGTGATACTTAGACAATTTGGCATTTAAATTTCAACTGTGGTGCACTTAAAATATGCAGGATAAAAATTTTTAAAAATATGATGTATACATTCACAGATTTTTATGTAGACATCTACAAATTTTCTGCCATAATACTTCTGTGTACGATGACAGCAAAACTCTTTTCTAAGATTCAATAGAGAAGCAGGTTTTCATTGCTCACTATATCATACCAGAGATCCAGGGAGGCTGCAACTGTTGATGGAGGATCCAGATAGCAGGGCTGCAGTGCATCCCGGTCCAAGATAAGGTGGGCGGGCATCTTTTAACAGAGGTCCACCAGCTTCTGTTGTCCCATTCACCTCACATGAGAGACTACCAAGGATGGTGATGTATGGGGGTACCTAAGCCTTAATTTAATTGTTTGTGGGGTGATGACAAGGCAGGTGCTACCTAGCTGGCCCCTACTCAGATATTGGGGCACATATGGTACAATAAAGATTTGTTGAATATTAATCAATGTAGAACTGAATCAATTGCTCTGGTATCTTAAAAAGTTTATTTTCTGCAGATTGGCTGCGCCTTATCAAACTTAGGCTCATTTTTCTTCCCAAGTAGAGACCGCTGCACTTTGCACTGGCTGACATTGTTGGCCTGTCCTCTACTGTGACCCAGGGAAAAGTGAATTGTTTCTAATGTGCTCAGTGCATTCCTGATTTCCTCAAGGTGAGAGTCCACATGCAACTCCCTGGTTGAATACTAATGGGGAAATACGTTACTGACCATGGCAGAAATCTGAAATTTGTGGCCAACTGTGGGCTTAAAACAGGGAGAGAGCCTGTGCAGAGAAGATGTGCCATTTTTCCTCAGACATCTTTATTCAAATCTTCATTCAAATTGTATCTTGTTGCTCTCCTATACTGGCTGTGGTTCATACACAATACAATTCAGTCATTTTGCTTTCATCTGTGGCTCAAGGACATCTTGGTATTTTCTTCTATTTTTGACCAATACAGCATATTGCTATTACTAAATTTATAGACTCTGCTTTTGTTTGGGAAAATGATCTGATTTTTCAATACAGTAGGATTTAGTGCCACTAATATACTTTAAAATAACATTTTAAAATTGCCTTTCCCCCTACTTAGGCACTTAGTTGCTTTTTCCAACATACAATTTTTATGGATGAGATTTTCATTTAACACCACGATTTAGATTAAATTACTTTCTTAAAATCACATTGCTCCCATAGTCTACTTAGTTTTCTAATTCCCATATGCTCCACTATTGCTGAAGAAACTTCATCTATATGATGTGACTGGAGAGGCAGCCTTCGTTCACAACACAGCACAATCTGTTAAAGTGGTAAATATTACCCATTTCTATTATTAGAGCTGAAATGGATTTTTCTCTTGCTGCATTTTCAAGATGTGACATAATGAGATAGCAAGCACAGAAAAGTCAGAAATAGTGGAAGCTGACGGTTGTCATCAGTACCAGGAAAACTTGGATTCAGTCTGCCTTGCCTGGCTCCTGATTCGTTCACACAACGCCCCCGGGCCATCTCATTCTCTGTTTGAATTATAGGGTGCTATGTGAGCTTTGCAGATACTAGGGTAAGGAAGCATGAAGCAAGGTTTCCAATTCTATATTGGTTTTCAGACTGAATGAGAACAGAAAAATTCTTGCTTGATGTTTCAATTCTCTTCAGCCTCCTACAGAGACATCTTCCCAGCTCTGAGAGCAAGCTGAGTATTCACCCTACCTAGAGAGGCTTCTGATTTCTCCCTCCTTGACTACCAACTAAAATTGTAAACAAACAAACAAACAACCCTCCCCCCCACAACTGTCTTTGTTGCAGAGTGCTATTGAAATTAGCACAGTACAATTTCTGGCATAAATGAGGGAGGAATGGGGGAAAGGGAATATGTGTGAGTGTGTGTGTGTGTGTGTGTGTGTGTGTGTAGACCTCACAAAAGTGAAGAAGGAACTGGGGTAACTAGAGAAAATCTCAAGGTGTTTTTTAATATAAAAAGTGTTATCTTAAACAGCCTTATAGTTAAAAATCAGATTCATTTTGAGCCTACCAATTTGTTAAAAGAAAACTTTTACATCTTCAACCAGGCTATTAACATTATAGTTTACTAGTTAATACCTTCATTGACTGCATCAGTGGGATTCAACTCAGTTTTCCCTACGCTCAAGTTGTGCACTAATCACTGATACTGCACAGTCTGGCTTGTCTCATTGCTTAAATAGTTTCCTATTCTTTTATGTTATTATTAGAACAGAGTATATTGAGGTTTCCAGACAAAGTTAATAGGGTAGCATGGCTTGATTTGTTTTAATAAACATTGGATAAAATTGCTGGTTTCACTAGAGTGGTCTGATTTGCAACTCCCAGTGGAAATCTGCTCTGTGAGTCATGTGCTTTGGAATTAGAATAGATGCAAGCCTCTTGTCTTCCTTAAAAGTCATATGTGGGTAGTAGGAAGAGAACTGGCTGGAGTGTCAGGATCCATGTCTTCTAAATACCAGCTCTGCCAGTAAGGAGCCTTCCGACCTCAGGGGAAGTGCTTAGCCCCTGTGCGGTCTATTTCCTTATGTGTAAAACTATAAGAGATGGACTTTATGATCTTTCTTTATGATATAGGCATGTCAGAAAATTTACAAAATTTGAACAAGAAACACTAGTGTAGTACTGTATGCTTGGTATTGTTTAGTAAATGAATAACAGGAGCACCAAGATTTTTCATGTTGACAGATGAAAAATGATTTTAGCGGGAAGAGGAAGGACTGAATCAGTGATTTGTTTGGTTTGTTAAGATGTCTGCAGCATGCTAACTAAATATAAGGGGTTTAGCCACACATGATAGTAACCTTTTCAAATGGTCTCTGTCCTCCTTGTTGACTGACTGATTTTGGTTCACCAGTTTGACCTCTGCAGCAGACATTTGTTAAGAAACTTGATGATTCCTTTCTAGATCTGGTGCTTAAGGGTACATATTACTACCTCTCTTCCAGAGCTTAGAGCAATGACTGATGAAAACATTTTATGTGTGGCTACAAGAACTCACCTACAAAAGTATGCAGTAACATCTGAGAAAGCTAGTATCATTTATGTAAAAAATTCCCTACCTTAAACTCCCCTCACTGCACAAAAATGTTTTTACCAAAAATGTTCCTGTCATGGGCCTAATATAGACATAGCCCCAAATTTCAAGGATGAATAATTGATGTGACAGATTGTTGTCATTTATTGGATACTTACTGCATGCAAGGCACTGTGCATTATATATGCATTACCATGTATAGGCATTATCTTATTTTAATGTTATCAATGATTTTATAAAGGAGGAAGTATTATTGTGCCTATTTTGCAGATAATGCAACTGAGGTCCAAAGGGATTATATGACTTCTCCAGCCTCAACATAACTAGTAAGTGTTAGAACTGGAGCTCCAATCCATGTCAGTTTCACCAGAAAGCGTCATTTTCACCAGTGCTATTCAATTCTATCTCACTGGGTCATCTGTCTTCTGCCCCGATGCCAACTCCCTTACTTCCATCCTCAAACGTTCCCCATGTCCATGGTGTTATGATGATGCCATAAGTGAAAAGATGTCTTCTTTAATACAGGTATACTTTGAAGGATCTGTGTTCCTGCCCTATTAATTGAGATTCTGAAACTTTCCTTCCTGTGTAGAGCCATTGGAAAATACCTGGGAAATCACGTATTCCTGTTTACATGGAGAGATTGCTCTTTCCTCAATTTAAGAGGATTTCTCCAAATTTAACTGAAATCTTTCTTCCCATTGAAAACAAAAGTGCCTCTCAGCCAAGAAATGAGCAGAATATTTCCCCAACAGGTCCTTTAATTTGCAGATGCTTGAAAAATGAATGAAGATCAAAAGCTTTTTCATAGACCACTTTTCCCTCTGGGAGATAGTTGAGCGTGTCAAGAATAAGCATCATTTTAAAAAATTAAGAAAACAAGTTGGATTTTAAATATGTTTCAAAAATTGTTCTGCACAAATATTATGCCATTTTGTGCTATTCAGTTCTTTTAGCCACCCAATGAACTGTATTTTCCTACATCTAACCCATGTTGTGAGGACGTATAGGCTTCTGTAGCACAGAACATCTTAATTTAACCAGAAAGATCATTACCATGCAACACATTTTTATATTGCAGAAAGCTCCACAAAAAGGTATCTGTGTACTTGCAGATAAGGATGTTCCCATTTAGATTAACTGAAAGAAAAACAAGCCTGACAATGGATGTTGCCTTCAAAAAAAAAAATAATAATCTGATTTTCAAATAACATCTTAAAGCCACTGTGGGAATAGCTGTCATTCTGTCAGATAGAGTTGGCCTAGTTTTCTGTGGACCATCTTAAATGGCAAGGGCCAAATGTGTGTTTCAGATTCTCAGTTGAATTGTTTCTTCTGGCAGCATCTGAACTGTTTGACCATCTCTTTTTGTTAGGATGTGGGTTAGTATTTTTTATCTTGTTTATTGAAGTTGCTTAGACCCAATTAGGGCCAACCTCAGACAAAACTGTGATAGAGATGAAGGTTGTTTGAAGTATCCCTTAATCTTCCTTTTAGCATTCTCCTCCAGGAAGTGTGTGTACCCCACTTCTAAGGGGAAGTGCTGGTATACTGCCTGTTCCTCCGGCTCCGACCCCAGGATGCTGTGGTTAACCGTCACCACTCTCATCTCCGCTCCCCACACATGTTCCTGAACACCCCTTTCACCTTGCCTTTCATTAGTGCTTACCTGACCAAGTTCCATTTTTCCCAGGGTGACTGAGGCTAATGTGATAAACTAATGACCGATACTGGGTGAGCAAAACATTAGCATTTAAATAGGGACCTTCTGAAGGAGACACACTTAGCAGGGAAGAGGTCTGCAGAGGGAGCAATTGCAGACATGATGACAAGACCAGGTCAAAGATAATTTTGTCAGATGGGGCCTTGAGGTTGAGAGCAGGGTCTGCCCGAGTTTCTAGCCTTTCTCTCAGTCAGGATTTCGAACGTTGATGGCAGAATCCCAACAGCCTTCGCAGGACTTTTCACATAAGTACTCTGACCCAAGAACATTTCCTCCTGCTCCTTGATGGGCTCTACCTGCCCTGCTTCAGAGGAATATACTGGTCTTGAAACAACTGAAAAGAGAAGCTCTCCAACAGTTCGGAAGGAAACTTAAGTAAAAATGTGACGAATGGTCATTTGTGAAAGGTCCTAAGTCCAGGGCCCCTGCTTTGCTTCATGCCAGGGGCCTCATTCACAAAGAATGACAGTGACTCCTGCCTGCTAGAGACCTGTGCACAGAGGCTCTGCTGAGACCTAGGTATGTGCTTGGGACACCTGAACAAAGGTGGCCTCCATTGAGCCTCGCAGCCGTACGGAGGCATGTAGGCATTTTCACTCTCCTCTTTTCTGGAGGTACAACAATAAGCATCCTGATTTAGGGCTCCATGCTCATCGTCATCCTTTCACCCCTTGAAATACTGAGAAAACACGAGGTTGCTACATGAGGCAAAGATAACGGTGGGGTTGTCAGGACCATTTAATAAGCCTGCTTAAAGAATTCCTGTATGAAAGCAGCACTGACTAAAGGCTGGTGGCTTTATTATCTTTATTAATATGTCCAACGTCCCCTCCCTGGTTCTTTGGATAAAGATGATGGGAGAGACATCTGTTCCAAAGCTGTTTCACTGAATGGTGATTTTGATGACTTAATGCCTTTTCAGACTTGTGCTGCCACTGCTGTTCTTTGGTTTTGATTTTAAAGCAGCTGAATGGAATCTCTAAGCCTTCCATTATGCCTGACTTTTTTTTTTTTTCCGAATTCTGAAGAAATAATTTAGAACACGTCAAGGACAAATGGAGTTATAAAAACTTCTTTTTATTACTATTATTATTACAAAGAAACCCCAAATATCTTTTAATTTCTTTGACTGTTTAAAGTAGCTCTGTGGAAACATGACGTCTCAGATGTGGAGAAAGTTTATAATTGAGCACCAAAGTCGGAGTGCTGGGACAATGCAGTCGGTTGCTGGGATTCCCAGGGACTCTGGAAAGTGAAAGGGGTCAGGAAAAGTTTATCGGAATTTGATAGCAGCCTCTATACAAACATCCAGATAAAACTACAGCCAATTACTATGTATGGATTATGTCCCCAACTCCTAGTCCCTAAATTCTATGCAGATTTAAATCTTTCATCCAGAATAAAGATTTGTAGCATAATGACCTGATTTAGCTGCAAAGAAGAAATAAATCTGACAGCTGGGACCAGAAGAGGTATTAACCTCCAAAGTTCACTCAAGCCTTTGTTTCCCCCTTTTGGTTTTCAAGCAACAGGGGTGGAAAAAAAAGAGCGAGTGACTGTTTGTATTTCAGCTCGAATTACATTGCTTGGTGAAAACAGACAGGGAAGTGGGGAGCCGGTGTTAGAGTTGAAAGATTTTCCATTCTTTAGAGACAGAGCAACCGACAGGAAAGCGGAAAGATGGAGGCAACCTTGGCCATCCCATGGTCTGCCCGGGGCTTAGGAGGGAGCCAGGCAGACAGGGAGAGCGTTCAGCAGAAAGGGTACCTGGGCATTGTTTCTGATCACCCAGGCATAATTTAGTGGGGCATTTCACGATGTGGAGTCGGGTGCTGAATGGGTAATTATTCTACTTTTCAGTTTCAGCTTTGACCCCTGGCACACACTGACCCCGGGTGAAGACAGAGCCGACTCTGTAGTCCACCAAAGGATGGGCTCTGATCTGAGCTCTCTGAAGCAGCCTTGGCCTCTGGATAAATGACCTCTTCAATTAGACTTCTTTACGTTTCATCTGGATGGAGAGATTTTGGCTCATTTCCCCACCTCTGCCTTTGCTCAATGTGAAAACACATTATAAAATATAATCGTTTGAGGGTGATTCTAACAGTTCTAACTGACTGGCTGTTCTGAGAGAGAAAAATAATGTGGTTTTAAAGAACCTTAACTTTTGAAAGTGAAGTGAGTACCTCACGCTGCAAAAGAGAATATTGATTTAATGGTTACACATAATCCTGTAAAATTAGTCATGAAACAGACACTAATTTTAAAGAATAGTGCTACTATTAAATATATATCTCCGCACAGCTGTAGGACAAACAGATTTGATTCCCCTAAGGGGAAACTGAGAGGTCCTTGTGGTCTTTGCCAGTCTATGAACTTGCTGTGTGTGTCAGTGACAGTTTGAGTACTTCAGGCGATAGGACTTAGATTCCTAAGCAAATTCTCTGGGTTCCCACAGAAATAAGCGATAAAAATTGCCCTTCTGTGTTTTGAGTTAACTTCCTTTAGATCTCATTGAGCCAAGAGCCAAATCCACCATGAGTAAATGTGTTGAGCATTGTCAGAGAGCTATATTAATGGACAAAGGCTCACTTTAAAGGTCATAAAGTATTTCTTTCACATGGGTGATGAATAGCAGCTTGGAATTTCCTTGGCTCTGGTGTACTGTGTGCTGAGGTGGTGGGAACGTTCATCAGGGACAGCCTGTCTTGGCTCATTGGACTAGATGAGAGGCTAAGAATTGAATTCTCTGCCGTGTCAGAGTATCACAGATAAGTCATGAAATTTTCTCTAATGAGGTTTACAAAGGAGCTGCTTTAACATTAGAAGCTATAGCTACTGGTTATAGCTAAAATGAGCTGGGCTTGAACCCAGTGAAACTGTTACAATTTCATCAAAGACCTGTATGACTGGAATAGAAAATTATACCCATTGGGCTACCAGCTGTCCATAGAAAGGCGGGCAGAACTTTGAATAAGTAGTGTTAGGGTTTAAAATGACATTGGTACACTGTAGAAAAAGTGGAATGATGTCTGTTAAAGACAAGATTATAGTACCACAATTACAAAGAAAACAATTTGTACAACAATCAGATAGGAAATAATGGCTAGAATTCATTTATAGCAGAAAACTTAATTTGTGGACTTGTCTAATTCTTTTATTTTCTTTTTTAAATTTCAGAATATTAAAAGTTTAGGTTACATATATTGCCCTTACCTGCCTGAGTCAGAGCTACAAGTGTGCCCATCCCCCAAACAGTGCGCACACCACCCATTAGGTGTGAATATACCCGTCCCCTCCTCCTCCTAATTGTTTTCTGTTCATTTGTTTTATCATTTCATAATTCGACCTCCTGTCTGTAAGTCTTCTTCCACTGAAAATAGAGCCAGCAGGGAGCCTAAACTTTAAGGAGTTTGTTTATTTCCCCACCTCTACCTTAGAAGCAAAGGTGGATTTGAGGTAGGGCTATGAGAGTCCAAATACTGAAAAGTGACAGCTCACAGTGAAAGGTAGAGGAGGCTGAGGCTGTGGAGTCCCCATTATGAAGCAGCCTGGGGCCATTTAGTGTAGGGGCAAAAGGCGTGCATATCTAATACTCATGAGCTTACTACGATATTAAAGCATAGAGCAATAATGAATTATTTTTACTGCTAACACAAAGTATCATGAAAATGCTAAATGATGTTCAGTAAAAGTTCGGGCTTTTAAAGAAGTATATATATTTACATGGAAATTCCTATTTGTTAATGAGACTGGATAAATTTACTGACTTTGCAATCTATTATTATTATTATTCTTTTTCACAGATAGCATTAAAGTAAACTCCAGTATAGCTCTTGCACAAGCAATCATACTGTTTAAAGTAGTTGGGACTAAATTAATTGGTTTTTCAAGGATATAATTTCGAAAGCAAAAGTATTTAGATGGCTTTCAATATTTTAACTGTTTTCTGCCTGTATTCACTTCCATATTTACACAGCAGATTTCTTATAAAAATTTAAGGCATGCACAGAAAATGAGAGGAAAAAATATCTTCCTGTGTATTGTAGTGTGGTGGAGGCACTTTCATGTTGAATCCAAAAATAGGTAAAAGTGATTCTCCTTTGCTGGTTAAATGATTTTCAACTTGTGTCATTTTCTTCAAATGTAACATTTTACCATGGCTTCTAAGGCTAGGATAAATAATCATGGAACCTCATTTTAAAACAAGGATTGCAAGAAAAACAGAAAGGAAAAAAAAACCACACAAGTGTAAGTATTTTAAAGATCCTGGCATATATGATTTGCTATTGAAAACAGTTCCTTACTGCGGAGAAAACCGATCAGTCATACACATCCATGAATAAGCTGCAGAAGTGAATATTGCAGATGTCAGTGACTGTTCATGGTTGTAGATTCAAATAGTTCTTAGCAACTCTGGTGCTATCGATGCAAACACAGTTTGTTATATTAGGACAAAGTGGTGTTGGTGACATGGGTCAAGGAAAATGGGGTGTGCATTCCAAATAACAGAGCCTCCGTTAGCCTGTTGCAGAGGGAAAGCCCTGTTTTTCCTTGGCTTCATCATAACCTTCTCTTTGACAAAATAACCAAAAGAACATCAATGTTAACTAAATCAGAGCCAATGAAATAAAACCTCACAACTGCCCCCGTATTTGGGCTGTTTTTATTGTCTATCTTCATAGTGCGGACTCTAGTAATCAGAATTAAAGCTTTCACTTTGTTTTGAACCAAAGACTTCTTGGTATTGTGCTCTGGGTCAAAAAAGGTAAGCCAATTCCATCAGCTCTCTTGCTTCCAGTTGAAAAATTACTAATAAATAGTCTCTAAATATTGAATGATCTTTTTCTTGTCTGGAGCAGAATGCATTTTCAAAGTGGTAGGTTGTGAAATACTGCTAATGGGGTCCTTATAAAATAAACACTGGAATATTAGAGCTAGTTGTTTTTGCTTTATGCTCTCTTCAGGAACCAGTTCTTTATGAGCATTCAATAAATATTAAATAATTAGGGTTATAGCTATGGAAGCACAGCCAAAGGCTAAGTGGTGTTTTCAAGGTTGTAAAATGTGTTAGCAAGGAAACCTGGGATTGAAATTGAGTTCTTCGCCTCTTTCTGGGGCTTGGATCACTATGTCCCTCTATTTCTTTAATCACATAAAACCACTGGGTTTCTTACTAACTCCTAATCTGGTGCTCACTTAGGCAAAATTTGGAAACCTCCAGGCAATGATCTGTTTTTCAATGGGAAAACATATTTACTTCCAGCTGGAACACATCAAGACAAGCCATTTCTCTTATAGCCCCATTCTTGCCAAAAGACTGGAAAATAACTTTTTAGTGAATCTAACATCTCAGGAGCCACAACAATAGCCGCGCTGAATATAGAACACACAGAATGACTGGACACTGTGAAACTGGGTTGACGGAAACCAAAGCAATGATAATTCCAGGCCTCACTTTGATCCTTTCAACTGAGGGCTGGTCAGGGGGAAACTTTAATGCCTACACGATCAGATTTACTTAGCATGTCTGTGCATTTGTAAATTGTCCTGTGGCCTTTGTGTGTGTGCCATTTAAGTTCATATTTAAATTAATAAGAAGTTTGTGACTGAATCTTATTTTCAGAAACTCTCTATAGCTCACACTTCAAGATTCTTAATTAGACCAAATAGCCTATCGGGCAGATAAACACAGTTAGAAAATATGTGTATAGTTATGAAACTCAAATACTCTATAGGATCAAAGGAAACTAGCTCCAAATGATATGTTATTTGTGATTTGCACTCTCATTATACTCCTGAATATTCTGTGATTTAATGATTTGAGTAACTTAGAAATTGTATCACTTACCAAATATATAAATTTAACTGGTGCTGTTTCCAACAATGATATTTGCTTTTAAGCCAGTTGGCAATAGCATTTGTGGAAAATCTCTTGTGTCCTGGGTATGTTTAAAAAATGAAGAGGGAAAAATTACAATCCCTTAGTGTTTCATTTCTTTAAAAATCTCATTCCTGCTAGTTTAATATAAAGATTTAAAAGTTGAGAGTAAATGTTATCACTTAATCACATAAGTGCTGCTGAGATATTGGACAGTTCAAACTTTGATAGTTTAGAAAAGGTAATTTCTATTACCTTTTATTTAAAATTTGAATTTATTTCTAAATTGGTCCAATTATGGAAACCTATATGCAGCCTTTCAACAGTGATTCAATTACTAAATAGCAATGCTAAAAGCTATGTGTTTCAGTGGTGTATACACAATTTGAATGTCAGAGATTTAAACATTTATTGAAATGTAATGATTTATATTTGTGTGGCATATAAACACTACTCCCAGATGTATAACTAAAATAATTATAATAAAAAAATGAGAATTAAAATTTCCAAATGATATCTGATGGCCTAGTAATATATTAGTAGCTAGGTTTTGATTTTAATTATTACTGAGAACCAAAAAAGGTAACTGAAGTAATAATATAAGAAAATATGTGGATGCTGATATTTACTATATATCATATTTTATGCATATTGTCTTATTGAATACCACAGTAACCCAGTGATGGAGAGACTCTTTAATGATTGTATAGGTGAAGAAACTGGGTCCCAGAGAGAGAGAGAGTAAGATTACATAGCTAGGAACTGGCAGGTTCAGACGTTGAACAAAACCCAGTATGACTTAAAAAGCCTTTTATGCTTTCTTGCATTAAATGTTCAAAGATGTTACAGAACTGTATTTGAGTCTGGAACATTATATATATCAGAATGAGAGCCTTTACTTATATAGGTGAGTACCAATGTACTTAGTAAGATTGGAATAGATGTTATTTGCCTATTCATTTGCCTGAAAGATAGGTAGGGGGAAAGTATAAAATCCTCTTTAAATTGGCCTGTACACACAGGAACTTGGGATTATCAGTTGAACATAGAATTGTGATCTTTGAAAGAGAGATCTATTAATAGCGTAATGGAGCAAATCTCAGTTCGGTTATGCAAAACTGTGGGTTTTCTTCAATTTCTAGGCAGTTGAAAAGTTAAATTCCAGTAGATGTGAAAGTATACTCAGTATGCGCTAGCTTATTTTTTAATGTAGAATATATAAACATAGAGAAGCTGGCAGCTGTGAGAGAGCTGATGAATCATCAAGATTCAGTGTGGGATGGACGAGCAGAGCAGAATTTTCTTATCTTGGTAGGAGACAACTAGGCTGAAAGTGATCTGGGATGCTTTTTTGCAGAGTGCAGACATAGGTTTGTTTTGGTCTTTAGAAAATGCTCAGTTTGGAAATTATCCATGCAGCAATAGCAACAACATGAGTCAATAATTCAAACTTATGGGAAAATCATCTCCCATTATCTCTCCTAAACCATCATGATGCACGTGCACGCACACACGCGCGCGCACACACACACACACACATATACATCCAGTAGGCATGAATACTACAGGCAAAGTTTACTTAAAATTTAGAGCATCTTTAAAAAGTGACCTAAGAAAATTGACCACTTTTCTCCTTTTCCTGTCAGTGTTTAATTTTGAGCTCCTTTATCTAACTTCCAAGTTCATTCTGGTTCTAATTCAAAACCAAACAGCAGATACCATAGAGCTTGAGACTTATTCCATCTTCTCCTTTTACTTCCAGTGCTATTCATACTGACCTTGACTTTTTTCTTTAATTTGTTTTTTTTGCTTTCTTTTTTATCTTCTCTCTTTACCTCCTCATAGCTGTAGCAGGGAGGAGTCATGTAAATCCTTTTAATATAAGCCTTTCTCTTCATTGTGTGATTAGAACTTTCTTTGAAGTCTGTAAAATTGGACACTAAATGACCTGTAAGAAATTAAAGGGTACTGTATTTCATTATACTGGTGCCCAAAAGATATTCTTTTAAACTGATTAGGGGAAATTTTGCCTTCCATTAATAGACTGAAATCAAAGTTGTCTGTGAGTTCCTGACAAATATGTTAGCATGAAGTCTTTCTTCTTAGAATTCTACTGATGTCTTATCTTTCCATACCATATGCTTGGAGCAGGAGTGGGACAGAAGTGGAGGAAGACAAAAGAGGGGGCATCAAACCCCCTCACCTGCTTTATCAAACAGGCCACTGGTACTACCTGCTGGGCATCTTGCTTCTGAAAAGTAGGAAGCCACAGCACCTCACCCCAGCTAGGACAAATCTCCAGGGAGGAAGCAATGCTACACTAAGTGTTTGCCTGCATTATGTGTACACATGCACCAATGTTGACTAAAGGGAAAGACAGGTAGAGTAAGACACGTGCTTTGATGCCAAACAAGTGTTTTTGGCTAATGTCTTCACTTTTGTGATTCCATTCTTTGTTCTGGAGTGGTTGTGCTGCAGAAGTTCAGGCAGGTGCGATTTTCAGCCTGATATTTTCCTCACCTCCCAGGACCCTACTGGCATGACTGTCCTTAGTGATTGATGGGATCCCATGCCCTGCATCTGGGGGGGTGGCCCGCCTACAGGGAGGTTCCTGGATCAGAGGCACACATAAGTGGCTTGTCTGCCTCTACATTCCTGGGAGAGTTGGGGCTCCAAACTTCTTTTGTGTGAAGTGAAAGAATAGAGCTGATTTACAGGGTAAATAAAATATCAGAGGAAGTAGAGGTTAGCTGTTACTTATGGCTAAGAGAGATTTATGAGATTACATAGTAACTGAACCTACACTTTAAGCTATAGTCATTATGGTCTACATAGTTCCATACCTCATTAGAGGTAAAAAAATGTGGAGAATGGAGAACACTAAGTCCTTCTTCTGTTTAAAAAAATGTTTCTGGTTGGTGCAGATGTGATCCATAATCAAAAGAACACTCTACATTTTTTATAGCATCTTTCCACAGCAGGTTTCACTAGAGACCGTAAATCCTACTCTAACAGAGTTGAGTGGAAAATCCTTCTGTTTTATGTTTGGAGAAACTGAGGCTCCGAGGCAGCCAGCATTTTAAGGTGCACATAAGAAGCCAATGGCTAAAGCAAGAGCACCTGGAAATTCTATTTCTAGTCTGTTTTTTCCTCTTACAAAAAAATCAGGGAACAACAAAAAAGAGAGAAAGAGAGATGTGGGGTGGGGAAAGGCCTTACTGGATTCATTGATATGCCAAGCAACACCCCATATTCAATTCCATTTCAAAAAAATTTTTTTCCCCATACAGCAGTGATGGATTCCATAAGTCTTGGAGCAAGTTAAGGGACTGAAGAGTGCTTGTGGGTACAGTGAGCTATTTTGAGTGTGCTTTTTGAAAACTGAAATTACTAGAGCAAAATCTGTAAAGGTGCAATCATATACTTGTTATACAAGAGGAAGGATTCATATAAATCCAGAGGTATGTGGCTCAAGAAGTGGACAAAGTGAGAGGGTGTCTTGTCTACATGCCAACACCACCACCTGAATGCTCAGTCTCATGCTTCAAAGTGTGGTTCCAGAACCAGCAGCAGTGGCATCACCTGGGTGCTTGTTGGAAATGCAGAATTCCAGGCTCCATCTCAGATATACTGAAGCAGATTATCTCTTTGAACAAGAGCTTCGGGGTTTTTATGCACATTGAAATTTGAGGATCATTGTGCTAACCAGCAACAACGAGGGGATCAGAGCTGAGTGCCATGCTTAGGACCCCTCTTGGGGAGGAAGGTTTTGTTGAGAAGGCCTGTAGACTGACATAGTGGAATAGGCAGCTCAGGCCCTTCTCAGGCTGGTCCCATCTGTATTTGGAAGGAATTTTCCTCAAGGCAGATGAATTTTTGGTTTGATCTCAAAGACTGGCCAAGGAAGTCACATCAACTTCTTTGTCGCCATTCCATTTAATGCAGAAATGAAGTCAACAATAATTTTTTTAGGCATACTGTTACTGGGTCTGAGAAGAATGAATGTTTCAAGTAATCATTGGGAAATGAATAAATATGAAGTTGTTTTAAAAGTACGGTGTTATGGGCCAAAATATAGTCTGGTTCCTGATATTGTGCCCACTAAAATTATAAACGTTAATTTATAAGCAAGATTTTGTTTCAGAAGCAATTAAAAAATTTTGTTTTTGGCACACTTAACTCCCACCTCTTCACCCCCAGAAAAAATTACTCACGTTTAAAATTAGTAACTGAAAATTTAATCCTAACCCTACATCTGGCACCACACTTCATCTGATTGCACTCAATTTCAGAGAGAGGAATGTATGCGTTGAGCCTGATCTCATTTTACACAATATTTTGTAAGCTTTCTTTATCTGGTAATAAAAGACCAATTTAGTCCTTGGGCAATGTTAATTATAAACCAGACTGAGACACCATGCCTGTCTGTAGGATGAGGAAAAACATAAAGTTTCTTTGGAGGTTGGCTTCTTTTAATAAGATAAGTACAGAGCAATGTTTCTATTTGTAACTAAGTTGTTTAAGGAGAAATAATGCCTTTGAATTTTGCAGATGAGCCCCAGGCTAGACAGCACAGAAAAATAGCACTGTATTCTGTGTTGTCTAGCCCCTAAGTAGCAGTATTTTTAGATGAAGAAGTTCTTGAGATTTGGTAAGAGTGACCGTGATTAATATATATAATAAAAATCCATGAAGGGCTTCTGTAGTGCTACATCTCATCTGCTAAAGGGGACTTCCAAGTGATGAGCTGAGCAGGAGCCTACAGAGCCATGTAGCTGCTGCCGGGGATCGATGGTGCCCCTGCGAGTCGTTCAGGCACATGCAGGAACAGTTCTTGGCAAATACAAGAACTAATTAAGCATCACTCCCTCCAGTAAAAAAGGATAGGTATATTTTGGGGGGAGATATGGGGAGTAGAGATGGAACTCCCTATTAGAATGAAATCCTTACTGTAAACTTAAATGATCCTGTCTGAATTCACCCTGGCCTTTTTGATATGAGAAGAGTCAACTATGTCCATAAGCTTCTTGCTCTTCAGTGGTAGAGTCAGTGTATCTATGCACACAGGTTGGTCATATATAGACATCTTACAAGCATCTAATTAGCTTAACTTTATCACTCTTTATTTTCATTTCCATAAAGAAGAACAGTTACTAAAGATGTGGGGAGAACTGATGAAACTCAGTAAAAGGAATTATTGGCCATGATGAGATTTTTGTTTGGCTATGGCCATCTTTTCCCTAGGCTCTTTTGGAAAAGGTGACAATGCCAAAACATGTGTATTTTCTGTGTAACAATTGCTGCCATTTATTGAGCACATAAGTACTGCATTGAGGACATGCACCAAGTACTGTACTAAGCACTTTGCAGACATGCAATCCTCACAGTCCCATTATAGTATTATCCTCATTTTAGAGATGAGAAAACTGAGTCTTAAAGACATGTAACTTTTTTGAGGTTATACAACATGTAAGTGACAGTGCCACAACTCAAACCTAGGTTTGTTTGGGGCCTGAGATCATGCTCCAAATGCTTGTGCTAGTCTGTGTATCATAGAACAAAGACTTTAAGCTTTTCAGTTGAAGCATGCCATATAAAATAAGAATGATTACACTTTCCAATATAACCAAGTTGTTCCTCACTGTCCTCCATCTATAAGTTAAAGTGTTGCTCACCATCTAATGGGATTCCAGCACCATAGATCTACTTATGTTTCCTTGTGATTTCTATTTTCTTTTCCCTTTATACTATAGTAAAACAAACCTCTCCTGGGGCCCTTAAGTTTCTCTTCTTTTATTCTTTCTACTCTGATCTCCCTTCATTTTCCCACATCAAACCAGACACTAAATGAGAGGATGGTTGTGAAAGTATTTTGGAAAGTTAGAAGAAAATCAAACATAAAATATTATGATTATGTCTGAAACAGCTTTCTACATCTGCTCAATGAAACCACCCCTCTCTTTCCAATCAAGACACTCAGCAAAATTCTTTCTGGAAATTCCAGAAGGCAGAAAGGCTATGAATCAGGCACATGAGCTGACAAGTCAGTCAAAAGTGTCAATTCAGGTTATGTGCCTAAATACACCTTAAACCCGACAAAGGGCAGCTTCCAGATACGGGTCATGGAGAAATTTTGGAGTAGAGTGTGTATTGTATCACTTGAAAGCTGTTCCATGACCAAGAGGTTAAATAGCCCCCTGTTGCCAGGAAAAATGAATAGACTGGGTATGACAGCAATAGACTGGCTAAAATGAGGTGAATGAGGAAGTAAAAGAAAAAGAGAGGGAGAGAGAGAGAAAGGTCAAGAACTCTGTTTCAAGAGGAAGCAATATGCATTTTTTTTTTAAGAAAAACTGGTTGCTAAAACTAAGACTTTCTTTTAGTTTATATAACAGATACCACAACTAGTCTGGAAATAATACAGGAGTTATAAATAAGTGAAGATTAACTAAATGCTCAGAGTGAGTGGCTGTAAAATCTTAAATTGGATGCAATTTCTGATTTATCTTTTTAAAATTTTATGCCCACATGGGTGCTTTGTGAGTCATGCCAAGTGAATCACCATCTACATGTTCTCAGATTTCTATCATGGCTCTAGTCATGGCCTTGTTATTATTTATGGGGTTTAAAATTTGGTTCCAGTCACATGATGATTTACGGACTGTGCGGCAACAAAAGTATTTAATGACTGTTCACAGCACCGGTGCCTCCAGGACGTTCTCCTCTCCTTGCTGTAGAAACGCTCCCTAGTCTCTGCTCCGCCCTTCATTTCAGCTGGCAGAGACCAGGAATGTCTTGGCCAGCAAAGTATTCCAAGTGGCAATGAGGGCACAGCAGAGCAATTCATTTTTTAAAATCTCTATTTAATTTGTAATGAGCTTGTTTTAAAAAGAGTTTACAGAAGCCTTTCAAAAAAGAAAAACCTAGTTATTGGGAGTAAAGAAATGAAACTCACTGTTTTGTAAACGTAGGTCTTGCCTCTAGGTAGGATTTGAAGCATGTGTTATGGCCTCTCTTTCTTATTCACCCATCTCATCTCCCTGTACCCCTTCTGCTTTCCTGACACCACAACTTGAATAATGTAATGTTTATCTCATTAGGGATATTTAAATTAAGAGAAAGCCGGGGACAATGATGCTTGTACGTAGGAATGAACCTGTAAATGTGATGGTCAGTAGAAGTGTTTGTTTAAAGGAATCGTGAATAAAATTTTTACTCCAGAATTGATCTCTGGGTTGGGAGTATTCACAGAGAGTCTGAAGAGAGGAATGCAGAAAAATGTATGCATTTTCTGCATACATTAGTTCCAGGATGTACTGATACTCCAGGAACATATTTTTTTCAGAAGAGATGCCAATTTAGACATAACTGACTGAACAGGACGTCTGGGAAGTATGTGACTGTGTTAGCCCAGCTTTCTCAGAAAACAGAGCATCTGAGGCAAAATTGCTAATGCTTTACTGGGGAGGAGTGCAGCACCAAAGCAGCAAGAGCTGCGGGGAGAGGGAGGGAGGCAGGGAAGGAGGTAGTGCGTTACTGAGCTTCATGAGAAGCAGAGCTTGGCGATGCTGTGTCTCTGGAGGGGACTGAGGGAGCCAGTACACTTGGGACAGTCTCCGTGGAAGGAAGGGTGAGGTATCTGTTGACCTTTCCTGTCTTTTTCTCACTGGTTCCGGTTTATTTGGTGGGGGGCATTAACTCCCCTGCATTTTTTGGTTGTGTTACCAGGGAGGCTGAGATAGGTGACTCAGTCACCTGTCTTCAGCAAGACTTTCTCTTTAGCACGAGGCTGAGGCCCTGGGGTGGGGATTGGGGGGAGGTCACGTATGTATGGCTCAGAGAATTGGGGGTCCTATTGGTGATCTCAGATAATGGCTATTGATGTTGACTGCCACAGATTGGAATGGTGCTAGTGGTGAGAAAAGAATAAATGCACAGAAACAGTCTCAAACAATATGAAAATTACCACAAACATAGAGAAGATGGAAGCATTAATGTAAGTTGGGGGGTCCTGGAGAGTATTTCCAGCAGAAGTAGGCTGGGTGATGGATGCCCAGCAGAGAGAAGAGGAGGGACTCAGAAACAGAGATGCTGCTCCTTTGTAATTCCAGGAGTGACAGCAACACATGCTGTGACCCGATTCTAAGGCCCTCAGGACAGGCTCATGTCCTTTCCAATCATGTAACCCTGGGCACCTAGTGTATGGCCCGTGCAAGCTGTAGTACTCAATAAGCATTTGTTGAATTAGATCAAATGCTTTAATTTGAACCAAGATTATCTTTTGTTCACAAGTAAGTTTTGCCTTGGAGAATGATCTTAAGGCTTTTGTATGTGGGTGCCAGGGCTATGTGGAGAATGTAATTTTCCTTAGGACAAAGAAGATGCCCACATGGCTTTGGAGATAGTACCGCATAAGAGTTAGAGTCAAATTTGGGTTTGCAACCTGGCTCTGTCACTTACCTGCAATGTGACCTTGTGCAAATTAATTAATGTCTCAAAGCCTCATTTTTCATCATCAGTAAAATGTATAAACTCATGGTAGTTATCTGCGGGATTGGTGCTATAAGTGTGGGTGCTTTATATTAATGCCAAATGGGCAATTACTATTAGATATTATTACCATGGCTATTGTATGCTCTTCATCCTGTGTGTACTTACAAAGGGAAGATTAAATATTACCTGACAAAGAATTTCTTTTAAATTTATCTCATGTCAATATTTACATACTTCTTTATAGGAAGGTGAAACAGTAAAAGCATTTGGTTGGTAAATCCTATATAATTATTTTTAAATTGTTTCAAGTTTCAAGGCTATGTAAAATAAGAAATTCTAATGAGTTAAGTGGTTTCTTTTTTAGAAGATAACTGTGCTGCATGTGTGACATTCAAATTAAATTGGAAGGAGACAAAGGGCTTGTCTCAGCCTATGACTGTGAACCAGAACTTGAACCAGAACTTCCTATTTTCTACTTTTCCTATTATTACTGTCCTCCATTAACTAACAGAAACATACTGTCCATAAATAACTACTACTTTTACCATGTCTTTGGTGAATTTTGTAGTTATTTATGATGTACAGATGATAACAACTCCAAACCAAAGTGGGTTTGCCAGCTTCCGTACAATTGTTAGAATATTGTTAAAAACTCTGACCCAACCAACATCCATGTGAAGCAGAAAAGTAAGCAAATTATTAATTTGCTTTGCTGTCCAGTTACTCTTGAAGCAAATTATTGTTTTTCATTTAATTAAGATTTGTGCCCTTATCAGAAATATACCCACAAAGAAATACTTCCTAGCTCTGGTTTCTTACAACAAAGTAGAAATCTCATGAAAGCAAAAATTTGAGAAGACGAAAAGTGAAACAAAAGAAAACATAACAGCTTAAATTTATTAGGGGATTTATAAACAAGGCATTAGCTCCTAACTTAAATCAACAAACTCTTAGTTCTGGAGATGAAATTGTAAATAGAATCATCATGGTTCTATTTACATGTGTAGCTTAGTAGGTTCAAACCTAGGCTCTATCAGCTATGGAAACTGGGGCTAGTTAACCAACTTTTATGAATTAAAATAATAATAAAAAAATGGAAAAACGAATAATCACTTTACATGCTGCTCTGAGATTTTGAATTAATGAACAAAAGGTACAAAGTGAAGTATGTGCCAAACAATAGGAATTTAATAAATATAAGCTATTATGTTCTTAACTGAAGTGAATATTATCATATAAACCACCTCATCTAAAAGAAACTCCTGCCCTCATTGTGTTTATTTAATGAGACAGACTGTATATATTTTATTAGGCATGGAGTTCATTATTAATTACATTTTGATTGAGGGACCTTTGGAAGATTTATATATTTCCTCACCCCAACACTTTCATTTATTATCCTAAATATTGCCTGGGGACTTGCATCTGATATAAATTTCTAGGAAAAATGTAGCATTAAGAGAAATCTTATTCAGACGATTGAACCCAGTACATAGTCAGACAAATTAATGTAAAAAGATTACACAACTGGGATTTTCTTTTCTGTTGATTAGTAATTTGAACTTTGCAGTGAGGTAAAGGAAAAGTGATCTAGTTTAAGGCTTCAACTCTGGGGATTTGGCAGCAGAGGAAATTCTTAGTTCTATACTGTTGCTGACCTTCTAAAATTAAGAAATAAAGAAGTTATGGGATTTGAAATACATAGCAGAGATTGCATTATAATAGCCTGATAAATAACTACAAAAAGTTTATTAGCCCACTTATTAAATAAATGACTTCTCTCCACCATGTATATTACTCTGGTAATAAAAACGAACAAAATCAGCATCCATTTTTACTCCCTTAAATAAATTGTTTCTCACCTTGGACAAGAAGACAAGTGGTTATTTCTATTACTGTCTTACAATGTAGTCATTTTGTTTCCATGCTTTTGGAGTTCTAAGCACCACAAATTCCATATAGTCACAACTCTGTAATTAAAAGAAAAACAAAACTATTGGGCTTTATCTATTTACTTGATAATGGATTTATTTACCACCAGGAAAGATATACATCCTGTTTCTCACCTTTCTACTTGTATATACAAATTCTTTTGAAACTTAAACTATCCAGTAATTGTCTTGTTGAAGGAGGTGAAATGAATCAGCAGCTATCAGGGATTATTATTAAATAATTGGAGCAGAGCTAAGGACCGTTCCCACCTACCCCTATCTGACAATTGGAAACCGTATCAGGGTCTCTTGAATTTTTTCCAAACTTACATCAATGCTTCAGGTATACTGTTATGCCTATCCCCTTCCTGGCAGGTAATGGTGGTGATAGTATTCCTCTACACTTTAGAAATCACACTCTAATAAATGATGTGAGCATATCATATATCTCCCTTGTTTTGGGGTGGAAAGTTTTTGAAAGTCTCTGATCCTGATAGATATTTTATAAAATCATTGGATATTTGCTTGGGAAGCATGAAAACGGAACCTCTATTGCCTAGAAAGCAAACAAAAATCCCCAATCCAATAAAAAACAAAATATTCTTCAAATTAATTATATTTCTCCCTTGAAACCTTAGAGAGTAAGGGTTTGTGATCAAGCTATCTGAGGTCTTTTAATATCAGGCTGGCTAATAGTTTCAAGGTAACTTTTGGAGACATGAATATGTCCTGGGACAGGTTTTGGACTTTATATTTTCTAGACTGGTATCATAGAGAATACTACCCTTGCAAGACATACTGGGAAAGAAAAAGAAAAAAGATTGGATGGATTCCATGAGCACATTAATTGGGAACTCTTGAATCACCAGCTATGAAAATGCATGTTTGTTCTGATCCTTATCTTACTCTTTGAACCAACCCTGGCTATTCAAAATATGGGGATAGAGGAAGGGATATTTGAATCACTATTGTTGATTCAGTGGCAAGCAACCAAAATCTTTAATCTTTAACAATGTTCTGTGGAAATATTAATGGTTCTAAACATGGTGTATAAATACTTTTGATCTAACTTTATATCCTTCCATCACAAATTTATATGTTGAAGGACATTACAAGAGCATACAGTAAACATTTTAAAGTAATAAGATGACTTAAAAAAGAAAGCTAGAGAAAGTAGAGATCAAGCAACCTCCTGGGAACTACAGGGCCCCACTTAAAGATTGGGGCACTCAAGTGTCCTACCTGGGAGACCAGAGCTTACCATGGGCACAAAAGCAGCTGGCTCTTCCAGACAAACATCAACTAATGACAGGGGCAACAACTGTATAGCTCAGAATAGCATCTTCCAACTCAAGGAAAAAGGGAGCAGCTGATTTGTACTCACAAGTATCACCTGCCATCTCGGAGATTAAACTGGAGGACCTAACATAATTCACACTGCTGGGAAGAGATGAAGACAGCAGGTTAGAGGCAACCCAAGAGGTTGATCAAATGTGCTTGAACACCCCATAGGCAACTCAGGACCAACAATCCTCTCACTGGCACAATCAGGGATTGATCGTCAGGGACCCAGAGACAGGCCCACAAGCCAGACCTTGTATCCCCAGGACTCATCTGAGAGGCCAGATGAGAAGGAATCAGCAAAAGAACTCTGGAAATAAGAAAAATCAGAGTGAAAGGACACCCCCAAAGAAAACAATAGCATCTTACCAATGGATAACAACCAAAATGAAAATATTAAAATGACAGATAAAGAATTCCAAATATGGATTATAAGGAAGCTCAATGAAATACAAGAGAAAATGGAAATCCAACACAAATAAACCACAAAAATAGTATAGGAAATGAATGGAAAATTCACTAAAGAAATCAAATTGTTAAAATAAAAATCAAATAGAACTGATGGAAATGAAAAATTCATTCAAGGTAATACAAAACATTAGAAAACTTTAAGAATAGACTAGATTAGGCAGAAGAAAGAATCTCATGGCTTGAAGACAACATCTTCAAATTTAACAAGTCAGTCAAAGAGAAAGAATAGAGAAATAAGAGGAAGAAACAAAGCCTACAAGAGATATGGGATGATGTAAAGAGGCCTAATAGAAGAATCATAGGAATCCATGAGGGTGAAGAAGAAAATACACAAGGGTTGGAAAACCTATTTGAGGGAATAATTGAGGAAAACTTTGCTGGTCTTGCTAGAAACATGGATATCCAGGTAAAAGAAGCACAACGAACACCTGGGAGATTCATTGCAAAAAGGCAATCACTATGAAACATAGTCATCAGACTGGCCAAAGTTAACATGAAAGAGGAACTCCTGTGAGCCATAAGGCAAAAACATCAGGTAACTTACAAGGAAAACCCATCAGACTAACTGCAGACTTCTCAACTGAGACATTACTAGCCAGAAGGGATTGGGGCCCCATTCTCAGGCTTCTTAAACAGAATAATGGCCAGCCTAGAATTTTGTTTCCTGTGAAACTAAGTTTCTTATATGAGGGAGAAATAAAGACTTTCAGACAAGCAAACACTGAGGGAATTTGTCAAGATCAGACATGCCCTGCAGGAAACACTCAGATCTGCATTATACATTGACCAGCAAAATAGACATCCACCAGTGTAAAATCACCCCAAAGCTAAAGCTCACAGCTCACATACCATAATGGCTCAAGAGGTAAAACAAAGCCATAAGATTCTACTCATCAGGATGAACAGAAATGCATTGTACTTATCAATTCTTTCAATAAATGTGAACAGCTTGAATTTCCCACTGAAGAGATATTGGCTGGCTGAACGGATTAAAAAAAAAATAAGCCAAGTGTCTACTATCTCCAGGAAACACATCTAATCTACAAGGACTCATTCAACTCAATGCTAAGGGATAGAAAAATTATTCCATGCAAATGGAAATCAAAAGAAAGTGAGTACAGTTGTTCTCATATCAGGTAACATAGATTTAAAATCAACAATAGTAAAAAAGACAAAGATGGTCATTATATAATAGTAAAGGTAGCAATTCAACGAGAAGATATAACAATCCTAAATATTTATCATTTACAGAACATTCTACACAAAAACTACTGAATGTATGTTCTTGTCATCAACACATGGAACATTCTCTAAGATTGATCACTCCTAGACCACAAAACATGTCTCAACAAATTCAAAACAATAGAAATTATACCATGTATCTTCTCAGACCACAGTGGAATAAAATTAGAAATCAAGTCTAACAGAAACACTCATCTTGACACAAAGTCATGGAAATTAAACAACCTACTGCCTAACAATTATTGGGCCAAGGAGTAAATTAAGGTGAAAATCAAAAGATTCTTTAAAGTAAATGACAAACTGGACACAAGTAATCAAAATCTGTGGGATTCAGCAAAAGCAGTCCTGAGAAGAAAATTTATATCCATAAACGCCTACATTCAAAAGACAGAAAGTTCACAAATCAACGATCTAATGAATCATCTCAAGAAACTAGAAAAAGAAGAGCAAACCAAACCCAAATCAGCAGAAGAAAAGAAATAACTAAGGTCAGAGCTGAACTAAATGAAATTGAAAACAAAAGAATTATATAGAAGATTAATGAAATAAAAAGTTGGTTCTCTGAAAAGGTAAACAAAATTGATAGACCTCTTGCTAGATTAACCAGAAATAGAAAAGAAAGGATCCAGTAAGCTCAATCAGAAATGAAAAAGGAGATATTTAAAGAAAGAGTTACTCAAGTAACACATACATTGTTACATAGGCCCAAAGATAAGCGAAGGGAATTACTTTAACAAAATAAGCAAGAGGGAAGAGGTTATTAGATTTCCTATGATCTCTGACCATCTGAGACAGTTCTGATGTTTTCAAAATTTATGCAATGACAGTTAAATTTTTCTCTTGAGAGCTTTCATTCATTGATCTATATACTACAAGTCGCATACAATTCAAAATTCTCTTCTATATGACAATGCTTCAAATTATTTGCATTTGGCTTTCAAGTTTTCCTAGGGTTTGAGGTGGAGGTGTGGCAGAGAAACAGTTGAGTCACAGGCTTCTGGTTAAACATGGCAGATGAATCACACACTTTTGTATCCTCTCTCTCCCTAAACCCATCATATGTGACAGTAAATGAATAAATAGAGATAAATCAAAATATTATCTCTGAATAGTATAAAAATCTCTATGCACCTAACCTTGAAGATGTTGAGAAAATGGACCAATTTCTGGAAATACCCAATCTCCCAAGGCTCAATCAGGAAGAAATATGACTCATAAATAGATCAATAACAAGAAGGAAATTGAAGCCGCAATAAAATTCTTCCAAAACAAAAAAGTCCTGGACCAAATGGTTTCACATCTGAATTTTGTCAGACATACAAAGAAGAGTTGGTACCCATACTGCAGAAATTATTTCATAACATCGAGAAGGAAGGAATCCTTCCCAACTCATTCTATGAAGCCAGCATAACCTTGATATAAAAGCCAGGAATGGACACAATAAAAAAAGAATACTACAGACCAATATCTCTTATGAATATAGATGCAAAAATTCTCAATAAAATTCTAACAAACCAAATTCAGCAGCATATGAAAAAAAAATCCACTATGACAAAGTAGGCTTCATCCCAGGGAAGTAAGGATGGTTCAATATACATAAATTCAAAAATGTGATTCACCACATGAACAAAAACAAAAACAAAAACAGACCATATGATAATGTCAATAAATGCAGAAAAAGCATCTGACAAAATTGAGCACCCTTTTACAATAAAAATTTTTAGCAAAATAGGCATAGATGGAACATATCTAAATATTATAAAAGCAATATATGACAAGCCCACAGCCAACATCAAATGAAAGAGGCAAAGTTGAAAGCATTCCCTCACACTTAGAACTGCAACTAGACAAAGTTGCCCACTGTCACCATTCTTATTCAAATCCTAGTACTGGAAGTCCTACCCAGAGCAATCAGGCAAGAAAATAATCAAGAGTATCCACATGAGGAAAGAAGAAGTCAGACTATTGCTCTTCGCTGATATGATCTGATATCTAGAAAACCCCAAAGATCCTGCCAAGAGCATCCTGGAATTGATAAATAAATTCAGCAAAGTCTCAGTTTATAAAATCAATGTACATAAATCTTTAGCATTTCTATATACTAACAACAGTCAAGCTGGGAATCAAATCAAAGACTCCATAACTTTCATAATAGCAACAAAGAATGTAAAATACCTAGGAATATATTTAACCAAGGATGTGAAAGACCTCTACAGGGAGACTATGAATCACTGAAGAAGGAAATTGCAGAGGTTGTTAAAAAATGGAACAGCATCTCATTCTCATGGACTGGTAGAATTAACATTGTTAAAATGTTCATACTACCCAAACTGATTTACAGATTCAATGCAATCCCCATCAAAATACCAATGTCATTTTTCACAAATATAGAAAAAATAATTTTACACTTTGCATGGAACCAGAAAAGACCCTGAACCAACCTTAAGCAAAAGGAACAAATTAGGAGGCATCACTTTTCCAGAGTTCAAGCTACACTACAAGGCTATCATAACCAAAACCAGCATGTGACTGGCACAAAAATAGAAACATAGACCAATAGATCAGAACAGACACTCAGATATAAAACCATCCTTATATTGCCATCTGATCTTTGACCAAGCAGACAAGAATATACACTGGGGAAAAGAATCCCTTTTCAATAAATGATTTTGGGAAAATTGGATAGCCACACATAGAAGACTAAAACAGGATCTGCACTTGTCAGTGGATCCTGTTTCAAGACATGAAACTATAAGAATTCTAGAAGAAAATATTGGAAAAACTCTTCTAGATATTGGCCTAGGCAGAGAATTTATGAAGAAAGCCCCACAGACAATCACAGACAACAAAAATTAATAAATGGGACTTTATTAAATTAAAAAGCTTCTGTACAACCTAGGAAACAATCAACAGAGCACATAGACAACCTACAGAATGGGAGAAAATATTTGCATGCTATACATCTGATAAAGGGCTAATAACCAGAATCTACAAAGAACTCAAACAAATCAGCAAGAAAAAATCAAACAACTGCATTAAACAGTGGGCAAAAAACATGAACAGAAGCTTTTCAAAAGAAGATAGACTAATGGCCA
>VBSM01000361.1:45678993-45703993 GCA_008086735.1 Cheirogaleus medius
TCCTCCGCAACCTCCTCTCGTGGAGTCTCCCGTAGTCTCCGGCACTCCTCCTTCGGACCCCCGTCTGATGTATGGTCGTTTACTTACTTCTTTCTTCTAATATCTTCTAGGAGCTTTCTTTTCTGCAGAGATGCTCTATCTGGCGGTGTTTCTCGTCCGCCATCTTGCTCCGCCCCCGAAACCAAGCTTGCTTTCTGGGATAAATCCCATTTTGTCTTGATGTATTACTATAATCCTTTTTATGTTGCTAGATTTAGCTTTTTAGTGTGTTCATGATTTTAGCATTTATATTCAGAAGGGATATTGGTTTGCGATTTTCTTTTCTTGTGATCTCTTTGGTTTTGGTATCAGAGTATACTGACTTTGTAACATTGGGAAATTACCCTCTCTTCTATTTTATGGAAAAGTTTTAGAAGGACTGACATTAATTCTTTTTAAACTTATAATAAAATTCACCAGTGAAGCCATTTGGGCCTGAGAGTTTCTTGTTGATAAGTTTTAAAATTACTAATTCATTCTCTTTACTTGATTTTTATAGGTATAATCAGATTTTCTATTTCTTCTTGAGTCAGTTTTTGTAGTTTGTGTGTAATGCCTGTCTCCCTGAAATGTATAAGCCCAAACTGTAACCCAACCACAGTGAGTCTACTTGCTCAAGGCTTCTTGGGCATGGCTCTGGGCCATGGTCTTAAAATTTGGCTCAGAATAAATATCTTTAAATTATTTTACAGAGTTTGGCTTCTTTTCCATCGATATAAACCCACCAACACAATTTTATAATTATTGCTTTGTGAAGTTGTCTTTTGAAACATATGAGAGAAGAAAAGAGTTACAGACAAAAATACATTCATGTTGTCTTTTATATTTACCCACATAGTTACCTTTACTGCTGATCTTTATTTCTTTTCAGGGATTTGAGTTACTATCTAGCATCTTTCATTTCAGCCAGAAGGACCCATTTTAGTATTTCTTATTGAGAAGGACAACTAGTGATGAATTCTCTTAGGTTTCTTTTTTCTGTTTAAATCTTTTTTATATTCTTTTAGTGCATCACTTTCATGAAAATTGTAATCTCCATGTAGGTTAAAAAAATCCTACACTACAATGATTCAGTTTCTGAGTAGACGACGTTGGAAAGGAGAGATGGGTAATAACATTTAACCTATATAGACTTTTTTTATTTTTCAAAAATGGAATTAGCTTTATAATTTTGTCTAGTCTCAAAAGAAATGCATGCTTATTGTAAAATATTTTAGGCTATATATAGAAACATATAAAGTATGAATAAAAAATTCACTGTTATTTTCAGAATGTTATTATGCAAAATACATATTTCTTTTCAGTGGGCTTAAAAATACAGATATAGCGATTATGACATTTCCCAAGCCCTGTGCAACAAATATACATTTTTTCTTTTATCAATAACTTTGTTTCTATTCCAAGTACTTACTGTTCCTAATATTGAAACCTATAGAGATGCTTTTAGGTAGATTCAGCTTTTTGATGTGATTTCTCGGTTAATTCACCCTCTCCCTTCTCTTCATTGCAACATCTCCATTTTAGGTAAACCCAGCTCACTTCAGCGAGTTCCAAAATGCATGGTCTGGCAAATCAATAGCCTTGGCTTTCAAATCTTCTCCTCCGTTAGGGGTGTATAAAGCCTATTTCAAAACTCAGAGACAAAAGTTTTTCTTCTCTTTTTTTCTCTTTGGTGTCCTCCAGTCAATGAGTGCCCTAGGAGGCAATGAATGATATTAAGTGATGGCTATTGAGGGGAAAGGACAAAAAGGGAAATGAAGGGGAAAAACTCACAAACATACCCAAATTTCACTTATATTTGGCAAAATACATCCAGATTCAATCCTATCACATGGAGTTACCTATTTTTTTCTCTAAAATGGGAGGTTTATACTTTTCCTCTGCTATATGCAAATTATACATAATCATAATGAAGAGTCAATCTTTCCAAGTAAATATAAGTCACTCTGTATTCATTTCCTAGACCACTGATAACACCCTGTCTGTGTCTCATGTGACCATTTACATTGAAGTGTCCTTTATATGGATGAAATATACAATATTTGCTATCTTGTGACCTGTTTGCTTTTGTAAGAAAAATTTTTATTAATTATTGAATACCCATAAAATGATATTCTCAAAATATGTGTGGGATGTAAAGAATAATAATACAACAAATTCTCACATGCAAACCATGCAATTAAAGATATAGAAATGCTCATTTACCTTTAAAGTCCTCGTGTTCCCTTCCAATCCTCTTTCCTTACCCTCCCCAGAAGAAATTGTTTTTAATTTTATGTTTTTTTCTTGTTTTAATTACAGTTTTCCACATGAGTATATCCGTAACCAGTAAGTTAAGCAACAATTAACCAATAAATTAATTGTGTATTTTTTGAAATTTCTACAAATGGAATAATACTTTATTCCCTCTCCTGTGACTTGGTTTATCCACTCAACATTTTAATCCTAGATTCCTCTGTGTTGTTGTGCACAGTGCAGTTTATCCATTTCCACTGATGTATAGTATTCCACTGTGGAATATACCATAATTTATTTATCTATTTTGATGTTGATAGACATTTGGGCTATTTCTGGTATTTCGCTCTCACAAAAAGTGCTACTACAACCTTTTATACATATGTCCTAGTGTAACTCAAAGTTCTATGACTAGATAGAGTCTGAGGAGAAAAATTTCTGGGCCATAAGTTATAGGCAATCAACACTTGGTTGTCATTTTTTCATTTTTACCAATTAGATGAGTATAAATGATACCTTATTTTGGTTTTAATTTGAATTTTCCTGAATACTAATGAAGTTGAACATCTTTCAATGTCTATTGACCATTCATATTTTTATCTTTGAAATGAAAAACTTCATCTCATACATGTTCAAATATGTTTCTTCTGGTTTGTTTTTTCCTTATTAATTTATAGAAGATTTTTAAAACCTGATTTTGGTATGAATTCCTTATTTGTTATCATATGGGCTGCAAATATCTTATTTCAGCTTATGTTTATGTATATTAATACACATTTGGACAACTAGACTGTTTTCAGGGTTTTACCATTATAACACAACATTGAATATTTTGTAGCATTTGTAGAATTTAAAAAAACTTGTATTGAGTTTAAATCCCAAGAGTCTAATTACTGGGTCAAAAGGCATGAATATCTTTGTGGATTGTAAATAAATATTACCTAATTGCTTTCCAAAAAGGTTGTACCAATTTGCAATGCCAGAAACAGTCAAAGATGTAACAATTTCATTCTAATCAACCTTAGGTTTTATCATTAAATATTTTTGGCTAGTCTAATGTGCAAAATGTTTCTCAACATTGCCTTCATTTGCATTTCTTGATTATTAGCATGGATGAACATTTTTCACAGTAGTTGTTTACTAATAGTATTTTAACTTATGTAAATTGTGTATTTTTACCTTCAGGGTCTTCATTTTATGCTAAGCTAAGAATAATAAATACAGCTCTCACAAACCAGAAGTAGAAAGTGATTTTCTGTTTTCAAAATGATTATGGAAGATTTTCAAAGTCTGAGTGCCTTAGATATAGCTATTCATGGTGATTTTAACAAATATTTTTAAAAAGTCATCTCTGTGTCTGGCATTGGGAATACAGAGATGAAGGAGTTGGTCCTTGCTTTCAAGGAATTTAGTCTTTTAGGTTAAAGCAGAGAAGTACTACAGAGAGGTGATCCAGTGTAACAGAGGCACAGAAGAGGACTCGCTAAGTCAGAAGAAGGTTTCTAGAAGACTTTCCGGAAGTGATGACTCAAGTTAGATGAGGGAGAATGAGTGAATGCTAAGCAGCTGGAGAGGGTGCTGCAGACCAAGCAGATGCATGTGCAAAGGAGCAGAAGTGTGGGAGGGCACGGCCGTCCCTGTGGTTGACTGGAGCTGCCGCTGGAGCACTTGAGTCCATGTTAAGGAGTTGGAAGTCTACCGAAAAAGTTCTGGAGAGCCTCCAGAGACTTTAAAGCAAATCTAGAAAACCTCACGATGGCAGAACAGGATGGAGGATAGGAAGGTGGTGGGGATAACAGTTTAGAGACATTTAGATATAATCTAGGGAGAAGAGATAGGACAGTACTGGTGGGAATAAAGACCAGGTGATGGATTTGGAAGTATAACAATAGCTTTAAGAAAACTCAAGCCTTAAGTCAGATGTGCCATGAGATGGGATGAAAAGGAAAGACTACTAAACCACCAGAGACAGCAGCAACAATCTCAGGATTGGCCCCAGAGACAAGAGCACAGGCCCTGTGGGATTGAATCAGTGGGGAGACAGAGGGAGGCCTGATCCCTTTTTCTTCCTACTTGCAGCTCCATCCCTTACTACGAAGAGCCTCTCCTGCAAGCATGTGGACACTCCATACAGTTTTGTCCTCATATCCTACAACAAACAACTGCCTTGGAGGCCTGAGGGTGTGCATAGGGTATCCTTGGGAATATAGAGCCTGGGAAGAGGCTCACGCAGGCATTAAAGCAGGCTCATGGCTTCAGGCTCTTGGTTGCCCAGAGTGCTCTAGGAAGGGGAGGTCGAGCTGCAGGTAGCCATGTATTCTGGGCTCAGAGACTTCTCATGCTATGAGGCTGGGCCTGGCCAGAGGAGGGAAAGAGAGAAGCCCCTTTGCCCAGACTGAAGGTGGCACATAAAAATGGAGGGAGGAGAAGACTTTCCTAAGGGCTGAACTTTTGCCATGTGTCTCAGATTTGAGTTCTACAGAGATACTGGCAATGTCTACTTTTAGCCATATTGGCTATTTCCTCCCCAAAGCCATCCTTGACATTTCTGACCTTGTTCAATTCTTCTTCTGCTCTAAAAACTCCATGTAGTGTTCTTCATAGCACTGATCATGTTTGCATTTCACACTTGTTTGGGTGATTATTTGATTCATGTCCTTTCCCCTGAGAGACTGTGTTCTATGAGAACAAGGACAAGGTCAGTCTTTGTTCTCTACTCCAGCCAGGCACCAGCAACAAATTTGCTTGTTGCAGATGTTCAATAACTATACATATGTTTTTTTGGAGTAAACAAACAATTTGCAGTTTTTAAATGCTTAACAAATCTGGAACTCTGCATATTTTTCTGATATGTCTTAAGGTCAGAGTATGCTTGACAAAGTGGGAACATGTTAAATATTTTATTGTATAAAAGTGAATTTTTCGAGACCTTAATATATTGATCTAGATGAATACTACGTGGCCCCATTTGATTTTGCAAAGCGGACCATTCCCATGTAGGAGCAGTGGTGAAAATACTGGCATAAGAGGAGGGAAGCCCTTTTTTGAAATGGAAACTGTTTCTGAGCTGGCAGAATAGTCTCTCCAAGACAGGAGAGGAGAGGAAGCAAAGTGGTGGATGGGAAAGCTGAAATTTAAGCAGAATTTAGACAGAACTAGAAATAAATGTAGGATTACTATGCCATCAAGGCATAGATTTATGCATTATTTTAATAATGTTTTGGTTGGAACTAGGTAAAAGGAGGAAACTATTTTAGAACAAGCAGTTTGGAAAAAAGTGTAAATTCTACAACTACCTTTGTCAAATTACTGAGTATTGCATTGTTAGAAATCAAAGGCCAACTTATAAGTCTTTTCTTTATAGGGGCTACCAAACCTAGATGGGAAAGAGAAATAGAGGACTATTGGGCTTGAACAAGAAAAAATGAATGAATGAGACAGACAGGAAAGAACAGTGGGGAGACTTACTGCTTAGGAGAGAAAGATCAGTCTTGGCAACATCCTCCTTATCCAAACAAGCAAGACCAAGGCTGTAATAGATGTTTGCCAGCTTTTCTCCTCAACTCTGTTCCTTTGCAACTGTAACAACAAATGGATCAGAAAGGAAGGGTCATGAAGAAAGGTAGGACCACCTGGAGCTTCTTCCTTCTATTCCTGGAACACTTTCAGTGATGGGAATACACTGCTTTCCAAGTCAGCTCACGCTACCTCTAGACATTTCTATTAGAAAGTTCTTGTTCACATTGATCCTAAATATGTCTTCTTACAGCTTCTATCTGCTGTTATTTGTTCTAACTTTTGGTGCCTTTAGAATAGATCTAATTCATGTTTCATACAAGATCCTTCAAATATTTGTAAGACAATGCCATGTCTCTGTTCCTTCTCTTGTCTGTATTTCTTTCTCTGTAGGCTACCTTCTTTGCTCTCCTCTGCAAATGTGTGGTCTCAGCTATCATGTCTTTTATCTGTGATGTCCCTGATTTCAGTATAGGTTAGAATGCTAAATATATTTTTGCTAAATATCATATTGCTAAATAAATATATATGTTAAATAAATACTATATGATAAATAAATATTCATTTTAAATATTATATTGCTCTTAATGGAAAACAATATTTTTCATGGCCATATTTTACTCTAGATGCCTATGGAGCTCAATGCTGGATAAATCCTTGTCTTTTTCAAATTATTCTGCTGCTGAGTTATGTCATTCCTATTTTGACTTTATGTAGTCACTTGTTTGGATCATTTGTTGTCCTGTGGCTCTAGCCTGGTGAATATTTCAGATTCTAATTCTGTCATACAAACTGTTTACTATTCTTCATGGTTTTATGCAATAGCAAAAACTGTTAGTGACAGCTCTTTATCTCCATCCCAATTACTAGTAAATCTTGATCAGGAAAGGCCCAATGTTAAAGCCTATAGTTACCATTAGAAGGAACTTCCTTACAGGTGGTTGTCAACCTATTAATTGATATCCTTTTGGTTTGGTTGTTCAGTCCATTACAGATCTATCTTATCATGCTGTCATCAGCCCCAGTGGCCTTCAACTTTTGCTGCACATTAAAATCACCTGAAGAACTTTTAGAAATTCTGATGTCTAGTCCTCACCCCAAGTCAACTATGGCAGAATCTCTGGGATGGGATCCAGGCATTAGTACTTTCTAAAGCTCTCTAGGTGATGTTAATGTGCTGCCAAGGTTGGAAACAACTGACCTAGTCCAAATTTCCCAAACTTCTTTGATGACAATAATTATATGGGGTACATCTTATAAGTTCAAATTCCTACTGCTATCCCTTAGTCACTGAATCAGAATCTCCTGGGAAGCTTTAGAAACCTGGGAACACTGAAAGCTCAAACTTAAGACATTTTTCCACCAAAAGGATATGACCAGAGAAGTAGTCAAATCCCTGTTAAAATATAGATTTACTATTTTAACCGCATTTATTTGTACCAGAAAGGAAAGGGCCAGTATAACTTACACACATATAATAAATTGTATTTTTTTGTGGTAAAATATCATTTATGGTAGCTTCTCAGATGAAGTCATATACACATTTGTGAATCTTTGAGGGCACTTAGTTATTCGACAGAAATGTACTGAGTGATGGCTCTGAGCCAGGTCTCATCCCAGGCAGGGGGGTACTGTTATGAGAAACAGATAGACATAATCCTTATCTTCATTTTTTCACAGTTTGGGGTGGGGTGGAGGAGACATAGGCAGCAAACAAGAGCCATAAATAAGTACAAATTGTGGTAAGTGGAAGGCAGGAAAGAATGCTGATACCGGGAAGGATGGGGATGGTAGTGGTGAGGGAGGACTTCTCCAAGGAAGTGACATTTAAGCTGATACACGAAACCTGAAAAGACAGCCCTAAGAGGAGTGGAGGGGAAAGCACTTCCAGGCAGGACAGCAGCGTACGAAAAGCTCTGGAGCAAGCAAGAGCCCAGTCTACTTGAGGGAAAGAAAGAAAACCAAGCAGTGAGTGGGCAGAGAATGAAGTATGAGAGAATATAGGCACAGATTTTGCATTATGGTAATGAGTTTAAATCTTATTCTAAGTTAAATGGGAAACCACTGAATGGCTTTTGAGTTGGTGGGTGGATGGGTGAGTGATGTACTTTTGCAGGGAAATGATTGAACAGGGGCTGAGGGAAGATAGAAGAGGGGACACCAGTGGGGATCTTTTGCAGTAGTCCAGGTAGGAGATGATAATGGCATGGGCTGGGCTTGTGGAGGTGGAGAGGATGAAAAGCAGATGTATTATGGAGATAAAATGAAAAGCACTTGGATGTGGAGTATAAGAGAAAGGGAACAATCAAGAATGAGCATTTTTTATAAAATATTACTGGCCTGATAAATCTTGTCCATGTGTATCCTGTATATGAATAACATTTTATTTGGATGGGAAATCTTGGAATAAATAAACCATAATCAAAGAATCAGTTAATAAATGCCTGCTGTGTACAGGTACTGGGCTGGCTGCTGTGGGATATGCTTATCTGATTAACATGGACCTGCTTCCAAGAAAGAGTCAGGGAAGTTGGCTTCTGAGACCAGATCTGCCATAAATTATTTCATTGCCAGTATTTGGTTAGTGACATAATTAATGTGGAGCTGATAACTAATATAGATAACCCCCTTATCTAGAATGGTAAATTAAAATAGTAATTAAGTTTGGAGGAACATTATAAATATATGATTTGTCCATCCATTTTGTGACCTTAGGTTCACTTTCCTTTTCTGTAATATGAAGGCTTTCACCCAATCTCTCAACTGTCTTCTAGCCTCTGACGTTCTGTGTTTTGGTCACCAGTTTATAGAGACAAGATACTCTTGTCACATAAAGCACAGTTCAGAACATTCTAAAATAGATGCCAAATGAATGGGTCAGGTGGGGTTTTCTAGGAAAAGTCTGATAAAGGAAAGGCTAGTCCAGGGTAGGCTGGTCAAGTGAAAGTTTGCTCAGGGAAGAGTGAGCAGGTCAGTTTGGCAGAACTAGAAGTCACAGTCAGTTAGGGAACACTGGCACAGAAGCTTGCAAAGATTTGTTCAGATGGCATTGTGGAGAGTCTTGGATACTCTGTTGAGATGTTTCAGACTTCACCCTATTGTGAGCTGTGAGCAATAAAACCAAAATTTATTGGCTTCACCCTCCCAAGTCAATTTCAGGTGTACACAACATAACAGGATCTATGAGTCAGTTGGGGCCAAGATCAGTGGTCCCAATGAGAAGTGCTTGTCTCTTAACCGTGGGACTCCCAACTGTGTCCCCTTTACCCTAGACGTAGAAGCGACCTTTGGGATATGATCTGGTAGATATAGATTTGGATATGCCAGTGTTTGACTCTTCACTTTGCCACTTTCTACTTCTGAGACTTTGGGCAGACTGCTCTGTGCTGTAGTTTTCTGATCTCTTAAGCAGGGCCAATAACACTCTCTTTATGAGATTGTTGTGGAAATTGAGTGTTTGACTTCTAAAGCCTTGTGAACGCTAAAGTTTGCATGTGCCCCCGATAAGCATGTGTGCACAGCTCATACTCGGCTCACTGCCTAATGTCAACAGAGTTATTCGAGGCTCCCTTTCAGGAGGCATTGTTCCATTTCACTGAACCTCACAGGCTTACAATACAAACATGACTAGTCAGGAAGTTTTACTGCAAGGATGTACAGAAACATTCTTCACTTCATGGTTATGGTGGGGGAATAGAAAGAAATGCTGAATGGGGAAGCAACCTGCAGTTTTGATATGTTCCTAAAGTTTGCATCCTCCAACTCTCTAGGATGAAAACCACTGGTGACGTGATTCCATTCTTTCTGCAGGCGAGTTGCAATGCTTTGGTGGGCTGGGGAAGCAAGGCGGTTGAAAGCCACTGCTGTGGAGAATAAATAATGGTGTCCTAGAAACTTCCCCAGCAAGATTCAGAAGGTAACCTAAGACCCATGGCTTCATGGTGGTTTTCTACTATTTTGGAAACAGTGAGCTCATCGGTAAGAGTCACTGTGGATTAAGAAATGCTCAGATGGCCTAGGTTACGACAATCAAAAGTCAAATACGTTGCTTCAGTTGAGGGACTGGGACAGGTCTTGGCCCCTGCCTTTGAATTCTTCCATCTACTGTTTCATTCTAACTCTCTGAGCTGCAGTACTCAAGTCTTAGCCTCTGGTCTTTCATCATGATTTTGGTCAGATACAGTGACAGTTTGTAGTGATTACAGATTTATTTTTAAAAGACAACCTACTGACCTTTTTATGAATAGCAGCTTTAAAAAGAAGACTAGAAAAAGTCTCTAAGCCAAGCATATATGCTTGGTATTAGGTTTAAATTTGGAAGTGATGCAATGAGTAAAGCTAGCTCTATTCTCCATGTGTTTTTAGTTATTATACTGTTTAGTACAGTGTAATTTATATAAGCTTAATCAAATTTATTATCTTTGACAAAAAGGCAAATGCTTGGAATATTAAGTTGTTTTTTTAAAGATGAAGAACATAATTAATTTTTCCAAACTTGTCTAAAAATGCTTAGCGGTCAGTTCTGCCATTTAGATTTATTTAAACATATGTAAATTTGGCATTTTGAGCAGCAATTAATAAAGTTGCTGTAATTTTAATCGTGGATTTTCTCTTCCTCTCTGGCTTTTTGAAAAGGTACTAGGCTAAGCATTTAAATTACTATTCCAGTTTTCAAAGATGTTGGCTAGTGCTTTCTGGGACAATAAAATAGGTTATATGAAAACAGTTTCATTGTGAGTTTTTTAAAGGTACATGGTTTCATTAAAAATAGCATTTACTTGCACTGCATTGAAAATATAAATATGTTAGTCTAACCATTATGGCAATTAATTTTTTTCTAATAGGAAATGAAGTTTTGATATTAATTGGTTAATTCCCAAATATTTCTTATCTTAGTGCTCCTCAAGCTTCTGGATGCATTCCTTTTTTTGCATTTGTTTTTCTTATAGCATTCAGTTACAGCAAATAAGTTCTACTCTTTGAGAAATCATTGAATAACCACCTAACTGTGAGTGATTTTGGACAAGTCACTTTGAACCTTTTTGGGCCTGGTTTTCCTCATCTTTAAAATAAAGATGTTGTAACCCAAAGTATCTAAGGTTGTATCTAGATTTGAAAATTGTTATTCAAAGATCTCTCCTTTAACAACACATGGACATTTTCTTGACTCTTTTCTGGGTATGTATCTGTTAAGCACCCTGTTTGACATTTTATTTGATCTATTTTCTAAGCTCTGTGGAAGTAGATGTCTGATTTGTAAAATTTTATTTTTGAATTGTTCTTAACATTTAGAAGAAAGTCCCACATAAACCGAAGCTCAATAAATATTTGTGAAATCAATAAATGAAATTTCTCCCAAAGCAGTTCATTTTAACATAAAGAATTAGAAAATTATTATACTTAAGCTTTCACCTTTTGTTGTTTGTATAGTAAGTTTTAAAAACTGAAATATCTGAATTTATTAAGTTTTTAGACCCATAAGTTAATGTACCATAATATATACATTATAAAAACTTGATGAAAATAGGCTGGGCGCGGTAGCTCATGCCTGTAATCCTAGCACTCTGGGAGGCCGAGTCGGGAGGATCACTTGAGCTCAGGAGTTCGAGCTCAGCCTGAGCAAGAGCGAGATCCCATCTCTACTAAAAATTAGCTAGGCATCATGGTGTGCACCTGTAGCCCCAGCTACTCGGGAGACTGAGGCAAGAGGATCACTTGAGCTCAGCAGTTTGTGGTTGCAGTGAGGTAATAACATGATGATGCCACTGCTCCCTACCCAGGGCCACTTAGTGAAACTCTGTCTCATATATATATATGTGTGTATATATATATATATATATATAGTGTATGTGTGAGTGTGTTAATTGACTGTTTGACTGTTTATGTTATTGGTAAGGCTTCCAGTCAACAGTAGGCTATTAGCTAAGTTTTGGGGGAGTCAAGAGTTATACTTGGATTTTCAACTATACAGAGTTGCCTACTCCTAAACCTCGAGTTGTTCAAGGATCAACTGCATGGATACACCTGTGCTTTATACATAAAAGAAGTAAGACTTCTTTCACCCCCCTCCCCCAAGAACTGATTTGCATCTCCTTGGAAGATTATCACCCTGTTGAGAACGTACCCTTTAGAGTTACAGGTACAATTTTGTTTCAATACATTAGATGTAAGAGATGTCTCATTTATTAATATTTTTCTAAATCAAATTAAATCTAGAAAAAAGGGAAACTGAACCCCCATCTTTATTCTCCCCCTTCAGAAGAAAAAAAGAAGAAAAAAGCGATGAAAATTAAAAAAAATGTGTGTGGAGTATCACTTATGCTTACCAAGACTGTAGTTCTCCTCTCCTTGGGGTGTAAACTTCATTGACTACATTGAAGTTAGGCACGGCCTGTTTTGATAATGAAGTGCTTCTCCTGGGTGGACAAATGACAGAGCTGATGTGTGATTATTTATGTTTTTCTCCCCAGCTGTGGTGAACCTGAAACCTCAGTTGAGATGATGAAGTCATAAAATGGTGGAGTCTTTGTCAGTGTGATCCTTTGGATGACAAAAATGAGCAGAGTCCACTCAACAGGGTACCATGTAGATATAGTTAGACAAATAGCCCAAAGCAGAAATAAGGCTTTGTTTTTTTTAGTCACTGAATTTTTTGTTACCACAGTGCAACATTAACCTGTTCTGACTATATTGAGTTATAAATCTAATGAAAATAATTTTATACTTCATTATAGTTGTAGAAAAATATTTTGTAATTTGACATGTTTCATATTTTATTATGAACCTCCAATATGCTTTGTGAAAAGCTTAATGCAAACACTTAGGTAAAATTTAGCTCAACTTTCACACACTGTTTTCATAGAGTGAAAAGTAATACTGCTTTTGATCCAGCTGCAAAGTAAATAATTAAAGAAATATTTTTAGAATTGTGTTAAGGTAGAGATAATGGAAAATCTCTGGTGGTGTGAATGCTTGTTGCATGTTTTGATTGAAACTCACTTTTCCCAGGTTAGAACCAGGCTCCCCACTTCCTAAATTCATTATCATATTTATTTACCACCATTGATTGTCAAGTCGATTAATTTTTTAAATAGAACATAGGTTTTAGCATGTAAAAGCAGACTCCATTTGAACTTTCTCAAATTTTAATTTCTGATTTTTCAACATTTCTTCCCCTTAAAGATATACTATAGAGACTGAAAAATGTAAGACAAACTGTCTAAAATCTTCTGGCATGCCAACTGCTGCTTTGTGTGGAAACAGTGTAAGATGAGATTCCAACTGCTGCTTTGTGTAGAAACATTGTAAGACCAGCACAGAATTCAGGGTTCGACATCTGGGTTCAAATTTCAGTTTTACCAGTAAGGAGCCTTTTGATCTTGGGCAAATTACTTATTTTCTTTGTGCCTTAGTTTTTCCATTGGATAAATGGGGATACTAATTAGTCATATAAATCATAGGCTTATATGAGTATTGATATATGTAAAATGCTTAGAAGAGTATCTACCACGTAGTCAGCATCAGTAACTGTTGCTCACTCCTGGGAGACATCCAAAGAGGTTTCCTTTTATATGAAAAAATGTTTCTATTAGAAGGATTCTGCTATTATTGGAGAAGTTCATTAATGATCTTTTATTTATTTTACTGTATGCTATTTGGCTTCTCTTTTAGTGTGGTATTTGCCCTTTCACCCCTTTTTCCTTTGCCACATTTTCCTTTGCCATGCTGGTACTTAATCATGCTGTGCATGTTGTAAATTATATTTTCAATTTATTTTTTTTGATATCCAGGGGCCTATCAGGTTAGTTACCTCTAAACTACTATTACTACAACTAATTCCCGTAATAGTACTACAAATCTACAATACTGGAACATGTTTCTAGAATCATAAAATTTATTTCTGATCCAAGCATATAGTATAGATGAAACATTAGTCAGAATAAAAAGCTAGGTTAACAAATATTTATCAACATACTCAACACTGGGAGAGTGCTGTTGGAAATAAAATAGATATAAAGACAGGGCGTTTGCCCACCAGGAATTTACAGTATCACTGGAGAATTAGGAATTATAAACATGAAGCAAACAGAGACCCAAACAAATAAGTTATAAAACCACAGTTGTTCTTATATAGGTGATACAGAAATTTTGAGAAGAGAAGCATTACAGTAGGTTGAAGAATTCTTGAAGGTTTTAAGGATCTGCAATATAGATATTTCAGATAATCAATTCAAATTTAGCTTAACTCATACACGCTGTTTTCATAGCATGAAAAAACCATAGAAACTTAAGATACAGCTGCATGGCAAAGCATGGGTTAATGAATCTTTGGGGGTCTTCAGTGTTGGTATATACAGAGCTGATAGGAATTGATGGAACAAAAGGGAGCATAGTTTGGGAGCGCAAGCATCCCCAGGGAATGGATGGTGTGAGTAGAAGAAATTGGGGAGCCAGGTCAGGGTAGAGGGTGAGCTCACATTAGAAAGCACGTGGGGTTGGACAGTCACTATGGGGCTGGGATGGAGAAGTCTGACATTCAGACTGAAGCTAGTGGATGGACCATATTGTGAGATTGGCTGATCTGTAGCCTTAGGAATCTGTGCAGCTTTTTAGAATGTCATGAGTGGCTCCTGGGCTATTATATAAAGGGAGATGTTTCCATCATGGATCACATTGATATTATGATTTGGAGAATAGTAACTGTGCCTGAAAGTCCTCAAATTCCATTATCATGTAGAAATATGAGAGCCTTTTACATCTGTTTTGGCTTTTTAATATATGTTTTTAAAATATATACTGATAGTTGAGAAATAAATTACTGTAATCTCCTATTAGTAACTGGTGAATTTTGGCCCACTCTTGGTTGGTGGCTTCATAGGCAATAGTAAGGTATGAAGACTTGTGTCTTCCTTTCAAAAAGGATTACAGGAGGAAGAGAGAGAAGCGTCAAGGAGAAGAGGCTTCCAGGTAGGTGGAGAGGAAGGGGTGGGGCCAGAGGGCAGCTGTGTCCTAGAGAGGGGTGGCAAATCAAAGACACTTGGAATGGTGAATCAGCAAAGCTATTTTGTCAAACATCTGTATTCTTCTGCTTATTTTAAAGGAAAAACCCTTTCTTTTTCTTAAGATAAGGTTTGAAAAGGAGAAAAGGTTTGGCAATTATGTAACACATGTAACAAGCTTAACTGGGGAAGGAGAGAGACAGAAAGCAAAGGAAGAATGAGGAAAAGTAAAAGAAAATGAATGTAACCTTTCCTGTCCTTCAGGTGTGGGGCGTCTCGTGGAGCAAGAGGCTTAGCCCAGGATGACTCATGCCACCTCCTCTGCATCCTACCTGTGCAAAACACACAGGACTTTTTAAAAAGGGACCCCAATAGAGGCACTATGCAACAAATTGTGAGAACAGATGTGAAATTTCTTCTCTGACACTGAGGAAGGATCAACATGGAAAAGAAGATTTTGAAAATATTTCACAATCAATACTGTTTGAGAAAAAATAAAAATGACTTTACAGATTAACAAGATATTTATAGCACAGTCCTTATTTACAAGTTCTTCTTGCCATCTAAAAGGAGTAATTCACATGTAACCTGCTGGTCAGGATGATGTTCAGACATATATTTATCTGTTCAAATATTAACATATTAAAGAAAGTCACCAGCTGATAGTTTCTCCTGCTCTTTAGTTCCCACTAACCTCACAGTAGTAGTTGCAGTTGTAATTTGTAATAAATAAGGGCAAGCTGCTTTCTTTCCTAGTTTGCTACATACTTTGTTTGGCCTTTGGCATGAAGGCAAATGGCAAATTTCAAGGCTGAATTAGCCCCATCAGCATGGGTTCTGATTTTTGCCACACTCTACATGAGAAAATGCTAAGTGGAGGTTGATGGGAAGCTGGGTGATTTGTAACTTTTTAAATAGGCTCATTAAGCACAACATCAACTCAAGTCTGCACACTTTGTTCCCGTGTGGCAAGGCTGCTAATTATTCCCTGCTGACTAAATCAGTTATAAGAGCAATACAGCAAGTCAAAAGTTGGGAAGTTCCTAGAAAAATCTGCTGATGAATATCAATTCATACCTGTTTACAGTTCACAGTAACTTTCTTGTCAGCCAATTCTAAGCTTGGAACATTACATCCTTGATCAAAAGAGGTGTCAGTGGACAAGTGTCCTCTGGTGATAGAGTGTTGCACTCTGGTGAATGAGGTCAAAACCACCCAGTCATTCGGATACACTTTGATTGTAATGAAGGTCGGGTAACGAATTTTACTTTGTGGCCCACCCACTTTAGTTCACTTTTCTCTTTCAGGCATTGTTTATTCAGGAATTACTCCAATTTTTTTTTTTTCTAAGACAGATCACTTCCTTAGTGACTTGGCCACTTCCTTAGGACCATCATGGCTTGAGTTTGAGCTATAAGAAAACCATCTTCTCTTTGTAGGAGTAGGGAGGGGAGATCTTTATGGTGAAGTTATTCATCCAGTACTCCTTGACACTTCCCTGATCAGGCACTCTGAATGAATGAATGAGAAACTCATATTGGAGTCAGTCGAATTAGTTGGTGCTAACAATGGTAAGGCTGCCATTTATTTTTCCTATACCTTATACCAAGCACTGTAGTAGAATTTATTAGGCATGTTCTTTTAATCTCTACAATAATGCTTTGAAATAGGCATTACTATTCTTCTCAATGTACAGATGAAGACATTAAAGAGTATAGAGGTCACATAGGTATTAAATGTGTTGATGGGATTAGAACCCTTGTCTTACTGAAGCCAAACCTGAGCTCCTTATGTGGAATGGTGTCCGTCTGAAACAAGAACTCTTTCAATAAATAGTCTATTGGGGAAGGGGTTTCTACAGGATTTAAAAGTGTTGTGTTTAGTCAACTCCAGCCCAGACTCTGAAAAGTCTTGAATGGGAGGAAAAAGTAATTGAGAAATAAACTGGTTTGTAGGTTTACCACAGAGGGTGAGAGGTATCTGCATCCCCTTCCCACCTCCAGAAGGCAGCCATGTGTGACCTGGGTTTCCCTTGCATCTGAGAAACTTAAAATATTTTTGTTTTTTAAAGTCTGGGCTCAGTGAAGGGGTGGAGGATTAATAGGGAGGTGACTCCTAGGATTGAAGGAGCAGAAAAGTCGCCAGACTGTAGAAACAGTTGGAATGTGCATGCTTTGTGTGTGAGTGTTTGGGAGGTAGGGGGTGCATGGAGGAGGGAAGAGAAACTCTGCTCTGGTTCCCTGTAGCACCCTGGAGAGGGCAGGCCAATGGGATCTCAGTGGCCACCATGATCAACTGAAAACCAGTGTCCTTTCTGCAGTGTTCCAGCACTGGACCACTCCTGGTGTGGGTGTGCCTCAAACGGACTAAGACTGCATTTTCTGCCTAATGTTTTCAACTTGATTGCTAATCTAGATTTAATTTGATTTAGAAAAATAAATGACACATCTCCTACATCTAGTGTATCAGAACAAAACTGTACCTGTAACTCTAAAGGGTACAACAGGGTGATATTCCCCCAGTGAGATGCAAATTAGCTCTGGGAGAGTGAAAGAAATGTTACCTCTTTTATGTATAAAGCACAGGTGTAGCCATATAGTTGAGCCTTGAACAACTCGATGTTTAGGCATAGGCACCCCCTGTGCAGTTGAAAATCCAAGTATAACTCTTGACTTCCCCAAAACTTAACTAATAATCTATTGTTGACTGGAAGCTTTACCCAATAACATAAACAGTCAGTCAATAAACACACACACACACTATATATATTATATATAATATATAATAATAGGTATTATATATTATATGTATGATATATATATATATACACACACATATATATATTTGAGACAGAGTCTCACTCTGTCTCCCTGGGGAGAGTGCAGTGGCTTCATTGTATTAATAGCTCACTGCAACCTCTAACTCCTGGGCTCAAGTGATCCTCTTGCCTCGGCCTCCTGAGTAGCTGAGACTACAGGTGCACACCATGATGCCTAGCTAATTTTTCTATTTTTAGTAGAGATAGGATCTCATTCTTGCTCAGGCTGGTCTCCAACTCCTGAGCTCAAGCAATCCTCCCGCCTCGGCCTCCCAGAGTGCTAGGTTATAAGCATGAGCCACCGTACCAATTAACACATATTTTGTATTTTATGTTTATTATGTTCTATATTTTTGCAATAAAGTAAGCTAGAGAAAAGAAAATGTCATTAAGAAAATCACAAGAAAGAGAAAATATATTTGCTATTCATTAAGTAGAAGTGGATCATTGTACAGGTCTTCACATTGAGCTGGCTGGGGAGGAGGAGGAAGGAGAAGGGTTCGTCTTGCTGTCTTAGGGGTGCAGAGGCAGAAGAAAATCTGCATAGTAGTGGACCAGTGCAGTTTGAACCTGTGTTGTTCAAGGGTCAACTGTAGTCCATAAACAACTATACCATATATTCGTGATATGATATGAGGAAGGAAAGATAAAGGAAAAAAATGTTTAAAAAGCCTCCTTAGAGATGTGATAATGAAAAAATGTTGAGTAATACTGCTCTATGGTCTCAGATTTCTTAAGAAATATTCAAAGGTACACGAGTCAGAGAAGATGTGGAGGGCTATTTAGGGAGGAAGATAGATGTGTTATGCTCACAGGAACAGAAGGAAATGGGGAGAAGGACAAATACACAAGCATCATAAAAAAGGATTTTTTTCTCTTTTTGTTGTTCAAACAGGCAAAATTTGACATAAATAAGACAATAAATTAGTTAAGTTCATTTCTTTAACTTAGAAGATTTTGTTACAAGCTCTTTAAAATGTCCTTCCAAATGTTAGGAAACAGAAGTTCCCCAATTACTCAGGTTCAGTACATTCTCTGTCACAGATTATTGGGCATGAAATCTTCTGAGCATCTTGGGCAATGTGGCTTTAGGTGTCCCTCTTTCCCACAGTGGTATTTAGTACGGTCCTATGCTCTGTTTGCTCCCTCCATAAATAATTGCTGTCACATCCCTAGAAAGTAAAATTATTTGCTTTTAAGCTTCCTTTAAATTCCAAAAGGACCCGATAAGGATGAAATCTTTTGGTTGTTTTTGGCCCAGGCTTGGCTTAAATTCTCTAGATCAATGATTCTCAAACTTTAACTGCATCAGAATCACCTGGCAGCCTTGCTAAAGCTCAGGTTGCTTGCCGGGCTATGTCCCCAGAGTTTGTGATTCAGAAGGCCGGCAGTGGGGCCCAATAGTTTGCATTTCTAATGCTGATGCTGCTGATTGGGTTGTACACTTTGCCAACCGCTGTCCTAGATCAGTGGGTTCCCTATTTGGTGAGTCATTAGAATGATTAATCAGCTTTAAAAAAATGTGTGTTCCTGGGCTAACCTCTTGAGAATCTGGGTCACTGGGTCTAGAAAGGTACTCAGATCTGATACATTCTCATAGTTCTCCAGATATTTCTGATAACCATTTGGGTGTGGGAATCTCTCTTTCCCAGGGCTCTCATCAGAACCATCCTCTTGCACTGGGGATAGACTGCCCTTTGATTTTTCATTTGTAAAATCACTTTCCTTGGCAGTGTATTGCTCCCAGTAGGTGATGCAATTGTGCAGTTTCCTTTATTAGCATCCTCCTTCTTATAAAGTGGATGTTGATTGCATTCTTTAGATTTCAAAGAAAAGAGCAGATCTCTCTCTTTAGGGGTTGGATTCTTGAACTGCACTGCCCAGAGACAGAATTAATTATTCTGTTATTAATTAGACCATTTATGAGGAAAAATATAAATGGCAAAACCTTGGATTCTGTGTTCAACTGTTCAAATGAGTCAAACAATGGACCTCAGAGAACTGGGTAATATTTTACTTATCATTTTGGACATGTTTTCATGCAAACATTGTCTTTGAGTTGGGGCAGGAGAATCCAAAGCACTGGGAAAGTTCTACCAGTGTTTTAGAAATTGGTTGGGGATGCTTGGGATGACAATATTGTGTTTGAAGAAAATATACTTTATTGAACCTAATGTAATTTTCTTGAACTTATTTTGAAAGTGATTTCCAAGACTAGATTAGATGATTGAAACTGAAATCTCTTTACTTGGAAGAAGGGGCAAGAACCACAGTAAACAATCAGTCAGTCAATCAATTGATCTATTTATCTATCTAATTTTCATCTCTTCCCATTGAAAATTTGCAGTAGCTTTAAAAAAATATTTCCAGGGAATTTTCTAATCTGTCTGAATTCAAGATATTTTAACAAACCAAATCTGATCTGTACAAGGACAAGAGAATTATGAGAGATCATGTTAGGCTAATGATCATGTTACTGGGTCAGCTAAGCCATTCTTTCTGGAAACTTGAGGATTGGAAAGTATTTGTGACTCAGGGACCAGAGACTAATAGTTCTGACATTAGTTTCAGATCCTCAAGGTACTAGCCCAGCAGATGGAAAGGATGTTTATCAGAAAATCATGGATATGTACTCGATTATTACATTTTTAATGTGTGGAGTATGTGCTGTCAATTGCCTGTCAAGTTTCATTTCTGGAGTCAAAGACTTTAGCAACTCCTACCTTAATGAACAATTTCACTGCAAAATTTGAGGCATGGGAAACTCTGAAGAATCTTTGGTATTTCAACAAACTTTTTATTGTTTTATTATTTATTGTCCATACCAATTTTATTGTTGTTCACTGGTGATAGTTTCTTTTTTTTTTTCCTATACCATCCTGTCTATTCACTCTCCCCAATAGTTGGGAAGTAGAAATGCCTGCTCATCAATATCTATTGACTTAGTCTAGCCACTAAGGTACAAACCTCTTTAACCTTCACCAAAGTGACACTTTGGAAGCAACCATGCATGAAACTTTACTCTCATATATGAGATATCCATTTCTTTCATGTCACTGAGAGATATTTATTTCATGATCAAAAACAGTGACACATAAAAAACAATCTGGATTTCTATTCATTTTTTTAGATTCTAGGATGTCTGATGATCCCACTGCTGAGCTGCGACAGCTCTATTCGTCCCCCTACTCTGAGAGAGAGTGTGGTCTCCTCCACTTTAAACCCTGTAGGAGAAGGGCGTCGAGGATGTGGAGATAGAGGATAAAGGGGAATAAATGGAAATGCCCTGACTGAAAAAAGAACTGTCAGGAAGAACTGGATGATCACAGTTTTTAGAATCTGGTTGGCATTTTTCAGTAAATTCAGTGCTAAAAACAAAAGAGCCTCGTCTTTAGAAAGAACGAACGAACGAACTGAAGGCACTTGAACGTGGCTTTGTGTGCGAGCTTCCGTGGCCTCCCGCGAGGGACAGCGGCAGCCGCACTCCAGCCCCACGTGGAGTAGAGTCCAGCTGAGGGAGGTTCTCTGGGGCCCCAACTCTCTGCTCACGTGGGCAGAGGATTTTTCACGCGGATCGTAGACATGCAGCAGCCTGGTGGGGGAGGGATGGCTTTGAGGGAAGAGTTCAAACTGAGCAGGAAGAGACTTGTTTTCCTCTTTTCAACAACTTCTTGATGGACGGCTGGGTCACACCCTGCCCAGGGCCACCGCACTTTCAGGATGGAAAGTGGGAACAGATAAGATTGGGAGAGGAGTTTGTATAAACCAAAGACTCTTTCCACCAAAAAATAAGAAAATAGTAAAAGCTTTTCTTTCTGCTTTAGAATGAGTGTAACTCTTTTGACCAGCTGGTGGGGGCGGGGGTGGCATTCTGATCTTAAAACAGCTTCCACAGTGAAATATCTACACTGAAAAGTGTGTCAATCAGATTGAACCCAATCTCATCACTTTAAATGAATGCATTTGCTTTCTAGGGTGTGAAAACCAGATAAACGTTGCCTAGGAGTGTGGGGAATTTGAGTGGAAGCTAATGTAAGCTTAGTCGTATCTTTTCATGTCTATTAATGTTAATGCTGTCCCTCTTAAAGCAGAGACTGTCAGAGATAAGAGAGACCCCAGATAAGTATCGTTTGATTACACACTTATCCTGGTGCTTTGTTACCAGTGAGTGTTTAGTAAACACTCCTAGGTGGTGTTTTCATTGTAAATAGTTATTTCAAAGAAACATGTAATAGAAATGGTCATTGGTTTCAAACAGAGAACCATTTTGCAGTAATTATATCTTCTTATTAAATATGTGATAGGCACTGGAGACACAAATTTCCTGTGCTTAATAACTATAAAGGATCTTTGATAATAGCCACAGTCTTCACTTTCTAAAGTTTCTATTTTAGTGGGAAAAAGAGAACACAGGCAAATCACTATCCTGAGAGAGTTAAAAAATGGCTGACTTGACTCGTTGTTTAAATGGGACAGGATCTTAGATCTCTTATCTTTTGATGGCAGACAGGGGATGGGGGATTGAAGAAAAGCATGGAAAACGAAACTTTAATTTTCTTGATGAGGTTATACTAATAACAACAGTAGACTTTATTACGGAAATCAGAAATGTTGACCTAAGTGGACATAGGAAGGCCACTGTTTTTTTCATAAGTACCCTTGGGTTCCCCAGTGTTATTTCTTCCCCACCATTGCATATCTTTCCTGTTCAAATAGCTCCCTTTGGAGTTAATGAAACCTCATTTAATGTACCATAAGTCATATATGTTTCCCAAACATGAGAAGGCATGTCTGAACAGATAGCAAGACAGCTAAGCAGAGTAAGAAGATACCTTGGAATTGAATTACAATTGTAAATATTGTTTGGTATGATCAAAACTCCCATAAAACAGCAATTAATTTTAGATAATTACTACTTGGAAACTACATAATTGCATGTTTCCCTCTAGAATCACCTTGCCTTTGTACAGAGTATTTAATCGGTCATGCAGTTAACCTGAAAGGGAAGGGCACTTGTGGTAGAATTAAGAACTGTAACAGTATGACATTCTACATTGTAATATGTGAGGCCACTGAGATATTTAATCAAGTTAGTTATTATATCTTTGGAATTAAATCCGGTGGAGAGAAAAAAGTTTTAGTTTTGGGATTAGTTACATATGAGCCTCCCTTCTCAGAATATAAAAGAGCTGTATGTGTGTAAATCTGAGGACCGTTCTTGGAGGTAAAATAGTTTTCCATCCACCTTGCAATTGTGGAGAGAGGAAATTGAGGGATTTGCATATAAAGCTTGCCCGACAGGAATACCCATTATTCTTGATAGCACAGTGGTCAAAACTGGAGCTTTAACATTAGATCCTTTGGTTTTGAAATTTTGTTCTGCTACTTATTTCCTGAACAAACTATGTCCTTTTTGAACTTTAGTTGCATCGCCTATAAAATGGGAATAATAGAGTGCCTACTTGCAAAGGATGTAGGGACTTTTATATGCTAGTATATGTAAACTGCTTAGCATGGTGCCTACTGTTGGGTGAATATTTGATAAATGTTTATTTTTATTATATTTAGTTTGCAATGGCAATTATTCCCTAAGATGTATGCTGTAAGATATAAATGGACCCCCAAATTTTGCTTCATTTGTGACGTCTTATTCTCCATTCAAAGAGATTTAATTTGAGTTAGTCAAATACACAGTATCATGATCCTTAACTAGGATGACATATATTTTAAAGGCAGTTCTATTTTTGTAATTTGGATAATTTTTAAATATAACCAGTGCACCTATTATGTCCACCATAAAAATATGCATTGAAAGGCTCCATTTAAAAGTCCTGGGTGAACTTCTTTTCTTTCATCAGAATTGTTCAAAGTCTTTTCAAGGACTCCTTCCTTGTCAAATTCTATGTGCAAGATCTCATCTGGGTGGTTCAGATTAAATTTCTTTCATCTTTTAAAAGGCAATATTCTATATTCCTTAAACTACGTATTTTATTGAATGTTCCGTTCAAATTTAATGGCAGTTTCTTCTTTAAATAATTTTTAGTTTCCCATGTCTGTATTTTATTTGTGGAGCAAACAGGTTTTAGGATACCTCCTGACTGGCCACTGTTACATTCTTTATTGCTTTATGAGAAAGTTCCCAGTAATCACAAGGACAGTGAACAGATCCTTGACTATCTAGTCTGGACAAAGTTACATCTGCAGTTACTGATGTCTACACAATCCACGTGTCAAGAATCTATGGTATACCTTAAATTTATACAATTTTGTTTGTCAACTATATTAAAACTTCAATAAACTGTAAAGAAAAGCATCTATGTAGGTATAAATGGTCTTTTGCAGCTTAAAGAACAATTAATTCACAAGGGTGTAAAGCAAGACTGTAGTCTATCCCCCTTTTATTACTTTTTTCAAGTTACTTATAAATTATTAGAATTTTGAATGATATGGAAATATAGCCCTCCATGATAAATAAGTTTATTTTCATTCTGATGGTGTAGTTTAATTGTCATGAGCCAGGAGAGACCTCAATATATGACTGGTCCCATACTTACCATATCTAAAGAAATGACATAAGTTCCACTATCATATTTCTTGGAATCTAAGATGACATTAGTTGTAAATTCACCAAAGATTTAATAAAAAAGTAAATAGCGTATTCAATGTTCTCAACAAATAAAGGAGCTTTTCATTTCAGAAATATTAATGTGAGAAATCGTGCAAGTGTATTTTATAGCAGACAATGAGCAGGAGGAGAATAATGAGTTCTTAGAGGCCCCTGGAAATGTTGTTGGGGGTCCATCTCAGCACTGGCAAGTTCAGTGCCTGCGTAGGCACTTCTCTACTGAAACAATCACCAAGAATGAAATTGCTTGAAGGGATAGTTCAGGTACAAACGTTAATATTACATGTTTAATTTCTATATAGAGTTGGAGGATATTCCATGCCTCCCAGGGAACCTGAGGGGAGGTGTACCAATGCTATATATTAATACAAATTACAAACATCTTACATTCAAGTTTGGGTAAAAATCAAGTTAACAATCACAAACAGTGGGCCAAAATAGAGTAAACACTGAAAAAAATTATTGTTAATGAGTCCCAAGTGGGGAATATCAGTAAAGAAAACAGTGGTGGAAATACATAAGTGGCCTTTATTTTGTAGGAAGATAAAATATTTAGGAACATATGTAAAAGGTTGGAAAGTGTTGGGTAATATTTTTAAGTAAGAAAATATACTATATTGATGGAGAGAAATAGATAATGTATAGTATTTAAAAATAAAATATAAGACAGTGACTTTAGATGAACACAAACTATTCAGTAAGACAGGATTACAAAGAGAAATGTTCCTATTCTGGAGATCACAAGAATAAGACAAGTTATAATCAGTT
>VBSM01000361.1:45706493-45710533 GCA_008086735.1 Cheirogaleus medius
TTCCTCTCCAACTTTAAAAGTGTTTTTTCTGGCTATGCAGCATGTTTTTCCTTGTTAATATAATCACCTATGTGAATTAATCTCTCTCTTTCTTATAGGAAGGAAAACTTCTAGCTAAGATCTCCAGGGAAAACCTTGATAGATCACAAGAGAAGGATGAATCATGAGAAAGGGGACCCACTTATATCTGACCAGCTCTACAGAAAGTAATACTGTATTGCAATAAATATGAAGGTCCTGTGTAATAAAAGCAAAAGCAAAAGCCATAAATATGTGTTACACAAACAATTCTCAGTTAAATGCTTTATGGAATTTTTTGGGATTAAATGGATATTTTGGAGCTGACAAATATTCTTTGCTTGGCCAAACTTCAGTCAAGTTATTGAATCTTCTGCTAGGCCCATTTGTGCATCTCCTTGTTAAATTTGCTTGGAGCAAAGAACCCTGCTAAGTTAGTTCAGCAAGAATCCCCTATCCTCAACATCTGATCAACCTCGATATCTGATCAGGTTCCTCATTCTCCGCCATCACCCAGATGATGTCTGATTACCTTGGCCTGTCTTCAGCAAGAATCCTGTTAGGTCAGTTTAGCCAGAATCCCCCCTTACCTCTGATGTTTTCTCTTAGTAATTTTCTATCCACCGACCCTCACACTGCTTCTTGGCTATAAATTCCCACTTGCGCATGCCATATTCAGAGCTGAGTCCAATCTCTCTTCCTGGCTGCAAGACCTTATTGCAGGAGTACCTATAAGCACTATGATGGTCTTGAATAAAATCTTCTTTACTGTGCTTTAACAAGTATCACTGAATAATTTTTTCTTTAACAGAGTCCTGTGCTCTTATTGAAATAGTAGCCAAGTGGCACATCCAATACCTCAGATTGTGTTTGTGGCAGGACTGACACCACACTCAGATCTCCTGTAGCTCAGCCCCGTTCCCTTGCCTTATGCACACCCAGACCAAACATGGGAGAGACTGAATTTCTAACCTTAGGAATAAAAATCATTCTGTTTATCTGGGGCTGTGCTAGTGTTCTTAGGGATTTGGAAAATAAGATAGAATTTGAATTCTGTGTCTCTGTGGATAATCTGATTCACCCATATGATACACTTTTTAAAAAGAATTTGTATTCCATGTAGAGCTCTGACTGGTGAAATATTTCATTGCTTTTAATTTAGTAAATATCATTCTTAGTCATTAGCAAAGAGTTGGGAATATTGGAAATACAGGCTTTGCAGATTGACAGACTAAATTTGAATTCTGATTTCTCCACTTGGTAGCTGTGTTACCTTGGCCGAGTTCCTTAACCTTGCATGTCAGTTTCCTCATTCATATACTGCAGATCCTACTAGAATCTGACTCATTTTTGTGAGGGTTAAATAAGTTAATGCATAAAAACTTCAAATAGTGCCTGGAACCAAATACGCAGTCAATAAATGTCAAAGTTTATTCATTTTGTTTCTCTATTTTTAATTTTTAGATTATTATATGCACAGATTTTCTCATGTTTTGTTGTATTTGAATAATCAGATGTGGAAGAGAATATGAGTAAGCTAAAAACCATGCAAGAAAACAAAAAGGTCATCAAATCTGAGGAACTGTTCAATTCATAAAAGTCTATTCTAGCATTCTACCAAGTGATCTTGACTGTGCTTAAGTTTTAAAAGGTGAGGAATTCACCTTTTCTTGAAATAGTCCATTCCATTTGGAGAGTTTTATTAAAAAGTTATCCACATACTGAACTGAAATCTTTCTCTACTTTCTCTTAGTTCTAGTCCTTTGTTTTGGAAAGACACAACACAAATTTAACTCTCCTTTAACTGACAGCCTCTAAATATTTGAAGAGAGCTTTCAAAAGGTATCTACCCCTTCCATTTTCTTTTTCAAAGACAAATGAATAGTGGAGACACATGATTTCAATCGTTCCTCACATCCCCCTTCTCTTTCCTGGTGCTTTTTTCAAAGATATCTCATTTACCTATAATTATTTTAATCAATCAATTGATTGATGTATACACTTTTTGCCCTGATTGCATTCCAGAATCTAAAGTTGCAATCTAAATCTTGCATATTTTCTAGATGGTGACTAATGGACAAATAAATTAATCCTGTAAGGAACTTTTCTTTTTACAGAAAACCTCTTCAGGATGCACAGACCCTTTTTAAAATGGTGACTCATAATCTAAAATATTTGATACTCCTTAGACATTAGAAACATGGTCAATTTTTGGTGACAAAAGTGCCATAATTTTAATGCACAATTTTCCTATTCCATGGATTGTGAGCTTGAAATCTTTATTTCTCTTGGGGTTCTTTAAAATTTGAATTGTTGTTGTTCTGATTTCTCTTACCATCTTTAGAATACAGGTCAGAAAGAATTTCAGGTTACTAGCTATGTGCATCCCCTACAGCCTGGTGGAGGCAATGGACCATGATATCAGCAGATTTGGATTATACTTTCAATGTAGGGATGATGTTAACACTTAATTCACATGTGTTTTAATGTATGGATTATTTTATTTTTTTATTTTTTTCCTTTTTTAAATTTTTTTTAAATTTAAATTTAAATTTTAATTTTTTTAATTTTTAATTTTTCCTTTTTTTAATTTCAGCATACTATGGGGGTACAAATATTATGGTTACGTATATTGCCAATGTCCCCCCTCCCCCCTCAAGGCAGAGCCTCAGGCATGAACATCCCCCAAACGTTGCGCATCTCACTCCTTATGTTTGTATATACCCATCCCCTCCTCCCCTCCCACCTGCCCGACACCCAACAGATGTTATTCTTATATGTCCACTTAGGTGTTGGTGGTGAGTACATGTGGTGCTTGTTTTTCCATTCTTGAGATACTTCGCTTAGTAGAATGGGTTCCAGCTGTATCCAGGAATATACAAGAGGTGCTATATCACCATTGTTTCTTAAAGCTTAATTGTACTCTATGGTATACATATACCACATTTGTTAATCCACTCATGTATTGATGGGCACCTGGGTTATTTCCACAACTTTGCAATTGTGAACTGTGCTGCTATAAACATTCGAGTGCAGGTGTCTTTTTCATAGAGTGACTTTTGTTCTTTTGGGTAGATGCCCAGTAATGGGATTGCTGGATCAAATGGTAGATCTACTTGTATCGCTTTAAGGTATCTCCATATTGCTTTCCACAGAGGCTGAACTACTTTGCAGCCCCACCAGCAGTGTAGGAGTGTTTATGGATTATTTTAAATAAAGTGTGTGAAGTGCTTAGTGCAATGCCTGACACAAAGTAAATTGCTTAGTAAATAAATAGTAATAGGATTGGTGAATTTCTGTTTCAAAATGAAACTCCATTATATGTCACTTTTTGTAATGTTCCAGACATTGCAAAATGTTCCTGAGTATGTTGTATTATTAAAGAAGCCAGAAATATATAAAAGTTCCTGTCATTTCCTATTCTTCACTCTATGGAATTCCACTTTCCAGAAACTGTCATTGCTGATGGTTTGGTTTGTATTGGGTCATTCTGGACATTTTGTTTTCATAAACATATGTGTATATAAAAATACATATACTTGGTACAATATAAATAGATATACATATAAATGCCCTCATATATGTGTGTTGTTCCTTTATAAATGGAATCACATTATATTCTGTTCTGAAATCTACTTTATTCATTTAATGTTACATGGACATATTTCCATGGATTAAAAATGGACATATCTCCATGGACTAAAAATGGACATATCTCATCTTTTCAATAGCTATACAGTGCTTCATGTATTGTGCTTTTTAAAAAATAATCTTCTAATGGCAGACAGTTAGAATGTATCCATTTACTTGCTAATGTAAGCAATGCAACAATAAATATCTTTGGACAGATATTTTTACACACTTATGTAAACCTTATGGACACATTTTTAAAAGTAGAATTGCTAGATCAAAGGGCAAATATATTCAAACTTAAATAGTTATTGCCAAATTGACACTGTCTTAGTATGTTTTTGCTGCTATAACAGAATGCCATAGATTGGGTAGTTTATAAAGAACAGAAA
>VBSM01000361.1:45710633-45741117 GCA_008086735.1 Cheirogaleus medius
GTAAAATGGGGTTACTAACACCTTACCATGAAAGTGCTACAAACACTAATTGTGATAATGTCCATGAAAGCATTTAATAGACTCTAGACTGCTTTGCAGATATAATATGTTGTTATTTTTATGATAGCCATGGAATAATCCATCTGAGAAAAGAAAAGTTAGCTTGTCTTTAACCCTTAAATTCCTTGCTATGTAGAATCAAAACTAACTTCTTTCCACACAGCAAATTTAAAAGTATTGGTTTCATTTGTGTTAAATCTTCTCTACTGTGCACTGGTTAGTCAGGCCTCATCTGGGGAATTTAGCTCATTTCTGGGGACTGGACTGTGCTTTAATTTTATTGTCCTGGAGAGCATGAGGAGAGAAGGTACCAAGAAGGAAAAGGCCTAGAAATCATGTTATAAAGGATTAGGAAAGCTTATCTTGGAAAAAAGGCAAGTTATTTTATAATAATTTACTATTTTTCTTCGATATTTGAAAGTTTATTTCCTGGGACAGTGACTAGGTTTGCCTTTCATTGGCCTATAGAGAAGAGCTAGTACTTATAATTTTCAGTTTGGAATTCCTAGAAGGAAGATGTTTGTAGCCACTCTGTTTGATGATGGAAAAAGCTATCTCAAAACAGAGATCTCCTCATTACTGGGTATATTCTAGCAGAAGTAGAATGTCAGGAATGTTGTCAAAAAAGATTTCTATGTCTGAAGACAGTGATTCCTGAGGCCAATTTTCATAGTCTGGCCATGTAGGTGTCTTTTTCACTCAGCTGTACTTATTCTCCTTACAGTTTTTGAGGACATAACATTTACTTAGTTTTGAGCTAGGTGTTTTGAACAATATAAAAACAAGTAAGATATGATCAAGGAGCTTAGCCTATTAGAGAAAACCAACTATAAAAGGATAGAGAAAGCCAACCGTAAGGATAGAAAGGCAAATGAACTTGGAATCAGAAGATTCCAGAAGCTGGAGAGATGCTTCCAAGACAAAATTTTTCATAGTCACCTTTCTTGTTTCTTTTTCTCTCTCTTTTGTTCTGCCTTACTCTCATTTTTCCTTTTAACCTGGGTCATTATGAATGTTTTCCTTTTATTTATTCATATATTTAATTTATTAATAAAATAATAACACTCATAAGCCACCACTTAACTCAAGGCATAGACCATCAAAAATAACTTGCATCTACTTATGTGTTCTTCCTCTATCCCAAGCCTGTCTCCCTGTCAAAAATGACCACCAAGTTTAATTTTGTATTTATGTTTCTCTTGTTCTTTAAAAATTATATTATCTATATGTCAAAGAACGCACAATGACATTCTGATCAAATGACGCTCAATAGCGCATTCAAAATTTTCCAATACCTGGGGACCCTATATCCTCTGACTCGAGGGGGGAGGGAGGGCATGGGCAATATACGTAACCTTAATATTTGTACCCCCATAGTATGCTGAAATAAAAACAAACAAACAAACAAACAAACAAAAAACAAAGTCATCTCTTATTCCCTTTTAGGATAATTTCACTCCAACCAGACCTGTGACGTCATAGTCTCACTCTGCTTTCACTGCTTTTGTGTCTCATCTTACCTTCTATCTCTTCCTTATCAGTCTCATTCTACTTATAGCAGAGGGTTTTAGAACACAGACTCTGAAGTTGGACTGCTAGGGTTTGAATCTCTGCTTCACCACCACTAACTGAGAGCCTTATTCATCTCTGTGTCTTAGTTTTCCCATTTGTGAAATGCCGATAATATCAGAACTTACCCTAGAGGTTTGTTGTGAGGATTAAACAAATTAATATACATAAAATTCTAGAACAGAAAACACTATATAAGTATGTGATATTTTACTATTATTCTAGCACAGACTCTTATCTTGCTCTAAAAGTATTTTATGACTAAAGTATTTTACATTGTGTTGCATTCTATAAATAATGCATTGTTAGTATCTTGCTTGAGGACAGAAAACATTGGTACAACTTCCTTTTCAAATACTTAGGTCAAATTAGGTTTATTGATAAATAAAATAAAATAGTGTGTGGCAGTCAGTCCCATGTTTTCACAGTTTTGATACTGGCAATAGAAGGGCAACTAGCTCATACATAAAACTCCACTTGGCTACTAATTTCATTGCCATGACAGTAACTTATGACATAGACTTTAGCACTAAGCCTAAATAATTTACCTTCGAACTTAAATCCTAAAGATATAACTTAGTACAAAAGGTAGAAAAGATTCTCTGAAACTTAGAAATCTAGTACTTGCCCATTTTCCTAACTCTGCATATGGCTCCATATTCTCCAGACTGGTTTGGGTAGCAGAAAGCAGCATCTTCCTAGAGAATTATTCTGGTGAAAAGGTGACACAACGCAGGGTCCCAGATCAGACCTGAATGAGGCACCAAAGGCTAACATCGCACCTCTGATGCTCACTCTCTAGCACCAGACTCCAACCCTGTGCCCCATTTACTTGCTTGCCTTTGCTGCCAACAGGGTTGACATTTCTGAGTTTGTTGACCAACATTAGCTGTCTGGGCTACAAGTGGCTGGACAGCCAGTTAGTCTTTAAAGATATGTCTTCTTTGATTGCATGCTATAGCATTATTCTTGCAAGTACCATTTTCTAAAAGACTTCTGGAGTAATAGAAAAAGCCATAAATTGCTTTCCATTGCTAGGAAAAGTCATGTGTCTGTTTAAGTATACAAGCGTCTTCAGAGGGCTATTTGTGATTGCAGCATTTTCAGACTCAATAGAGCCACACAATAAAGCAAACTCTCTTTAAACATTTGAGTGTCCTCTTTTTGCAGTTTGAAGCACACAGATGAAGATAAAGATACACTGGAGAGGAAAACATATTTCTCCCAGAGAAGCAGAATAGGGTATGCGAAGTGTTGAAGGACCCAGAAAAAGGATAATGATTAAAATTTTAGGTATTCTTGAGCTATTGAATCAATTCAAAATGCATGAGTGTTTCAATTTTTAGAGAATACTATAAATGAAAATAAAAATTGTCCATGCAAGTTTACATTTAAATGTTTCTGACTTGGAGTTTTAACAAAGCAATTCACATCGCCATGAACCGGAGGTGGCAAAGATCTGCATTATCACTGAATCCCTCCATCTATTCAGTTTCTTAAATTTAGTTTCTTTTTTGAGTCTCTGATTTTAAAAATTGATAAAATTATTATGTTTCTATTGAATAGGTATGTAATATAAGAAAAGGGAGTACTGTATGTGTATGTTTTAAAAACTTAAGGAGAAAAAAAATACTTGAAATATAGATGTATTTATAAATTAGTATTTTAAAAGTGTCGCTAGCCTGCTTTTCCATAATTAGACAGTAGGCTAGGATGTCACAAACCTGGGAAAGGGAGAAGAAAATTATTTCTCCCTAGGGCAGGGTTAGTTAGAATTTTCTGATTTTATTGGCAGGAAAGAAGACTTAAACCTAAGAAATGTGATGTCATCCTTTATATATTTTTTGGTAACCTTTTGGCCCACTTAAGAATTAAAATAATGTATAGCTTTCTCAAGTCAGTAAGAGGATCCCCAAATAACATGCTTAGAATGAAGAGATCAGGATGGCAATTCTTTAATCTGAACAAGTAATTTATGAGATTATGGAAAATCCAGGTTCTTGACTATTCTCACTTCAGAGCAAGACATAATTAAATTATAAGAGGAGAAAAGAACCATGAATCTGCTACATCCTATAATCACTCAATAGATTTCAATGATTATTGAAAGCAGGTTAATGCAAAACTCAGCTATTTGTCTTTGATATACTGGAGAATTCTTTGGACATTTCATCTAAATCATTTTGAAACACCCAGGAGCTTGGTATTAGAATGCAAACAAACCCATTTTTATAAATCAGGTAGTGGTACCCATTCTTTAAAATGTATACCACATTACTATAGGCCAAAGGCTCTTCCATTTCATTATATAACAATGACAGCAACTCAATTTAAGTGTATAATGACCCAAGCCAGCCATCCTAGCAGCAAAAAAATTTAATAGCTACCTTATCTGGAATGCTGACGAGGAGCACTTCCCAAGAAACCATTACAGCCTCTTCAGTTTACAAAACAATTGGCTTTAATCTTTAATATTGTTAAGCAGTAGGGGGCAGATAGGCACATTAGCATAGCTTTACTTTTTATAAATAGCGTTTAATACACCATGCTCAGATACTGTTGGGCTAAGCATCTTATGTCAAACAGTTTTAGACTTGAGCAAATAGTACAAAGATTTTTTTTTCCTCTTGAAAGGCAAGACACAATGCTTGCATTCCCACAATACGACTTAGGAGGGCTTGTATATCAATGAAATTTGAAGGCTAAAACCTTGAACATGTTTCCTTAGGGAAATGTAAGACTCCTTGACATAAATTTAAGTTACAATAAGAAGAAAACCATTAAGAAGAAATTTTCTCTGTTCAAAATAGAAACATTAGCTTCATTAAGTTCACGTACTCTGCTTGGAGCGTGAAGTAATGCTACAGCCTCACCACTATAGCTCTTCATCTATTTAAAAAATGTCTTTTATTATTGCATAAGAAGAACCTAGATGTGAATTTCAGATATCCTCTTTCTTAAGGAAGCAAACATATTTTTATTGTTGTAATATGTCTTTGGATAACATGGAAGAAAGGGCTTAATAGGATTGCTAAAACTGAAGAATTGAGCTTGGATGATTTTCCAATGACTTACTGGGGACCTCATATGAGTGCATGCCAGGTAGGACTTCAAGGCACGCCATATACACATTGCACACCTTCCTGGAGCACTCGGTTTCCTTGATGATAAGAAATATATTTACTTTTTATGTTAAAATAGGCACAAAAATATTATGAATATATTGAACAATTTATCTGCTTTTTAAGATAAATACACTATAAAGCTTTATGGAAATTTCATGTTTATGCCACATTGCTTTGATGGAGGTGGGCCCCCAGGTTCCCAAGGTAGGTACACTTGCCTTTCACTTAAGGGCATTTTGGAAGGAAGGTTTGAGGACTGACATAAACAATAGGGAGCAAGATCTACAGTTAGTAGAAAGCATGTGGTTAAATTAACAACTTAAGCCAAAATAATTCAAATATAGTTTTGCCTCAAAATACATTGTGATGAAACCTTTTCTCCAATTGCAAATAGAATTGGGTAAAACACAGGTTTTGAATTCTTGACCTTATATTTGAAGTATAATAAAGCTATTTTGGAATTAACTTAGGCCTTATTTATTTGGAGGGAATAGATTATCACCTTGTTTTACACTTTCTACTTCTGAGCTCTTACATTTTTGTCTCTTGGGTTTTGGGGGAGCATTTTTTTTGGTAATCACTGTTATTTACTATCTCAATTGTAAAGACTCTCCCACTCTATTAACACATTAGATTTGATCATTTTGACCAAATTGCTGCTTAAATAAATTATGCTAACAGAAAGTAGGTATAGATAAGAGTGTTCTGTCCTCTGACTTTGAATATGTACATTTGCATCATGGAATATACTTTCCATGGGAGAACTTCAAATATATTGATGATCTTTTCCATCTTAATGTAATTCCATCAAACAATCTCTTGGTTGATAACTACGTACTAAGTATAGTGATACATGCTATAGTAGATATAAAAGGAAATATCAGACCCTATCCTTGACTTCAAAAAATTTCTAGTTTATTATGGGAGAAGAAATTAAGACACAGAAAACAATTTTAGGAAAAAAAAACAGCATGGTAAGTTCTTGGAATAGAGAGTGACTTGCTGAGCAAGAGACCAAGTCTCTCTTTATAGGTTATTTGGAAATATTTAGCAAAGGGCATGTGTTTTAGTGTTGAAAGAGGCACTAGTCACAGTGACAATAACTCTCCATACTTTTTTTATGCAGTTTCTGTTTTCTGAATAGCTTTCATTTGATCCTCACAACAATTCTGTGAGATAGACAAGACTTTCGCTTCCATTTCACAGAAGAAGAAACTAAGATTCATAAAGGTTAAATAATTTGTCCAAGATCATAAACCTAAAAAGTGATAGAGCAGATCCTACACCACTGATTCCAGGTTCAGATATATTTTCCCCAATGCTATGCTGCAAGGTTTCATGCCAACTAAGTCCTTTATAAATATGACTTTGTATTTATAAGTATGACTTTTATAAGGAATAGAGTGTGGAATTCAGACCTATTATACCTGGTGCTCAGAAACATGAAACAATTATTTCTTAAAATAAGTTCTGTGGAACTCAGAGAAAAGGAAAAATGAAAATATAAATTTGGGGAATACTATGTACTGTAACCCTCTCTAGGAGATTCACAGTGTCCATGGCATAGTAACAACCCCGAGAAATACTGCAAAAAATAAGTGTAGCTCTTTATTGGTTTCTCGAACTTAATTGGACTTGGAACTTTCTTCTTATACCACTTACTAACAATTCCTGTTTTATTACTGAATTAGAACTTATTTAGAAATCTCTCTTCTGGTTAATGGGATTATAAAAATAGACCTAGCTTGAAATTCCCATTGCCAAATTGGATTTTAAATGCCTGGAATATGAATCTTACTCCTCTTTAACTTTGAAGGTTCCTGTAAAGAAAGATGAGGATCTTTCAGTTTCTTTTTTCCTTCTGCTTCCATCCTTTGGCTATTCCAGAGCTGTTAACCACCATGCTGTGATAGTTTGAAATAAACCAGCCTTGCTATGAAAAACTTTGATAGATTCAACATCTCTTTATTTTCCTCCCTGTAGTGATCATTGTGGCACAAAATGATTTTTGAGGTTATGGGATAAGAAAAAAAGTTCTATGAGAGCAGGTCTTATTGATCCTATTGCAGGAGGTCTTATCACTGAGGATGGAAGATGTGGTTACAGAACTGCTTTTTACCAGCCTATGGAAGAGTCGATGCATTAAATTGAAAAGAATGGGCTTAGATCATAAATCTGCTCTTTGGGGAAATTACAGATTCAAACTCTTTGAAGATATTTATTCCTACAAGGTTCTTAATTTGTGTTTATTCATTTCCCCTAGCTGATTTCAGGCACAAAGATAAGAAGAAAAACTTAATGCTCTATTGTGGCCAAGCCTGGTCAGTGATTAGTGTGAAAGTGCCTTCTAAGTTTTCTAAGATTGCTTTTCAAAATAATAATATTTTGCCACCTTCATTGGAATGTATCTGTGTATCTGATACTAGCCTAAATTTTGTTATTATGTGAATATTATTTTGAAAATAAAAATCCCAAAGAAAAAAGACTGACTGAAAAGAAATTCACCAGAATATTAACAGTGATAGTTTTCTAGGAAAGTGGAATGGTAGGGTGATTATGTTTTTTCTTATATTTCATGTATTTTCCATATTTTCTACAATATTATTATAATGCCATACAATATTACTGTTGAAATCAGAAAAAATGTCCCAAATTAGGTAAAATTTAAAATTAGGATCCTATTTCTCCCTAAACTTCAGAAATGATTTAAAGCTTTTTGTTTTCCCCTTCATCACTATCTTTAAAGGGAAAGGGGACAAAGTAAATGCATAATATTTCCAATAGTAATGCTCTGCTAAAATCAAATGATTACATAATGATGATTAAACATCTAGGTCTGCCTCCAATAAAGAAATGAGGAATGGCCTAATTACTGTAGTTTGCCAGTAAAACCCATTCATTTATCATTTCGCTGAACATTATGACCAGAGTTTTACAAAAAGAGCATTTTTCAATCTATCATTTTCCTCCCTCATAAACTGAGATTTCTGTTGTGCAGACATGAGGAACTTAGCCGACATTTGCTGAGGAGAGCCCTACAGCCTTCCTATAGGTTGCCTGGGAAGACTAGCACAACATACATGCCTCCGGTCTCAGGAGCTGTTGCCCTGAACAGTCTGAAAGCAGGCATCTATTAGTCTTTTCCCGATTGTGTTTCTTTCTTACGTAGATTTCTTTCCCCATAAATTTGCTTTTCTTTTGGTTTTGACATAGGTAAGACCAGAAAGATTTTCCAGGAAAGATTTGGGTACTAAATGGAGATAGTTTTCCATTACTCTGAGAGAAATGGGACATAAGTTTATATGAAGAAGTAAAATTTTTCTTTGAAAATACAGGAGAAAATCTTTTATGCATTTAATATATTCCTGAGATCATTCCATAAACTCCATACTTTGGTGCTAAATTTAGCCAGTTTAGTTTGACATGATTTAGTGATGTTTCCTTAAGTTCCCTGTGTCTTACTATTCATAAGGCTAATAAATCTTGATGACAGGAAAAGTTTCCCAATAAAGTCAATATTGAATTATCTTGAAATTAATGATATGGTTTATGGACTCTCTAGACCCCTAGTTTCTCTTTCATTTCTTTCTTATTATCTGAAATGAGGCTATTTCATGAACTGCCATAAGAAAATGGGGCAATTATAAAAACCATATCACTTGCTCAGCCAACATAAAAGGTAAGATGTTTCTCTGGCCATGTATTTTAGGGGAAAAGAGAAGAAGACACAAGGAAGAAAGCATGTTACTAATGATTTGGCAGTAATTAAATCTTTGGATTATCTACTTGTCATGTTTCAATCTATTTTCCTGGCCTCTCTCTGCAATCTTATTTCTCCAAGTCCCTTACATGAACCCTAGATTCCAGTTCTATTAGAACTGGAGCAATAGTTAGAGGAATTTCTGACTAGACATATACATAGTCAGGGTTCTCCAGAGAAACAGAGCCAATAATATGTGTATATACACACACTGAGATTTACTTTAAGGAATTGGCTCATGAGACTATGGAGGCTGACAAGTCCAAAATCTGTAGGATGAGACAGAAGGTTGGAGACCCAGGGATGAGCCTATGTTATAGATGAAGTCTGAAGACAGTCTGCTGGCAGAATTCCCTCTTGCTTTAGGGAGGTCAGTCTTTTCTTTTATTCATGTCTTCAACGGATTGGATGAGGCCCACATACATTATGGAGGGTGATTGGCTTTGCTTGAAATCCATCAATTTAAATGTCAATCTCATCTAAAAGCACTCTCACAGAAACACACAGAATAATGTTTGACCAAATATTTGGGCACCAAGGTCCACACAAGTTGACACATAAAATCAACTATTATAGGACATGTCGTTTGATTAATCTCCCCATATGATTTCAATACCACCTTCTCTTCCCTGAAGTAGAATCATCACTCTACCCCTGCTTCTCCTCCTTGCTGAAAACCATTGCTTTAACTATGCCAAATTATTTAGAATATTCTGAATATTGATCTCCTTATGAAACTGACTGACTCTGATATTTCCTCATTTTAATGTTCTTTCTACCACTTCTCTGCTTGAATTCCTCTTAGGATACAGTCATCTTTTAATAATTAGCTTAAGCACTGTAACCTTTTAAAGATTTCACCTCCTTCCTTTGTGTTTCCACTGTACCTTGAAATGTCTTTATGTCAGTACATGGGATATATTGTGTTGTGATTATCTATTTACACATCTGTCTTAGTCTTAAACAGGATACCACAGATTGGGTAATTTATAAAGAAAAGAAGTTTATTTGGCTCATGGTTCTGGAGGCTGAGAAGTCCAAGAGCATGGTGCTGAAATATTGGAGGGCTTTCTTGCTGCATTATGCCATGGTGGAAAACAGAAAGGCAAGTGGATGAATGAGGCAGAGAGAAAATGGGGGCTGAACTTACCCTTTATCAGGAACCCACTCCTGTGATAACTAACTCACTCTCAGGGTAACAACATTAATCCATTAATGACCTGATAATCTCTTAAAGGTCCCACCTCTTAATACTGTTACAATGACAATTAAATTTCAACATGAGTTTTGGAGGGGATGTTCAAACCACAGCAACATCTGTCTCTTCCATTAGAATGTGAATGCCTTGGTATTGGATGATGACTTATTCATCTTTGTATCCTGTCACCTAATGGAGCCCAGGAAGACCTAGGTTCAGAATGAATACTGACCAAACAATTATTTACTGGATGAATTGTGATCTGAAGGCTATATATCAAACTTCTAGCAGATGTGGCTGGAGAGAAAATAGTTTTTAAAGGACATGGGCTAAATGCTCTCAAGGAAGGGCTGGTCCATATGGGGCATCCTGGGTAGATATGGGGAACAGTAAGAAAAGGAGTAGGTTATCTGATAACATATATTATTTTCAATTTTTTCTTAGGTCATCCTTAACATGTCCTATATCCTTTTCTCATGCATTCATCTATTAGGCAATAAATTAATATACAATGGAGTCACTACTTTTAACCATCAGGTTTTACATTTACCTTGTCCTTTCTCACATATAATGATGAAATTCCAAGAAATTCAATAGTTTCCTGATCCTTTCCAATTTGTATTTGTATCTCATCCTCCTGTGAGCAACCCAAATGACTTGATGGGAGATACCCCCTCACCCCCAGCTGGCCTTCTTGTACCTTGATGCTTATAGACCGTATAGCAAGAAGATGAATTTGGAAGCTACTGAGTTGGGGCCATAGATGGTTTTCTTTTTAAATGGAACAAAACACAGGCTAAGTCGGGAATAATATGCATTTTAGTAGGCCAAGGAGGAAATGTGTGTAGAAGGTAGGAGGGATGTGGGGTATGATTACTGTTATTTATATATTGGTTGCATCGCAGATATTTTGGATCTAAACTCTCTCAAGACCTGAGTCACCACACCAAGTTTCTTTAAACTTTTTTTTCATGTGCATAATTGAGTGCTCAGCTGGATGCTGCACTCTACAATCCTGATTTCCTTCCTAATTGCACAAGTGGCTGAGCTCTTACAATGCCATATTTCTGTTCATTTGCATTTACACAATATACTTCACCGTGTGCTTCAAATGCACCATTTGAATGTTGAGTCCTGTCTCTATCTTTAGGGTTCTCATAATGGCTGGGCCCACAAATAAAGCAAGTCTGGGGAGAGCTGCTATAATCTCAATATGAGACTGTCTTCTTACAATCGGCCAATATTCAGCTGGCTTCTGAGGTGATGCTGAGCAGTAATTCAAATGGAAGAACACAGAAATAAGTACAGGGAAAGAACACCCAAGGTGATCATTTAGAAATCGTTTTCAGGTCAGAATAAAAGAACCTGGGATTTGTTTTACTTTATACCAAACACCATATAATCAAAAGGGTCTCAGGCTCCCTAGGAGTTCACTACATGGGGTTGCTTTATAAGACTGTTGAACAAAGCTGGAAAGAATTCTTGCCCTGTATTCCCTTCCTAACACACATACTTGTTTTCAAATAAAATGAAGGAGTCTCTCCAGTCAAGTAATATAATTTCACCAAATGCTATAACTTCAGTTTCTGCAGAAGACCTGTTGATCAAATATAGAGTATTTGAGGTATCAAAGCATATTCATAATGTGATTTATAATATATACCATATTATGAATTTCGAACATATTCTCCTTTCAGATTAACTAAATAAGAAAAAGCTCTTGGATTGTCCTGATAGCAGAATCGTTGGAACCAGAGATGGAAGAGTCCTTCTGGGTTCCTTCTGTAATGGCTTGTGCTAAATATTCCTCTATGGTAGGATTTCTCAACTTCAACACTATTGACATTTTGGCTGCATGTTTCTTTGTTGTGGGCAAGTGCTCAGTGAATAGTAGGATGTTTAGCAGCATCCTTGACCTCTACCCACTAGTTGCCAGTAGCACTCCTTCAGTTATGACAACCAAAAATGTCTCCAGATGTTGCCAAATGTCCCCTGAGAGGCAAAATTGCCCTGGTTGAGAACCACTTCTCTATGGTAACAATTTTGGTGGCTGTGATCAGTGATCAGTGTACTTGGGCAATATTTTTACTCAGGAAGTATAAAATCTAATGAGATCTAATAGATAAAATGTCAAGGTTTGGCTTGCCCTGTGGAGATTGAACATTCATTAACTGTGACCTGGAGTTTCAGAGTTAATATATTGATTTTCTCAACATGTATCTGTGAGGGTTCTCCAGAGAAAAAGAACCAATAGAACACACACACGCACACACACACACACACACCACCCACCACACACACACGTAGAGGGAGATTTATTACGGAAATTGGCTCACATGATTATGGAGGCTGGGAAGTACCATGATATACTGCTTACAACCTGGAGTCCCAGGAAAGCTGTTGATGTTATTCTGTCCAAATCTGAAAGCCTGAGAATGAAGGGGTTTGGGGTGGGGTGGGATGGGATTGGGATGGAGGGGTACTGGTATAAGTCTCAGAGTCTGAAGGCCTGAAAACCTGGAGCTTGAAAGTCCAAAGGCAGGAGAAGATGGGTGCCTCAGGTCAAGGGAATAAAGAATTTGCCCTTCTTCCATCTTTTTGTTCTATTTAGGCCCTCAATGAATTGAATGGTGCCTGACAGCATCGATGAGGTTGATCTTCTTTACTCAGTCTACTGACTCAAATGCTAATCTCTTTCAGAAACACTCTCACAGATACACCCAGAAATAATGTTTTGCCAGCAATTGGGACATCCCTTAGCCCAATCAAGTTGACACATAAAACTAACCACTATACCTGTCTATGGTCTCAGACTTCCTTAGCTCTCTCAGTGCAAGCCAGATAGAAGCATAGACCACCTATCCCATAGATTTTTCAGGGAAGACCTATTGGTTTCATAAATTGAATCCTTCTACTCTGAATAGATTATTACCATTACTTTGAAATATTCAACTAATCAATAGAGTATCAACAGTGATGCCGCTCTATAATATTTTAAATTAGAATAAAAATCTCACACTTTTTTTGATGATTCACAAGTTGGATTTATAATCTGTACTCACCTGAAGTTAAAAACCCATGGTTTAATTTATGGAACCTGCCAGCAAACCTTAGCAGCCTGCTTTTGATTTATAAGTCTCTCTTCTTTTTAATGGTAGGTGTAGCCAAATGCTTTTTAGTGCTTTATAAGTCCAGAAATTAATTTCCATATCCTTAAATGGGTTTACAAATCCTAATATAGATTTGCAAGTCCTGAAACAGATTTTAAAATCGTGCCAATAAATCCTAAATAAAAAGATTGATTTACAAACCTGGATTTTGCACCTGGTTTTCTAGGAAGTGATTTATAAATTAGGAGTTGAGAGTACCCCTGGCAGAGTGAGTCTGCTCTCTCTCTCTCTCTGGGAAGTCCTGCTGTCTGCATTGAATTGCACAGGCCTGATTTACAAGGCAGCAGCCTCGACCTGGCCGAGGCTCCGCTGGCTCTGACATGACTGTGCAGGTGAGGGGAAAGGGCCACATCCCACTGGCTGGCTAAAATGGTCACTAATCAGACTGAAGACAGCAAACCATTCATCTTCTTTGTCAGAAATGGGAGGTGGCATCCAGACAGTGAAGACTCCCAGTTCTGCCTGAGTGTAGCAGCTGAGATACACGCAAGGCATTCTGCACAGTTCTCGTCAGTGGTAACCCTTGCATTACGCTACACAGCCCAGAGCCACGGTCAGGGTGAAGAGTGTGTGTTGTTCCTCAGATAGGACTGAGGACGGGCATCTGTACTTTGTCACTTCCTGTCATTATGCTGCTGAAGATGTTTGGCCGACTAAAGAATTGTCACCAAACTGGTGACAGTGGTTATTCTAAGGAATGGGATGGGAGGGTAGATGGGAGAGAGGAGAAGGGGGAAATTTCATTTCTACTTTATTTATTCCTGGGCTATTTGAATTACTTTCACAGTGACCATATTATTAATTTCATAATTGAATAAAAGATACCAGCAAGAGATTTTATCAGAATACAGGGGAAATAAGAGATTTTGTTTTTGTTTGCTCTTTCCTAAGTACCTATAGTAGACTGTCATCACACAAGGCTTCTTCGTTAGCTAGCACTCCGCTGTACTCTGCATAAGTGCCACCTTGCATTTATAAAGCAGTTTAGAGTCCACAGAATCCTCCCATAGAATGCTCTCTTGTTTAGTCATCCAGTTCCCTGTGAATCGAGCAAGGCAGCAGGCATGTTCCAGATGTGGAAGCTGAAGCTCCCAGAGAACAAGTGTCTTGCTTTCCACAACAGAATACTCAGGTAGCCCAGACACAATCTTTGGACCAGCTTCGGACTTTGCTTTCCCTGATGCCCTGTGTCAGGCCACACAGAGACCTCTGCACTGTCCACATCTGAGGTGCATCTTGGCTCCTCTGTCCCTGCTGCTATCGACTGTGTCATAACAGTATTATGTCTCCATCTGTGGGCCCACTGAAGCTCGACAATAAAGCTCTTCTTTGAAAGACTATGAGCTATTAAATTATCTTGCTCTCTCTCAGTCTCTCACTCTTGTTCTGGTATGTACCATGCCTCTGAGCCAAGTTGTACCCTTCGGCACTTCTGCCCAACCCCCTCAAAAGTTGGCTCAGACACCAGTTGTACTGTTTTGTTTTTTTGTAAAATCTTTCTGACCACTATATCTTAAAGTGCTTCATCAAATTGTCATAGCAGGTATTGTTTGTTCACCTGCAAGCTAATTACATACCTCCTCATGTGATATCTTTCATTTTTGGTGAGGAAGCTCTCCAGATTTGAAATCAGGAACTCTGAGTTTGTTTCTGGCTCCATTACTTGCTGAAATGAAGTCTAATGGGCCTCAATTTGTTCAAATGGGAATATAGTTTAACTTTCCTACCTACTGAATACAGTGGTTATAATGCTCAAATGAAATAAAATAGGAGGAAATGCTTTGCAAACCTTAAATACTATATGACTGTAAGCTATTAATATAGCTGCACAATTGAAGGTATAAAAAGTTTAAAAGTGGCCAGGGCAATGATGCTTAAAAGTAACTGCATTAGTGATTTAAACAGTAAATGAAACTCAGTTATATAGTATATGAATATGAATTATGTAAATTTGAAGTAGTGTAATCTAAAATATTAATGATGTCTTGCTTTATATACAAATTTTGAGATAAAAGTCCTCCAAATTAAAAAATGGCTGCCAAAATTATACCATTTTAAAGCTGTTGGGCTGAGAAAATTATCAACTGTGCATTGGCTATTGTTACTTGGCAGTGCCACTTTAGCTAGTAAAGAGAAATAGCAATCATTCTTTGTCAGAAAAATGTGAACCAGGCCTTTGGACCATGTGTTGAAATATGTTATTTAAAATTCATATTTTAAATGAGTCAATAGAAATATCATTCAAACTTTCATCAAGTAGTGGTGTTAGCATTAGGGCTATGAATCCTCTTCCTTTTCTACCTTCCAAAGTAGTAACTTTGCAACATAATTGAGGAGTGATAAAATACTATTTTTACTGTACAATTATTTGGCAGAAAGAACTCTGGGAAATAGTAGAGATAATCCTGAGTAAACAAAGAAGGCACAGCAGGACAGACTTCTTTTCAAATTCTTTAAAGTCATCCTATACCCAGTCAAGGATAATGGGAAAAAATTGATAAGATTGTGAGGACTTGGCTGTACAATGAACTCCCTATAATGTGCCTCCAGACTATAATGAGCATAGCAGTATTCACTCTCAGAATGAAAGACTCTATTTAAATTTATTCCTATGAGAAAATTAGTCTTGGATTTCACAAGTTTTGAAATGCCTCTTTAGGAAAACCTCCCTTTCATACAATCTGATTTCCCTGCAGTGTGGTGAAGGTATAGCCCCTATTTAATTCACAACTGGGTACTAGAATATACGCAAACTGTGACCTTTAAACTTTGTCTCTAAGATCTTTCTCTTTTTACCTGTAGATTATCAACTTCTTGAAAGCAGGAAGGAACCCATTTCATATTCTTTTGACTTTGCTAAATATTTGGTAAACAAAAGGTACTCAATAGATGATTTGGAATAATTGATTAAAATACACACTTACGTTGCTCACAAATTCTATGTAGAGTCTAATAAGAATTTCACCCCATGAATGATTTTGAAAGATTATTTTAATAAATGTGGCACTTTGTTCACAATAAGTCCACTGATTTGTACCTGGGCTTAGAGCTAACATGTGATTTGAGAGGGCCTGCTGATTACAAAATGATTGTTTAAATCTTTGCTTGTTGTCAGAAGCCCTTTACTGAACACTACAGCATGCTAAATAGGAGCTCTCCAGTCTAAACAAATAAATCAGATAATCCTAACATTATATAAGACTTAATGAAAACCTTAACAGGCAAGAAGTGCAATAAAGAATATTTATGTGCATCACTTAATTTAATGAACAGAAAAAAGAGCTACAGACCTGCAGTCTGCATTTATAGGCAACACCCCTATTTCCACCCCCTTCCATGATGCCTGAGTTAGGACCAGCAAACACATACTATATATTAATTCAAAGTGAGTATAAATCTTCTAACAATATTTGAGAATTTAAAATAACTAACAGAACTAGTTAAAAGAAGATGCAACTTTTCTTCATGAGAATAAAGTCCAAATGGTTCTGAACTTGGATGGAAAAAACTTAAATCTGTAATTTTACCAACCTTTAACTAAAATTTTACATTTTAATCTATTATGAATGTAGGCAAAAAAACCCCAACAAAACAAAACCAAAAAAAACCACCCTAAACCCACCATAGTAATGAGCAGTATTTGTGACCTTGAAACACAATTTTTGCATATCATGTTACTGTTGATGTAGTTATCTTTAAACACCATATATGCTCATCTCTACTTTGAAAGTATGGTCAGTAATAGACAAATCCACTGTATCTTGTTATTTAATACATTAATAAAGCAGCACATAGATTCCTGTACTTCAAATTCAAAACAATATTTTTATGATATATGTCTTCATATATCATAATTGGTCTTCATAATTGGTTTCCTTTGTAATTCCATTTATTTTATTTTATGCATTTAGGAACATTTCTGGGAACAAATATAGAAGCCTCACAAGCCTCTGAAAGGGTCTTGCTCAGAAAACGTTAAGAAACCCAGATCTACTGGCTGTCAAAACCATAGATTGTCTTTATTTGGGAATAAACTGGTCATAAACTTTGAAGACCAGGAGTCTAACTCACAGTTGACAAGAAAGGGTCCCTTTTACTGACCAAGTCTATTGTGATTATAAATGGAGACTGGAAAGGCAACATTTTGTGACTACTATGTGCCAAAAATGTCTGCATGAGAAAAGAGGTCAGAATCCTTTGCTCTTTGCTTTTCTCTGCCATACATTGGCTAAAAAGTACTTTTAACTATATCTCTTTGAATCTTCTCAGCAATAGGTAAATGATTTTTTAAAAAGCCACATAAAGGAGAGCCATGACCTTAATTCTTTGTGGCTATGTACAGGCATGAAATTTGCTATGTAGCAATATATGCAGCGATTACGCTCTACAAAAGAGTAATGACAGTGACAATTATTCCCAAAGCTGCTTTTGTTCATTGAAATGAGTGATGTTTGTTGCTTTAAAAAATATTTCCTAATTATATACGGCTTTTCCTTGCCAAGTGCTGACCAGGCCTGGCCTTCCTTTTCCAAGCTGACAGAAGGTTTCAGGTTGAAAGGGATTTGGACATGAAACTGAATTTCTAATCTGACCAGCTTCCCAAATGGGGCTCCTGTTCTTGGCAAAAAGTGCTCTCTGCATAGTTCCAGAAAGTCATCAATTATTCAGAGGGACCTTTCAAATGCCAACGGCTTAAATAAGAAAATGTGCCATGGCAAAAGGAAGCAAGAATGAGGAGTGTCAGGCTGAGTGGGTCCTGCTGAAAGTCAATTTCCCTTATCAGGGCTTTAGTTCCCAGGAAGGTTTTTCCATCTAGCAGCTCCCTAGACCAGTTGGGTCAAGAGGGCTTCTGAGTACTGTGAAAAGTTAACTCATTTGCCCTGAGGGGGTGGCCTATGATACTGATTCTTCTTGTGTCTCAAGTTTTATTTCCTGAGAAGCACTGATGAACATCACTTGACTATTGAAATCACATTCTTCCAAATGGCATGCTTCCTGCTTTGATGTTGAGACAATTCTTCAGAATTCAAAGTTTTAGGAAAAAAGCTGAATATAAAAAATTGACTTCACCCAATTCCATTTCAGTATATATTGAATGCCGATTTTGTACTTGGCATTATGATAGTTGTTATAGCAGACACTGTGTTTGCTCTAAGAAAATTCAATCTAGAATATTGGGTTTGACAAGGAAACAATGATTATAGGTGTTTGAATTAAGGGGTTCATGCCTTAAAAGAAGTACAGTAAGTCCCTCATTGTCTAGAAAGCTTAGAATCCCAACATTCCCAAATATTACTACAGTCAATATTTTTTGGGCTTTTTCACTTATAAAAGGAGAGAAATAATAACTGCCTCACAATTCATTGTTATTACATGTGGCTTAAATGAGATTATGTATAAAAAGGGGACAATACTGTGTAGGTATGTAGAGGCTGGGCTAATTCAAATATTACCTCCTGAGCCTTGTGAGCAGAGACGACCAACAGGCTGTTAAGTCATGAATGAAGCAACTCAGTCCGAGTCAATAGCCTTGTTGTGTATACAACTGAAGTGATAAAGTCACACCGTAACATGGATTTTTGGGTCACTCCTGGATGAATCTTGAGTACTAAGTTGAAGACATAATTAAACTGCATGGAATTGGGGAAAAGTTAACACAGGATGTCTTCAAGGATGAAGTGGATTTTGCCGTGGATCTTGAAGAGTCGGTGGGTTTCTGAAAGGCAGAGAGGAGAGAAAGATTGGGAATGGTTTCTGGCAGAGGAAATAGTACAAGGAAAAACAAAGAGGTGAATAGGACACATGTGCAAAAACAGCGAGAGGCCTAGTTTGTGTGGAACATGATTTTTCATCACAGAGCAGTGAAGAGATGGATCTGGGAGGGTAGACTGGGCCATAGCGTAAATGTTCTTCATTTAGTTGGCAGTCAGGGAAAAATATGGAAGGTGTTTTAACTGGGTCAGAGCTGTGCTTTGGAAAATTAATTTGGTAGCAGCATGCAGAATGAATTAGAGGGTACAAGCATTCAAAGAAAGAGAGACTACAGTAGACCCGTTAGGAAATAGAATAGGAATTCAACAGCCAGTTCAGGATTTAGCTCTGTACAACCAATGAAGTTATGGTGATATGAACTTGAATGAACTATGGTAGTGGAAAGGGGGACGCATTCAAGAGGCTTTGCAGAAGCACACTTTACACAGCTCAGCACTGGCTTTATAGGAAACAAAGGAGAAAATGTAAAGATGATTTGAAGGTTTGAGGCAGAGGAAAAGAAAAATAATAGAAATAAAGAAGTTGGGAGAAGCTAGTCTGTGGAGTGAGCACAATGGAGTAGTTCATGATATCAGTTGGGACTATGCTGAATTTAAGTTGTAAGTGACGCTTCTGAGCAGAGGTACCCAGCAGGCTGTTAGGAATTTGGGTACGGACTGAGAAGAGAGATAAGGATTCAGTATACACTTAGGCATCATCTCAAAGGAAGTAATATATGAAGCAATGAAAATTAGTAGGATTCCTGAAAAGAGAAAGGGAGTGAGAAAGCTGAGGGTAGAATATTAACAAATATCAACTGTTAGTGTAGGGGTGTGATTGAAGGCATTGTAAGATCAGTGGTTGGAAAAACCTACAGGGGTCAGGCAGGTAACTGAAAGATGGAAGGCAGCCTGGGGTCAGAGTAAACTCACCCACTGAGAAGGAGGTGGGAGCTGTGGGGCACTAGAGAGGGTGGGCCTGTCCTAAGGGGGTTACTGGAATATAGCTTTAGCAAGTGGGCCCGTGTAACCAGATCTTTTGAGTTTTCAAGAGAAGTAAGTCATAAATCTAGATCATAATGGGAATCAAGGAATTGTAAAACATTAAGTCAGACTTTTAAAAACACTGTGCAGAATAAATAGGACATATTCATGGTCCTGACCTAGACCAAGGGCTATGGATCTGTCCTTATGCAGGAGGTAGAGATGGAATGGCCAGAGAAGTAGGAAGGGAGCCAAGCTCCTATAATTCAACTGATATAATGGAAAGTGAGAGTTTCACGTTAAGTGGGTTATATCCCCTTGGAAAGCAAGGAGGGCAAGAAGTGAGAATGCTGCATTCAGTCTGACAAGTAGGAAGTAGTTGGTGACTTTCCAGAGAGCAATTTTACTGGCAAGGTGAAGTTAGAGGTTGAATGGAGCGAGAGAGACACATCGAAGGAAGGGAGCATTCTGAGAAGTTTTGCTGGGTTGATAATCTTACATTGCTATCGCGGTATGGCAGATGGGAAGTCTTTAGTACTCAGGACCACTAATTAAGAACATTTCATGAGGAAAATAAAAAAGACTTTCCAAATTACTACATTATTATGAGTGAATTAGGAGAGCAATTTGATCACTTGGAAAGTGCTCCTCTTTCAATAAATGTAAAATATGGATTCTTGCTGAGATTTCTAAGCTGCTTCATCTAAATTATATGCTAAAGTAGAGAAACAGATGTTAAATATGATTAAAACCAATTACAAGTTCCACAGTACAATACTGTGTTTTACTTACATTAGTCTCCCTGCTAGCTTAGGTGCCATCCGTTTTGCCTTTATCTCCTGTTCATAACTCCAGGGTAAGCAACATGGGGGATTTGCGCAGTTCAGACAGCAGCCTGACAGGGATGTACACGTTCAAATGCAATTGCCTCAGCAAATCTAAACAGCTAACATAAGGTTCACTGGAGAGGGAGGCAGAGGGTGTTCTAATTTTGCATATAAAACAGATTATCAAGTAGCCAGCCTGACATATCAGTGCTTGTATTAAAACTGAATTTTGACTCAATACTGGGGTGAGATTTTTCAGGATTTTTGTTTGTTTTTAATCTTTTTAACGGGCTGTTGTTATCTTGTACATATGACTGTCTGCAGCCTATGTTTTGTCATTTAGGGCCTGAGAGCAGAAATTCACTCAAACACCTCAAGAAAAAAGGAGTTGGTTTGTTATCAAACCTTTGATGGCCTGGGGTGGAAAGCAATCAGGAATGAGGGATTTGCTATTTTCGTTGTCTTGTGATCTCGTTTGTGGGTCTCCTCTGGGCCAGTGTGCATGCTCTGCTTTCTCTCTCTCCAGATGGATTCTCTATGGACTCACAGAACAGCCTCCTCAGAACCCCAGCTTCCGTAGGGCCCTCGTGGCTATTCTGATGTCTCCTTACTTCATGTAGTTCCGTTCTCACTATTGACTACTTCAATCTCTTAGGATTCTCTGCTTAAATTTTCCGAGGGACAATCTCATGATGTCTGCTTATCTTTTCTGCCAGACTGTTGGCCAACTTCTGTAGTGGCTGGCCTCCTGTCAGGTGGTCATTCATGGACAATTAGCTTTGGTGGGGGTTTAGGAGCCATCTGATAATAGTGTCTGTCTCTTGAGCAAGGACTGTACCCCTGGAAGACGTACTTGCGTAGGACTGTAAGCAGTACGCTTCCACAAAAATCTTGCCACTCTCAGTGCCTAACACATAGGAGGCCTCAGTAAATAAAATATCTTTTGAATAAATGACTGGCTGAATAAATGGGGATTGTCTTATGATTAGATGTGTGTGTGTGCATATGTTTATATGTGTGAGAAAAGTGTTCTCATGTTTGAGACTAAAGCAAGTACACTTATATGTTTTTTAATTATTGCAACTGGAAAACTAAATGAGGAAAAGCTCTTGTGCTAAAGTAGCATCTGATAGGAAAATAGCTACATTTCTTTTTAAGGATTTGATGGTGAAACATTCTAAATTCTTCTTAGTCTCCAGTCAGTCACAGGTTGTATGCCTCAATACCCTACCCCTTCATTCTTTCTTCTTTTTGTGTAAAATAGGGCCAACAGAGAAATCCAAGTTGATTTAAATATATATCTTTCTTACAAAATGAGTCAATTAATAGTTTAAACTCTTGATTTCCTGGGACTCAAGTCTCATAAGAAAGTGATTACCATAACTCATTTTCAGAGTCAACTCTCTCAATTCTAATTAGAAGTTTCTGAAGAACCCTGGATACTTGTAATTCATACATAGCATGAGTTATTCTTGATTTATTCATTGGCTCATCATTGGGCAGTTTCTTTTAACGGCCTCTCCTCAATTTCTGAATGGATAGAGACCTCACTCTCCTATTTTCTTTCCTTCCTCCATCTTCTTTCCATTTCACCTTATCATCCATTCTAAAGTGATTGATGTGGTTGCAGTGATAGTGTCTTGGTTTCTTTTATTTTTCTAAAGTCTTAAGCAGCCTAACATATTACATTATAGAGTGCTACTGTTGTGCACATTTATTTAGAATGGAGTGCATTCTGGAATCATCCCAAAATACTGTCATCACTTTCCTTGATACCATTAGCCCCCTTTCCCTTCATGGCAGCTTGTGGATATCGACAACCGACAATGCAAAAAGGAAATGCCATCCTACATCTTGAAGCTATACTTAGTGGGATTCAGTGATTCATATTTATAGACTCAATCCCTAGTGGTGATACACATACTATAAATTGCATGCTGATCTTTTAAAGTCAAAGCAGAGGGTATAATTCAGTATAAAAACACAGATAGAGGAGAGGCTGCAGGAAACCAGGGGAGGGCAGTGGAACTGGAAGAGGGATAGGCCCTGACTTCTGGAGCTTGAGTTTTGGTTGGAATGTTTATTAAATTAATGACAAAGTGATAAATACTTAAAACTATAAAAAAAAATGGCTGTAAGAAGTCACAGGAAAAACTAGCCAGACATCAGAGACCATGTTCATCCCAACAGGGTTTGAGTCTTGCCAACCTGAAGATGTAGCACTCAGGCACTGATGGACTTGAAGACTAGGGGCTGACCACACATGCATGAGGCTATGAACAAGTCAGCAGAGTGTCTTGTGGCAATTATCTCTCTCCACAACAGTCACTCCGTCCTCTTTAGAAGCTGGGACCCTGTTCTGCCTCAAGAACTGCTGTAAGACTCCTACACTTTGGCCTAACAGTTCTCAATTGGGGGTGATTTTGCTCTCCAGGGCACATTGGCAATGTTTGAAGGTATATTTCCTTGTCACAATTAGTGAGTATTGCTGGCATCTCTAGTTGATAGAGGCTAGAAAGGCTGCTAAACGTTGTACGATACATAGGACAACCCCCCACAACAAAGAATTATCTGTTCGAACGTGTCAATAGTCTCGAGGTAGAGAAATCTAATGGAAGAAGTCATTCTTAAGGACATATCTACTGCATGTTGGCCTCACATCACATGTCGACCCATGTTCATTGCCATCTCTTCCCAACCTTCCCTACCACTGCACTCACATCATGTTTTCTTCCTCCCCATTCATACTTTGGCTGGCTTTTGAAAGCTGCATCTGAAAGGAATCATTCTGGAGTTTCTGAATATTTTCAAAATGTTCTTATCAATAATTCAATTCTATTCAGTTCAACAAACATTTGTTGAGTTTTTGCTCATAAGTGAATAAGCCTGGGTCCCTGTCCCATAGGAGATCATAATTTAGTGTGAGAGCCAGATATATACATAATTAATTATAATATATATAGACTAGAGTAGAGCCCATAATTGAAGAGTAACCTAGTTGACCCTGTGAGCTTGGATCTTCCTGGCTCTATAGATATAGGTAGCAGTGCCTCTTAGCTCCAATTCCATAGCCTGAGTGTATGTGAGCCTTCTGAAATTTTTGAAATTCATAGGGCTTACAATTTTGTGATTCAATTCCTACATTAATGCTTCCTTTCTGTACCCTCTTTCTCTAGAACACAAAAAATTCAGTCCTATATCGGTTTCTGAGTATAAATCTATCCAATTCAAGATTTCTTTGAATTTTTGCAGAATGCCCCAATAATTCCAGGTTATTCATAGAGAGGTCTCATTGAGTGTTGCGTATTTTTCTCTTTCAGAGTTCTCATCCCCCTCTGTCTTTTTCTCTCTAACACTTGCCTCCCCACTTTTCTTAGAACAAGACATTTCTTCCCTCGTGCCATTCCTAACTAACAGTTCTCCCCATGCCAGGATTATTTGTGATCTCACCTTCTACTTTAGTCATTTTTAGGATATATTTTTTTCCCAAGAAATACAATTCTCTCCCTAAGAGAATTTCTGGTACCAGAAATAACATTTTCCCCACATCATTACAAAAACGCAATCACATTACTTAAGTAGAAGAAACAAATTGGAAGATGGGCCTAAGAAAGGCTGATGAGGGATGTGAGCCTGGAGATAGCAGCAGAAATTGACAGACAGAAAGAAGGCGCATGAGACTCTCCCAGGCAAAGCAAACAGCATCGGCAAAGGCACAGAGGGTAGATGTGCTTTGTGTTTGGAAAACCAGTATGGGAAAGGTACAAGGAATACCCATGCTGAGGAATTTAGGCTTTAATTTGTATTCAACAGGAAGTCATTAAAGCATCTTAAATGTGTGTGGGAGAGTGGAGGGGATGGGAACACCACAGACAGAGCCACATTTCAGAAAGGTCACTATGGATACATTGTGACAGGTGGATCAGGGCAAGGAGGAGTGGTGATCTATCAGGAGACAATCACAGTTGTCCAAGCAAGAAATTACATGGAAATGGGAAAGGGGAATGGAATATTGTATTTAATTTTTATTTGTAACTTTTTGTCATTTCATTTGCATGCCTCTCTTTTGTGATATGGAGGGGAAGAAGAAGGAACATAATTTAGTGTCATAAGATCTAAATTTGAGTCCCAAATTTGTGAGTTCTTCAGTCACTATGTCCATAGGGCTGCTGTTTTGAACTGTCTCAAATGGCCATTTGGGTTGAGCTTTTATTAACTTGGTGATTATCCCTTAGCAGATTATTAACACTGTTAGCCAGAGAGACCACTTCTTAGTAGGTCAGACAAACCATGTGGAGGCTTTCTGAAAAAGTTCCCTTGAGTGGATTTCCTTTCACGATTTATCTACTTTCTGGTCTATAAGGTTACCTTTGCTTTCTTGAGATATCTGATCTTAACTCACTTTGGTTTTCCTTCAAGAGTTCAAGATATGACAAAGCAAAAACCCTGGCTGTTCCAGCCCCAGACTGCCACCTTCAATTTTCCCTTTAGAAAGTCTCTGCAACTTTTTCCCTTTAAAAAGTACTAACTTTTGGAAACTTCAATATGCAATATATATTTGCCTGACCATGGAAAGGATCTTTTTTTGAAAGTTTCTGCATCTTCCCCTTGAAGATGATTCTGGTAGTTTCATCTGCACCTTGCCCTCACTCTTATGCATGATAACTAGACAAACTTTCTTCCTGTATTCTCTGTCCAGCTGTTGCCATTCCAGCCTCCTGGTGACTTTGTCTTCCTATAGTTTCTTCAAAGAACTTCTAGAGTATTTCCTTGAAGACTCTAGACATTCTCATTTCTCCCAAGGACACTATCTCTGTCATACTGGTTTGTAGTAAGTCTCATTCCTCAGGAAGAGAAAATCCAGGGGATGCATGTGTGGGTTGTTAGTTCAAATCTTGTTTGGCTCAGAACAACCTTAAAGAAACAAAAAAGAACATCAAACACTGCTCAGAATCAAGAATTATTTGCTGCCTATGAGCTGTGCAAACTTGGAAAAGTTAAAATGCCTCTTTAAGTCGTAAAGTCTTTGTCTTTCAATATAATATATTACAGGGTTATTTGTGAGCATTAAATGAGATTATTCATGTAAAAGCAATTTCTGAACTTTAAAATAGTATATACTTTTTGGAGTCATAATCATTCTATATCACTGGTTGCATGTTGTGCAATTCTTCATTAATAGTGGACAGTCAGGAAAGCCCAGGAAATAATATAATTGTAAATATCAATCTAATAAATTTTGTTTATGAGGTGGATGGGAGTAAGAAAGGAGGCAGCATGAATTTGCTGGGGATGTAATTATTTTGTATTTAACAATAGATAAAAAGGGGCATCCTCACATTTTGGTCATGAGCCTAAAACTTAAATCCATGCCACTAATCTGAGCCTCTGTTTCAGTCTAGTATGGATCAAAAAGTGTGGTAAAGCTACAAGTCAGGCCATCTCTTATATAATTTTTGGGTTAAAAGTGTTGAATTCTAACCAAACATTGCAAGAAACTATTCCTTAGAGACTTTAATTATAAAGTTTTAAGATACAAGCATCTCAACTTTCAGAAGATTAAGTGTATCCTGAAATTTTCCTATCCTGTGTTAACCCACCTTAATTAAACCTGCCTCTCTAGTCCTTCATTTGGGATGGTTAAACCCAGAGACAATGACGCCTTATTAGGGATGATTTGCTGTATAATTAGAAAAGAGCAAGCATTAGCATTTGGAAACAAAGAAACTATTCTGTATATTTTGGACCATTCACAATCATTTGGAGAAGTAGCTTCCTCCATAGTCCTAAGCTTTCTCCAAAAATGCTCCAGTGGTTGTTGTAGCATCTTATGCCATTAAATTGATTTCATTTTTTCCCCGGACATTTTTTGCCTTTGTTTTAGCTTCTAGATTGTACATTTAAAAAGACGATCTTAAGGTAATTCCATTTTTGAGAAATCACCACAACCCTAAACTGAAATCCATTAGATGGCTGGCATAATGTTATTTGTAAATGTGGAAGTTTGCTGAAATCAGATGGTCAAATAATTGAAAGAGAAGATGAGAGAAAGCCCCAAGAGAACATGTTAGAAATTGGAAATGTATGGGTACAGACTTGGGTATTTGCCTTTTATTCAACTGCATTTATAATTTGGGAGGAGTCATGGAAAAGGTGAATAGAAAGAATTATTAGTTGCCATGAGAGAATTTAAGAAGCTTAAGAAAACTTTGGTAGACAAAGATTAAGCTAACTAAATGAATCAGTGAAGTTTTATTGAAATTTTCTGTCTGTGGATGATTTCTCCAAATGTTTAGAGGCTTTCTTATTTAAAGGCATAGGAATAGCACATTCTCAGCTGTTTTATTGATGGTGAAGAACTCAATTCTCCCAAGGTGACTTATAAAAGCACCCTAATGCCGTTAGCTTTTGCTCTCCCTTCCTGAGAAACTGTTCTAATTTTGCCAAATGAGTTGGGAAGGTGAGTCTGTATAAAACTTATTCCAGGTTTGCCTTGCTGCAAATTATGTTCCTTCTTGTTATGAATGTCTGAAGATAAAAATACTATTCCATTGCCATCTGTTAAGTATATTCTGCACATCTCGAGAATATATTAGAACAATACCTTGTGCATGAATTTATCTTCCAGAGATGGGGTGGCCTCATCTGTCTCTGGTGTCATGGCGCAGCCAGGGCATCCATGAATAATGAAGCCACCCTTATCTTGTGCAGATGAATTCAATTTCCTCTCTATTGTAATGTCATATTTGATTCACTTACTTTTTATTTTTATTTTTAAAGGTTGCCTACTGCTCAAAGCCTCTTTCTCTGCCACCACTAATATGAAACATTTCTCAGAATTATCTGGTTCTGGGTCTACTTGCCTTCCCAAGCTTTGTGAATACCTCAAACACCTAAGTGGAGTCGCTAGATTAACACATTTTCAGTTTATGAATGTCAGGCAACTATGGGATGACATCTGCAGTTCAACTGCTAAATTTATCTTCACAGAAATTGTCCATTTGATTTGATTTTTGTTTTTACTTATCTTACATATACTTACATATACAAGTAGCACATATGATCCTACGGTACATGGGGAGCATCCTGTAAACTGAACCTTAACAAGGGATTGGTCGCAACACAGCCTGAATTTGAACCCAATTAGAATAGCAAAAGATGCCGTAAGAATAAATCTGTCTTTGCTGGTGTCCTCTTTAAAGAAACAAGACAATATTTCCACATTGTATTTACCTAATGGAGGAGACTCAGTCTATTAGATGAGATATAAAATAAATTAAATTCTGTGGCAGGTGAACACCCAGAGGGTACTGTGGTTTGTAACACTATGTTAATATTCTCTAAGACCACTGCATGAGCTTAGCAGAGCTATCTTCAAAATTAGCTTTACAGGCCACCTGCAGACTTCTCTTTTGCTTTCCTAATCAAAACTGCAATCCTAGGTAATTTAGCAAAATATTAAGTAAATAATTGCTTCAGAATATTTTAGGTTTAGGGACATAAATCTTATTCTTTTTACATGCCTGCTGATACTAAGAAGCAGGGAGGTTCCAACCTTGCAATTTCAGTTTCGGGTGAGCTCTATTACTTTCCATTCTGAAAAATTAAATTCCTTCTGCAGACGGATGTAACGGAATCCTTAGCTAAATTATAGTGGGAAGAGAATCTGACTTCAGGGGTCTGTATAGTACATACTCAGGATCAAGATGAAAAAGAGTGGAATGAGCTCTAGGGTTTTGGAATGTATCCATGTGTACTTATGAATGTGAGCTCCTTTTTTGGAAATGGTTTTTGTTATGTTCTTCCAAATCAGTGCCTTCTGAAATTGAGCACCAACTGGGATAATAAAGACGTTGTGGTGGGTGAGCCTCGTGACTGCAGTTGTGGATGGAGGGGACTTCCTAATTAGACCCTAGCAGCTTAAATCTGGCAGTCTCTGTAACGAAAAGTGGTTGTGATAATAATGACAGCAATAGGGTGGTGTGCTGTGTGTGAACCAAGAAGCATTTGCATTTTGAAATAAGCTATCTGCTTTTGCATGTAGCTGCTCCACAATGTCAAGGTTGGGTTTAAATTCTGGCTTTGATTCTTCTGGTGACTTCCTTTATTCCTCTTTTATCTCTTTCCTCATCATCCTATAGAAAGGATGATGGAGTTTTCTTTATTCCCTCCCACTTGCTCCCACTGACATTTCCTCATTGGAAGGTAACTTTTAAATTCCTTAATGGTTACCCTTATTGTTAACCATGTTTTTGACTTAGTAACATCAAGTATTAGTCAATGCTCTGCCCTCCTCCCAAATGGTATAAAGACTTTCAAACTCAGTAGCTCTCATTACCTTCATAATAGCTTGCATGTTGTTGTTGTCCCACATTTGAGTTTCATATACTTTTTAAAAACTCATAATTAGTGATTATTATCTTAGAAAACCAATGCTTACTTATTTAAATTTATCCCTTTGCTTCTAGTTCTTTGTTCACTGTTCCTCCTTTATATTCCCTCCTTCCTTTATACACTCTTATTCTAATTCATTTGGGGTGGCTCAAGTACATCTCTCAAAAAATGTTTCTGTAAGAATCTGTTAATGGCAATTATACTCATTTTGTAGTCTGAAAATGTCTATTTTATCCTCACTCTTCAACGATAATTTGGCTGGGCATATAATACTAAGTTGACACTTATTTTCTTTCAGCACTTTGTATGATTTTCTGGTTTCTATTACTGTTATTAGAAAATTCTCAAAGAGATACCATTGTTTTCTGGATTATCTACTTATTTTAAATATACTACCTTTGTCTTTATTGTACTTCAGTTTCACTACTATGTTCCTAGGCATAATTCATTTTTGTTTTTCCTGTTTAGGACTCCTGAAAAAGAGTTGCTAAAGCCTTAGACAGAAATTCTTGTGCTGCCTTTCCCAAATTTCCATCATTTGTCAGTTATTTTCACAATGTTTACCCTGTATGCTTACCCCTTATACCATCATTTATTTAATAGCTTTTTTTAAACTGACTTAAAAAACTTAAATAAATATAGTATAAATAAATAAAAAGAAAAGAATAAAAAGTCTGTAAAATCATGGGTTATGCCAGTTACAATTTTACTAATGAAAATATAACTACCTAGTATTTTATTTAAATAAATATATGTCCATTATAATAGAAAACTCACCTGTCACTTAAAATACCTTGTATACCAGTAGTGCTATAAGTCCTATGAAATGAAAAATACTATTCTAGTGTGTCATTGTTTAAGTTTCTCATCAGGCTTATGAAGGGGAGTTTATTCAATGACTGTCTGAAATGGTTTCTGGGAGGTTCCACATTTGGTTAGGGAATTATCTGATTCTGGGTAACTTGCTCCATCATGATTAAAAAAAAAAAAAAAAGAATAGTGGTCTATGCATCTGGCCACCTTGACCAAGGAAAGTGACTGGAAGTGGTGAAAAGAATTGGCAGTAGCTTGTTCACCTCCCCACAAAGAATGTTTTGTTCATGGTGGGCACATCAAATTTGTGTTTAAACAATATGTTGAGGTCAGTGGTTTTCCACCAAGAAACTGATGAATAAAGCAAAACTTTTCTTGTGATATTTCACTTAGGAGAATGGGTTCCAGCTCTATCCAGGATAATACAAGAGGTACTAGATCACCATTGTTTTTTGTGGCTGAGTAGAACTCTATGGTATACATATATCATATTTTATTAATCCACTCATGTATTGATGGGCACTTGGGTTGTTTCCATATCTTTGCAATTGTGAATTGTGCTGCTATAAACATTCAAGGGAAGAGGTCTTTTTTACAGAATGTCTTTTTTTCCTTTGGATAGACGACCAATACTCCACATGTACTCACCATCAAATTGGTATTAACTGGTCAACACTTATGTGCACATATAGTAGTAACATTGATCAGGTGTAGGAGAGGTGGGAGGTGGGAGGAGGGGATGGATATATTCACACCTAATGGGTGTGGCGCACACAGTGGGGGAAATGGACATGCTTGAAGCTCTGACTCAGGTGGGGCAAAGGCAATATATGT
>VBSM01000361.1:45741217-45752117 GCA_008086735.1 Cheirogaleus medius
AAGTGAAGTATCACAAGAATGGAAAAATAAGCACCACATGTACTCACCATCAAAAGTCAGAATTTTAGTGTTTCAAGTTAAAAAACAGAGAAAGCAGTTAAAAATCCCTGCCTCCCACCCTCCTGGTGACTTCTCTCTTACCTGGGAATATAGAGATGAAGGCTAATAAGCTGTTTCCACTTGAAAAAAGAGCACAGCCTAGGAACTTGCATTTTGCGATAGTGTTAAGTGATAGGGCAGACACGGATGGAGCAGACAGACCCCTGAGTTCTTGATGGAACAGCTCTGTAATCTCAGTGTCAGTATACTCAGTCCCTGCATGTCTGTTGGCGCCCAGTGACCAGAACTGTGTGTAGTAGATTTCGCTTAGGGTGCCAATCTAACCCTCTGTCGAAAAGTTGGGTAAGTAACTCTTCAAGGTCATTGACAAAGGGGAGTATATTGGTCTTCTAGGACTGTAGTAACAAGGTACCACAAACTGTGGCTTAAACCACAGAAATTTGTTCCTTACAGTTATGGAGGCTAGAAGCGCAAGATCATTTTTTTTCACAGAATTGGCTTTATTCTGAGGCTCCTCTTCTTGATTTGTAAATGGGTCTTTTCACTTTGCCTTCACGTGATCTCTCTGTGTATGTCTGTGTCTTTATCTCCTCTTCTGATGAGGACACTGGTTATATTGGATTAGGGGCCACCCAAACTCTATTTTACCTCTTTAAAGGCCCTATCTCCAAATACAGTCACATCCTGAGGTAGTGGGCATTAGAACTTGAATTTAGGAATTTTGAGGGAAAAACAATTCGGCCCATAACAGGGTGATTTGGGCAAATATCCATAAATGTCCTAGTAGAAGTAGATGGTACTCTCTACCAGTTCTTGACTACCTATAAATATTATTTGAGGCAAACTTGCTTCATGTATTTTTCTAAAATTAATAGTTGAACAGTAAGATATTAGGATTACCTAGAAGAAGAATATTTTAGGATTTTGAAATACTCTTGTGTTAACACCATCCTTAAAATAGAATTCAAAAATTTTAATTGAATATCAAGCGCTGATAAGTATTCAGTAATGATGGTATTGAGTTATTAATAATAAAACAATTCTGAAAAAATAAAAAAAAATTCGCCACCAATTTGGGAATCTTTGTGATCTAAAAGAAAATCTATCATTTTTCTATATCTACATTAAAAAACCTTGTGTTGAAATGGTGTAAGCCAGTTTTGAGGAACTTGAATATTTCTTATTGGGCAAATACAACTACCTTAAGAAATATTTTCTCACAATTCCCTCAACACCTAAACCATATATCTGATGCATTGGAAAAAGGTTCTGTTTCTTCGTTGGCCAATTATAGATGATAAATAAATGATAAATACAGTCACAAATTGAAATCCAAAAATTTAAGAAGCTTTGAAAGATAAATTTTAAATGAAAGATTGAAAATGACATCAATAACAGCAATTTTTTAAACATATTATCTTTTCCTGATTTCTTTGAGGGCAAAGTTTGGGTCCAAATCTCACAGTAGGATTGGGTATAATTGCCTCTGATATGGCCTATTGGGCACTTTAATCTCTCTCTATGTACTTTTAAGCTTCCTTATGCAAAGTGCCCTGTTAGAGGCTTGTTTCAAGCCTAGAGATCCAAACAGAAAGTAAAGGGGAAATATATATACATATATAAAAAAATCAGAGTATACACCTCTGCAATCTCTAAAAGAGAAGAGGAAACTATTTCCTAAAGACCAATGTTTACATACTTTCTGGACTTCTGAGGACTAGAAAAAGTTTGATTTAGTAGAGAATGTGTCTTACTAGGGATGAGATATTGTTCTCATTTTATCTTTTGTAAGAAAATGGAAAGTAAAAACAAAACAAAGCAAAATATATACTTAACATTGGAGACATGATTTCATTATGTTCAAGAAAATGTAATATTCTGGATTAAGTTTTGTCTCAATAAAAATTGCTAATATTAAAATCCATAAAAGTAAGATATTTCTTGAAACCCTTTAAATATATATATATAATTCTTAATTTCATAATAAAGTATTCGAGCCCCCTCCTCTCAGCTACATATTGACTTTATTTCATTTGTTTCTTATTAAACTGATTTTACAAATAGATACATTTAAAAATGTCTCTCGAGTAATAATAATTATAGTTTGGTATAGCAACCCATGACAATGCTTGACATCAAATAAAAATTTGCTTTTAAAATGATATGCATATATCTTCCAAATACCTCATTTCTTGTTTTTATGCATGTTATGGAGGAATTCATTTGTGGTGAAGATATTCACAAATCTACAGCAATGCTATTATTTCTGATTTTTATGTAGAGCTTTCTATCTCATGATCTCAAAATACAGTACAAATGTAGCCTCAACTGTTTGCACGTTACTAATCATTCCCTACATTCTTGCTTTGCAAATGGAGAGGGAGAAACAAGGAGTTTAGGCATGATTTTAAACAAATGTCTCTGATATTTGGAAAGATGGTCATGGAGAGAGGATTCTTCCTTGACTCCTGAGTTGCTATTGTAGCACCCACACCAGGCTTTTTCACATGGGAGAAAATGAAATATCTCCCATAACACATTTACAGTACAATATGTAAGGTAAAAATGGCAAAACACAGTTATGTCAATACCATTTATGGAGAACAAATTTAAAAAAAGACCTTCTTCATAAAATCAATAGAAGGGAGAGAAAATCAAGATGAATGGTCAAGGGACAATAGGTAACCAGGATAACAAATAAGAGGAATCTGCACACACACCTGCTTGAGTGAGCAAAGGTAAACAATTACTTGCTGATTGTGTGTTTTCACTGAGTAAGTTGGGTCAATAGAATCAGAGAAGAGGAAGAGAGGATAAATTGTTGAGGCATAAAATAAAAATGTTTATCTGAGCATTTATCAGCCCTTGATCTAATGTGGAATTTGTAGATGGAGCCCAGTGCATGGCAGGCTCGGCTCTGGGTTTATCCATAGCCTCAGAATCGTTCAGCAAACCATAAAACGTGCGTTCTCACTTTTCTGCTTGGATGATTTCAGAGCTGTTCTCTAGGGACCAATTTCTCTAATGGCAAGATCTAATTCAATTGTGTGCTTGCTCAGTTCAAAGAGAAGGCAACGGAAGGAACAGCACCACAGACAGCATGTCTGGGCTGTAGGGATGGAGATTCTGTTCCCAGAGTGAGGAGAGCAAGTGTGTTGCTTCTCACTGAAGATGTTGGTTGTGCACCTCTCCTCATCATTCTTACTCACCTAATTCAGGTGAAAACCCGTGTGTGCAAGGATGATATACATCTTGCTTGATTTTAAAATGGTACTAAGAGTTTTTCTTTTTCCTAAATTCTCCTTTTAATTCCTGCTAATTAGCACTTCAGTGAATGGGCTATGTTATTTCACTAAGTTTTTTTCAACTTACTATAGTCAGCTACCATACCATTGATTGAATGGTGTGTACTTCGTTTAAATTTGTCATTAGGGCCCCAATAGGTACCACATTATTTTCATTTTGTCATTTTTACATTATGAACTACTGTAGGCCAAGGTTAAGCTAATGCTGCTCATGTTGTGTTGTTCACATTTAGTACTGTGCTCACAATATTTTGGCAAGTTATAAATACCTTCTGGTGATAATGAATTTACACTAATCCCGCAATTGTCTACAAAGAACAAACTCTCAGGAGGGTCTTTGCTTTGAGTTATTTGTGTGGAGTGGTGACAGGTGCGATCCTCATTCAAATGACCTCTTCTAACCATTTCCCCAGGAAATGATTCCATTTATGCACTGGATGTGAAGGCAAGGTGGATGAACCACCTTGTATGTTAGGCTGTATTCATCAATTAAGCTTTCCAACTCTCATACTTAAAAAAGACCAGTGCTCCAGGGACTTTTAAGTTTCTCTTAACTATCCAGTGAGAGCAATAGAATTAGGGAATTTTGGAAAATATAAAGACATTAGAGACTCTGTAACATCCAGACTTTACAAATGGTGGAAATTAGGCCTAGAGATGTGAAGTCACAACATCAGTTAATGTCAAGGCCAGGACTGGAACTGACTCTGTCTCTCTTATTTACTTATAATGTGGGCCTTTCCTATGGCAGGCACTGTGCTAGCTGCTGTCCATGCAGAAGTGGATGAGACAGATGCAAACTCTGAGAGCTGAAATTTACTGGGTTCTATCTTTTTTGTTTTAGACTTATGGCCTACATCAGCAAGATGTTAGCTTCCTGATAATGCATATCCATGATTTAAGGCAGTATCTCAAAAATATAAACTCCTAGGTAACTGTTTTGAATCCCAGTTCATTCTTTCACTTTTAACATAATGGTTTTCAAGAAAAGTTATCTTAAACTAGCTTCACTAACAAATCCCTCTTCCTATCTTTCTAGTTTGTTTGAAGTTTCTTGATAGTAGGAGTTACTATTCTAGTAGCTTCCTTTGTGCTGGTGATTCTTTTTCCTTTTCTAAATTTTAATAGATTTAGGGGTACAAGTTGAATTCCATGACATGTATATATTGTATAATAGTGAAGTCTGGGCTTTTAGTGTAACCATCACCTGAATAGTGTACATTGTACCTCATAGGTAATTTTTCATCCCTTACTCCCCCCATGCCCCATCTTCAATGACCTTCAATGACTCCCATCTTCAAAGACCATCTTCAATGGTCTTCAGTGACCATTATGCCACTCTGTGTGCCCTTTTGTAGCCATAGTTCAGCTCCCACTTATAAGTGAGAACATGTGACATTTATTTTTCTGTTCCTGGGTTACTTCACTTAGGATATTGGCCTCTAGTTCCCTCCAACTTGCTGCAAAAGTCATTATTTAATTCTTTCTTATCACTGAGTAGTACTCCATGGTATATATATGCCACATATTCTTTATCTATTCATCAGTTGATGAATGTTTAGTTTGATTCTATATCTTTGTCCTTGTGAATTGTGCTGTGATAAACATTCTAATGCAGATATCTTTTTTATATAATGATTTCTTTTCCTTTGGGTCGATACCCAGTAGTGGAATTTCAGGATCGAATGGTAGAACTACTTTTAGTTCTTTGAGAAATATCCAAACTGATTCCATAAAGATTGTATTGATTTACAGTCTCACCAACCGTCTATAAGCTTTCCCTTTTCACCACATCTATGCCAGTATCTATTGTTATTTTACCTTTTAATAATGACCATTCTAATTAGAATATGATAGTATCTCATTGTGGTTTTAATTTGCATTTCTCTGATGATTAGCGATGTTGAGTATTTTTTCATATGTTTTTTGTCCATTTGTATATCTTCTTTTGAAAATATCTGTTCATGTCATTTGCCTACTTTTTAATGGAGTTGTTTGTTTTTTTCTTTCTGATTTGTTTGAGTTCCCTGTAGATTCTGAATATTAGTCCTTTTTCAGACACATGGTTTAGGAATTTTTTCTCCCATTCTGTAGGTTGTGTATTTACTTTTTTGATTATTTCTTTTGCTGTGCAGAAGCTTTTCAGTTTAATTATGTCCCATTTGTCTATTTTTGGTTTTGTTGCATTTGCTTTAGGGTCTTAGTCATAAATTCTTTGCCTAGGCCATTGTCCAGGAGAGGTTTTTCTACATTTTCATCAAGAATTTTTATGGTTTCAGGTCTTACATTTAAATCTTTAATCCATCATGAGTTAATTTTTGTATATGGTGAGAATAGGGATCCAATTCTATTCTTCTGCATATGGCTATGCAATTTTCCAGCACCATTTTTCAAATAGGGTATCCTTTCCCTAGTTTATGATTTTGTCTGCTTTGCCAAAGATCAGTTGGTTGTAGGTATGTGGTTTTATTTCTGGGTTCTCTATTATGTTCCATTGATCTATGTGTCTACTTTTATGCCGGTACCATGATGTTTTGGTTACTATAGCCTTATACTATAATTTGAAGTCAGGTGAGGCAATACCTCCAGTTTTGTTATTTTTGCTTAGGGTTACTTTGTCTATTTGAGCTCTTTTTTGGTTCGATATGATTTTTAGAATTGTTTTTACTAATTCTGAGAAAAATGATGTTAGTATTTTGATGGGAATTGCACTGACTCTGTAGAGTGCTTTGGGCAGTATGGTCATTTTAACAATATTGATTCTTCCAGTCCATGAACATGGAACACTTTTCCATTTGTTTCTGTCACCTATGATTTCTTTCATCAGTATTTTGTAGTTATCTTGTAGAGATCTTTCACCTCCTTGGTTAAATTTATTCCTGCTTTATTATTTTTTTGCAGCTATTATAAATGGGATTGAATTCTTGATTTTGTTCTCAGCATGGTCATTGTTGGTATATGTAAATACTTCTGATTTTTGTACATTGAATTTATAACCTGAGATTTTGTTGAATTCATTGATCAAATCTAGGAGTCTTTTGGAGGAGTCCTTAGGGTTTTCTAGGTTTAAAATCATTATCATGAGCAAACAGAGATAATTTAACTTTCTCTTTTCCAATATGGATGTCCTTTATTTCTTTTTCTTGCCTGATTGCTCTGGGTAGAACTTCTACTATGTTGAGTGGAAGTGGTGAAAGTGGGCATCCTTGTCTTGTCCCAGTTCTTAGAGGGAATGCTGTCAACATTTCCCCATTCAGTATGATGTTAGTTATGGGTTTGTCATATATGGCTTTTATTATTTTAAGGTATATTCCTTCTATGCCAAGTTTTTGAGGGTTTTTATCATGAAGGGATGCTGGATTTTATGGAATGCTTTTTCTGCATCTATTGAGATGGTCGTATGGCTTTTGTTTTTAATTGTTTATGTGGTGAATGACATTTATTGACTTGCATACATTGAACCATCCTTGTATCCCTGGGATGAAACCCACTTGATTGTGGTGAACTGTCCTTTTGATGTGCTATTGGATTTGGTTTGCTAGTATTCTAGTATTATTTTTTCCACAATTTTTATGTCTATGTTTATCAGAGGTACTGGTTTGTGGTTTTCATTTTCAGGTGCATTTTTTCCTGGATTTGTTATTAGGGTAATACTGGCTTTGTAGAGTGAGTTATGGAAGATTTCCTTTTTCTAAATCTTTTGGAACAGATTCAGTGGAATCACACCAGTTACTTGTATGTGTGGCAGAATTTGGCTATGAATCCATCTGGTCCTGAGTTTTTTTTGTTGGGATATTTTTTTTATTACTGATTCAATCTCACTACTCATTATTGGTCTATTTAGTAGTTATATTTCTTCCTGATTCAATCTCAGAAAGTTGGAAATGTTCAGAAATTTATTCTTTTCCTCTAGGTTTTCTAGTTTGTGGTATATGGTTTTTCATAATATTCTCTGATGATGTGTTGTATTTCTGTAGTATCAGTTGTAATTCTCCTTTTCCATTTCTGATTGTGTTTATTTGCATCTTCTTTCTCTTTTATTGGTTAGTTTAGCTGATGATTTATCATATCTTTTATCTTTTCAAAGAACCAACTTTTTGTTTTATTTATCCTTTGTATTATTTTTTTTGTCTCTATTTCATATTTTGAAAATACCATCCCATTCTCTTCTGACCTGTAAGATTTCTGCTGAGAGGTCCACTATTAGTCTGATTGAGTTTCCTTTATGGATGACTAGATGCTTTTGCTAATTTTACAATTCTTTCTTTCACTTTGACTTTAGTCCTTCTGGTTATAATATGCCATGATGAAGTCCTTTTTGCAATGTATTTGCCTGTGGATCATTAGGCATCTTGTATCTGAATGTCTACCTCTCTTGCTAGTCCTAGGAAATTTTAATTGATTATTTTCTTAAAAAGGTTTTCTTAACTTTTTGATCTCTCTTACCCCTCAGGAATACTGATAATTCATAAATTCAGTTGCGTTATGTAGTCCCAGACATCTCAAAGGCTTTGCTCATTCTTTTTTATTCTCTCCTTATTTTTATTTGACTGGATTATTTCTAAAGACCTGTTTTCAAGTTCTGAGATTCTTTCTTCTGTTTGATCTAGTCTATTCTTGGAGATTTTGAATGTGTTTTGTATTTTCTTCAATGAATGTTTTTGCTCTGGAATTTATGTTTTTGGTTTTTAAAGATATCTATCTCCTTGATAAATTTCTTATCCATATCCTGATTTGATGTTTTTATTTCTTTGTATTGGCTTTCTGATTTTTCTTGCATCTTATTGAGCTTCTTTAGAATCAGTATTTAGAATTTTCTATCTGGCATTATGAGGAACTCTTTTCAATTAGGATCTGTTGCTAGACAATTGTTGTGATCCTTTGGTGGTGTTATATTTCCTTGCTTTTTCATGTTTCTTGTGTCCTGTTCTTAGTTGAGGGTGTGGTGAAGTTTTGCTGGGGTCTTGAATGCCAGCCAAATCAGTCTTCAGGCCCCAGCAATGGCAGCAGTATGCCTTGTTTTAAGCCCCAGATTAGCATACACTGGCAATAATATTAGTGTGTTCTGGGGGGCCAATTCTTGGGCCTTCAGATGGGTTGCTTAGAAGCTAAAAGTTTGAGCAGAAAGCCAGGTCTATGGGTGTGTTCTTAGGTCCCTGAGGAGCTGATGTGATGTGGGAGGTGGAAGTAGCAGTCGTGGAGCCAGCCACTAGTACCCAAATGCTCCATGTTGTTATTGGTAGCTGCAATGGATTGGGCAGGCTAGTCCCTAGTCCCACAGGTGCATGTAATAGGGCAGTGGTTATTATACTAAGTGTGCTTTGGAGAGCTTGGTCTCCCCTGTTCCTTCTTAGCTGGGTGGGAGCTACAGCCACATAACCTTGAACTCAACCTGAGGGTAGGGCCCCTTTCAGACAAGCAGCATGGACAAGAAACTGTGGGGAGTGTGGTCTGCTTGAGTCTCAGTATCACAGGAGCCCATAGCAGGGCAGTGGGAATTGTCTTAGGTGTGTATAGGAGAGCGTGGGCTCCCCTGCCCCTCCTCAGCTAGCAGGGGCTGCAGATTGTCCTGGTGATTTCTTCTGTTTCTCCTCTATTCTGATGATGGTAGTCCCTAAAGGAAACCCCAAGAAGAAAACTACTAAAAATCATGAAAGAAAAGGCAGACCTTTTCCAACACTTCCCAGACTGCTCATCTTAATGAACATTCCCATGAAGCTTTCTCTGCATAACTAATTTCTCAAGAAATTTCCCAGAATTAATTTATTCTCTTCTTTCTATGTTTTCTTTTTTCTTTCTATCTTGGTAGATGCCAGAACAAAGACCTAGGTCTTATGGTTGCCAGTGTGAAGCCTGGTAATTGGCTTTTTTCTTATAAGCAAGAAATAATTTTCCATTTTCTTAATCTTATCTTTTTGTTCTTAATGAGAACTTATGTTTACATGAAGCTTTATAGCTTATAGAATGCTTTCTATATGTTTTCTCATTGAGCCTCAAAACAAATACTCAATGTAGACAGGATTTTTCTTATCATCTCAATTTTAGAGTGTGGAACCAGAGACTCAGAGGGTATGGCAATGAATAAGATTACACTATTGGTGCCTGCTAAAAGAAGGAAGGGAAGTTTGCTGAGAAATCATCTGGATTAGTTCCATTAAACCATGCTACCATCATGCTGGCCTTCAAAACCATTATCTTAATTATTAATATTCATTAAATTATATTGAAGTATTCCAAAACAGCATTTTGTCAGATCAAATAACATGTCTTAAGAACACATTTAAATAGGACATAGCAAAATTTAAATAGGTATATAAAACTGTGTCCTCTTAGCAATGCATGAGCTTATGTAGAATTTGTTAAACAATTGGTATAAGTGATGGCATTTGATCCTCTACAAGTAGTCTTCCCTTGGAAAGGCAGACTTGTCCTTTGGATTCTGGTATAGATGTTAAAAGTGCAGACACTGGAACCAGACTGTCTAGCTTCAAAACTTGGTTCTGCTACTTCTTAGCTGTGTAACCTTAGGCAAGTTACATCTTGGTGCCTCAGTTTCTTAATCTATAAAATGGGCATAATAATATTCCATAGCTCATAGACTTGTGAAGATTTACAAGCATGTACACCCACCCCCCCACACACATAGAGTATAGAATAGTGCCTGGCACTTATTAAGCCCAACCGAAGTGTTATCATTCCTAAAATAGTGTGTCAGGAAAACAGGACCTGGAATGGTGTGCGAGTGAGTTCAAGGGTCTACAAGAGTACTGAATATCAACAAGAGGGCAGGAGTGTGTGTGTATGAAAGGGATGGCGTTGGTGGCACAGCAGAGTCAGCAAGATCATGGATGCCCTGACAGAGCTAGGATGTCCTTGTACAGGTGGTATACTGCTTTTCCCACTGAGCTTGGCTCAGGAGGGTCAGATTTAACCTCTGAAGTAGAGGCTTGGAATGCATGATGCTGAGCCCCTCCCTACCTGCGTCTTTATTACCAGGCAAATCATCAGAATAAGCACTTTGAGAAACAGCTATATGAAAGCTCTCAATCATGGAAACTGGCCAACTTGGTCTCCAAAACTCTGGAATGCATGCTTCCAGGTAGGAATGAAGATATCACAGAGAGGGCAGTGTTTTCCCTTTAGCAGTTGTCATTGGTAGTCATGCCATTCTAGCCGCCAGAGGAGTCTTGGGAAATTTAGCTCTGTGTTCTGGGTCTGATAGTCAAGGATGGCCTGGACTGGTGCCGGGAGTGGGCATGAGGGAAAGACTGTAGCTACCTCAGAGTTTGCTCTTTAAAGTCAGGTTTGCTCTGTGAATTAGGGTTAAGCTGAGGCTGCCTATAGTGAGAAATTTCCCTGCCTGTCTTCCATTTTTAAATGTAAGATTTTTAAAGGCAAGGACTGAGCATATGTGCAGTTGCTCCCTACCACCTACCTGGGATCTGTCATAATTTATAAGTTATTGATAAACAGTTGGTTAATGTTCTTTTGGGTGGATGCCCAGTAGTGGGATTGCTGGATCAAATGGTAGATCT
>VBSM01000361.1:45754316-45770680 GCA_008086735.1 Cheirogaleus medius
AAACAACTCTTACAAAAAAAAAAAGTGTGTTGCGGAGTGAGGGCAATCAGCACTCTCATTATAAATCTGCAGTACAAAATAATACATTCTCCCAAATAGTCTCAGTCTTCGAAGTTTGATTCTTGGTAGAGAATGCTTCTGATTTATATGACTTTGGGTAGGCCAGTGGAAAATCTGGTGAACTGCACAGCAAATTCCTAAACCAATTGAAAAAATGTGGCGCTCTGAAGCCACATCGTTGTAGTTCTAGAATGTGAAGTTATGTAAAAGCAGTATGTTGGCCCACTGCAGGATGCTTAATACAATTTCATGGTGTGTTTAAATCTCTGCAATCTGAGAAGACACACTCCTATGTTTTACTCCCAAATTGGCTCTTAAGTTACATTATCCTTTTGCTGCTATCCCTTCCTGTTTGATTTACTTTTTTTGTATGGAGCTTCTCAAAGCCTTAACCATGTGGGATTATGCTAAGCGGCACTAGTAACCAAGTTTAACACTGGTAAACACGGAATGGCTCATTACAGGGCAGGAATAAAGAAATGGAAAGTGCTAGCAGTTAAATAGGAGTTTATGTATCTACTAAAAAGGGTTCTGTTTTTCAAGCTACCTTTTATGGCATATTAGGTGTGCTTTCTTTTGTTGAAAATCTTGGCATCTCTTTCACATTAAATATTTCAAGATCATTTAGTTATTTATCCTTCAAATACAATGAGTAAAACTATCCCAAAAGGAGAAAAATGGTAAATTGCTGAAATTACAACTGTTTTTGCTTTTCTCTAATGGAAGTAGCTTTGAAATCCATGGGGGGAAAAATCCAATTTGAAGGAAAGCAGTATTAGAAAGCATGCAATTATGTATAGTGAACATTTCCTCAATGATGGAAAAATTCAAAATACATGAAGAAAAGTCTCCGTGACCATTTTCTCAATAAGGTGAGTTGATATTGTACATTGCTACTGGGGACTCCTGTCATCAAGGAGGCAGAGTAGAAATGGATTTATTTTCCCATTCTAGACCAGAGTAAGGGCACAATATCATTGCTGGAGATGGGACGATGTGCCAAACCACACAGGGATTAAAGATATGCAATTTGAATTTCCATTCTAACTCTGCTCCTGAGAATAATAATAATGATGATGATGGCAACTATTAATAATATTTAATTTAATAATACAATTGTTGCACACATTGAGATAATTTTCTCAAGTTATCAAGTTCTGGTGTGAGGTATGAGTCAAGCCACTTAACTAAGTTTTACTTTTATGGTAAAATAGGGAATAAACTTTATTCCTTTCCTCCCTCATGGATAGAGACCCTTAAATTTTTATATTAAATATAGAATATATTTACATTAATATAGAAGACTAATTTTGTGAGTTCTTAATGGGCATCCATTTAGTGTCCTTTTCCACCTCCATATGCTGGTGTGACTTTACCTGCATTCAGGCAGGACTAAAACTATTGAACAAGGAGACATGAAAATGACTCCGGGTTCTTTACTTAGCAAGTGGAAAGATGGATGGAGTATCGTGAAACATGCTTAAACCCACATAGGACGAGTGAGTCAAACTCTTGAAATATGGAACACAGTTCCTATAGCCTCGTGTATGGGCACCTGGGGTGAAGCATTCATTCGCTCATATCCTACCTCTCTAAAAATAAATTTTATGTAGCTTATGGAGATAAAACACTTATAGAAATTAGATAAGAAAAAATAAATAAGGCAGAAACCTTTAATACATTAGTTGGAGAATTGAGAGGTAATTAAATATATTTTCTCTCCATTTCTTGTTTCTACTGTTAAGGTTTTATGGAATTAATTTCCTAGGACTTGGGTACAGGGTTTATAGGCTACCTTCTCAATCCTTATATTATGCAGCCTGATATTTGTGAATTTTGAATATTACGTATTTTTGCACATGTCTTACCCACAACAAAACCATGGCTGTGACAGCTCAGTATCCATAATGACAGGTACTGTGCCTTTGGCAAGGTATACTCAATAAATGTATATGATTCCTTTTTAGAAGTTGCCATGAAATGTTAAAACATAGAAAAGCTCTAAATACTAATATAATGAGTAGTTGTGTATCTACCACTGAGCTTATGAAATAAATGTTACCAATAAGTTGAAATGTCCTCTCTCCTTTCTCATCTCTTCCTCTTCTCACCCCTAGCTAGGCAACCCTATCTTGAACTTGGTAATTATTATTCCCATTTATATCGTACTCTTTTACTAAAGACAATAACATAGACAGTATATAGAATACAATGATAAATAGGTATAAAGAAAATGATGTACAGTTTTTCCTGTTTTAATATTTTCCATAAATAGAAAATAGGCTGTACACTGAAACTTGCCATTTTATTGCTTGGGAAATTCATCCATGAGAACATATGTGGGTGGCTCTAGTTTATTCCTTTTCACTGCTCCGTTGTCTACCATTGTATTAATAGGAATATACTGCAAGTAATGTATCCATTGTTCTCTTGATGGATATTTAGATTGTTTCTAGTTTTTGACTTCCCCGATGCAGTTGCAGTGAACACTTTTGTATATGATTTTTTGTGTATATGAGCAAGAATTTCTCTAGAATACATGCCTAGGAGAGGAATTGCTGGGTCCTTGGGTACATGTTTCAGCCTTATAAGATCCTGCTGAATTACCTTTCAAAGTGGTGAACACGAGCTTATACTCCGACTAGCAGTGCATCAATGTTCCTGTTGTTCCACATTAATGCTCTGCCACATTTATGACTGTCAGTCTTTAATATTCTCTAATCTGATGAGTAAGAAATAGTATCTTTTGTTTTAATTTTCATACCCCTTTTTACTAATGGGACTGAGCATCAAATCGTGTTTACTGGCCATTTGGATTCACATTCTCTGAATTTCTGTTCATATGATTTGTCCACTTACTAATAGATTTAATTAACTTTTTTCTGTCACTCTTTTTTTATTGTGGCAAAATATATATAATGTAAAATTTACCATTTTAACCATTTTTAGATCTATAATTCGGTAGCATTAAGTACATTCATAGTGTTGTGTAACTATTACCACTATTTTCAGAACTTTGTCATCCCTTCCAACAGAAACTCTGTCCTCATTAAGCAATAATTTTCTTGTCCCCTTTACCCCTCCCCCAACCCCTAATAACTTCTAATCTACTTTCTGTCTCTATGAATTTGCCTATTATAGATATTTCATATAAATAAAATCATACAATATTTTTCCCTTTGTATTTATTTCATTTAGCATAATATTTTCGAGTTTATCTATTTTGTAGCATTTATCAGAACTTTGTTATTTTATGGCTGAATAATGTTCCATTGACTTTAGATACTACATTTTGTTGATTCTTTCACCTATTGATGGACATTTAGGTTGTTTCCACCCTTTGGCTATTCTGAACAATGCTGTAATGAACATTGACACACAAGTATCTGTTTGATTCCCTGTTTTAAATCCTTTTGAATATATATATATATATATATATATATATATTTAGGAGTGGAATTGCTGGATCATATGGTAATTCTGTTTAACTTTTTGAGGAGCTGCCAAACTGTTTTTCACAGAGGGTGCATTATTTTACATTCACATCATCAATGTATAAGGTTAAAATTTCTTCAGATCCTCACCAACACTTGCTATTTTCCTTTTTCTTTTTTAATCGCAGTCATCCTAGGAGGTATGAAGAGGTATTTCTTGTGGTTTTGATTTGCATTTCCCTAATGACTAATGATACTGAGCATCTTTTTCATGTGGAACACATTTGTATTAACATTATATTATTCTCTGGAGAAATGTCTACTCAACTCATTTGTCCATTTTAAAAAATGGGTTGCTTTTCTTTTTGAAGTTGAGCTATAGGAGCTCTTTATACATTGTTCTTTAGATATTTAATATAAGGATATTAAACCCTCATCAGATATACGACTTAAAATATTTTCTCCTATTCTGTAGATTGTCATTTCATTTTCTTGATAATGTGTTTTGAGGTAGAAAATTTTTAATTTTTATCATCTGATTTACCTATTTTTCTTTTGTTGCTTGGGGTTTTATTATCTTTTTTATTTGTAGTAACATATATATTTTTTTTCTGTGTATGAATCCTTTATTGATTCTATTCATTACAAATATCTTCTTCAATGTATGGCTTCTTATTTCTCCCTTTAAATGATATCTTTCGATGAGCAAAAGTATAAAATTTAATTTTGTCACATTTATCAATATTTTAATTTGTGATTTATATTTTTAGTCTTTCCTTTAAGAAGTTCACCTGTTCAAAGGTCAAAAACGCATTATTCTACCTTTTTTTCCTAAAAGTTTTAATGTTTTGCTTTCAAATTTATATCTTTAATCCAGTTTCCTTCCTTATGTAGCTGGCAATTTAGGAGCATCTCTTGATACCTTTGTTGAATCCCGACACAAGTACCTCATAGGCAAAACTTTACCTCCAGATCCTGCTTCTGTCTGGTCCTTTTGGGTTGTCTTTACTGACTTCTGCTTTTTCCAGAAGGAGAATCATGGATTGCCTTTGTATGCCTCCCTCAATATAATCCTGCTAGTATCTGGCAGAATTACATTAAAACTTTGCACTTATGCCCAGTATAAATATAGATTTTTCCATATTTTGTTTTCTATATAATTTTGATCAGGAATATGGGAGGTGAAAAAAATAGGTGTCTATATTGGTGCCATCCCAAAGCCTCTCTAGAGCCTTATCTAGTTGCCTTGGTCAATTGTAGCATTGCCTGGAAGGGGAGACCAGGTCCTATTTTGGTCCTTCCTGAGCTTGACATTTTAGAAATAGAATAGCCCTTTTCAGTAGCATAGCATAGACAACTTGTTTTATAATATGAGTATTTATTTATTTTTATTTCCTTCTAGTTAGAAGTCAGCTGGATACTTGTATTTTCATAAATTACACATTTTATTTGATAAAGGCTAATCAATACTATTTCAGGATCCTAATTGCTATCTATACCTAGATCTTGTGTTGAGAGATGAAAACTAACTGATAGCACTGAACTTTTTAAACAAGGAGACACAAAAATGATCACTACTCATTTTCTCTATTGCTGGCAAAGAATCATATGAACAGAGGAATAAGAATTATTCATTGATTCTGGAGTTTGAAACATCTAGTTTTTGAAAATAGCACAAGAAAACTTGTCAATTGCAAGGACTGAAGGGATCATGACTGCCTGTCATTTTCTGTATCAAGAGGTCCATGATTGAGATGTCATTAGAGTCAAAATGGTTCATCTGGGGCTTTAGGTCTGGATTTTCATTCTGGCTCTTCTCTTTAGTAGGTGAGTGTGCTTTCCACACATTGTCTCTGAGTCCTTCTCTATGTATCAATACAAGATAGTGATGTCTGCATTGCTGTTATAACAAGATTTTTGAGAGGATTGCATAAGGCAATGCATGAGAAAGTGTCTCATGAACCATAGAGCACAGGCCACAAGTTAACTGGTCCTGGCTGAGTTAGAAGTCACCTGAAATCCTGACTCACCTGACTGAGGTATTATTTTTAAATTCTCAAACTTTCTTCATATTTTTTTCAGGATTCTACATATCTAGCCATATGTAGAAAAACACATAGCTGACATTTTAGATGAAAGGTGAAATGGACGGTTTACTCCACGCATACATGGTGAGAAAATGTAGTGTACGGACCCTGCACCATTCCTGGGAATGAGGGCAAGCCTAGAACCTCAGAAGAAGGAAAATGGAATAAGATCCATCCTCGGATGGACATCTTGCTACTGTGTTTCCCAGACTTTCTGTGTTCCTGCCAATCTTGTAGGGTAGGTCTTGCCCTGTGTAACTTGTTATGAATTTGGGATTACAAAAATATGACCATCCTTGGCAAAGCATTCCAGATGCCGAGAGAGCAACCACAAAATAAGCTGCTCTGTGGAATATTTGGATTCAAAACTTGTCCAATTTCTACCCAGCCGAAGGCTTCTGAAATGTCTGTAGCATCTGTGGGCTCCAAGCTACTCCAGTCCAGCGCTCCAGATGCTGGCAAGTTTTCCCTCTATTAAATCAGTCTTAAAGGTTTGCCATATGCACTTCAATCAAACCTTTCCCCCACACGCATTCCCATAAAATAGCTGCTCTACAGCAAATCTTTTCAACCACACTCATATAAATGTGGCTTTTTCTATGAATAGAAGAGAAAGGGTACATTTAAAATCTGGTTCAACAATAGCAACTTTATATACCCCACCAAGCTTTATGCTGTGACATTGGATACTGCTGCTTAATTCTCAGGAGTTTGTCAGTTCATATCTGGTCAGGCTTTTCTTGCCATCTATATAGTGAGATACCATTATGCCATAGGATTGGGGCTCAAGAATAAAACTTGTTTTATAGATTTCCTATTCTAAGTTTTATTTCTCTAAACTTTATAGCTTTCAAAGTCTTTTTTTCTACACCCAGGTGAGGTAGGCAGAGCAGGTGTTATTATCCATATTTTATAGATGTAGAAGCTAAGGCTTAGTTATGACTTGGAGATGTTAAATATAGTTCACCTTACTATATTCAGGAAGCTTTTTTAAAAAACTACATTATTTTGTGTTACTTATTTTCTATGTTTCTATTATATTGTAGCTTAATTTTTGAACAATGTCTGACCAAAATCATAGGAGTCATACCTGTATCCTTTTTAACTCTTTGAGATCATAGTGAAATAGATATATATTTCAAAATATAAACCAATGCATTTCTTACCATTCAGTCATGATATCCTACAAAAGACACAGGCATATACCTCCCAGAATAAACATATCCATAGGGTAGAGAAGGGAGATATGACCTTCAAGATGTCCTCACCAAGTAGAAGCAGAAGAGAAATCCTTATAGTGTTGGGAGCAGGAAAGAGAATGTTCTACTTCCTTAGGAGTGGCTTGAGAAGGCAGCCACCCTGTCGGAGTAGCACTATGTTGTGGCAGGACGTGATTTGGCCGTGGTTTAGGCATGCATCTAGGCAGATAGGCCTGATGCTTTTCAGTCTCTGAAGCTAGTGGGTGGAATGCAGAGGACCCCAAAGTTCCCATGGGCCCTTCTGGGAAACATCCTGCTGTACAATGGGCCAGCAGGTCTAAAGGGTAGGCTGGGGTCAGCATCAGGAGGCTTTCTTGGCCAGAACGGGAAAACTTGACCATGAACTTCAGCAGATGCTCCAGCACAGTCTGTCCCTGAGTGTTCACAGCACAGGACCTCAGGGCCCAAGGCTGCCCTGTGACAGAACTCAGAGGACCCTCTGCTGATTAAGCCCCACCTCCTAGCCCCATCACCCTGAGGACTTTTTATACCCACATGCCATCTTCTTTTCAAAAACATGGGGGTGGCATAAAGGAAACTTGAAAGACTGAATGTTTTTCCAACCTAGCCTTTAAGACATTCTTTTAAACTAGCTTAGACAGAGAAACTTTTAATTCTTTAGTTTAAAATTCCTCCTTCAATTGCCTCCATTTCCATCTTCCCTATGCCCCCCAATTCCCAGTGAGTTTAGTTACAGAGATACAGAGAAAGTTACTTTTTTATATCTAAGTTTTAGGATGTGAGTGGTTCACATTGTTATTAAAGGAGAAGGAAATATTTCATAGGTAGTGGAGCTGAAGGCTATGTTAGAGGTTAGTGTATATGATAACCTTGGAAATGATAGGAAACCATAGGCATGTTTCCTTTCTTGTATTTGCCTTCTTTCTTGCTTGCCTAAGGATCTATTATATCATAGATGTCAGCGAAAGTGACTGCCTCCAGGAAAGCCATCCTGGAGCCTACAGAGTGGGCCTCCAGGGGTCCCTTGGCTTCTCGATTTAATTACCATAAGACCTTTTACCGTGGCCCCATGGTGTTTCCAGGCTTTCCAGAGCTGTGCTGTAAATCTTCCACCCACTGACACCTTTTGTATATCTCTCAGCCAGAATAATTGGGAAGAAAATTATGTTCATGTTATTTCAGTTGGAGAAAGTGCTAATAATTCAGGGATCTGTGCAGTGGGACATAGAAATTCATTACTTTTAGGGTTAGCTCCATATTCCGTTGACCTTGGTCAACTCCCTGGGCCACTGTAAAATGGATTGGGCTATGTGATTTTAAATGCCATCACTTATGATTTGTTTGATCTGCCTATTCATTTAACACACATGTATTAAGTGCCTACCATGTTCACTCCTTGGTGCTGAGATATGATGAGCCAGAAAGGCATGGTCCTTGCCTTCATGGTGCTTTTATATGGACAGAAAAATGGAGAAACTCTACAATAGATTATAAGGTGATGCTCCCCCATAAAACCATGATACAAACACTGACCACTTTATAATCCAATTAACTTTTCATAGCAACACTTTTGCTCCAAACCTTCCTACATGTCCTCAACCAGCTCTTTCACAAGCCTGGTAGTGGGTGTTCACAAAAGGGCATTGGGGAGAGCACAGAGACCTCAGCTCAGATACAGCTTGCAAAAGAGCTCTTTCATGATCGGGGAAGAATAGTGGATGTGACCAACACTTGGACACCTATTATACACTAAGACAGCACTGTGGGATTTACATATGTTATTTCACTTAGGTGGATTCAATCCCATTACGCTTGGCCCTGAACTCCCAGGTAAACCATAGGGGGTTTTCCATCAGAGCTTTGTGTCTTCTTTACCATGCCTCCTTTGTTCCAATTTAGTAAAATACAGCACAAGAGGCCACCAAATGGACTAAATTAAAGAGAAGAGGTAAGAGGGCAGGGAACTTCTTGGTGAAGAAAGATGAGGAAGAAACAGATGGGAAGAGTAATACCGGGAGTTTACCCCTTAATTTCATAAGAAAAGGGCATTTTATAGCCATCTATATTATTTTGAAGTAATGAAACATTTTCCAAAGTGAGAAATCATGTCATCTGTTGTGCTTCAGTAGGCTTAATCTAAAGAGAAGCAAAGTATTTCATATGTTTTTATGAGTAACTTTTTTTTTTTTTTAAAAAAAACAATGACTCACCATCTGGTATATTTTAAAATCTGCTCTGGAATGTACATTTTACGTATTTTCTGGATTGTCATATTTTACTGCCAAGCATGCCTGCGGATACCCCTATTTCAGAGCTGCATGTTCAGATGATTGCTAGAAGAGTACAAAAAAAAAAAAAATAAAAAAGCCCACCCCCCAAACAGTATTATGGGCATCCTTTATTCAGATTGCTTAGTAAAATAAAGTATCAAACTGGGGCATATACACCTAAAATATTCATAAATAACTCAAGTGTGGGAAAGCCTCCCTCAATGAACCTCAAACAGTTCATTTTATGAGAGTATATTGTTTTTCATCTGTAGAGGGGTCAAAATTTATACACAATGATTTAGATGGAAAAAAATATAAGAAATATTTTATTTTCTATAACTGATGTTTATTTTCTTTTGAGGTCCTGAAAATGGTGGGAAAATCTTAAATTTGTAAAGGAAAGATATCTTGGCTTTATATTTTGAGTAAATATTCAGTTAATTTAAAACTCAAACTCTATCACTGTTATTTCTCCTGTCTCGAAGGGTCTGCCCTCCTTTCCAAAGTGGGCTCCAGATGTAGAGGAAGGTGAATGTGGCCTCATGGCCACAGGGGTAGAGGCCCTCTGCCCTACTGGTGTCTTCTGGGGAGTCCCTGGACATCTCCCTTGACCCGCATAGTCACTGATGTCTGGTGAGTGTGGCTGGTCCTGTGGTGTCTGTCTGAGCTGTGTGGCAGCTGCTGCAGCTGCTGTTCTGGACTTTCCCATCACCTACAATCAGGACTGGCTACATAATTTGTGAGACCTAGTACAAAATGAAAATGTGAGACCCCTTGTTAAAAAATTATTAAGAATTTCCAGATGGCTACAGTAGAGCATTAAAGCAAGCCTGGGGCCTTTCTGAGCACAGGGTTTTAAAAAAAAGTACTCTGCTCTACTCACTTTCCAGAATAACTCCACAGTCACTGGTCTGGTAAAGAGATCACTTTAAGTCCTTAGGAGATCAGGGAGGCAGAAAAACTGAGTAGGAGAAGACAGATTTTTTTTTTAATGTGGTAGGAAAGAATGGGACGGGGTGTATGTTCTTTTCCTTGACACATGCTTTGTCACCAAATTCTTACTTGTTAAAGTTGTCGATGGTGGCATGTCTCTGTGACTCTAAACCAAGTTCCTTGTAATTTGCTTTCTCTTTTTGCAAAGGTCAGCATCCTCTTATTTAGGTGGCTGCTTTCCCCATGTTGTGGTAATAAAAGGATTTTAAAGCCCTTTATAGAAAAGAATTTCATCTTTTGACATTCCAACTGGGCATGGGTTCTCCTTTTTTGAGTACCCTGGCCCTTTCATATTAACACCATCAAAACTCCTCCCTCTGCAGCTACCTCCACATGAAGCTTTAATATTTTACATTATTTTTGTGCTCTATCTTCAGTATAGGTAGCGTTTCTTTGGGATGGAAATAATATTTTGTTTGTATAAGGGCTAGTACATTAAAGACAATTTACTAAGTATTCGGAATCCAAGTGAATGCTTACATTGGAGGCAGGCCTCATCTAGCTTTTAATAAAAGGAAATATACTTATGATTTATATCCATTAGAACATAAAACTCAGATTAGACATTATTATAACATTGTGAAATTCCATTTCCAGTGTATTTTATATTATGTAGACATACTTATAAGGAGTTAAAATAAGATTAAAAATATTTTGTCAGAAAATTGGGTAGCAATTTATAATAACATTGGCTGACAGCTTTTTTTTTTTTTTAATTCAGAAGGCAATTCAGTCACAAACTACATATTGTAGCTATGCTAACGGTACCTCATCTAATGTCTAAAATTCAGTGTTGTGGTCTTAGTGCCAAGGGACAACGGTTCTGTGTTAAAGTGACAGAATATCTTTATTTTGCAGTTCACTATTTACTTGGAACAGAGTGCAATGGGAAAAATCTATGGAACTCCACACCGGCAGCAATACCTGCAATCAGCTACTCTATTTGATTTGTCAGCAGCTAACAGCAGCTTCTTAATACCATACTTTCCATTCATGCATTCCATGCAGAGGCAGCTGATTGTGGTGTTTCTGGGGGAAAAAGTGTTCTATCCAAAGGATGTAGTTGGAAAGACGCGCTAAGGTACAGCTGAAAGGAGATTACTGCAAGGGGCTGAGCACACAGACTTTAAAAAGTCACTCATCAATAATATTGTTACAATTAAAAAAATGATCGGTAATTTCCAGATTTTCCCTTTACTCACCCTTCCTATGCCTCTCTTTTCTCCACATACTAGTGAAACAATAGTGTATTCCTATTTGTTTAGTCGAAGATTCCTTCATAACGCTCCTTAAATCTAAGCCTTTCTTTCCCTCGCCCCACCATCAATCTTTAGGCTCCTGTTGCTTCAGGAACAGGAGCGCAATTATAAAAGACTCTTTGTCTTCTTGTCTTCACCCTTATTCTTTTCTGATTTATCCCATACTAATCTTCTGAAAATGACACTTGATTATACTGTTCTTGTACTCAAAACCTTAAAGGTGTCCTAGATCCCAGAGAACAAAGTCCAGCTTCCTTATTCTGGCATTTAGTCCCCACATAAACAAGTCCCAGCAGCCCTCTCAAACTCTACTCCCACTGACCTCCCTAACTGCCCCTCAAGGAATTTTTCCTTTTATTTCCAATTGGTGAGTGGACAACTACTCAGCTCTGCTTCTGCCCGCACGTGTGCTTTTGCTCACTGTGTTTTCAGCACCTGAAGTGCCCTCTTACCATCCCACCACTCATCCTACTCATTGTCAGTCTTCACACTCAGCTGAAGTGCTCTCTGCTCTGTGGGCCTTTTTTCTATCACCTGGGATAACAGGTATTTTGGTTTTAGAATTTATTCAACCAAAGACTATTAGGCTCCTTCTACATGTCAAGCCCTAGGGATGTAATTAATAGTGAGCAGCCAGATACGGTCTCTGTGCTCATGGAGGTTCCAGTCTAGAGAAAACCAGGTGTGAAACAGGGAAGACCTCTCCATTTCTACAGCATTAATTATCTGTTAATTAACTAATAATGAATTAGGATTTATCTTTTTTTCATGGAGTATGTATTTATATCTCATTGCTATGCTTGACTGACCCCTTTGAAAACAGAAATCATGTTTTGTGTTCAGTGCCAAACAAGAGGCATTATGGCATGTCAGGAAATAGTGCAGCTCTGTAGCCAGACTGTAGGCATTCAGCTTAGCTCTGACCCTCACTGATTTTGTAGCCTTGCATGTGAGTTACTCAATAACCTCTCATATCTTCTCTTTGAAAAGGAGTATAATAACAGTACCGCCAAGACAGGGTGGTGGTGAACATGAAATGACTTCACACATGTAAAGTGCTTCAAACAGCTGGGTGCTGAGTAAATGTTAGTTTTTGTTATTATTTTTGTTATTATAATGCCACAGCCTGTGTAGCCTTAGGCAAATCATTTAACTTCACTGTAGCTTCTTTACCCCCTCTGTAAAGTAAGAATAATGATATCAGCCTGACAATGGTGTGTGAGTGTTTAAGGAAATGAAATAAAACATGAAAAGTACTTGGAAAATCAGACTATGCTATAGAAATGTAAGGCTCATTCATTAACCCGGAGCTGAGTGTCTGGGGGAAAAAACCATCACGGTCCCTCCCCTCCCAGAGTCTACAGACCAATAGGAGCAGCGGAGCAGACAATTAAATAAGCAGTTACAGGACACTGTGCTCAGCAAGGGGGCAGGGAAGAAGGGTATTCTTCAAGTGTGCCGCAGGAACACTCCAAATAACTGGAGATGGCCACGGTCAGAGAAGGCTTCATCTAAAAGGGAACATTGTGTGTAGAAGCCTGGAAAAGTGTGAGTTTGGCTTGTTTGAACAAAAAAAAATAATAAGGTTCAGTGTAGCTGGCACATCGAGTGTGGGCACGGCAGTAGCAGGAAGGTGAGTGTTATACATGGACAGCTGCCTGATTTTAGGTTCCAGGACAATAAAAAATTGTGGACTGCTTTTCAAACGGCAGGGAAAGAAAACTTTTCTTTCTCTTCTCTGTGTTGAACAGTTTTTTAAAATTTGCTACTTAATGTTGCACTTCCTTGGGCACAGGGATACATTTGTCCGATGATTGCGGACCCCCTCATGTGTCAGGCGGTCCTGGCTGCAACTTGGTGCCCATGTGCCCAACTTCGGCCCTCCCGCGCCCTGCTGCAGGCAGAGGACAGCAGTGATTGCCAGGTGGCCCCTGAGAATCCGGCGTGGGGAGGCGAAGGGGCAGTGCGAGTAGGGAGGCGAGTGTCTAAGGCCCCTGTGCATGCTTCATTGTCTCATCAACCGTCGTTTACAAAACACAGATGCAATGATAAGATTATTAAGAATTTCAGGGTGATGAACTTCTGACTGCACTATTGACATGTGATTTTTTTTTTATATTGTAGAGATAATGTGTAGATACAGCACAAATATATATCATGCCAAATCAATGAGTCATTTGGGTCACTTCAGAGAGTCGTATTTTTTTTTATTTCATCATATTTTGGGGGTACAAATATTGTTAAGGTTACATATATTGCCCTTGCCACCCCTTCCCCCTCAAGTCAGAGCTTCAAGCGTGTCCATCCTCCAGGTGGTGCACATCGCACTCATTAGGTAAGTATACACCCATCCGCCCGACATCCCATAAATGTTTCTTTTTTTTGTTTTTTTTACATTTTGGTTACATTTTATATCTTTGCCTATCCTTAGGAAGGGTTAGAGGTATGCCCTTCCCCTCCACAGTGCTCAGGGAGATTGAATTCACTTTCTGCCTGACAGCTTGAGCTGAGACATCAATCTTTTCCTGCCCTTAGCACTCCTGGTTCTCAGGCCTTCATACCTGGACTGGAACCCACACCATCGTCTCTCTGGCTCTCAGACCTTAGAACTACACCACCAGCTGCCCTGGGACTTAGCTTCCATAAGCACAGGAGCCAATACCTTATAATAAATCAATCTCTCTCTCTTTCCCCTCGCCACCACTTCTTTCTCTCTCTCCGTGTGTGTGTGTGTGTGTGTGTCCTAAAGGTTCTGGTTTTCTGGAGAACCTGAATACATTTGTTAATAATTTATTTTGGAGTTTTGTTTCTATGTTTACAAATGACATGAGAAAATTATGGACTATTACTTTGTGTTAAGAAAAATATTTTGAGATGGAGAGACAGAAGGAGGGAGAGAAAATTTGAGCAGAACAAGAAAGAACATGCCTTACTTCTCAGAAGATACAGGATTCATATTTTTATGTGAAAGCCTTACTGTTTTGGAAATTTAGTTTCAGAAATCTTAAAATAAATAGGCAGAAACTCTAAATAAGGTTCCAGATTCTTGAATCCTTATAAGACTTTAGTATCAAGGATACACTACCTTCATAAAAAGTATGTTAGTATATTTCTGGGTATATTTATTTTTTAAAATCCAAAATTAAGTTTGTGTAAGATTGGAATCATCTACTTATATGTTTAGTTGAATTATCCTATAAAAACTTTGGAATGTATTGGTTATTTGTGGGTAGACTTTAAGAATTTGATTTTTTAAATAATTACAGCTATATTCAGTTTTCCTATGGAATCTCAGGTAGTTTTTGATGAGCTATATTTTTTCAGGAATTGGTGTTGTGCAAACTTTCAATTTTATTGACACAATTTTAAGATATTTTTTGAATCTAGTTATGTTTCAGTTTTCAATCTTGATATTTACCTGTGTCTTCTCTGATTTTTTCTTGCTCAGAATTCACAGAGCTTTGTTTAATAATTATTCCTTTCACAGAACCACCTTTTCTTACTGTTAATTCTTTGTGTTGTATCTTTGTCTTTTATTTCTGTACATAGCTTATTATTTTCTTGCAACTATGCCCTCTAGACTTACTCTGTTGCCTTCTTAAGCCTTTATTATTTTCTGATATAAAGGTAATACATTTCTTTCCAGCTACAGTCATCACAACTATTGATATGGAGTATGTTTGTAATCATTCAGCTCTAAGCATTTCTAATTTCCACTGTTATTTAACTTTTGGGAATAAATGCATGGGCCTTTTGAAAGTTATTGCTTGTTATTGATTTTTTTTAAGTCAGGCTTATTGAAGTGTAATTTACATACAGTAAAATTTACCCATTTTAAATGTTTAGTTTGATGAGTTTTGACAAATATATACAGTCATGAATCCACTGTCAAAATCAAATATAGAATATTTCCATCACCCCACAAAATTCCCTCATGCCCCTTTCTGATCAATTTCCTACTCCATCTCTCAGCCTCTGGCAACAACTGATCTGATTTCTGTCCCTGAGGTTTTGCCTTGTTATTGATTTTAATTTACTTGCACTGTGGACATGGAACATTGACTTTATAATAATGATTCTTTGATATTTGAGGAGATTTGCTTTTGGCCTATTATGTGGCTAATTATCATAAAGTATCTTTAGTTTTAAACTGCTGTATGCAGAGTTCTGTATATGTAAGTTATATCAAACTTGCTTTGTAGTTTTTTCCCAATCTTCTGTCTCCTTATTCATTTTCTGTGTGCTTTATTTATCAATTTCTGAGAGAAGTATATTGAAATCTCCCACTATTATGGTGGATTTGTCAATTTCTCTTTGCAGTTTTGTCGGTTTTTTGCCTCATGCACGTTAATGTTAGTTGCTTACCATTATAGAGTTAACAACTCTTTCCTATCCTTTTGTTTTAAAAGTTTCTGAGTCCTTATGTTTTATGTGATTTTTCTATAAAGCCTAGAGCTTTGTTTATTTTTTAACCCAATCTAATAATTTCTGCTTTTTAATCAGTTTAGACCATTTACATTTATTGTGATTACTTATCCTTTTGATTTCTCTCTCTTACTTTACTTTCTGCTTCACATTTTCTTATTTCTTTTTCTGCCTACTTTTGAATTATTTGAGTTTTTGTTTGTTCATTTTTTATTCCTTATTCCTATTCCCACCAGCTTTTGAAGTTATATACACTATTGTTACTTTTTGTGTGAAAATTCATAAAATTTTAATATGCCTATTTAATTTTAAGAAGTCTAAATTTAATATCACTACTTTATAAACAATAAAATAGCTTTAGAATTCTTTAAACATGATTATACCTCCTCTCCCATCTGCCATTATTGTTATCCAGTATTTACATTCTAACCTGTTTTTATGCCTCCAAATTAATTGTTTTATACAGTCTTCTTAGATCTGTCTACATATTTGCTAGATTCTTTATTACCTACGTCTTTTAATGTCTCAGACTTTGCCCCTGAGATCATGTTTCTTCTTCCTGAAGTATATCCTTTATAAATTCTTTTTTTTTTTTCTTTCCATTTTTTTTTTATTC
>VBSM01000361.1:45770780-45783945 GCA_008086735.1 Cheirogaleus medius
CTGCAGAGACGCTCTAACTGGCGGTGTTTCTCGTCCACCATCTTGCTCCGCCCTATAAATTCTTTTAATGGTACTGTTGCTGGTCAACTTTCTGAATTTGCTCTTGTTCTTTTTAGCTGTATATACAATTCTTGGCAGACAGTTATTTTCTATGGGTGTTTGAAGCTCACCACCTTTTGTCTTCCATTATTGCTATTAAGTCTCAGGACTTATTTATCTACAAAATCAATTTTGGAGAATTCTCAGTCATAATTTCTACAATTATTGCTTCATCTCCATTCTCCTTATATTCTTCTAGAAATCCAACTTGACATACGTCAGAGCACCTCTTTTGTCTTCCATGTCTCTAAATTTCTTTTTCATAATTTCCATCTCTCTTTGTTGTATTTGGGGTAGTCTCCTTAGACTTATCTTCTGATCATGCCTACCCTTTAATTTTGTAGCTCTTCAAAGATCCATACTTTATGCGGAGGCCTTAGTTCACAATTTGAAAGCCCAGTGCTTAGGTGCTCTTCCCCTAGAGTTGGTTAAAAGCAAGTCATTAGTTTAGGTATAAGAGCAAATGCTTAAGAGAAGCCAAATCTCACATCAGGTTACTATACTGGTTTTCAGATTTTTTTCAGTCCGTAGGTATTTTCTTTATATATTTATGATCTCAGCTAGACATTTCAAAAGGTGATGATTATAGTTTATCCAGTATTTCTAGATATTTCATGCAGAACATAATTTTTAGTATATTGATTTGCCATATTGCTAGAATTAGAAGTCTAGAGTCCATTCTTTACATGGATTTCCTTTATACTTGGTCATATTTTAATAAATATGTATCTTGGCTTCCCATATCTTTGTGATTTCTAAGAATACAAAGCACTCCATGAACATGTTATCTTGTATTCACTATTTTGCTCAGTTATTCACAAGGTCTTTTTGATAGTATACATTCTTTCTTAATTTAAATTTCTTTTTAAAGACAACCTCTACTAACCAGATCAATTTTGGATGTGGGCTTTCTTATATGGAGGCAGAGTCAGAACAATGTATGCGCTGGCCATTATCACTCCAGCTGAGGGGCTATTTTTGCTAATATTGACCTTGCTATTAGAAATAGGAAAGTTACGATGTCTGTGAATATTCCCTTAAATGGAAATGAATAGATGGACATTTCTGTATAGGGATATAAGCCTCCAAGTATAAAAGGACTATGGTACAATGCAAAATTAACCTTTATTGAATGTACGAGTCCCTACCTTGCTTGGAAAGTAACACTGGCAGCTATATACCAATTTGGGGCACTGGGAGGGGCCTTGAGTAACTTTGAGGAGACATCTTGTATCTGCTACTGCTCTGTCTGATCTCCTCATTTCAGGTAAGTTTCTATATCTCTTGTTCCTTAATGTGTTTGTGGTCCCTTTCCACCAAGCCAGTCTCACCTCAGATGGTACATTAACCTCCTTTGATATAATAGGCTCCCTTTCTGACAATGCTGCCCATTTACAATGTGGATTTTTAATTGTTATAATATGTATCTATTTAGAGAAGACTTCAACTAGATTGTAAACTCCTTAAGAACTACATTTTTTCCTTGTACCTTTGACAACTTGTATCACATTGCTATGGCGGATGCTCAATACACAAGGTCCTCAAGTAACGTCATTTCATTCTGTGTCATATTATTATAACACTGATAAGAAAAGAATTTGATTCCCAGCAGGGACCACTGTCTGTATGGAGTTTGCACATGTTTTCCCCATGTCTGCATAGGTTTCCTCCCACATCTCAATGATATATGCATGTTAGGTGATCTGGCATGTCTACATTGTCCCAGTCTGAGTGTGTGTGGAGGTGTGTGTGAGTGCACCCTACAATGGAACGTATTCTGTCCAGGGTGGGTTCCCATCTTGTTCTCTGAGGTGCTCGGATAGGCTCCAGCCCCCTATGATCTTGAGCTAGAATAATCGGGTAAATAATAATCTTAATTGTTTTTATTGGTCTTTCTTAAATGTATGCACAGCTCACATTTGTTTCAATGTTTAGTATTAGAAGTGTTTGGGGTCTTTATTTAGAAGTATGGTGATATTTTTGTTACCAGAAATATGCCATAGGAACTTAACTCTTGTTTATATCAATTAGCCTATGGTAAAATTGGTTTCGTTATACATCATTTCTCTTAAAGTCACAGTTACAAGCACCTAACGATGATGTTAAGTGAGGATTTACTGTACATACTTTTTGAGTAAATGAATGAACACATACCTTTTTCAGAACATCTTGAGTGATTTATCATAGAAATTCATATCTGGAGACTATTTTGAAAGTGAATTTTATATCCCTAAATGAAACTGTCTTAGCCCTAATGGCCTATCATTTCAAAGAGTTTTAGTACTTAGCAACTGTTTAATGTATGGATTATTGACCTATTCACTCATATCGCAGATGCTTTGAGCTGTCCAAGTCTGCCAACAGAAATCTGTTTTACAGACTTCAAGATAAATGACTTAGTAGTCTTTAATGGTTGCTGTTACGGATGACTGTGCCCTTAATTGATAGTTTAGCAGATTAACAGCTCACTGGATGGATTATTTCACCCTTCTATGCATTTTAGAGATGAATGTATCTCTAAGATAGCTCAAGTCAAATCAAATAAACATTTGCCAAAATTCCACTAATGAGGTTTGAGGTTTCATGGACAAAACACTTGTCTAGGCACTAGAGTGGGGGTGCAGTGGGAATGGCAATCAACTTTAAGACATACAACAAGCACCATGACAAACCGTATGCAATAAAAATATCAATGTCAAATGGCAGGCATCTACAATGAATGCTTTCTATGAAGATAGGCCGATTTTATATCAATGGAGCACTAATAAAAATAACAATTTGAGTAATTAAGAGATGTGTAAGAACACAGCAGCAACTGTAGCAATGGAAGTTATGTCCATGGTTAAAGCAAACAAACAAGCAGACAAACTTGTCAAATATTGTCCTATATATGTTTTCTTCCTGGCTTGTAATGTCACGTCTAAGAAAGGATTTCTTGGAAAAGAGGAGGACTCCTGTCTGCTCATGAGAAGGTGTGTGCAATGGTTAAGAATATAGGCATTATTATCAAACAGATCTTATTTTGAATCTACTTTGCGACATACTTTACTAGGCAGATATAAGTGTCTGGTACAAAGCTTAAACACTCAAAGTGTTCAATAAATACTAGAATTATTATGCTAGTTATTATTTTTAGTTCCAAATTTGTATGTTTTCCATGACTTTAAAAATATAACAGTGCCCTTTACTGTTAAAGTGTTTGAAGTAGGACTGTATTACTAAAAGTCAATGTGGACTTTGAAGATAAAGTGAACTTGGGGTGAAGCTGGGAAGTTGGATTGAGAAGGGAGAGACTGTGCAACAAGTTGGTGAAAACAGGAGATAGAAAACTGGTTGTAGAAACTTGATGTTAGTAATTGTGGGAAGAAAGGGAGGATTGTTGCTGTAGTTTCCCCCATTGGGCTAAGAAGACATCTCATTAAATCTAGTATAAAAGAGAGCAAAACATTACCAGAAAGCAGTCTGGTATTTCCTATAGAAATAATTACAATTATATTTTAATGCCTGAAAAATATATCAGGGCAGAGAGGGTGATGCAGTTGCCCTGAGATGGATAACAGATGTGAAATTTCTGAAAAAAATTAAGAAATGTTATGCAAGTATATGATATGATTATTGTCCTTCCTTGCATCTCTGTGCATAATTTGTGTGTGTGTGTGTGTCCCAATCAAGACTTAGTTTTCTTGACTCTTTGGCCTTCCTGAATATAACTGGAATTTACTGCAAGGTCAGAGGGCGTAGAAATTCATGTGGTGCAGGACATAAAGTGAGGAAAGACTTTATTTCCTCATTAATGCATTTTACTTACATAAAATGAAAATTATTGATAAATACAAATAAATCATGGAGGGAGAGTTGACAGAATGACAAAAACAAGTTTTCCTCATGCCGGTTAAGGTGTCTTTTGAGTGCAACAGCGGAACCCACTCACAGGCTGTGGGCTGCAGTGCCCATGAATGCCAGAGCTACTCAGCCCAGGTTGTCTCTAAGGTTTCAAATCCAGCCCTGACTTTCCCCATTTGGCAGGGCAGCCTTGTGATTCATGGCCAGTAGCCTGCCCCTGGGGAGATAGTTAATGAGGTTTGAAGTTTCATTTACATTTTCTTTTTGAAATTCTTTTCTTTCCAAGAAGATGAAAGTCAAGAGTTTCCAGATAAGCTTAGCTGGAGTGCATTCCATTTCTCTGAAGTTTAAGAATGGGAAAGGCAATGTGGGTAGAAATGTAGGGCCTGTGTCTGATTTGACTGGGTGGGACTTCCCAAGTGCTACCTGCTGAGATGTTTCTTGGGCAGGTACCAATTTGCCTCAGGCATTTAGAGGGCTTATTTCTTCAGGTAGGCTGGTCTATTATCTCCTCAGGGCACAAGCTTACCTTCCATTAGTGCTAATGTGAAGGGCATACTCACTGAATCATGAGCATATAGACGTGTGTGTGTGTGTGTGTGTGTGTGTGTGTGTAAAACGTAAGACTGGGGCTGTGTGTGTGTGTGTGTGTAAAACGTAAGACTGGGGCTGTCAAAAGGAATTGGCTCAGGGTGGGAAGAGGCTCTTCTGGAATGGTGACAGCATATTCTTGCTAGGAAATATGCATTTCTTGAAATTTCTGTTCCTATCTTTAGAAATGGATTTGGGAGCCTTTTAGGACTATGACATGCCAAATGTAGAGCATGAAAGTTTTTACCTGGCCCACAGGTATCAGCAGGTTAAGGAGACATATTTTCAACCTGTCAAAAAAGCAGGAAGCAAGGAACAAGAACAAGGAAGATGTTATGGAACAGCCAGACTCATCCAAGCAAAGGAGTGGGGAAGACATGACGCACTGTGAGCACAAGTGTGGCTTGCTGCAGCAGAAAGCTTCTGACCTTCCTGATGTAGCAGCGACTCCTCCCCAGCCCTGCAGAGTGGGGGAATTCCAAGTTTGTTGCTAAGTGGCAATTTGCTCTGGTTAGAGGCACTAATAAAAGCAGTTTATATAGATGTTGTTCTTCTGAAAAAGTTAGAAAGGTGAAAATGTGGATGAGTAGGGAGGGTCTGCAGCCAAATTTGAGGTTGCAATGACTCGGGCTTCCTTATAGCTTAAACTGGCAACCCTGATGGGATTAATATTTCCCAGGGACTTTTGCTTCAGCCTTGACTCCACTGGGTCAATTATTTAACAAATTTAACCAACATTGATTGAGCTAATTGACTTTTCTGTAGCTGGAACACAGAGTCTTCAGACTATCAAAGTAATTATGGCCACTGTCATCAAAGCAACTGTTAAACACAAGGTGAGTGTTTTTAAAGCATGACCCCAGCCACCTCCATCAGAATGACCAGGGACGTTCGCAAAACTTCACATTCCTAGGTCCTACTCCAGATCTGCCATATTAGAACTTAAAGTAACACATGTACACACAACCCCTCAGGGGACTGTTATGAATACTAGCATTTGCAAACCATTGCTTTTGTTGGCATTTATCAATCTTAAACTTTAGGCGGGTAATATTTGTAGAGAAAGTTTTTCTCCCATAATTGCCTTTGTGAAAATCAAGGTGAAGTGCAAACACATGGTAGTAATGATTCGTAATTCATGTGGCCTCTGTAGAGGTTGGAATTAGAAAGCCTGTGCTTTGCCAGAAATCCAACTGGAATAGTATATTTTTCATACTTAAAAATAATAAGTCCTTCCAAATACTAAGCCTATCAAATACATATCAGTAGATTAAATAATCACCTTGAACAATTCTTTAAAAGAGAAATAATCTTTGTCGTCCATACTTTGCTAGTGTTACAATCTAATATAAACATGGCCTTCCATTTAGATTGATTTTTAAAAAGCAGAATGTTTTTTCTATCTTTGTTGGGACTGCATTGTAGAGACATAACATGTTAACACATACTATGTGTAAAGAATGAAAGAGAGTGCTTATCATACCATGATGCTCAGAAAATGGGTCCTAGTTTTTTCCCTCCTCCTCTTCTCCTCCTTTCTCCTCTAGATGGCTCCAGGAATTCATATCAACTATTTGGCGGTCACCTTTCTGATTCATGATTTCGTATTTAAGCCACAGGCACTCTATTCATCCTATTTATAACATTGGAGAGATAATTAAAGGTACCATTTGGTTCTTAATTAAAAGCATATTCTTTCCTGACTTAGCCCTTCATGTAAACTTGGAGATGTATGCTTCCTACTGCATCATTGCTCTCAGCATGGTCAATAGAGAAAGAGAAGAAGATAAATGTGGGAAATTCCTCAAGAGAAAGTATACAGACTCTATTTCTTTTTTGTCCCAAATGGGGAAGAAGTAATATCCACATTCTCTTTGTGAAAATGAATGAAGCTATCTCCTCTCATCAGTGTAATTGCAATTTTGAACAAAGGTTTTAACTAGACTAAGGACACCTTCATTTATCTCTTGTGATGACATTATTTCTGCCCCAGATTAAATATCTCTGACCTTGGATCAATTACCTAGAATCTTCTAATAGAGCAGCTCTGATTACAAGGTTTGGGAGAGAGTATTATCTGTTACCCTTCACCTCCATGTATATTATCATATGTAATCACATCGGAGCCCCTCAAAAGGCACAGAGGGGCCATTCTTCTTTTCTGGGACAATCCTTCCTTAGCCTAGCCATGATATTACATTTCACCCCCTTTATTGTTATTCTACAAATACTCATGAAAGTTATCATTTATTTTTAGAGATCATTTTGAAGTGTTCTGGAATTACAATTTTAAGTCTAGAATATAGGTCATTGACAGAATGCTATCTATATAGCTGTATCAACACATATCTATATTATAAAAAATATTAGCTCTATTCTTCATGCTTCTCTTAAATCTTCTTAATTTTCAGAGCAGAGTTGCCCAGATGACAGATCTTGAAGCATATCCATCACTATCGCATGCAGGATTTGCTTTTCGTGGTCTCTAATTTATGTATTGGAAAATCCTATTAAACTAGACATGACAGGGCAAACAATAGTAATTTGCTTCTTTTGTTGATTGCAAATGTGGCTTCTGGGTTATCCAGAGTACTAATAGTTTCTTTTCTTCATTTTGAGCTGTGCTGGGATTTTAAATAATAATAAAAAAGTCAGTTTAATTTGAAAACAAAACAAAACAAAAACAACCTAGGGAGATTGGGGATCTCTGAGGTCTTTATGCTCTGTTTGAATTTGAAGTTATAGTTTGTGGCCAGTATGGCTTTTAAAATTAATTTAGAGGCAAAGTTAACATTAATGAAGATATGAAAGAAACACAGTGGAAGAGACCCAGAACGTTGGGAAAATCCTGATTCTGATGTCAGTTTTGCACTGAGCTAATCTTGGGGTTCCAGATTTTTAGCAGAAGCTGAATTTGGTGCAAAATCACAAAGCTCACAAGTTGGGTACGGGGCTTAGAGGGGTTGATGTTTAGAGAATATGTCTAAATGGTAGAGATTCCTTGAGTTTCATATGCTTTAGGATGGTTACTCCTACACCTACTGCCCTTGAGGTCAGTAATTAATGGATAGAAACTTTCTGAGAGGACTAATTCTGTCACTTATAACTTAGGCTTGGTGCATGCTACTTATTTCAGAGCAACACTTGAGTGATGTCAGCCCCAGGGAATGGAATTTTTGGTCAAGAAGGATTGAGTCCAAGGAAGACGCACCAATCAGAAGAGGAAGGAGGAGGATGCAAATACTATTTGAATGGAAATTTTATAAATAATAATGGTTTTAACTTGAGTAACTTGAGTAAATATTAATGAATGCAGAAGTTCATAATAGATACTTTCCACTAATAAACTTAATTTTTAAAATTCTTTTTATCAAAGTATTTCTACTCCCATTGACAACCATGGAAGAACTCCCTTATCCTGAATCTTCAAAAAATATATTCAAAATCTTCTTGGATTCAGCCCAGTCTACAGTTTCTGTTTATTTCTCCCTTGACTCATGTTGTAAACTTCATTTTCTTTTTTTGTTTCCAATATCTGAAACTCATGAAGTGACTGCATCATTTAAGCTCATCATTATTTCCCTACTGCCTGGTCCAGTGTCAGGCACGTAGTTAGTTAGTTGTTTAAATTTGTTAAATCATTTTGTTTTGAAAGATAAAAAGGCTTATTGGGGTACTTGCCCATCTTTCCATACACTGCTGGAAGGTCTTGACCTCTCTCTTCAGTGAGGACGCTGGGGTTCTTTGCTCTGTATATATGGTGCTCTGTACGTGCCTCTCTCACACGGCTGTCTTCCCTGTTACTCTGTGTCCCCGTCTCAGCCTGGCCAGTCCTGCTCAGTGAGTGGTAATGAGTGAAAAATTAAATAAAGAGTGGATACAACATAAAGAGCTCATGCAGTTTCATTTGGCTCTTCTCAGTGCCCTCCCATCACTGTGGGTACCTGGGATGCTTCTACTCAAAGAGACTTCCAGCATCTGCCTGTGGCCCAAGTGTTTCTCAGCATTTTCTGTAGGTTTAATCCACATGTTAAGGCTTTACTCTAAAGTTTAATGGTGTTGGGCTTATTTCTTCTAACCCTGGAATGAGGGCTCACATGGTAATAAACGACCTTGCTGGAGAGAAGAGCTGGAGTATAATCCAGAGTACGTTGCGTCCATGCTAGGGCAAACTGTTTTCCTAAAGTAGGGGAAGTGTTGTATTGGGGATAAAGTGTCCTCTTAAGTGTTCTCACCTCTAGTAGGAAAAATTCAATTTCCCTGAAAGATATGTCACCACTTTTCCCTTCCTAAAACTTTAATCTCTGTATCACAGTGAAAATGGAGCTGAGGATCAAAGATGCAATACAAATTACTGGGTCACATTTTGAACCCTACTTGTGTGGTCATCCAGTGTGCAGGAGCCGGAGGTGGCTGGCGGCAGATGGAGAGCTGTGGGAGTGTCGGGGAACAGCAGGGAAGGCTGGTGAAATTACCTGAACACAAAACGGTGATTTTGATACTGTGTTCTGCCACCAAGCACAGGTTATTAGCTGTAAAAAAATCAATTTTCTTTGATAGTGTCTCTATGTCCCCTACCTCTTCTCTGAAATTTAGGTGATGACCAAAGTAACTTCAGACAGTATACTGCGTGGTACATTATGTGTTTGTTGCATTTAGCTGCTCTGGACATTATAAAATCAATAGAATATAATGCTGAAGCCAAATCTCAAAATGGATACTGTATTTTTTCTATCTCCCTTGTAATTTCAATCAGATAAGGGGTTTTTTGTTGTTGTTGTTGCTGTTTCTTGTCCAAAGCTGTTTGGTGAGCAATCAGTTTCTTGCAAAAAACTAAATGTAATCTGTGAATATGTTTCAATCTAATCACCACGTATTTAGTTAGCTCATGATATGTACAAAATATCTATAAGGCAATGTGAAAGAAACACAGTTTGCATTAGACATAGCTCCTGCATTTTTCCTCCTTCATGGAATTTCCTCTTGTGTGTTATAATGTTTTTATTCATTTTTCAATTTAGGAACTTATCTTTTTTGATAAAATTAATATACTATATTACCGATCAATTGGAAACAAGAAAATAATACATTGTCCATATGTCTTCTCTAACAAAAGGCTACTAGCATTTTGATATGTTTCTTTCCAGTCTTTTTGTTGGGCATGTGGATTTTCCTCTTTAGTTTTTATAGTGTACATATATTCTTATAGCTTTTTTACATCTTACATTACATTATAAACATTGTCCATTTTACTACAAAATCTTTAGCATCTTAATTGTGATGAATCCTATCACCTTGAAGAATAGATGAGAAATATTTGTTTAAATAGTCCCTTGTTTTTATAGCTTTAGTGGCAGCATGGAGTAATGAAGAGAGCATGGGCTTTGCCCAGAAATTGGCCTCGAACGAAGGCTCAACCACTTTTTTGCTCTGTAATCAGAGGCAAGTTATTCCTCCTCCCTGAGCCTCAGTTTTCATGTCTGTAAAACCTGCCATGATTAGTGAATATGTGATCTGGAAATGGTAGCTGTTATCATTTAGGCTCTTTCCAGATTTTGCTCTTACAAATAATGTAATGTGGGATGTTTTTGCACATATAGCATTTCCAGATTTTCTGTTATTTTCTTTGGCTAAAACTCTAAAGTAGAACTTCTGAGTTGATCAGATTAAAGATTCTTGACTTCCTCTATCATGTTGCTTTTCCAAAAGAATTTACTAATTTAACCTAATGGGTGCGGTGCACACCATCTGGGGATGGACATGCTTGAAGTTCTCACTCTGTGGGGCACAGGCAATATATGTAACCTAAACATTTGTACCCCCATAATATGCTGAAATAAAATAAATAAATAAATAAAAATAAAAATAATAAATCACACTATCAAAGTATAGGAGGACCCAGTCTCACTTTTTAGTTTTCAGATGAACTTGACAATCATCTTTTTAAGTTCCTGCAAATGCAAATAGAATTTTGATTATAATATGCAACCTTTTCAATCAGGAATATCATAAGCCTACTCATTCATTAAAATGTTTTCCATTTTCATAAACTTTTGTATTTTTCACATAGCCCATCTTTCTCATCTAGAACACGCATAAAGTTTTATGTGTCTTATTGCTATTGGGAATATACCCATATTATAATAATTATAGATAATATAATTGTAGATAATTGTATGATATATGTTATCTATATTTTTCACTTTCCTTTAATATTCTTACCTATCATTTCTGCTTCTGCATCATTCTTTTACCAGCCAGAATTTCTAAACCAATATAAGCAGTGATAGAGATAATAGGCATCCTGGTTTTATCTGAATATAAGAGAAATTCCTGTAGGACAACATTTTCCAAACTGTATTCTGAGGGAATTAGTGCTTTGAGCAAAAAAAAAAAAGTTGCTTTCTGTTAAGATTTACAATTCACACTATTGTCTTAATGTTTCCAAGAAGTCCTGCCGTCAGAAATATGTTTAACTTTGTTCGGCTCAGCATTTTCTACACTTATTTGAGCAAGGAATCCTAACCGTTTTTATAAAAAACTGCACATATTAATATTTTAGAGAACAGTGTTCTGAGAAACTCCCATTTGGGAAAAAATACAGCCCCATAAAATGTAATGTTGGGATTAATTTGGAGAATATTTTATTAATAATGTTAAGGAAATAGCCATTTATTTCTCTTTCATAAGAGAATGTTATTAACAGGATGAGTATTAAAGTGTCTTTTAAGTATCTGTTGAACAAATTTGTTTTTTAATTTAGTCTACTAATATGATATGGTATAATAAAAAGTTCTTTAATATTGAACCCTCTTTAAAATCTTGGCATAAAACCTACTTGGGATTGGTGGATTATATTTTTTAAATTTATCTTGGATTATCTTTGCTAAAATTTTATGGTACTTAGAATTTTTGCAGGTATATTCATAAGTGAAATTGGTCTATGATTTTCATTTTTGCACCAACTTTGTTAGATTTTGGTATCAAGAATATGTATTCGCTCTATCAAATGATGCGACTACTTTTCTATGTTTTGCTCAATACAGTAACTGTTTATATCCAACATGGGAATTCTTTGCTTCTTGAATGTTTGAAATAATTCCCTGGTTAATGGGCTGAAGGCTTTTATAGAGGATGTTCTTTAATAACTCTATTAATAATTCCACAGTATTGCTCTTATAAGGTTTTCTTTTTGTTGTTAAGTCAATTTTGTTAAATTATATTTTTTCCAGAAAATAGTACAATTTTTTGAGATTGCCTAATCTATTTTTTATAATTATCTATAGTATACTTTATAATTTTCAGATATTTACTGCAACTGTCTTTATATTCTCCTTTTTTCTAGTTGTGTTGTTTCTGCCTCTTTTTATAAGAGCTACTGCTTGAATTTATTAACTCTACTATTTTTCTCTTTTTAATTTATGATTTGTTATGTCCCTTCTATTTTCTGAAGCTACTTGTTTTTCGTAAATATTAATTTCCTAAAATATTAACCTGATTTTTTTCCTTTCTCTTTTGCTTTTTAAGCATAGAAATATTTGGCCATAAATTTGCCTATGAGTAGATAGATCTTTGAATTCCATAAAGTTTAATATGTTTTCTCATTTCTGTTATGTCTAAATAAGCTTTTGTTGTATTACTAGCTTGCCTGTTGAAGATCTCAGGAAAAATGTAAAAGGACCTGAGACATGTGGCTTTCTCATACATAACTATTTTTTTCTCATTTTATCTGCTAGGTCTAATAGTCTCAGATGACTATTTAGAAGCAAAATATGCTGAAGTCACTGAGCTGTTGTAAAAGTTTGGCTTCTTATCTCTTCAAACAGAAGATAATAGATATGAGCTTCAAAGTGTCTGCTTAAAGCCACTTTACATTTATTTAACAAATATTAATAAAGCAATTACTCTGTGCCAAGCATCACTTTAAACATTATATATATATATTAATCCTATCAATCTTATAACGACTTTGTAAGATAGACATCATTTCCCCCTTTACACATGGGAAAAATCCAGGCACCGAGAGGCAGTAAGAGCCAGGACCTGAACCCACTGGGTCTGGCTCCAGAGTTGTGGTCTGAGCCATTATGTTAAGCTGCTTTTCTGTCTTGAAATCTTGCTTGATTGTTCCTTTGATGCAAGTGTCTTCATAAATAAGTTGGAGAGAAACTCCTCCCTTTGTACCTCAATTCAGATTTTAGAAAAGCTTATAGCTGCGTGTAAGTATAGACTTTGCTACCTGCCCCAGGAAAGCAATAAATGGGGTCGGGACACACCCCTCTTGCTTTGCTCTTGGCTGGAATCACCTCCTGGTCATCATCCTGTGAGTCTCAGCTGTAGGCTACGGGCAGAACCTGTCTGGGCCCACGCCCTTTGCCAAGCTACTCTTAACAGCTGCAGAATCCAGAATGTTCAGATTATCAAAATCCCACAATTCACTATTGCAAGGTCTTGGAAACAACCCAAGTGCCCGTCAATTCAGGAATGGATAATTAAAATTTGGTATATGCTCACAATGGAATATTACTCAATTCTAAGAAACGGCAGTGAATTAGCACCGATTATGCTATCCTGGATTAAGCTAAAGCCTGTTATCCAAAGTGAGGCAACACAAGACCAGGAAAATGGGCTC
>VBSM01000361.1:45784045-45901834 GCA_008086735.1 Cheirogaleus medius
AAAAAAAAAAAAAAAAGTATCAAAGCAAGTTGTGGCCCAGGAGAGCAGGTGGCTCTAAGTTTGGAGGTCTGAGTATAGGGAAACACCTAAGAGAAACACTGGACCCAGTGCTGCTGGTCCTGGATCACTCCAGGCAGTGTCTCTGTGAATAGTCACCTCCCAGGAGTCAACACCTGCAATTCAGAGGGTCTACTTTTGCAATTGTAAATGGGGTTTTGGGGTTTATGTTTAAAGAGCTGTTTGTTTTCTCAGACTAGGACAATAAGTACATAAGGAACATCTCTCTTATTCATCTTTTCATTATTCTTCAGTTTCAGCTGCTCTGGAGGAAATAGTTATTTAAATACTCCCTAGCAACCTCCCAAAACAAATTTTACATATATCTTATAGCATATATTTTACTTCAGATCATGCCAAATGTAGACTTCAAATTCTGTAATAAGTTAACAGAAAATTACTTTTGTTTATATAGATTGATTTTTTCATTGACCCAATTGTTTTAACTTTTTTTTTTTTTTAGTAAATGGGGTTTTAGATTGAACATTTTATTTTTAGTTTTAGTGTGTTATGGTCAAAGAATGTGTTCTATTTTTCTGTTTGTGTTTCTTTATATATATCTTTTGTTTTTAGTGTCAGTGTTTGATTTAGGAAACATATAGCTTTTTTATTACAATGGGGAAGTGATACTATAATAACTTCAACTATGGCAATGTATAACATAACTGGAATGTGAGGTGTTTCATATTTAGCAAGTAAATTTCTGCATCAGTTGCTAAGCTGATATGAGCACACAGCTAAGATTCTGAATATACAGTCTTATCTTTACCTGAAATAGTCTGTTTTTAATAGGTGATTTGTTTAAGTTCAGGATTTATCTAACATTAATGTCACCTAGTTACAAATCAGCTGTAACATATTAGAAGCTCATATTTCATAATATAAGCATCATATATTAATTGTAAATCATGTCACAATCCTTTGTGAGTTTTTTGTATCTTCTTAATTATCTGAAGTCACAGAGAACCATTCATTCATTTCAACCATTCAACCATTTCATTGTATCATTTGGCTCTTCATGACACCTAATTTCTGAACTATAATATTCTGTTATAATAGGCTAGAATGGGCAAATCACTGTCCTATGAGTCTTATGGCTAAGGATGAGTCCAAACATGGTTCCAGAAACACTTGAGTGTCATTGCCCTAGAACAGAGGCTCTCAAACATTAGCAGACATTAGACTCTCCCAGAGGGCTCATTAAAAGACTGATTGTTAGGCTCCATCCTCAGAGTTTCAGATCCCATAAATCCAGGTAAGACCCAAGAATTTGCATTTTTAACAGGTTCTCAGATGACTCTGATGCTGCTGGTGCCAGGCCACACTTTGAGAACCACTGCTCTAGAATCCAGTGAGATTTATGTAGAACCCTTGCTCCTATCTAAAGTAAAGGGGCATTGTCAAACTTGAGAAGTCCCAAATGGTCTCAATGCACTGATCTTGATTGTAAGTCTAAAAAAAAAAATCTATTCTTCTCTAATAATAAGTGCTTCTCAGAATCCATCTTCTCAGCTTTCTGGCTGGCTTAGTCTTAATCCAGAGGGTTATCATTCCCAAAGACTTGGAAGCATGATCATGTATAGCCAGTGCTTTGGCATGCTTTATTTCTGTGGCAGGCAACATTTGAAATACGCTGACTCTTGCTCTCTCAAGCACCTGAAAAGAGCTTTTCTATACTTTGATCTGTTTTCTTGCTTACAAGAGTGAGGTAGACAAGAGGAATGCAGAAATGGTGCCACAAAGACGAAGACGCCTAGAAGCCAAACAGAACAAGTAAACACATTTGGGGCTATCCTGACTTGTGTGGAAGTCCTTTGAATCTCTGTTGCCTCTGGGTGTGCATGTTTTTTTGATGCTTAGATTATAATATGATTTTGTTTTGCTTTCTGTTTTGCTGTTCTAGACAAGGGAGAAGGATTCAGGCCTTTTTTGAGATCTTCTTGCTTCATCACATACTGATCACCAATTTCTTGAATTTCATGGAGAATTAAAAAAGGGTTCCCCTCCAAATCAATTCTGTGTCATCAATAACTAAGGTTACAGGAGAGACTTTCAGGTTATCCAACTAACACCTTCTATAAACACATTTAGGAACAGGCCTTCCAGTCATCTCAGGTAGTTACAGTGTTGATTCATCTTTACATTGGTGAAGATCTTTACCTTATGTTATACAAATCCTTAAATTTAAGTCGATTTTTTCTTGTTTCATTTTTCCATAGACATGAAGATCAGATTATGTGTCTCCTGTGGGAACACAAGAACCAATTAAATCACACTCTGTAAAGGCAAAACAATTTGGGATTCTTTATTTCTTTCATGGGTCTAGTTTCTAATCCTTTTAATGCTTTTTTTTTTTATCTTCGTGATCTTAAATATTTGTAAACTTAAAAATAATCTCACATGTTTGACTGCTTACTTGTTATGTGTCAGGCAGTGTGTTAAACTCTTCACATGTCATTACATGGCTTACCAAATTAGTAGATGTGCATTATTGAAGCCTCATGGGTTTCTAAAAAATTAATCATTTTGCATAAAGATTCAGACACTTCTCTCAAGCGAACAGAAATAATTTTTCCTGGTCATTATTTCTTGTTTTCCTATCTTGTAAGGTTTCTCTGGAAATTGATTTTTGATTTGCACCAGTTGTTTTAATATTCTAGTGTTTTCCAATTCTGTCAGTATTAGTAGCTTCGATGAATACTGCAATTTACTCCGACATTCAGGGAAGCTCAATATGCTAATTAAAAGATGCTGATCAGGAGATGTTAAATTTCTTTTAGGATCCCAGTTAAATATAACACAAAGATTTCTGACAGGAAAGAAATGGATGATAACAAATATAGAAGCAGGTGGCAGAAACTGTTTAAAAGATCGCTAGATGTCATTCTGGAAGATTAATCAAAATACAAAATACTTGCCTGAATAGAAATGTTTAACCCTTGATAATTATTGGAAAACTTTGTGCTTAACACAGGGGCTTGTTTATTCATTTGCCCATTCAAGCAACAAATGTGTGTGTGCATGTGGTCCTGTACTGAGGTTGGGGTACAGTGACAAAGATGTGATGGTTGTCCTTGAGGGACAATCTTTCGAAGGGCAGAAGGGTATATGCAACACTCCCCTCCTCCCTGTGTGAGTTCTGAGAAGAATAAGTCTTGAAGACTCTTACTATGCTGGTGAGAGGCATTTTCACTTGGGACGTTGTAAGTGAGAAAAAAAGAGGAATGTCCTCAGAGGAAGATGTTTTTTCCCATGGGGTCTATAATAGGAGCCGTGTGAGGAATCCTGGTGGCTGTGGGAAGGAGTGAATGCCTGTGTGGCCCAGGGTGCTCAGAAAGTTCTGCCAGTGCCTTAGCAAGCTAAGAAAGGCCCCTTCCCCAACCTGGAGCAGGTCCAGATATGAGACCCCATGAGGGTGACCCCATCATAAGGGAGGATGTAGAGTCTGGTTCTGGCTGGTTGAGGTCCTGAGCTGCGTGGTGTCTGACACCTGAAGTGAGTGAGAGTGACGCTCACCGTGGCCTGAGACTGTCACGCTTGCTCCACACACACACGCAAGGTTCAGGATTCGTTGCTGCTTTCCTTTAATAAAATCTCCTCCTACAACCTTTCCTTAATGTGTTTGGTGGGATTATCCTGAAGGAGAAAATGTATCAGGTTGGGAGGCAGCCTCTTCCTCTCCGAAATACAGTAATTCCAGCCAGTTCTTCCGCCACAGGCAACTCTGGCGATAAGGATCATGAAAATATCCAGTAAATTACTGTGAAGCTTTTAGTGATGATACTGTTAAACTTTGAGTAGGAATTCCATAAATTGAACTTCACTGCACTGTATAACATAACATAACATCCCTGTTAAGGTCTTGTCAATAAATGATGATAATAGATTAAGAGAAAAAAATAACCTTATTTTCTCAGCGATATCAAAGTACATATAAGATTTATCGCGGGTCTCTCTCTCTTTCCTTTTCTCTCTGCAATTTCTTTTCTGATCATACTTGACCAAATGCCATTTATGATATTAGGAGTAGCCACCTATTATGTGCCTCTTATGTGCTGGACATTTTGCATATATTATTGCTAATACAGAAACTCTGCCAAGCTAGGTATTATTGTCTCTCTTTTACACACTGAACGCTGACATCAGTTGGAGAGATTAGTTCAAGGGCAGAGGGGATATTCAAACTCAGGCCTGTCAGGTGCCAGAACTGGGCCCTCCCTCCACAGAGGACAGCCTTCTCCAGTCAAGTGCTTTCTGTACATGTTTACAACACACCTAACCAGGATCATTATAAGCTTTCTTTGACAATGAATGATATATCAGATATACTTATAAAAATCAAAGGGGCAATTTTATCAGCAAATTTACAGGGGGAAGCAATATTACTAAAAATGATAATGTTTTCCAAGTATTGCGATTTAAATAACCATTATTCCAGAGTGGCAGTATTTAAGATAGCGTTAGCAGGAATCAGTAGCGTTAGGAATTAAATTTGACATTGACTTTGGAACCAGATATATATAGTAAGGTTCTCTTGCCCAAACAGATCAGAATGACAAGTCTTCATGCCCTGCCTAAAGATGGTTGGCTTGCCATCAGGAAAAATTTGTTCAGAGCTGGTGGTCTGGGAGATCCAACTGTGCTCCCTCTCAGGAGGCTCAGCCGTTTGTGGTGTCTCTAATATCCAGATGCAGTTCAGCTTCTGGCTGTTAGGTTCATCCTCCTATGTTGCATCACCGGGGTCAGGGAAATCATTTGGAATATCTTGTTCCAAATCATTGCTGCTGTTACTAAGCGTAGACGCAAACACAGTGAAGCGAGGTGGGAGCTGGCCTCAATGCTTACGCAACAGGGGAGGAGGCAGGTGAGATAATGCCAAGGACAGCTGCCCTGCTAGCCACTTTCTTAGAGATGGAAACAAGAGTCATGGTCCCCCATGCTCCACCTCATCTCTGCCTGGGTGGCCTAGACCGAATGTCACCTGAGCCTAGCATGCGCATGCCCACGTCTTTATGAGCCTATCCTTGCCTTGTGTGTTTTTGTGGACCAGCCTCTGTGCCTTTGCATCATGAGCTAATACTCCTGAGATAAAAATATCTCAGAAGTCAAATCACTTCTTCTCACTTGCACAAATGATTTGGTGGAGGTAACCCTTGGAATAGGATCATTGGGTTTTTTTAAATGAAGAAAAACAGCATGTTAAGTAAGGGCTAATAGAACAAGTGTCCAAAGATGTTTCGTCTTGTAATATATGTGCATCACACAAGGTGGCAGAATAAGCATAAGGCGATCCTCCGAATGTGCGCCGGGATGCTGCATTGTTTGCAAGGCAGGAACTGGTCACTAGCCCCAACCTTTCCTGCCGCAGCTGCAGCGGCCACTTCTCTCCGTGTGTGCTCACACGTCTGTGTTCGAGTGGAATATGCTACATAGTTTAATAACTTGCCAGCACTTCCATCCTTTGCTTTCCATGAGAGACTGTGTTCAATGATTAGACCTCACCGGTTTCATGAAAATATGCACATAATCCTGGCTTCGGTTTGTATGCTTTCTCTTTGATTGAAAATGCAAGCTTATTCTCCATGCATTCTGGTTCAACTCAAGGGCATTGTAAAAGCTCAGCCACAGACAGTTTTATAACATACGATATCAAATTTTAACTTTTTTCTTCTCCATATAGGATGTAAATATGAAGTTAAATATTTATTAAATATTTGTCAAGCTTATTAACACTGTTTGTTTTTCTCCATAAGGAGAATTAAAAGTTCCTGGATTTATTTTTAAATTTAATTGAATGGTCAATACTTAATTTTAATCATTATTAATTCAATTTTTAATGTAGTCATTTTTATGGCTGAATTAAATATTTTACCAGATGCTGGCTTGTGAATAAGACTTTAGCAACGGACTACACAGTGCTATTACACCATGTTTCAGAGAATACTACAGAAGAAATTTATTTGTACTATTAACTTACTCGGTGCAAAGAAGTGAGGTATCTCTCAAAGTCATGGGGAAAACATTTGATCTCTGGAATAAAAAGTGGAAGTTATGCATATGCCTCATTTCTCATATAAAATTTACATGTCTTAACCTCACAAGTTTTAACTGATACAATTTATTTTCCCAAGTTCTATATAGAAAATATTAGAATCAGCTATGGGATAGTAAAATGCTCATCTTCTGTAGGGCAGGTCAGGTAATTTACCAAGCTAGCCCAGCAGGTAGATGGCAGACCATGGCTGGTCATTGTTAGTCACTTCTTTCTTCTTCTCTTTCCCTATGATCACTGTTTTTCCTGGGCTTTCAATACTTTTGACAATTTCTGTTGGCTCCTGCATCTATGTCTCTCCTCTCACTTAGTATAAATTATAATCCTTATATCTAGGCTCCTTGCAGATGGCTGCGTCTTTGCATTTCTATTTCACACCTACCACCTACTGCTTGGGAAAGCCAATTTTGCACATCTTTTCCCAAGTTCTCGGTCAGTGATGTCAAGTTGATAGCTTAAATTGGCCATGGTGGGAGTATTTGCACCACAGAACTCAGCCAACACTACCAAAAAAAAAAAAATAATAATAATCAGGGCTCTTCCCTCCTGCCAGTTTACCTGCACACCACTGTGTAATACCATGGATTCAAATGAGTACTCCCAACTCCAAGTTGGATCTGTCATTTCACAACCCCAAATTTATAGTTAATGGCACATTGCATGAAGTTACTCTTCACTGTGCTAACCTCTGTAACTGGGAAAAATAGATTTATTCGCAGAACTGGTGGTATTCTTGTCCATGTGTAGGAAAGACAGATGACTGCATTACGCAGCTGCTGTGTCATTTAAACCATTGTGCTCACAGCAGCTGGGCAGAGATTTAAATGGAAAGTGTCTCCACCTATAGACCATGCCAAAAATGAACTCCAAATGGTCTAAACACCACAGGGAGTTTAGTGAAATGTCTAACACTTCTTCAATTTACTGGCTATTCCTGGAAAGCCTGGCATTGTAGCCCAGTGCAGAGAATTGCAAAGTCACAAATTTGAATTTTGAAGGGACTTGTAATCTGCTTTATCTTGGGGCTTTTTGTCCCTTTAAAAAGAGATGCTCTGACTTCCTGCACTAGATTTCAACACTGTCACCGGGAATTAAAACAATTTGTCAACGTCAAGTATTCAAAGTGTTTAAAAATCCATAAGAATTCAGAACATTTTTTAATCTGAAATTTGAAGCCCTCTACAGTATTTTCCAACCTACTTCCCAATCTGTTGTTCTCTGTGATTTCTGACCATTCATTCTGTCTTTGCTCATGCTGTATCTTCTGCATGAAAGTTTTTTTTTATCATTTCTCATTTTCTTGAAAGTTTATCCTGTTTTAAGGCTGATGTGAAAATTCATCCCTTCATAAAGCTTCTCCTGATCTCTCTCCACTTGGAAATAACTATGCTCTTCACAAGACACTTACTACATTTTCTATACAACTGTTAGGTTGTTTACTAATTTTCACTTCATATTTGCATGTGTGTTTTATCTTATTAGGTTTGAAGGCAGAAACCACATGTACTAGTTATTAAGCTATTGACTTTCTGCTTTCTCTGCTTTTTTCACCCTTCCTCACTCTGCTCTATGGAGCTGAAGCTGAGACTGTGCAAACCGTATATCTGCTTTACCAGCTGCTCCCTGTTGAGTCCTGCCATCAGGGATACTGGGAGGAAAGATTGGAAGGGGGAGGACGGAGATGGGACTTGCTCCTTCCTGCTTGCCTCATGTTCCTAAAAGTGATATCCTAGGGATGGCACATCATCCCTTCCATAGCAGTTGGTTCTCTTCAAACTTCAAACTTGAAGCTTCTCTTCAAACTCCAGAACCCACCTCTTGGTGCTCCTCAGAGGCACCAGTAGCATCTATGCAGGGACCTCTTCTCCAGCACCAGGACTCCAGCTCCCTGAGACCCCTCCTCTGAGCTTACCGTCTCAGGTATTAGAGCCCAGCTCTCGCTTCTAGGTTCTTCCCTGTGCTTCTCCAGCCCATGGGTGCATGGCTTCCTACAATTATGTAGTCTACATTACCTCAGGCTTCCTTCTAAAGGGCCTTGTCAGTCCTGCAACACCTGTGTCGCCAATTATCTATGATAAATTCCTTGTTGAAATAAATATCTAGTGTGGTTTCTCTGTTCCTGACTGGCCCCTGATTGCTACACAATCACTGATCCATCTGTTTCCTCCTTTGCTCAGTCCTCTAACCCAATTCCTAACAGCATGGTTTGCACACAGTAATTCTTTAACAAATATTTTTTGAATGGATGAATGAATATTGATTAAGATAAGAGACCCTGCTATATTTCATTGTTGTGCCTTTTCTTCTCCATTTTCATGACTACTATGTTCAAATAATCGGCCTTAGTTATCATTCGTGGGCAATTTTGGTGGGTTAGGAAGCATTTCCTTGGGGTTTATGGGATGGCTTAAAATGCAAGACTTGTTGCTATACTTTACAAGCAATAGAAAACAACATATGCATTATGCATTGCCTCTTTGTGTTGACCGTCTTCTACAGACTTTAAGGAAGTTTTCCATACTGAGAAAGACACTACTTTCCTCATGTGTACTGGTAACAAAAATGATCATGATTTATAATATGCACATGAAGAAGGTAAATCTGTTAGCCACTTATTTATTCCTTCTTGAAACTGGGCAAGGGTATTTTTGAAGATATGATTTAAAGCCGGATTGTGAAGAAAACAGCTGCTCTACAAGCATGTGAGTAATTGCTACTTTAACCAGAGTAAACTTTGCAGAAGGCTGAAGGCATGATTCATTACAGTGGAGGAAGATAAAAAGAGTGCTGAGGGGAATGTAGAAACTGACCAACTGGGTGCTCCCCAAGGCTGTGATTTCTAGACTGGAATAAGAGAAGTGTTCAAGTCTGAGTAGGTGGTACACATGTGGAAATCTCTTAAAGTTTGTATACACCTTCCTTCCTTCCCTCATAGTGTATATCTCAATTTAAACAATTGATAGCATTAAAGTAAATTTGGGAAAACTGCTTGAAAACAAGTGGGAAATTGACAGTTATTGCAGTGGTAGTAGTGGGAATGTTTTCACTCAGTGTTTTACTGAGTTTGATCATCAAAAGCATAGAAACAAAGCCAGACTCCAGTGAACAAATGGAGCATCACTAAACCACTCAGGGAAGACAGCCACACCCTCTACCCCCTGTTCTCACTTAGGCTGTGTCATTTGGGAATCATGTGAAAATCATTCCTCACCGAAAATGTGACTTTGCTTAATATATACTTTGCTAAATGCAAATAACTTAGAGGTAATTAAGTTGTAGTTCATTCAGTAGTCAGTATTGAGCAACTTTTCCTAAATCTTTGTAATCTAATCCTGATCATTGATATTATAATATTTGAACTTGGATCATTTCTGTAACCTATAGAATACCAGGAAACTTTCCAAAACATATAGTTTTGGCTCTCTTGAAAGGATAAAGGAAATGCATTCTGAGTTGGAACAATCAAATGATTTAGGGTCTGGATAGGAGTCCTAGAAATGAATTGGTATCATATGTGTTTGTACCTTGGGGTAGCATGATGTCATGTAACAACCACAGGCTTTGAGCCAGTCGAACTGAGTTTAAGCCTTACCTCTTTTGCTAGTGAACCTCAGTTCCCACTTTTATAAAGTGGAGATAGCAATATCTGCCCACAGGTTACAGGGAGGATCAAATGCTATTATTACCTTCGTGAGGGCCCTTGGGACAGTGCCAGGCTTGTAGTAGATTCCCAATCAATGCTGGCCAAATTTGAAAGAACTGGTGTAGAAGTGGCATAGGAAGTCATAGTGGCCAATGCTGGTGGTCAGCACAGGTGCCCAAACCTCTGGCCGGCCTAACAGGTGAGTGACACACTGTGCCCACCACAAGGGAGGATATCTGAATTGTTTCATGCCTTTGGAAACTGCAGTTAGGTGTGAAAATCAGTGGGCCCAGAATGGGGTGCAAAGAAAGTGGACCAGGGGTGTGGCCTCAGGACAAATGAAAGACAGGAAACTTGTGAGTCTTTGTATCATTTCTCACCCATTACAGCCCCTGGTGGACAAACTCAGACCCACTGTGTCCCACCACCCCAGCAGCCCAGTATCTTTCACCTTTTTTTCTTGGGTCCATGTTGCCAAACTTCATGCTTCATATCTGAGCCATGCTTTACTGTGACACAGCTCTGCACCTATAAACTCCATGTCTGTTCAGTTTGAGTTCCAAGTTTTATAGGTGTTTTTTTCTTCCAGACTGTGTATTATTTCTTTTCACTGCTGAACATTTTCTTGCCTAAGGTAGACTGACTATGTCCCTCCTTTCATATTTGCTATTTGTCATTAGCTATGGTGTTGGAAATAAGGTACCCACTCTTCAGAATTACATGAAAAATAAACATAAATGATTGATGATGAAATCCCAGGTGGCTTTTCTATGAGTCAAATGCCTCAGCATTAGTACCTGGAGTTTGTGGCATATATTGGCTGCTTAGAGACCTCTTTACTTTCTCCCTAGTTTGAAGCTATATTCTGGAAAGGTGACATTGCTCACTGTAGAGTTCTAGATGAAATATTATTGTATTGTCCTTAATCCTCTTCTGGGAATATGGAACGATATTACTGATTCACTAGGCACCTGCTATTAAGTGGAGAGAGGCGTCATTATGTGCTGCCTCGTTTTTAAGGGCTCCTGGTGATAAGAGGCATTCAGCAGAGCTTGATGCAGGCGCTAACTTATCTAGCCTCCTTGGCTTGTGTATGAATAGGCAAGTCAAGTCCTTATAAAGAAAGGTCAGGATGAAGGTTAACAAATATATTTTTGAGGTTTGAGACATGAATAAGCAGAAACTGTTGGATGTTGAAAGGGAAAAGAACAGGGAAAAAAGGAATTCAGGGCCATTTTCAGAGAAGAGAGGAGAAAGCAAGCAGACAAAGAAACATATGGGGGAGGAAGTTGAGAAAGAATTAATGAATCCTGGCACCCTGACCTTCCACTGCGGCAGGATTAGTAGGTTTAGGCGAGTGCACCCTGACTAAGACTGATCACAGAGCAAAGACACAGAATATAAGGGCCAGCTCCAGGAAAGTCCACCGAGAGAAGCACAGTGTGATTAAGATGCAGCCCCTGCTAAACCCTGACCTGGGAAAGCGAAGAGAAAGTGAAAGGTGAGTCAACAGGAAACACAGTGAGCAATATGGTAGTGAGAACAGAAAGTTAGGGAGTCAGAAGGTGGAATAGTAGTTTAAAATAAACTGAGCTGCTTAGCTTGCTGGGGCAGAGGTAAGCAGTGGCAAAGAGGGATAGAAAATGAGAACCATTGGTGTCATCTGGTGAGGTTCTGGAAGCCAAGAACTTGGGAGCTTGGAATGAAGTACTCCAGACACTTCCTTGATCTCAAAGGATCCACAAAAGAGAGCTACATTTAGGGCTGGAAGGGTCTCTAGGGGAAGAATGTGGATAATGTGTATGGTAAATCTTACACTGTAAGATATTCCCCAGTGGCAGTGCAAATTGATTTTGTCCCTTTGCCAAGTACTATCCTAAGATGTGGGACACTACTGTCTCTGGTCTGAGCCACCATTGTCCCTTGCCTGGATTACTTAATAGCTTCCTAATTGGATTTCCTGCTTTCACTTTAAAGTCTATTTTCAATAGGACAAGCCAGAATTATATGTTTTAAATTGTAAGTCAAACCTTATTTCTCTTCTGCATAAAACCTTGTGACGACTCCCCACTTTGCCCAGAGCAAAAGCCAGAGCTCCAACAAGAATTTACAAGGATCCAGCAAGAATCCACCCCCTGGCCCCAGCTCTATTTCTTCTGGAATTCCACTCCCTGTGATTCTTCCTCTTCTTCACTCTGCTCCAGTTAAACATGCCACTTGTTATTCCTCAAATATGCCCAGCGTGCTACTCTTGAGGGCCTTTGGACTGGCTGTTCCTTTTGCCTGGATTGTTCTTTACCCCAAAATACCACACATGAATAACTGTCACCTCCCTGGATTTCCTGCTCAAATGTCATCTTCTCAGTAGGGCCCATATTGACTACTTTATTTAAAACTATAACCACATATTCTCCCTCTGTGTGCCCTCCCCACTTCATCCTACCTTTCCTCTATTTCCATAGCCTTTATCACTTTCTAACATACTATGTAACCCAGTTATTTGTTTTTTTGTTCATTGTGTCTCCCACCACTAGACTGTGAGCTCCAAAAGGGAAGGAATTAATACATTGCTCACCAATGTACCCCAAGGAGAAAAGAATGACTGGCTATTTAAAAACACATTTTACTTTCTTCCTGGGTACACAGCTAGATTTCTCAGCTTTCTTTGCAAATTAACTGGCCATGAAATGGAGTTCTGGACAACAGAATGTGAGCAGGAGTGATGTACACCTCTTCCAGGTTTGGTCCCCCCAAATCTCCCATCTGACCCTCTATCTTCATATCTTCACTCCTTCCCACAAGAAGGAAAGAATTGAGGTTCTTAAATGTCTATGTGGAAGGCTAACTACAAATCAGGAATATCTGTACTGGAATTACATGAGTGGGAAATAAATTTCTATTAGTTAAGCTTCTGAGATTTGGGGGTTTATCTGTTGGAGTACCTAGCATTACTCTAATGAATGTACCTTGTTTGTAGTTTCTTAATCTTCCTACCCCATGCTTCTGGTGTTTCTTAGACCTCTGGCCACTGCCATGTCTTCACTCTACACATTCCCTTCGAGTGATCCCATTTACTCCCATAGCGTTACCTCCCATCTTCGTGGTGATGACTGCTAAGTTTACTTCTCCCAACTAGATGCTTCCTCTGGGATTCAGAACCTATATTCAGTAGCCTACCAGACATCTTCACTTGCCCACTGATTCCTCAGACTCAAAGTACTTAATATTGACTACATTATATTTCCCTAACCCAATTTCTCTTCTATAATCTTAATCTCTGGGAGTAGCATCACCATCCAACCAATTTCCCAGGCAGAAAATCTGGAAGTTACCCTAGGTTCCAGCCCTCACTTCCACTGCCCATACCCAGTTAATTGCACAGTCATGTTGCCTCAAATTCCTAGATATCTTGGATCTACTCCCCTCTATCTAATATCTGTAGACAATGATAATAAGGATGGGAAAAAGAAAAGATTCAACATGATATACGAGGGCTGTCTGGAAAGTATCCAGCCATGTAATATGCAAATGACATATTCACAATGGCTGGATACTTTCTGGACAGCGTGTGTGTGTGTGTGTGTGTGTGTGTGTATAAAAAAACTATATGTCATTTTGTATAGCATAAAAATGGATTGAATGGTGTGTATATCTCTAGAATAGGAGGACAAAGAAAGTGAAAATCTCTGTCCTTTCATATCTAGTCTAGTACTTAACCAGACCCCCCCCCCTCCACTCCCCTATCCCCCACATACAACCATTCTACCTTAACCCTGAGGAGGAAGAAATGAAATTGGTAAATGCCTGCATGTGGATCTGAGTTGCAGGGCAAGTTAATCAGGGTAACCTGGAGACCAATAATGCAATGAGTAGGATATTCTTTTCTTTTTATTTTTTTTTGATTAACTTATGAATATCTGAAGACATGAAGACTATATGGAGCCTTAGGATAGAACAGATCTGCTTCCATCCAATGGAGATATAAAAAACCTTGTTAAAATGATGTCTTGGCCCATGAGGTCCAAAGCCACAGACAATTGGGGAGGTTCATTAACTCGTAAGGTACTTTCCCTGGAAGGAGTGGGGAGCTGAAGCATGCCTGGCCCACCCTACCTGACCCACCCTAGACCCTACCTTCCATGGGATGCTGCTGATAACAAGGTCTCAGTCCGGCAGTCTGGTTCCCTTGTCTCCTTCCCATGATCTTGGACAAAAGAAATAGGAAAAAGCATTTGTTGAACTACTTGAAGGTAGCTCTCTTTGCAAACTAAAGAAGAGTGACAGAATCATGAGTTGATTAAAAAAGCAAAAAACAAAAGAGAACGATTGACAAAGAACCCTAGTTCTGTGCTGACACCCCAGCTACACCTTAGCTTGTTGAGACTGTTGCTATCTCCAAGCAGTGGAAACAGTTTTCTCCTCTGGAGCATTTTATAATCAGTGTAAGCAGGACATTTCTCTGGTGGATTGATTTCTCCTCTCTGCTTCTTTCCCTCTCTCCCTCTCTTACTTTCTGTTTGTGAGCGGCCCTCAGTGATTATAATTATACAACCAGGTCAGAGGGCTCTGTCACAGGTCATGTCTGCAGAGCCAGAGTGTGGCACAAGCCCTCTTTGAGATTTGCCACATGATGACGAGGGTAGTCTGTCTGCAGAGATAGCAAGGTTTGCTTCAGAGCCTTTTCTCAAATTTTCAGGGGCTATTTAACCTACTTTGTACCAACTGTATATGGCTTTCTGGTCTGAAGAGCAGATTAAATAGCATTTTAGCATTCTAAATCCTACATAAAATCTGAGACATGCAGTTACACATAGACAAAAACAATTTCAGCTCAGAGAGGAATAAATATAAGTTTTTCCTCTTCCAAATGGAGTCTTGATTAGCAGTTCCTTTAATTATGGTTTAGAACATGCTGGACTTTCTATTCCTTGTCTTAAACGTTCCCTCCTTGCACAAGATCAATCTTACGTGTCTTCTTCTTGTTCCTTTTAGAAAAAAACGTCTATCCATCCCTTCCTCCCTCCAATTTCCAGTTCTTTCATGGGTGGAACTTTCAACAAGCCTGAAGGCTGACTGGAAAACTCTGACATCTCGTTACTCCGTGCTTCAGTGGCTGTTAAATTGATAGTTTCAGAGTGGATATCAAACTATCTACTCTATCAATGCTTTTTAAAAAAGGGAAAAAGATTACAGTCTGTCTAAATCAATGTGACACCTCTCTGACATGTGTGTCTTGATCGCTCTTTCTCCCAACATATCCATTCCTTTTGACGATCTCAATTCTCAGTGGCTAAGTCAGATAGGACTTGTCATTTCATGAAAATTGCTCCCCATCTTGCTTAGGTTTCTCTTAATTTTCTGTCCTTCTGTATCTACCCTTCTGTGTTTGTCTCCATGGACCTTACTTCCAACCAACATGGGTTGGAATTTCACAAGGCAGACGGAGTCTTCGTTTCTCTCCTCAACAGAATTTCTATTTGTGGCACATGCATTTCCTTCTCCGCCGAATTCCCAGCAACAGTTCTCAGTAAGGGCAGCTGCTGCTCTGAGCCTCTTTGGATTTTTCTTTCATTCTCTCTTCACATATCGAACTCATTCTGTCTTGAAAGGTTCTCAGGCTCCACTGGCCGGGGGTAGGTGGAACATATCACAAGTTGGCAGAGTTGCAGTGCATTGGGCTTTGAACTTGTAAAATTCTTTTTAAAAGTCTAAATCTTTAAAGGAAAGAAAAAAAGCTTCTGGAACATTTAGACAATGCAAGGACAGGAATGACCTGAGTTTAAAGATAAGGGTTAATGCTGTGATGTCAGTTCTTGGGCATAACTTCCCAGGAACCTTTAGCTTCGCCAAAGCTCTCTGATTTTAAATGTCTTTCGAGGTAATCTTTTTGCATCTGAAAAAATAAGAAAATAGACAGAACAGGATTTATGACTCTTTCAGTAATTTATCCTAAAGCATACAAACATGATATTTTGTTGTACTCCCAGAAGCCTCTCTTTGGAGATAAAATTCAGCATCATGCACTTCTGCTATTATTACCTCCCTTCCAATCTAACCAACTAGTTGGAAAAATAAAGTGCAATGAAGATGTTTACTATTTTTCCATTCAATTAATCTGTCTCTGTTAAGATTCACAGAATGTTAGCACATGCAGCAATTACTTCACACATATTCCTTGTCCAGCCCTGATTATAGGATCACATACCAACTGCTCATGATTTACCTCAATAACCAGGGAATATAGATGCCCCTCTGCCAAAGATTCACAGTGTGGCTGGACAGAAGCCTTCTCTGTAGCTTAATATGATCATCTGAAAAATAAGTACACAATTAATATAATAACCATGGAAAACAACAGAAACTTTTTAAAAAGCACATTACATGTACACTGAGTTGGTTTCAAACATGTGCATGAAGTCGAGTCTCTCTTTTCCCCATCCCTCCTCCTTAGCACCTGTCTTTTGCCCCTTATGTGATCATGGACCCCATTCCACCACCACCCCATCCATCTTCTCTGTTAATATGCTTGTCTCAGTTATATACTGGGAGGAAATATCTGATTAGGTCGACTGACACTAGTGTTGGGTTCATGAGCCCCTAAAACTGTAGCCAAAAATCTGTGCTTGAGGAACTATGTGCCTCATTCTATGGAAAGAATTGGCAGCTTTCATTGATTCTCAAAACATCCTAGGATCTCTGAATTGTTAAGAACTATTGCAAAAATATTTTCCATTTGAAGGGCTTGCTGATCTAAATTTGTGCACATTTAAGGGTGACATTTCAGGAAGTTCAAGGAAGCTAATTTGAGGAACAAGAGGAGGAGGGTAAGGAAGGCTCCAGGACTCCCATCAGCTATGCCAGGGTACTGTATGTTCATTGTTCTTCAGAATCTTTAGCTTGCTTCATTTAGAACACTTTACTTTTAGCAATTTTGTTTGGTACGTGCCATGAGCAAATGCACCTAGTTTTGCATGCTGGGTCCCTCATGGACTTGGAGGTGTGTACTGGGGGTTTTCGGACACTGCTGTTCTTCTACAAATTGCAGGTTATTTAGGTTGTAGAGAGCTAGGGAGAGGCAAAAAATCAATTTTTATTCCATTTATTTGTTCATTTGGGGAAAAGGTATTTTGCTTGAATTACCCAAATGGCTAAAAAAAAATCAGTATTTGTTTCTTGAATAAATAAAAGAGAATAAAAATTGGCTATGTTTATATTTTGTGGGTTTTAAAATCAGTAAGTCAATAAAAATTACTGAGAATCAACTTTTTAAACTTTCTTCTTAAGGAGTTTGATGTAAAAGATGCATATAAATTAAGGTCCAGGGGACTGGGACAATTTATGGCAGCTACACAAACATAGGTATAATGAGATTTCATAGCTGTGTGACATTCAAAATGGCTTCTTGCGTGGCTCCTATTAAGACAGACTGCTTTGCCTGAGAAAAAGATTTCTTAAAGCATATCTTGGTTCCATATCTTATCATTTGAAGAAGAACCCTCTGTTGGATTTTTGTGGAGCTGGAAGGAATCACTATTGCCTCAAGAAGAGGAAATAGTCAGGTCTGAGTTTTATTTGATAAAAAAGAAAACTGCCCGCCAATACCCAATTCCTCCCTACTTGTTTCATACCTGCTAGGGCAGTTTGTGAAGGAGCTTGTCCTTGGGAAGATTAATCTGAAGCAAAAATGAATTGGGGGAGGATTGAATTTTGAGTCAAAGATATGCAATAAATTCTCCCCTGAGTTAATTAGCACACATATTCTAGGAAAAGTAAACTATATCAAGAATATTGCTTCTCAGTCATCAGCTTATAATTCCTGTCTGGTGACATGAATGCTTTTCCAAATAATGACTGCTTGTCAGAGAGACAGCCTTCCCTACCTAGCTTTCATACTTAGTTTATAGACAGGTCTCACAAAAGCTTTTGCTGTGTGATTTATTTAAAAAAAAAAAAAGTGCTTGTCTCCTCATAAATGACCGAAAAAAAAAAAAAAGGAATTCAGGAGAAATGGAGAATTCTGTCATATGCCTTATAGACATTCTAGGCAAGCCTGGAACAACAGCCCATTTAAATAACCACCCTGGATCCATCACACTGAGCTCAGACAGGCCTCAGCAACCTCTCTCTGTTTCAAAGCCATGCTCACGGATAAAGAGCAGGGAGAGGAAGAGTCTGCAGTCAGCTCATACCTGGGAACTTCTCAGAAATGAGGATGCTGGAAAGAGGGTTGAACCAAGCAGGCTGTCACAGAGGAGTTGAGTTTGATCTTTGCTGTTACACAGAAACATATGGTTTCCACCCAAGGAAAAATCTGCTTTTCTTCTGGCTGCCACACTAATGCATGCATGATGGGGGTGGGGGAGACTTTGTTATTAAATGCATCTCCAGGGTTGGCATCTGTGATTAAGTCTTTCTGTTTGCCCTGCATCTCTCATCCAGGAGGTTTAAGGAAATTGCTAACACTTGTGCCTGTTTTGCTTAGAAGTTGGGTGCTTGTTGTTAGTAGTTTATAATGTACCTATTGGTTGGGTCAGTGTCCTAATGGTACTCATTCTTTAATTCTAGGCTGGTGTTTAGGCTAATGAAATAATTGAAGGGCAAACTTAGAACTGGGAACTTCATAGAGAAGTCTCTTATGGCTGCTACTGGTTGCAAAACATAAGTGGACCATTGATAAAGAAATTCTTGGCATTCAGTATCATTTGCTGTGAGGTAGAGATTTTAGGACTAGGGGCTAGATGTAAAGACTGCCTCCTCCATTTTACAGATGGGGAATGTGGAGGCTGTGTTACTGGGACACAAATGTGAGAGGACACGAAATGGCTCAGCAGTGGTAGCTGGTGGTGGATGTTGCTAGTCTGCCAGTGGAAGAAAATTTAACGGAGGGCTTCAAGTAACAGAAGGAAAACCTCTTAGTCGGGACCTCAGAGTAGAATTTTCTCTCTCCTTTCCAAAAGCCAGAAAGGCTTATTTAAGACTGCCTTCTACAGCACAGACACAAGAGAGGAGCTGGCATTTGTAGCAGACACGTTTTCCATTGAACTTTTAGGGTGAGGATCGTGTGCCCTGATTTCCTAGCTGTGCATGAATCCCTCCATTAACGTAACACTAATAGCTGGTGTTTTAGCAATGCAGTTGACTTAGTCAGATCTTGAAGCAATTGTCCAGAGAGAAACCTAGAATTGTCTGCTACCATCGACATGGATACAAGGAAGAGACCTGTCACCTGGATGATGTGGGATGCCTGTGGGCTCTGGCTGCAGAAGAGCACACAGCAGTGATGCAGTGCGGGATGCAATAGGATGGCAGGCAGCTCTTGCCTGGGAACTGGAAGCCTACTGGAAAGAGAGGTGAACACATTTCCTCTCCTATAATTTATTTGCTTGACTAGGGAATTCACCAATGCCCTGCTGAGAGGAAGGCAGGGAGATGGCCCTCGAGTTACCGTATAGTTAGATTTGCAAGATACTTGCAAGCTATGTGTAAATTTAATAAACTCTGTATGGTTATTTCCAGAGTTTTCTCAATTAATTTTCTTAGTTGCCTTTGTAAGTTTTCAAGTTAACAATCTGGTTATTAAGGAGAAGCATCTGCGCCAGTTGGACCCCAAACTGACATCAAGTTAAAAAATGTGTAGAGTGGACCAGGGAAGTGGCACCTCATACAGATGGGAGCTAGAATGAGGCCCGAACTTATGATTGTGTGGTATGAAGTGAAGTGAAGAATCAGCACTTCTTCCATTTACAGAAATATTGCAGAGAGGCACATTCCAATCATCCCTTCTGTTGCTATCAGCGCCAGCCTTCTAACACTTGGCCTGCCTCAAATTGTGCCCTTTTGCAGCCACAGTGATCTGGCTAATGTCTTTGCATGGCTCCCTCTGTCACTTCCAGCCATATCTCCCTCGGGTCTCTAACCCTGGTGCTATACGGTCCATCAGGCCTGAAGTACTTGGAGTTTTCCCAACATGCCCCGCTGTGCTTTGTCCCTTTGCAGATGCTTATCTGTCTGCCTGGAATCCTGTCCCCTTTCCCAGTGGCCACCTGGCAAGCACCTACTTGATCTTAAAGACAGAGCTGAAGCATTTCTCTTTCTGTGGACCTTCTAGGTGCGTGTGGCTGCTCTATGTATGTTTGCTGAATGAACAAGTAAATGAGTGAGCAAAAGAATAAAAGTAAGCAAATGAATGGTCTGGCTCTTGCTGCTCCTCTTTAATAAGAAAGATTCCCCAGAATTCCCGCAGACAGTGGCGCCAGGGGAAAGGTTATGAAAAATTTGTAATTTTTGAGTTGAATGCTTTAAGGGTGGAGGAAACATGGCACTTTACTAGGCCAACTTTGACAAACTGCTTTTCTCATTCTGCTTCAGAATGACTTTAAGATTGATTTCTTCATCCTCTCCAATATCACTATCAGCATCTAACACCTAACCTTTACAAAATAAAAAATGATGAAAACTAAATAATTCAACGTGGAGAGAGCTCACCAGAAGACAAATGGACTGTGTGCAATATGTCTGGTTGTGGGGCTGTAATCTATCTCAGTAATTAAGTATTTGGGGCCGGGCGCAGTGGCTCACGCCTATAATCCTAGCACTCTGGGAGGCCGAGACAGGAGGATTGCCTGAGCTCAGGAGTTTGAGACCAGCCTGAGCAAGAGTGAGACCTCGTCTCTACTAAAAGTAAAAAAATTAGCCGGGCATGTGGCGCATGCCTGTAGTCCCAGCTTCTAGGGAGGCTGAGGCAGGAGGATCTCCTGAGCCCAGGAGTTTGAGGTTGCTGTGAGCTATGATGACATCACTGCACTCAATGCAGGGTGATAGAGCGAGACTCTGTCTCAAAAACAAAAACAACAACAACAACAACAAAAAACAACAGAGTATTTGTATTCATGAATAAGCTCTAAAATCTCTGAAGACCAGGCCTTCTAAGGTGAAGTCAAAGGTAATGGTTTTTATGTGCTATGTGAAGGATATATCCCCTAGTCATTTCTTTTTTCTTCTCTTAAGGATGTCCAGTTAGTGAAACTTTAGCATTTTTAACTACAGGGTTGCATGTATTAATGAGTAGGAAAACATCAGCATACTGAAGAAGTATGGTAGAGGGAAGAGGGAAGAAGAAGGTGAGTTCATCTTTGATGAGGAAAAATACATAAGACATAGAATGTCCATCAGGCAGCTGAAGCTGGTTCCTAGTCCTCTTCCTCTCACCCTTTACTTTAAGTGGATGCCCCTAGGATATTACACAGTGGTTTGTTTGCAAGGATGTTCCACAAAGTCAAATTGTGATCTCCATTCCTCACATGGCATTTGTGCATTCGGGATTATCTTCCTTAATGTAGCATACTCCCTGACTGGGATGGGAGAAAGTGTGGTCCCCAGAATTTAGGATATTTGCTACAAACTAATTTTAACATAGTCTAAATAAAACATAGGTAGAAGGGGTGTGGATAAGCACTCTCTGTCCAGGGGTCTTAGAATATGTGCACTATACCACCCTGGCAGGTCCTATACCACCCCGTGCTCTACTCTTAGTGCTGTGGGATATTATGAGCTGTTCATCCTTTGCTCAGAGTGAGTGAGACAGGGAACAAGCCAAGCCCAGAGCACAGGGAGCATCCCTGAGGCTTGGCAGTGCCAATCTCTGCTGCTCATGAGGGGCTGTCCTTAGCAGACCTTAAGGGAGGTGCAGCCTCTGGCCTCAGGGCCTGTGTGAGGGCCGGTGCTCTCTCCAGGGAAGGGCAGGCAGTCTGTGGATGACTGTTCTGTTCCCATTTGGCTCTTGGGCACTCAAACAAACCCCTTCTGGGGGGCCTTTTGCTAAGATATCTCTCGATCTTACCTGTGTGGCTCCTCTGATCTTGACCCTTTCCCTAGAACCTCAAGCCCCTCTTTCTTCTTTCCCTTCTCCCCTCCAGCTTAGCTGGAATATTCTAGTTTTGGTAACTGGTACAATCTGTTAACTGGGTTTAGGATTCTGGAAACCAAACCATAAGCATCTTTGATTTTTGACCAGACTCCTGCCCCAAGGCAGGAGATACAGAGTTGAAAGCTGTTTGAATAGGCAAATTGGCAGGAGAGAAAGCAAGCTCTTAATATTCCACAATATTATATTCTACCTTACAAAACTGTAAATATCATTCTGATATAAATGTATATTAGAACAGGTATCTATATATAATATTATAGAGTCAAGGATAAATAATTTGGCTTAAATTGTGTTTTGGATCATTATCACCTCTGCTTTTAACTCACTGAGAAATATTTGTGTGTTTCCTTAAATATAAGGAAAGAATCTGATTTTTATTTTTTATATGGTTCTACCATGTTTCAGATTTACTTTGTAAGTAGGCAATGCAAAGGGAGAGATGGGCTGATAATCTCCTATATTACATTTTGTAATGCAGAAAATTTCTCTTACAATTTTTAGGGTGATTTTGATTGGTAGACCTAAACAGACCTAGTTTTGAAGATGCTGGGCATTTGAATCTCAGAGATTTATGTGTCTGAGAAACTCTGGCCTTCTTTAGTCACTCTGAAAATGTGTGTTGAGTAAGAGAGAGAGAGATTTTCTGTGTGATGAGATTTTCTGTATATTTTCTGCAGAGGGAAAATATTATAGTTGCTTAGAAGAGAAAAATCCATGAATACATTTAACAAATGTGCATTCCCCACCTGTGAAATAAATCATGCTATTTAGTAAACTACCACCAAATACATCTCAATATGTTAAAATATGAAAACTAATGACTATTCATGAAAATTGAAAGTAAAATATTTTGAGCAAAAGATCTATAAGGAAAAGATTTCATTTAACTTTAATAAATGGGATTTGGAAGATGAGTTATGTTCTTATTCACTTTCTTGCATTTATAAAATAATAGGCTTATGAATCTTCTTTTGCCTGACAGGGTCAAGTAGCACACAGATTTTCTTTCCTCTTTATTTCAACTATTCAGATGCAACATCTGAGGTTCACTTAAGTTGTCCTGGCTGCTTTGATGGAGAGAGTTATATCTTATGTGTGCCGGAACCATGAGAATTATAATACCTTTAACAACAGCATTCCAGAATTTGTCCCCAATGAGTCTTCAAAATACTCTCCCTTGGGAGACTTAAATATACTATATGTTTGAGGTCATTTTTTTTTTCTTGAGGCCAAGCCGTTGATTTTGAACTATGCCATTTACACTATAGTTGCTTTTTAAAAAGTGGTCATCTTTAGTCACATAATAAAACCATCGCCACAAAAAGTTATCTAAAACAGAGACATGAAAGTTCCTTTGTTTTAAACTACAGTGAAAAAGAAAAAAAAATATTTCTCTTCAGAAAAGATTATCCCAGTAGTTATCCAAAGCCAGCATTGAAAATGTAACATAGGAATTATAATGATTCAGAAGAGAGTCACAACATTTGCAGTGACAGTATATTAAAAAATCCAACCACATCATTAATTGCTGGATACAATTGCTAAGTAAGAGAGAGGAAGATTGTTATTACTATTATTATTGAAGAAGTACCCTTTAATTATTACGACTCAGTGTTTTCAAGCCATATTTCATCCCATTCCTGGAAAGTAGATACAGCATCAAAGCAATTCTGCTGATCCTGCAGGGAATGCAGAATGTTGCAATACTATAGTATTGATTTTTTTTTTCAAGATCCCATGCATAACCTTGTAGTGGTTTTATTTTAGATAGAAAAGATGTGAATATTCACTCTCCTTCCGCATGTAAACACCCTTCCTCCCTATCTCTGAGGTGGTCTTTACTCCCTTGTTTAGATCAAATTCATTCTTGTTACTTTGCAATATTTTGTGCAGCTCATCATTTTATTTTTTTCTGGACTAGTTGGGAAGCAGGTTCTGCTTCTTACCAGCTTCAAGCCTTCCTACAGCCATCTCTGTTTGCATCTCTGTGAAAAGATAATTAGTCTTCTTAATTTTTCCTATAAAGAAACCAGTGTCATTAGTATATGACACGACACCTTGGGGTCTGCACTGTATTTTACCATTCCCTGAAGGCTCTCTGAGTCTGACTACTTCATAGGTGTGTTCTTAGCCTCTAACTCATTGTCCCTCAATTCTGACTGTATTCTTATGATAATTGGCTTAGGGAAGTCGCTGCTTGGTATCTATCTTTCCATTCTTTGATTTACACTTAATTCTAACTAGGGTGCTATCTGGATTTTCGTGGTACATAGACTTAGACCTTGAGATTGTGTTTATTTTCAAAATTTGATTGGGTTTTTTTGTTCCTAGCAATTTTAAGATTGCAGTAAAGAATATACTTTGATGACAGGGGGTAGGAAAAAAGTATAATGACTATGAAATACGAGTTATATTTTGAGCCTATAGTGGTTTTAAAAATCATAAAGTATCTGACGTCATTGTTAAATCGAGGAAATCTCTAACATTTAAATGATATGATTCATTCAATAAGTAGGATATTTTTAAATACTAAGCATCTTGCTATTAGTTTGATCCACAACTATACAGAACATTAAATTCTAGATAAAATCAATATTCCAATGTACTGAATCTGAGGACTCTTTCTTAATATAAGAATTTTCCGACTGGGTATTCTCTCAGAAGTTGTAGTGCATTTTGAAGTTCTCTTTTTCTTTTTTCCAATTTCACTTAAGTGCATAAAATCTATCTAATTAATCATCCCACACTATCTCCTGTACTGTAAAGTGAGCATGATAAATGATAATAATTGCCAATGGACGGTCTTATAATAATTCTCAGCTTTGGGTGAATTTAGCAAGTTTGAAAATGTATCTGCCTATCCAGACTCGCTTCATTTGTTTAATTCCTTGGGAGCGAATGACTGGGGATGGTTTTTTAGCAGGCTGATAAATCTGGGCACCTGCTTACAAGTGTCAAGTCATGGGTCCTGGGTACCACGCGATTTGTGTTAAAGTTTATTATACTAAAAAGTAAGAACTGCTACGAGTTAAGAATTGAATTCTCCAATAATACCTACTTAAAGTAAATTAGTTATAGAATTAGTTTTAAAATAGATTATTTGGTGCCTCGGGCTTTAATTAAATGAAGTGAAGGGCCCTGTTCAGCAGCAGTGAAATAGAATGTGCGCAGTGATGTGGGAGCGTGTAGGAAGGGAGCTACACCTCCTTCACGCTGCGTCTTCTGGCTGTGCAAACCATGCTTCGTGGTGGTCGCACCACCACAGGTGAGCAACGCTCTTTAAACAAGATCTGTGAATTTTAGTGATGCTTCCTTTGACTATGTTTCACTGAAGTTGTGTTAGAACTTCCAATTAAAATTTTAAAATGAAGGAGAAAACTAAAGGTTGAAAGTTTGTTCTGCCACCAGCGTCTTATAGTGAGCATTTTGGGGAGACTTTGTAGTTTTATGAATTTCAAGTGCAGTTGCCCTGCTTTTCTCTCATTTCAGTTTCTTTCTCATTGTTCATCTTTCCCAGTGCTTTTCGCTGTTTTGAAGGGTTGTTTCTCCCTAATTTTCATGTTTTAAGACCGTTTAAGACCGTTTTCTTAATTTATTATAGACCTGGACAGTGATGAATCTGTATGAAGAGTAATGGGAGAGTTATTCTTAGAGACACACAGAGCGTTAGCCTAGGGCTTTGAAACTTTTTGTTGTTGCCCCCAGAAATTGCCAAGGAACCTGACGTCATGAGAATGAACTGGCTGGTGCAGCTAAATTAGCCTCCTTCATTTTAAGCTTCTTCAGGGTGAGATCACTTCTGTCTTAATAATACATTAAACTTTGCAGTGATGCCACAGTGGTGGTACAGGGTGAATGGGCTAGTTCTTGCTTCCAGTATTTCTTTTTGCTGTTTCCTCTCTTGCAGGGTGTCACTAATGAGCCAACAAGTGAGCTCGAGGTGTTTGAAGTCAGATATTCATCTCCATTGTCTATATTACATCCAACTTAAGATATGCTAGAAATTCCTGAGTTCCTGAGATGTGTTTAACATCCCTGAAAAACAAAATCTTAAGCTATCTAGTTACTAGAAGAGTGCTTAATTTTTATAATGATTTTCTCTTGAACCCCTGTACTGACAGAGACATTGAGTGGAAACACGTGCTGAAGTTGAGATGCAGAAGTCTGGTTTCCTAAGCATGGTCACAGGGGAAGGAGGGGCCACCCTAGCTGCTGCAGCCTGAGGCAGAGCTGCCCAGAGAGCCCAACCTCAATCCGCTGCATCTCAGCCAATGCGCAGATGTGTGAGTGAAAGTAAATGATCATTATTTAAAAGCACTGAGATTTGTTATGCAGCAATAACAAATGAGTGAAGTTAGCTATTATTACTAGTCTATCTTCAGAGAAAAAATGTGTTATTTGGTGAACAAGGAGTTATTAGGTAGGCTCCTTGAGCTAGGAACAAGGTGGTGGTTGTGAGTGATGCTCAGCCCCCAGCCCCAGTTCCCTTACAATCCAAGCCCTGAGATTCCTAACACTTTGGCAGCTGACAAGCCAGTTCCCCAGGCTGTGTCCTCTTCCCAGTGTCCTGCAATCAACTCCATCCCTGTGGCTGTCACTTTCTAGTGATTCCAAGGATCTTGGCAAAAACAGTCATGAAAAATAGAAATGGGAGGGTACTTATAGTGTATTATGCCTCCACTTTCTTTTTTAGTATTTCTTCTAAACCACAGTTCTGCTCCAGTGGATGTTTTGGGCCTGAGAGTCAAGGCATTACATTCTTGAAACCTTTTCAGCACGTAGTTGGGTTTCTTTGTGCTGCTGCTTCTCTAACTCCAGTGGCCTAATAATACTTACCACCACCCAACTCAGGGAGCTGAAGGGGATTAATGAGACAGTGTTTGCAAAGCACTCCGAGGCTCTCCAAGGAAAAGGCATGGTAGTCATATAAATGTGGATATCTGGAGTTGGCACTCATTTGTCCCTGTGTATCTATGTCAGATAGTTTGGTATCTCGGAGGCAATAATTTGGAAAGCACAACCTCTTGCCCTTCTCTTAGTAAAGGACAGCGTTTTGCTTGGAGCTGAGATATTATTTCCACCCTTTTGGCCTTGCCAAGCGTTTTAACGATCACTTGCATGCTGCTTGTCTCTAATCTGCAGAGAGATGCTGTCGGTACAAACTGTACTGTGAGACTGTGAGAAAATTACACCCCAACCCACGTGGAAGCCCTGGTTTTGGTTCCAGGATGTCTGTTGGGACTGCTGTTAAGAATATGTGTCTAAAGACGGAGCTCATTCTAATTCTTGGTGCACAAGTGAGTTAATAAGTGTGTGCATTGAGACCAAGAGCTGATGTATCAAAGATGTGGCTCTCTATCACCTCAGGGGTGTTCTTAATAGTGGTGCTAGTTTTTTTTCCCCTTTCATTTTCGTCAAAATGTATCAAGGGCTGTCATTGCTTCTCAAAGAAAGCACTTATTAATATGTATAAGGTAAGACTGTTCCTTTCTAAGAATTAACTTTACTCACAATCATTACGTCCAACCACCATAATGCATATGGAGAAAAAAGGTAACACACACACACACACACACACTCTCACGAAACATAAACAGTAAAAGAGCACCATAGCTCTGAACTTTCCTGAGGCAGAAAATGTCATATATTAATGTAAAATAAAATGCAGCCCTTTCTTATTTTCCTCTCTGAGGTGGTAGCATTTGCTAGATAATGATATTTTTTTTTCTGTTTCTGTGTCCAGATGTGCTTCATTTTATATATTTTGAGTACACATCAGCAGGTTAATAATGGTATGTGAACACTGTTAGAGACCCATTTCAATTTCTTTTAAATGGGTAACTCCTATTTGTTTTAGGCTATGACTTATATTTTATTCGTACCTTTTTTAACAGCTAGATGGTCAGTGATTCATAACATCTGCTTTCCAGGCAGCTATATGAATTTACTATTTTTCATGAATATTATATTTTAGTTTCCCTTTTGTTGAAACTGTTAATCTTAGGAACATTTAGTCAGTCATTTATTGGGAATTTACTAAATGTACATACTTTGAGGAATACAGAAAGATTGAAGATCTGGTTTTCTTCCTGAGTCACAATTACACCAAACTATCTTTGAGTCTTTTGCTATGTGGATAGTTCTTTATATTCATTATCTCAGTGAATTCTCATAATGGCATTTTGGGTTAAGTATTAATTATTATTATTCAAAGGTACGGGTGAAGAAATGGAGGCAAAGAAAGGTTAAACCACTTGTCTAAGGGTCTCTCTTACCCTAGGGTCTGGGCTTACAACCTGCTTAGGAGGAAGACTCTGGGTTTCTTTCTTTGAGGTTGGTATTCGTTTGCTAGGGCTGCCATAACAAAGTGCCACAAATGGGGTGGCTTGACCAACAAGAATTTGTTTTCTCACAATTCAGGGGGCTAGAAGTCCGGGATTGAGGTGTCAGTAGGGTTGGTTTCTTCTGAGGCCTCTCTCCTTGGCCTGTAGGTCGTACCTTTTTTGTGCCTTCACAAAGTGTTTCCTCTATACCCATCTGTGTCTGAATTTCCTTTGGTTATGATGCCAGCCATATTGGATTAGGGCCCACCTTAATGACTTAATTGCCTCTTTAAGACCCTAGCTCCAAATACAGTCACATTCTGAGGTATTAGGGGTTAAGATTTCAACATACGAATTTTGGGGGACACAATTTAGCCCATAAAGATGAGTTTTTACAGATTTGTGTCTGTTCTTTACTTACCTCAGCCCAGGCACAAGGGACTCTTCTAGACTGGGACGGGTGAGGAGACCTCTTTGTGCTTTTGGGGATCCTGACCTTTGAAAACACAGTGTCCAGGAAGAGACTTGGAGACAACTTCCTTATTCCCTGAAATCTTTTCAGCCAGGCCTTGTGGGAAGGGGTGCGTGAAGGCCCATTTCAAATGGCATTCGTAATAATGACCCGGAGGAGAGGGCTCCAATCTTCGTCTCATTTCCTTTTTCATTATTATTTTTATTTGTGCATTAACTAGAATAAAGCATAACAACATACAAATTAGAACCATAAGGAACCAGCATTTAATTTATTTCCTTGCTTTCATTGCTTGTTGGGGTCTCGAAGACTTCTTTGTTGGGTTGATGATGTACAGTGGAGAGAGGCTGGGACTGGGCTTTGGGTGGTCTACGTTTTGATACCATCACTGTCACTAAGAAGCTGGGTAATCTCAGACAACTCACTTGTATTTTCCTTGCTTTATTGTTCAAACTGCAGAAATGAGATTGGTAATCTCTACCCCACAGATATGAGACCTGCTGCTGAGTATTCTGATGGAGATGAAATGAAGTAACAAATGGGAAGATACTTTTCAGCTGTAACATCAGAGTACAGCTCAAATGTAAGTTCTCTTACAAAATGTTGTATCAGGGCTACAGAAGCTTTGTGTCTCTTTCCTAGTCTACCTCTATAGATTCAAGATTCAGGTTTGAGCACAGAAGTGAGGTTAGCATAAAGCCAGGTAAGTCCTTGGGATTGAGATGAAGATAAACATTAGTGTTGTAAAACTGCCAGTGTTTCCCGTGTTCAGGTTATGTGTGTGGCATCAAAGAGCCTTGTTCTCTAGGCAGTTATTAATACATCCCCGTTTGCATAGCTCAGAACATTTTGACCAGCTTCTGGACCCTATATTTGAGCAATACATTTCTATCATTTCTATCTGGACACATAAATTGAGTTCTTTTCCCCATTCATTGGTTTTTTTTGTTTGTTTGTTTTGTTTTTTAGCACAAATTCCCACCTTAATTTCTTAATTTCTTTCTGCTCCTATTCAGGGCTGGTAGGGTAGGGAGGGGGTTACAGGCCTTTTCCATCTTCCCAGTCTCTCCTCCTCCTCCCTGGTTAGAGGTCAGATCTCTTTTCCTCCTTTATCTGCTTTTCTGTGTCAGCTGCTAGCAGGTCTGTCCTTCCAGAGAAGGTGTTAATATAACCCTGCCAATTTTATCAGTTTACTAAATGGTCATTCAGGAAAAGCCTTGGCAGGCTCCTTGACAGAGAAGCCTTCACTGACACTGAGTGGATTTCAAAATTGAGTCTCTGCGTTGTGGTGCCAAATACCTAGCTGTGTGAGAAGACCCCTCTTGTTCTCTTTCTTTCTGTCCTAACCAGGAGTTGTTACTTTGGCCCAAGGTCCCTCCCAGAGATGCATTCAGAGTGGAACAGTCTGGGGATTCTAGGTATTTCTGGCATAGCATTAAAAGCCTGGGCTGTGCCCTGTTGGGATTTTGCCGGGTTCCAGAAGTGCATGGGGCGCCAGGGAAGCTCCAGAACTTAGGGCAGCCTCTGCTCTTCTCTAGCTCCGCCTTGGTTTTCTAGTGCAGACACTTCACTAATCTAGGACAAGCAAAGTCCCTGACCTTGCAGGGGCTTTCCTCTTTGAGGCCAACATGAGACTTTTAGAAATGTCCAAATTGAGGTGAAACCCTGCCACTCTGGTCTGGTCTTCCTTCTTTTTCAGACACCTAAAGTAGTATATTAGGAATTTTTGAGGGTCAAGGGATGACATGACAATTGCTCTGATCAGTTGGTCAAACTTTTATTGATGTGGTATGTGGTGAAATGGGCAGCTCTTTAGGTTCTCCAACCATGGCAGTTTTCAAATTGCCTCCATGACCCCTGCTTTCTGGTGGCGTGCATGTGTCCCCCTCCTCCCCCAAAATATTTCAAGGTTTGAGGTGAAACATGAGAAGCACAATCATTTTCTCAACTTCAAAATAATGATGTCAAATGATTACTTGGGTTAGAGTTTCTCAGTGTCTAAAGACCCATAAATTTATCCATTTGAGGAACTGAGGCCACCAGAGAACATGTCTGGTGGTTTGTAAATTCAACATTCCTATGATGATCAGTAATTCATTTATGACTTCTCCCCTTGGGCACACCACGGTAGAGAAACGATTACTCAACGGGTGAGATATTTAATATTCTTCGCTCTCAAGTGTCAACGGCATAGCATTGTCTGTGGTCTCCTGTTCCAGAACTTCTTCATTTAGTTGAAAGAGAAAGCTACCCGCCTACTACTGAGTACACAGTGGGATAGATCCCCATGCCTGGGCCCTCATCCCTGAATCAGGTGGAGAGAAATATTTCCTCTGATGGAAAGGCTTTGAAATAAATGGTAAAGGGACCCAAAGAGTAAGGTTTTCTTTTCATGCTTTGTGGAAACTTTTTTTGGTGTTTATTTCAAAGACTTAAGTGTACTTTGGGGGGGGCCCTAATCATCATAAGCCCTGGGAATTTACTTCTCTGCAGCTGCTCCCCCTCCCCAAGCAGCCCTGCATGGAGCAAAATAATTGTCTGTTTCTGCAAGCAGCCTCCTGTGCAGATGGAGCCTGATTAGCATGTGCGCTTGCAGCAGTCCACTGCTCTAACCACATTTGGAAATCCAGCCACTGAGAGAGATGTGCGCTTGACATTCATTAACATTCTTTGGCTCCCTGGGAAATACACATAATAGGGTAAAATTGCCATTAAGGAGAGCAACACTTGAGGGAAATATCTACTCAATAAAGACAGAGATTCTTCTCATCAACAGCTGAGGAAAAATCCAGTTGCCATAAAGGGTAAAAGAGACATCCTCTTAATATGAGTGGAGATGACCAGAGTTCAGCAGGTTTGCAGCTCTAATGAGTCCCATCGTCCTGCACTGGATGGCGACTGGCTTATTGGTATGCAGATGTTTCTCGGGCAAATTTTGGTCTCAGCAGATCCTAGAAACAGCTTAATGATTTCTATCCCCAGGGTTGTCTGTATTAACCTTAAGAAAAGTCATATACGGAAGGAGCAACTCTTAGCAGTGACATGGAGCCCCTAAGTAAAAATATTTTTTTTTCCTGGGTTGGAAGAATAATATCCTTGTGTATTCTCTTTACTTGGACCTGGGAGTTCTTAGTGGAATGTGAAGTAACCTATGCTGTAGGTAATTTCTTCATGAGACCTGGATTCACTTTTACATCCCTAGGGTAATTTGATTTGACTCTTTGGTCTTCATAATCCTTTGAATTTAAATCATACTCTAGTAACACTATAGGATTGGGTGTTATATGTGCTGAAACTGATAAAAGGAGTTATTATTAACATTTAGAAATACTGTCCAAAGAACAGCACTAAAGGTGTTTAAACCAATCTAGGTTCCTGGGCATTTAAATAGTCGCTTTGAAGAGACTTGAAATGATACCTCAGTTAATTCCTTATTATTGACATGGAGTCAGGTGTAGGTCCACGACACAAAAAATCTTAAAACCCATTTTACTTTGTCCTTTCTTGACCAATGAAATGCTCCATTTGGTAGTTCTTGCAACTACTGTCCTTGACAATTGGCAGGGAGGAACAAGGCTCCTTGCTGAGTCTGTGTCTTGCATAAAATTATTGACATATTGAATAAGTTATCTAAAGCAGCAGGTTTCTTAATGTCAAGTTGAGCAGTTTTAAATTCCTTCCTGAGATGTAACACCAATTTGTGCACATACTATTTTGATTATTTTATCTCCAAATGGTCTTAATTTGATGTCAGACATCTGTACTGTATTTCAATTTTGTTGGAAGCAGCACCCTGTGCTCCTTATTAATAACAACAATACCTTGCATTGTATAGCAGTTTATAATTTGCAATGCATTTTTCATATATTTTCTAACTTAATCCTCACAATGTGCTCCTGTAATAGGTGATTTTACCCTCATTGTTTTAGATGAGGAAACTGAGGCTCAGGAAATATATTGCTGAAGTCTTCATAACAATTTATTTATTAATAGCAAAACTGGAATTTGAACTTGAAGCTATGAGCCCTTTCTGTAATATGAGCTGTGGACATTCTTTTATTATCAACATTAATTTGTTGAAGCAAAATCTTAGATATTCCTTTAAATCTCTGTAGCTAGATTTGGCTGCAGTGAGCACAGTTTTGCATGTTTGCTGAACATGCAGATATACTGAGGTAGTAAAGAGCTTTTTTTTTTTTTTCCAAATGATTATCACAAGGAAGCTGTTCTTTAATGGGCTGTAATGCTAATACTACACAGACTTGGATGGCTTAGCTCTTAAATACTCACACTTGTGCCCTTCTCTTTTGATATTTGATGATGTTAAGAATGTGTTTCCTCTTCAGGTCCAAGACATGACTTGTGCTGTACTGAAAAATAGTTGTTGTCAAAATATTGTAAATGCTATTTTTATTGGCTATCACTTTTTAGGAGCAATCTACAGACAAAATATTGAATGTTCATTTATAGTTTACAGAGCAGAACGTGAATGATATAAACCCTGCAGTGTGAAAGTAATGGTAGAGTTGACAGAAGGCAGGAGCTGGGGATGGATGGTGGGGGGTGATGTGAGGTTTAGGATGAGGCTCTAGTTTCTTCATTAAACATAGTAGAAACTCAAGAGAAAGAGTTAAAAGTTGATGGAACAATGCGTGGTGGGTTAGCTATATTACTTAAAGTTATAAAATTAAGCAGCAGAAGGACTAAACATAGTATGTCTAATAGACATACTATGGTGGGGAGGGAAAGGGGAGAAAGTATAATTGAGGTAATTTCTCAGCTTTCCTATCTCTGAGTCAAAAGTTAATGTCTACAGGTGAGAAATCATGAAAGAGACCTTGGACATATTTATGACCACCGACTAAACTGCGACTCCAAAAGGTAGTGGAACTCAAAATAAAAAGTAAGGCAAAATACTTTCCTTTTTTCATAATATTCTATACAATTTGATTTTTAAATAATGTACATACAACACATTTTAAATTTCAATCAATGGAGAACTTCACTGTTGTGTTTCTACCATAGACTGGTTGATGTATCTGCCTAAAAGCTATAGCAACTGTTCGACTGACATGTGGACAAGGCAGACCAGACTTTTAATAGACTGGTGAGCAACCCCACGTGAACTCAGTGGAGCCTCCAGCCATCAGATGCTGGCCTGAGCCATGTGGTGGCAACAATGTGGCACATCCACAGCCTGGGCCAGGCACCAATAGATCACTTGTTAATTGTTATTTCACCAATAACTGGCTGTGTTACTGGGCAAGTTTGAGGCCTCAGTCTCTTACTGTATAAAAAGTAAGGGTTCACTTCTAGGCTCCCTCCTAACTTTGGTTTTCTGTTTTCCTATAATTCTTCATGTTATTTTTATTAGTAAGATGGGCATAGTTGTAAATCTTTTGAACCCGGTGTCATGACCTTGGCTAGATGATCTAAGAGGCTACTTTAGAATAAGATGTTCTCTCTAGGAACGATCTTTGTGTTACCCAACAGCCATCAATCGTGGTTATGTCCTGAATAGTGTTAATCTGACTTAAGAATGTGTTAGTTTATCGCTAATAGATTTCTTAATTAAATTACTGAAATGGTTCAAAAGAGTTCAAGCTTTTGGGAATAAGATTCAAAGCACATTCTTTTCCATCAGTTTTTACAATTTGAGCTATTATTACTTATTTTTAGGTGTTTTCTGACTATGTTGTCAACTTTCCTTAAAGCAAGCAGGAAGTTAAACTTTACAGAGAGTTAAGTTTTATTGCTTGATCACTTCTAACAAAGCAACTTCACTTTACCCTATATTTGAATGGACTGAATCACATTTTCCTCAAACTTTTTTACTTGTCATATTATCATGATTTTGGTTAGGAGATATTCAGTAATAAATTTAGTATGTAAGAAGGAGAAAAAATTAGTTAACATTTTTCCACATTCTTTCTTTGCTTCTAGGTAATCAGGTAATCAAGTCTTAGATCAATTCTTTAAGAGTTTGAATTAAGGTGAGGTGAGGAAAACAAAGCCAAATAAGAAGGATATTATGTATTTCAGGAGACCTTTTTCCCCCTCAAATTTACTCTGGACTTTTGAAGTTTCATTAGGTTTGTACAGTTGCTTACTGCAGTGACTTGGAAGATAGAAGCTAGCCAGGGAACCCTTTTAGAAAATAAAAGACTGCATTGCCTACTGTTTTGACTGCTACTCAGATAGCTGAAAACCATCCTGCTCATCACTGGGTGATGTTGGTTCCATTCCAACAATTTCCGTTGATAGGCATTGTGTACATTGTTTAACTGTTCTTTTCTTGGTGTTTTGTCTCCCTTGATACTTAGCTTCCAGGGAGCCAACTACTTATAGATCTTCAGGCTGAAATGTCCACTAGGGCTAGAGTATGGGAGGCTGAGTAGAGAGCCCCAAACCACTCAGAGTATGGGGCTGAGGAAGACAGAGGTCAAGTCAGGAGGAGGCTGGGCAAGGCACAAACATGGTTCCCGGGAGAGGGGTTGAGAATAGATTAATGTGAAGGAGGGGATAAGAATTAGTACAAATGACTGTGCTAAGCTATTTATAAACAGTAACACAGTAACATTTTAAGGTAGATATTAAAAGTGATAAACCTTCATCTGGGGAGGTTAAGATCTGGGCCAGTATTTGACCAAGGTCACATAGTAAATTTTGGTGCCAATATTTGAACTCAGTTCTGTCTGAATGCAAAGCTATTAATTCTATTTTATCATTCGGTTCCCCTATTAGTGACAGGCAGCTGGGTGTTTAGTAAAACGTTCCTCTCTACAAAGAGGGAAGTTGCAAATATGAGCTGTTTTCTCCCCAAAGACATGAGATCTCAGTCATGTTTACCTGGCTGTGTGCACAAGCGGCAGCAGCCTCCACTTGCAAGCAGGAAACATAGTCTGGGTTGAAAAGGCCTGGAGAATGGAGGGAGTGGGGGAGGGACAACAGCAGTTCGCTTTTACTCCCTTGCAAAGCTTCTCTTTACAGCACAAGAAGTACTTGCTTCTCTGGAGACTAAGTTAAGGAGGCTTTGTTCCTATTTTCTTCTTCTTTTTTTTTTTTTTTTTTTTTAGTGAAATGAAAATATCCCATTAAAAAAAATTCTTCATTTCAAACTGTTGAATGCCATGATACTTAATTTCAGCTTGTTAAATTTAGGGTCTTGAAACAAAATCCCACACATAAATGTTCTCTGGGCCCATGGCATTTCCATTTGATTGTGAATTGGATTAATTTTTATTTATCTTAAGCTCTTGCCTCTCATTCCTTTTTGTTTTGAGATACTTAAGCAAATGTTGACAGTTATGGTTGGCTTAATAAGCTGCCTCAGTTATGTAAATGATTTCTGTTAGTTCTGTTATTGCTAGTTGAAGATAGCTTTAAGTTTTCTGGCATATGTTTGGAACTTGCTAGTAAAACATTCCTGATACCTTTTAAAATTCTTTTGCTTCTTCAGGCATCAAGTTGACCTTTTTTTCTGGTTCCCTTTAGCCTTACACTTCCTTTTTGAATCTACTGTTTGCTTGACATGAAAAATGAACTTATACAATTATAGACCCAGTGGCCTTTTCTCGGTCCTCATTCCTCTTGGCCGTTCTGCTGCAGTTGACACTGCCGCCTCTCCCTCTTTCTTGAAATGTCCTTCTCCTTTGGCTTTCATAACACCTTATTTTCCTAGTTCTTTCTCTTCCCCCTGCTCTTTCTGCTCTTCATCTTCTCCATAATCTTTACTATAGACCAGTGCTTTCTAATTTTTTTGTTTCACACTGTGATACTTGTAGGTGTTAATAATCGTGCGGCCTATGAGGGTTTCCAGATGAGGCTTCTCAAGTCTGAAGGTGCCTGGACTGTGGCCTGAGGACATCATTCTCTTGGCACCCCTGTAAGCTACTGGGACACAGCAGAGTGCCTCTGCATGCTGATTGGGAGTTTTGTCACATGCATTGTGGGGAGCTGTATTACTCACCTCCAGATCATAGTAGATACATGAGAATAGAATCAAGGGACAACCAAATAGTGGGAAAAACTGGATTCCAGGTGATGAAGTACCAGAGATAGGAATGGGTAGAAAGTCCAGAAAGTTTAAAGAGAAGTCAAGATGAGGGCATTTAACAGTTATGAGGAACAGTAAGGATTCAAACACCAGGAGTTGTAACAAAGGCCTAGGAATGTGTGTGCCAGCTGTCATGTATCAGGAACAGAGATTAGTAGCACAATCTCTCAGTCGAGCTTGACTGGAGCCCAGGGAGACACCAAGACATGGCTGAGCACCAGCAATCAGAGCCCAGGTGACCACCCCTGGAGAATCAGCGTAACCACAGGTTTCTATGATAGCTGTTCTGAGCTGTGGAAGAGAGCAGGGATGACAGACAATGGAAGCGATCACTTTGAATACAGGTGAGATTCATTCTGGATAAAACAAACTCAAGGTGACTGGCTGCAGCTAGGCCAGGAAACTCCTTTTTCATCACATTACCTCTTAGGGATATTATTTACTTCTAACTCTAAGGTGATGGTTTCCTGTCCTGCCTTTTTACCTAAACTTTGGTTGGATAGAAACTGAACTAGAGACCTTGTCACCTTAAACTCATACCTTTCCTGTATGAGCACTGGCTCCACATCCTACTTCTTGGTTTCTTCATTCACCTCTTAGGCTCACAATCTTTGTTCCTCATTGTCATTCCATCATTTTCTGAAGGGTGTCTCATACTCGTCCCCTTCTCTCTAGCTCAGACCCACCTCCCTTATACCCACATCTCTTCACACTTGCTTCCTCTGTGTCCTTGCTGCCTCCAGCCCCTCTTTCTCTAAAGCATCCTGCACTCTTATTTCCTCACTAGTCTTCAGTAAACTCAGGTTTCATTATCTCACTCCTCCAATCAAAAGTGGATTCTAGAGTTGCCCATGTCCCTGCTTTTCAAGTAAACACATCTCTGTTTCAGCAGGCCTTGCTAATCTAGCCTTATGTAACCTACCCAGCCATGTGATGCTCAGTCTTTTCACTGGCTTGTGTGTACATTCACCCTCTCACTCACCAACCCACCAGAAGAACAGCCCCCCAAAGGTGTCTATGTCCTAATCCCCATAATTTGTGAATATGTTACGTGGCAAGTGGGAATTAAGGTTACTGACTTTAGGGTAGGGAGATTAGCCTGGATTATCCAGGTGGGTCTGACATAATCACAAGGGCCTTTAAAAGTGGAAGAGGGAGGCTGAAGAGAGTCAGAGAGGGAGATGTGATGATGGAAACAGGGATGCAATGCCAGAGGGACTGGCTTTAAAGATGGTGGAAGAGAGCTACCAGCCAAGGAATATAGGCAGCCTCTAGAAGCTGGGCAACAAGCAGATCCAACTCAGAGCCTACAGAAAAGAAAGAAGCCCTGCCAACACTTTGATTTTAACCTGCACCAGACTTCTGGCCTACAGGATTATAAAATAATAAGTTTGTGTTGTTTTGAGTTTATGGTAATTTGTTACAACAGCAATAGAAAGTCAATCTACCACCCACCCCTAAAATAATTACTGAGTACTCCTTTGGAGTACTATTCTCACAGTCAGAGGAATTTACACGGGGAGACAAACAGGAAGAGACTTCTATTGACCTAATTCTTGTTCAATTTGATTCATTTATTCACTCATTTAACTCAGTATTTGGTAAGTACCTACTATGTGCCAGGCACTGTTTTAGGTGCTGCTGACAGGTAAAATCTTCTCTCCTGCAACTTATGAACTAGGTGAAGACACACAATAAACATAAAAAGTATGAAAATGTCAGTGGGAGTGAGGAATGTGCTGTGAGGAAAAGTAAAATAGGTTGTTACCAGTAAGACAGAAGGGAGTAGCTATTTTGGACAGGGTGGTCAGCAAAGGCCTCTCTGGAGATGTAATATTTCGAAAATGTGGAAGAATAGCTCTAATTATGAACAGATTAAGTTTCTGGAATGAATATGTGCTTTGTGAATTTCTACCCTTGTGAGCTTCGTCATTTTAGATGAGCTGACAGTTTTGGTGTGGGGCATGTCGGGATGAGAGATCCTAGTTTTCCCCACCTCCTGCTACAACCAGAAACATTTCTGGAGTTTGATTTAGAGTGCTGTAACTCAATCTTATTACTTCTAATGAAAAGCGTTCCTTAGGTGGCTTTCTTTTTAACACCTTTGGCGGAGTCCTGAGCAGATTATGAGAATGCCTTCATCTGCAACCCCATTCTTCATGCAGTCACCTGGGAATTATCCTATGGAATTTAACTCAGTTTCTTGTTTTGACAACAAACATTGTTGGAAGAGCCACGAGCACGTGATTTTCTGTACTCAGTCATAATTAATAATGATATTAATCTACTGTGAATTCCTTAAAGTTGGTCTTTGGGCCAAAAATTTCATGTTATGATGAAGTATATTGTATAATGGAAGATCTTGAGCACAGATGCCTTTTATTAAAATTGGTTTTTATAGTTAAAGGACCTTTTATAAAAGGAGAAGGGTTGACTTCAAAATTATCTATGCTGTATTGACTTTATGGCACCCTGAGGTACACTTCAAATGCAAATGTGGGTGTTTATTAAGCAGAAACTGTTTCAAAACTATTATGCTCTGCCATATTAATGCAGGTAGAAATTTTAAAGCTTCCTGCCTTTATAATTTTTTTCTATTACTTTTTTGGAGGTGGGGATATTGACCATAGAATATGTATGGGTCAAGCTACATACTAGAAAATCTCTCAATGAAATGTATTTATATTTAAAAGTAGTGATTTGCTTTGGCCCCCTGGGCATTCTGGTATAGGAGAACACTCCCCCTAATGCTCCCACACACACCCACGGTGCAGGCATGTTTCTACAACTAAGTTTCTATTTCAATAACTAAAATATTGTGCAATAGGTGAAACAACCAACCAAACAACCAACCATGTGTGTAATCAACTATCTCTTCCCAATGCACACAGCAAATATTTATAGAACCAGAGGAATTTCAACTCTGATTCTTCCTGCTTTTCAATTTCATTCTTACTGCTTCATGTGGATACAGCAATGTTTTAACTAGACCTAGGCAAACCATTTGGTCATTGGTTTAATATTTACTTTTAATGTGTCTCAGCATGCATATAATTAAATAGATAGGGTACGTTTGCTAGTTTACAATTAGAGCAATGCTGAGGTAAGCAGAAACTATTACAGGCATACACGAGTGGATTGCATATTTAGTATGCAGATTTATACCTTAATGAAGACAGAGTACTCACCCACTTAGGACGATATGAAAGATGAGTCATCTGGAGCTGCACCCCTCCTTGATGCCCTGGGGTGCATGGGTCACGAGCCATCATCACTTCAACTAACATGGCCATGTCATTTTTGGGCATGCCAGATTATTCTGACTTGGAAGCATCACAGTGCTGTTGTAGGCATTCATTTGAGTGCACTGCAGCAGACCTGGATGTTGCTTTGATGCTGGGTAAAACACCTTTTTGCCTGCCTGCCTAACAATTCCATAGTAAGAGGTTTCATTTCTTCTTTTGTTTTAAAGACATGTAACTATATAAAGTAGTATTCACTTGTACTTACAGAGCAAGAGCTATATAAAATTACCTATGGAAAAAAATTCTAGCCATAGAAATCATATAATTCATTTGCCAGTGATTATCAGGGAATGATATGTAGAATGGTATATGGTATTTGGAAAGTATTACTTATATAACTTCTGGAAAATGGACTCACTTGGAGGCATACCCTCTCGTTCTCTCCTTTGTCTTTCTTTTACACCTCTATGCTGCATCTGTTTGTCAGATCATTGCTTTATAATCAAAATATATGTGATGTGAAACACATTTTTATGTGAGGAAATAGGAACAGAGGGACAATGAGACTAAAAAAACTGAGATAAAACCAAAAATGAGGGAGGTATACAAAATAAATGCCAGCAGTCCTCTTTCTTTGCTGGAGGAGGGCTGCAAAGTTGACTTTGAACACCATAATAACCAAAGCAAAGAGAGAATGTCTTCACGTCTTCATAGTTACTTTTTAACTCTATACTAGATATGTAAGGCCCTTTCTAGTCTTCCACGTTAAAGCAGGTAACACAGGACAGCCAGCTAAAGCTTCCTAGTCTACTTTCTGTGTAGGTGGTTTGCTGTACAGCTGGTCCCGGCACGCTGACTCTCCGATCATGCCCTAGTCTGCCTTTTGAGGATTTTCTCCCACATTCCTTTGAGATTCCATTTGAATTGATTTGTTTGCCTTTTCACTCTGTTGCTTCTGCCTTTTCACAGGCTGTCTTTCCTGCCAAAGGTGTTCTCTGTTCCCATCCTCCAAGACACAGACTAAATGCTACTTCCTCCATGAAGCCTTCCAGAATCCCCACAGCCAGAAATGATTTTTCCAACTTCTCACTCTCATTGCCTCCTTGTTTGTTTTTCTCTTAAGGCATTTAGCCCATTATGATTTCTATCATTCATATATGTACAGGTCTTATGACCCATAGTTTTTGATTAACAAATGCATGAGAAATGTTCCTCATCACCTAATTCAAAACTTTGTATATAATTGGTGCTCAATACATGCTTCCTTGAATTAATGAATGAACAGGTTTTATCAGGTAAGATTTGAGTCTCTATAAACTGCACAGGTTTGGCTTTTTTCCCAAATTGGAGTGAGCTATTCTTTTAGAGTTGCATTTGATTTTAAAAACAGAATTAGAGGACTGTAAAAATAGGCTGCAATGAGTTATTCAAGCAGTCTCAGAGTTTTTTAAGAGTGGTAATGTTCCTTTTATGATGTTTTTCATTTACAGCGTGGCCTTACAGCCAGTTCTTTTTTGAAACACAATCCCATTATTATGGCTGCCTTTTGCCTCAAACAACTTCCCATAACATTAGAGGTATAATATTGCAAAAATAGCTTCTGACAGAGAGGTTTCTAGTTTGCAGTCGGGGGGATACAGGATGTCAAATTGCTCATCATTTCTGGATCTGAAGGGAAGTAGTTTGAAGATTTTATTTTACCTATGTGGTTCCAGCAAACCATGTCATAGAAAACATATTTCCCTATATAAGACAAGGAAATGGCTCAGATAATTCTCACACTTTGCTGAAATCCAAACATGAAATAGGATTGATTTTGTTTTCTTTCATTTTTTGGATGATCCAAACAGAAAGAGTGCATGTAGGAAGAAATAAAAGGCTCATATTCATTTTGAGAGTTTGTTGTTGTTGAACTTCTAAAAAGAAATGTGGGTATGAGCCCTTGAAGATTTCCAGGTCTGGATGCTGTGGGGGGTGGGTAAATTAAGGAGTGTCAGAGAAGCTGGAGAGAAGAGTAGGTGTAAATACCAAATGCAGAGAAGACTGGAGGCCAAACCTGAAAAAAAAAGGCAAAGTCTATGTTTAAGGCCTTCTCACCTCCATCCGCGGGGGCACCTCTGCACTTTGGGCCCCTTGGCATCATCCCTTCCATTAGACTGACTTATCCTCTACCTAGTCCCCTTGGGGTCAGCTTCTCCTTGTCTTTTAGGACAGGACTACACCTTATCTGATAAACCAAATTGGATATTGTGAGAAGGTTAAATGAAAACCCAAGAACTCTTCTTTGCCTCCTGGATAAGTGTGTGTGTGTGAGTGTGTGTGAGTGTGAGTATGTGTGTGCGTGTGTATGTTTTATTCTGCTGTTGAGGTAACAGCAGGATTGGATGGAAAGAAAAGCTTTGTGATGTAGTGATACATCAGTTTATGCTCTTATTCTGCCTTGTACCTTATGTGTGCCTTTGAGCATGTTAATTATCTTCTCAGATCTCATGTCGCCCCTTATAGCTCCATCTGTAAGACTGGACAGGTGTTTTAAGGATGGAATGCGCTAATAGGAAAGAGCTGAGGACAGTACCTACCCCATAGAAGGGGCTCACCAAAACTTCTTCCTCCACTTCCCTCTGCCCTTTTAAACAGAAGCCTGATGTCTCCTGCTACCTTTCTCTTGTTGAATGGTCCAGCCTGTGGGAAGACCAACACCTTGCTTAGCCATCAGAGGGAGTACTGTTGCCTCTTAGGCATGCTGTACAAATAGCCAACTCCTCTTCACTCATATGGCTCCTTTAAAATATGTTTTCTCCACCTAGAAAGTAAAAAAAAAATCACCAGATAGCTGGAATTATTGCTGGAAAATAATGTTTATGATAATGAAACTATATATTATAATATCTATTTTTGTATGTACAAAAGATAAACTTAAATGGACAATTCTTTATAATTAGCGTTCAGTGCGCTACATGTTTCATTATTACAATAATATTGGGAATGCTGCAGGCATCTAAGAAGAAAACAGAGAGGTATGAAAAATGAATGAATAAATGAACAAATAGCCTTATCTCTCATTTGTAAAAGATGGGCAACAATTAAGCAATGGGAGTGATTGTAGTAGCACTTAGCTCCAGTCTTATCTCCTGTGCGTATAAAGAGGCTTAACTTAATAAGCTCCAAGTTGTGGGACAGCCAGCTACTTCCTTGTCATGGCGGTGGCCAAGGCACTTCATCCCTGTGGGTCTGTACTTCCTCTTTTTAGTTTCTAGGTTCAGATAATGAGAGTTTAATTTAAAAGAGAGGGACTACCCTAATAAAACAGATATGAACTGCTGTGTAACTCTCAGGTTAATTTCCCAAATTTAATTATAACCAGTTTCATATCCCCTACCCCCTGCAACCTCTATCCATTGTAGGCACCTCAAATCATCCTTGTGGCCCCTCTGTCTACATTCCTTATCCCCGCTGCAGCAATGTTCTGTGAGGCCCACTCCTGGCCCAGGCCAGCTTGGCCTTTCAAAGGAGCGTGAATCTAGGACGTAGGGCATGCCTGATGGTCTGCAGGAATGAGAAGCCAGATCTTAGAAACACCAAGGACATGTTTACCTTGAGTGGGAGAAAATACCTTCCATATTTCACCAGTAAATTATCTTCCCAGGGGTGATCCAAGGACTCTTGGCTCTTTCTCATGTTAATATGGCAAGGAACAAAACAGAGTAAATTCTTCAGGGGCTCATTCAGATGGTTAAAGCTTTTGTTCAGCTATCAAATATAAGATATTAATTCATACCTTATAGCGTGCAATTCTAATCAGCTTTTTCATTTGGTTTTTACATTCATGCATTTTAGAAGTTTGGGTATAAGTTCTTTTTAATGGAGTAGGTGAGTAGAAGGGCACATTCTTCCCTTCCTCCAACAGAGATATATACGTTTAAAGTGCACTAAAATAATTTTGATTTAATAATTTGTCTTGAAACATACAAGGATATCAACAGGTGCCAAACACAAATAATTTTGATTTTGTAACTTACCTTGAAACATATAGTGGGATACCTACAGGTGTCAAGCACAAAGGGGAAATGTGAAGTTGGAGCGGTGAGTTGGAGCTGAAGCTCGTGCCATATTGATCCCTGTGAATACTGAGCGAGGGTGCTGATGGCTGTGTGGTGAGGGGAATCTGGGCCCCAGTCCATACAGGAGTGGTATTCTGCTCCTCACATCAGTATGGATGTGCTGGGTGGCTTATGGCTGGCAGCTGTTCCACTTGGTCTTAGCATCACTATGATTGGGTGGAGCTCTTGTGCTGGTTTTCAGAAGAAGGACTAGAGAAAATGAGGGCGCGGAAGTAGCTGGAGACATAATGGCTGAGAGTTTTCTTGGCTTGAATGAAAGCATGAGTCCTCACTAAAATCAATGGAGCACATTGAGTCCTGAAGAAGATACATAAAACAGGTATTCATTTAGATATATCCCAGATAAACAGCAGACCATCAGAGCAAAAAACAGAAACAAAACCAAAATGTGAAGGTGACCAAAGACAGATTTCTTACAAAGGAATGAGATTAGACTGGCAGCCACCTTCTCATCAGCTACCATATGTGCTAGGAGATAAGTTATAGATCAGTAAGAAATTATAGAGGCAAGGAAGGGATAAGTGAAATTCAATAAGCAATGATGATCAAAGAAATTAGAAAGCACATTATGAAATAAGAAAGGAAAGTGAAAAGAAAGACTAAAGGATGAGTTGAAAACAAGGGGAACCTAAAATGCTACACAACAATAACATGGAGGATAGGCTTGGGGGATCAAAGATAAAAGTTCTAAAGTCCTTGAGTTGTTAAAAAAAAAAAGGATGGAAAAATTAACTTATGAAATACTTTTCTAAGTTGAAAAGGCACATTAAAAACTTATCTATTAAAATAGTATGAATAGAAAGCATACTTTCTGATTTGTAGACAAAACTCCATCAAGAGGATAGAAGAAGATATGTGGGTAGGGTCCACTCTTTGCTGTTATAATCAAAGCTGCACTAAATGTCCTAGTGCACATACTTTTCATAGTAAAGTTACCTACAAGTAGACTTTATAGATCATATCTTTAGTTTTGTTAGATAGCATCACATTGATGTCCAAAGTACTTATGCCAATTTATGCTCTCACGATCAAGGGTATAGAATTCCTGTCTCCCCACATTGTTGCTAATGCTTGTTTTTCAGACTTTGATATGCAGTTGGCACCTAATCATTGTTTTCATTTGCATTCCCTGATTAGAAGTGAGGTTGGACATCTTTTTATGGTTATTAAGATATAGGCTTTCTCTTCTTTGTACTGCCTCTTCCTATCCTTTGCCCATTTTTTTGTCAATTATTCTCCTTATTTTAAATCTATGTATAGGAGTTCTTTATATATTCTGAATTCCAATGCTTTATCAATTAGATGTGTTGCAAATATCTACCACCAGTTTGTGGCATATTTTAACTTTCTGGTTTTAAGCTTTGAAGTTGACAATCTTAACAATTATTCCTTGATGATTAATACTTTTGGTGTCTAGATTTTAAAAATCATTTTGCACACTGATATCATAACTTTATTCTCCTGTATTTTCTTATGGTAATTTAAACTTTTTACTTTTCATGTTTTGGTTACTTGGCTCTTGGTCCAATAATCTCTGCTACTTCTAGTCTCTTATCCCATGGGTCCATCCAAAATCACATTGAGTCTGACAGCACTGCCAACTGTAGCCCTAAACCCAATATGTTAAGAGACATAGAACTATTGAATGTCTGGAATTTGCTTTAGTGTATGATATGAGGTAAAAATCTAAATTAATATTTATGTAGACAAAAATCCCATTATTTCATTACTATTTGTTGCATAATTCCCACTGAATTGTAATGCCACCTCGTTAGCTTCCTGTAGGGCAATTCTCCAGGTGGCCTTGGACCAACCTAGTTCTTCCCACTTTCCGGTTTGTAATTCTCAAGAATAAGTTTAGAATGTGGTGGAGATGCAACTTCCTGAGATAGGGAGGGATTGCCTGGAATAACCTGTGCTCTGTTCCAGTCCCCTGCCAGAAACAGGATTTGCTTCAATGCTTTAGCCCAGCAAGTCACATTACCCCAGAGTAGGGAGTATAAACCCCAGGGTGGGCTTCTTTTTGAGGGACCCTCAGCTGTGGTGCAAGTGAGGTCATAAGCAGTCAAGACTCTATCTGCCCTGGGCAGCTTTCCTGAGTCTTGGGGGATCCTAGGCTTCTGCCGTCCCTTACCTATCTGTAAGTAAATGATAAACCCACTTCATGTAATTGTGTATTTATGTGGGTGTGTTCTGTCTCACTGGACTCAGATAAGTTGGTAGCCAGTGCACAATGAACCTGCTTCACAAAACCAAGTTTCTATATAGACTTTGTTTCATTGATCTGTTGCTCTTTTTCTACATGAATAAAATTTTATCTCTTGAAATTTGATATGGAAAAATTCCACTCTCCTTTTTTTCTTTATTTGAATCAACTTTGATATTATTAGACTTTTCTCTTGCATATGAATTTTAAAAATCTGTTTCCCTAATTTTCTTTAAAAATCTTACTGGTAATGTCTTGAATATATAGACTGGTTTGTGAGATTTCATGTTTTTATGATCATCTTCCCATCCATTAATATAGTACATTGCTATGCTTATTCAGTTCCTAATTTATATCTTTTGATAGAATTTCATAATTTACTCTGTAGAGATTTTTTTGTATACCTTTAGTTAATTTACCCACAGATAACTCAAAGTTTTATTTTTTTGTGAATTGTATACTTTTTCCTTCATATTTCTAATTGATTATTGCTAATGCAGCACAGGCATCATGGACAAGCAACTAGTGCTCAGTGCAGGAGCTTAGAAGGGGGACCTCTGCTGAGGGTTCAGTGCTTTGTGGTGGCCGTCTTAAAATTCTTAATAATTTTATCTTTCAAGTTGTGTTTTGTAAGCAAATTCTCATGAGAAAATGGAGCACGTACCCAGGGCTTGGGTGGCTCATGATACCAGCTCCTGTCCCCTGCCCTCCACTTTCTTCCTTCCCAGGACAGCTCTTGGCTGCTGCATCCCTCCCCTGCCTGGATACTGCTGTGACCCTTCACCTAGTGAGGGACTGGGTGTGGGGAGGCTCAGGGCCAGCACCTGCACCTTGAGCACTGAGTTGCTGGTCAGGACCCTGGGTGTCTCAAAGGTTCTGCACCCTCCATACCAGTATCCCCATGTCCAGGGGAGTGCAACACTGGAGCAAATGACAAACATCATGAAAGGTCAATAAAGAGACTGCAAAAGAAAGGAGAAATCTTTTTTCCTGCTCTTTCAACAAGGGACTTCTTCATTTTCATTTTGCACCCTGCCTGCAAATTATGTAGTCTGCATGGTGCCAGTGTTTGGGAATGCTAGAATTTGTTGATCTAGCAACAAATTGATCTTTCTGTGGGGGTATCTCTTTCCACTCATAATTTTATGCTACTCTGGTTATTTTGTAATTTCCATACATATTTTAAGATGAAGTTTTGGTAGCCATTTGAAAAAACACCTCATGGGGCCAAATGCCTTTGTAGTAATTTAGTTTATCTGAACATATCAAAGACTGGTGAAATTTAGACATATTTGACAAAATCCTGCTATTTTGGAGATGTGCATAGCTCAGACATAGGGATCAAAGTTTGATCCCTTGTTCAAAGCTAGCAATAAGGGGCTGTTCTTATTCCTACTCCTACTTCAAGCAGGACTCATGCACTATTTTATGTGTCAAGACAAAAATAAAATCAGTGCTGGGAAACTTAACCACCCCACCGAGCACATTTATCATACATTTCTCATATTTCTCACCCTCCTCCTCACCATCCCCCTCGCCATGAGGTGTTCAAGGATTAATGAACCAGTGTTGGGAAATTATTTATAAATTCTTGTATCAAAGTACCATAAAGAACAATGCATACAGTTACTATTTAGAGTCAGCAAACTGAGGGTTTTGAGAACATAAAGCAAATTTAATACATGGCTTTCTATTTCTTAAGGGAGAGTTCAGAGAAGAGTTAATTTATTGAGCTAAATATCTTTGGTCATATTTTCCATACTTGTTTTATATCCTAAGTACCATATCAAAATATAGCTTCCTTCACCTTAGACCTCTATGGAGAGAGGTGTGTGTGTGAATATATAGCACATTTCACAACCAGAAATGGGGAACAGTGCATGTGGCCTCATTCTTGACCTCATCTCAAAGCCCATTATAGACATTTCTTGAGAATGTTCATTCTAGAAATACAAAGAGTGAGATTGAACTTTGATTTCAGAGAACAAGTATATTCCTTAATTTATTTATTTTTTTTGGTTGTTGCTTTTTCAGATTCAGAAAGGAAGAAAAGTCCCTTTTTGTTTTGTTTTTTTTTAATCCCTTTTACATATTAATACACAACTTTGATATGAGTGACATTGTTGATTTAGTAGCATGCAGTTATATTCTGTGGTACTTTGATACCTCTCTACCTTTTCCAAGAAATATATAGCTATTGTCTGATATTTAGAATTCCATAAAGAGAACTTTAGTCATTTAGATTATACTTAAAAGGATTGCCTTTTCTTCTCTAAAATAACCAATGCCTTTAGGGAGGTTGCCATACTAAAACTTATCTATCCTTTATACTTCAGAGTAAATGGCTTACTAGATCCTTCTTAAAAAACATGTTTAATGGAGAAATGGGGAATGTCTTCTGGGAGAATATTAGATATGACTAGACTAAAGGAAGAGAAAGTAACAAGGACAGAATAGGAAAAAGTAAGACAAAAAAAAAAAAAAGCAGGATACAGATGCTTAAGGCAGAAGTCACTCATCCCACAGTGTTGCCTACACCTCCAAGATGGATAGAAATTTCTTGCTCCTATCTTCTTTCTAGAACCTGTTTCAGAGTGATTCTAGGGGACGATTTAAGGCAGAAATGGTGGACTTCATTGGCATCTATCTACGAAGTGTAAAGAACCATTTAATGAATTAACAGCAGAAATGGTAAAAGCAGAGTCTCTTCCTACATTACCATGAATGATCACCATTGTGTGTTTTTCTTATTGTGTTGTAGCTAGATTGCTGTGCGTAATTTCTATAATTCATCAGGCAACTTCAATTTCTAACAGAAACATGGGAACTAAGGTGCCAAAGTCCACCACCATCTGTCATCTGAAAGAATGATGCCTTACTAATGGTGGGATGAGCCCATGTTATGAAGAGATTCAAGAATCCAGTTACAGAATTGGCCTCATTTAAAACGAATGTTGTTTTGCCTCAATGCCCATAACATGATTTATTTTAGAATGTTCTTCTTTAAACTGTGAGCCCTTGTCAGCTTGAGAGAAATGTGTTAGGTATATTCTCCCTGGAAGTACTAAAACGTCTGTGATCCAAATCTATAGTAGTTTGGGGGAGTAAACTTGTGATCAAATTTCTCAGATGATGATTCCTTTCCTTGCTCTTACAATGTCCGTTGACCTTGGCTTTCTTGTGTACTAGGAAAATTAAATTAGTATGGCACAGATAATTGAGAGCTATCTGTCTAAATCCCTGTTCACAGATTTATGATATATTTCTTACAAATTATAATAAAATTTCTTATAAATATTTTTCTTATAAAAATTTCTTTAGAAATGTAATCACAAACTTTTCTTTATTATTAATCAGTTATTTACCTCAAGTTTACCATCTAGAAGGTTGTCATTTACCTTGAAAATGACATCCAAGGATCTTTTCAGGCCTAATATCTCTCACTCGACTGCTCTATGATCCACAAGATTCCCTGGATTGTTAACTTTTAACTCTGTTTAAATGTTGACAGAGAATCTGTTAGAAAATGTTTCCAATTTGAAAGAGAAAATTCCTATATTTCATGGAAAACAAGAGTTGACTAGAAGCACCCCAGACTTTTTTCTGAGTTTTTACTTTGTCTTCTTTTGCCCAGCAGGAAGGTAAATTAAAATTAGAGTGTACTTTTCTATAAAACTATAATGGATAACAGGTTTAGATGTTTTACAAAATACAGTTACCTTTCCAGTGTTTCTGTGTTACATCTGATAACTCTGTTTGACCAAGTTGCAATTTACATCCTTAATATCTATCCTGAAATTTTTGGCCAGAGATATCTTGGGGAAGGGATAATGAGAAAATAATATAGGCTTCCCATGGATCAGAATTTTCAAATTTACTTCAGTAAATTCCATGAGCCCTATCTTCCTTATTGAGTAAAACCACGGCTGTGGACTATAGAATTAAAGTAAAGGCCAAACTAAATTTTTGGGTAAATGAGCTAGGAAGTGTCCCAGAAGCCACACTTAGTCATATAGAGTTCTCTAGGCAGAAATATGAAGCAAACCCAGTATATTTGTGAGGCAAAGAACAATAGGGACGTAATATGGAGACCATGAATTATGAGAACATTGTAAAGAAAAGCAGAGGCATAAAAAAAATTATAGGAATCAGAAGGCAAAGCAACATCTTTGAGTGAAAGATCCTTAGACAATACAAGTAAAAAACTCCAAAAATAGAAATCAGAATTAGTATCTGGAAGAAAGAAATGCCTCAAAATGTACTTTTCCCAATTTATTCAGTAACACAGAATTAACCCACTAATTATTATGTAATGAGTGCATTGCATGGCTGTACCTCTTGTACTCGAAGCAGTCCTACTTTCTGGTGGTTCAGAGCAGTGGTTTCGGCTTTCCTGCCATGATTTATAACATAATAAAATGGGGAAGTTACAGAACTGTTTCTTTGATGGCCATGAATTTACGAGAGGTTAAATTTGGCTCTTCCCAATTAAGTTAACAGGGAATGACAAAAGGTATTTTAAAAGTAGTGGTATCTTATATGTACAATTTTAAAGCATGGTAGCCTCTCTGCCTTCATATTTAAAAAAAAACAAAACCTGAATGGTAAGTGGGGAAGGCTTTATTCTTCTAATTTAACAGCTGGGAAAATCATAAGCAGATGCTTTATGAAAGTGCCAAAAATCAGAAAGCTAATTAGAGGAAGATCAATACTAAAACTTATTTATTTCCAGGTCCAGGTGTGCTCCTTCTCCCATATCAAATCCTAAAAGGAAACAAAATTATCTTAGAGATTTCTCTCTCTCTTTTTTTCAGCATAGACAGAAAGATTTAAGAATGGTTAGCTAAAATTCAACTGTGCCTATATATGAAGAAGACAAAATAAGCAAAGACTGGATAATGAAAGATAAGCAAAAAGCATTGTAAGAAAGTACCAAAAAAAGGAGAATTGAAATCAATTTTGGATGGCATTGAATTTAGAAAGAAAATTATTAAGCAACATGGAAAAGGGTATTTTATAAAATGAACCCATAAAAAGATTTATGTTTTAAATAACATAGCATCAACATTAGTAAAATACAAATGACAAGGAATTCAGAGTAATGTACAGAAACATATTCATGGTAGGAGATATTAACTCAATGCTCTCATAAGTGGCCAAGTAGACAAAAATTATGGATATAGAAGACCTAAATATCATAATATATATGATAGGTCTAATTAACAGATATTAAACAGCAAATCCTCAAAAAAAACTTTTTAAAAAATACTGAGGGAATATGAATAAAATTTTAAAATTTTAGGTGACTTAATAAATTTTAAAAAGTAGTAATAGCTCACATAACTGCTTCTGCCAGTTTGGTAGATAAGGCATTCTGTTAAAATTTTCACTAACACAGAAACATTCAGATAAGAAATAAATTAGAACAAATATAATTTAAGATGTATTACTGAACTCTAAAAAAAGCTAAGAAAATCTGTGAACACCAGAAAAATTGAAGAAAACCTAAAACTATACAGATAGGCAGGCACTGATGCAAAAGCTGCTGCTGCCCTAGGAGGCAAAAGCCCAAATGAGAAATCAGAATTTTGGAGATTAGTAGCCACTTAGAGTGAGAAAGGACTAAGTCTTGGGGCCAGCCAAGGGAGTGGGGGCTGCTGAGTCCTCTTGGGACACATATATAAGGCTAGGACACATAAAGAACTCATGGATGTGTGAAAAAAATGGGCAAGGAAATGTCTGCCAATCTATGACTAAGGGTACAAGCTGGGGCTTTGAATTTATCCTACCTCACAGACAAAAGAATCTACAATTGGAGAAATTTAATAGAGTGGCTTCAGTGGGGTGGTATCCACAGCTACCAAGAAGCAAGCAGGCCAGGCGCGGTGGCTCACACCTGTAATCCTAGCACTCTGGGAGGCCGAGGCGGGAGGATCACTTAAGGTCAGGAGTTTGAAACCAGCTCGAGCAAGAGTGAGACCTCATCTCTACTAAAAATAGAAAGAAATTAATTGGCCAAGTAAAAATATATAGAAAAAATTAGCCGGGCATGGTGGCACATGCCTGTAGTCCCAGCTACTCGGAGGCTGAGGCAGACGGATCGCTTGAGCCCAGGACTTTGAGGTTGCTGTGAGCTAGGCTGATGCCACAGTACTCTAGCCCAGACAACAGAGTGAGACTCTGTCTCGAAAAAAAGAAAAAAAAAAAGAAAGAAAGAAAAGAAGTAAGCAAATGTGAATATTCCTGGAAAAAAAATATTCCTAGTTCAGGACTTTCAGGAGTCACATACATTAAATTTAGCCAAATGCAAACTTACAATTAAAAATTACCAAATATACACGAAAATAATCCACTAGGTGCAGATTCAATAGAAAAATTAACAAGTTTATTTTTAATAATAAGATACAGATGATACAACAATTATTTATGAAATATTTTAAAGAAATAAAAGATGATTTTGAAATAAAAGAGTCAGAAGTGAGTATCCAATATGATTGTGTAGATTTGGGGCAATACCAAAAAGACATTCTGAAAAAAAATTATAATCACCAAAATTAAAACAAAATAGATGAGTTTACCAGTACATTAGAGAAAGCTGAGGAAAAAAATAAAACTAAAGATAGATGGGAGAAGAAAGCATCCATAATGCAATGTAGAGAAACAAGAAAATAAAAACTGAAAGAGAAGTTTTAAAAAATAGAACAGTTGGTCTAGCATATACTGAATTGGAGTTCTTGAAGAAGAGAATAGAGAGAATGGGAGCAAATAAATCTTTGAAGAGATAATGTCTAACAGGAAATATAAATCAATGTAAGAAGTGGGATAAATAAAAAGAAATCCACACCCAGATTTCCACAGTGTAAATGCAGAGAGGAGACAGAGAGGAGACAAAACAGGTGGAAAGAAGAGAGAAGTTCCCTACAAAGCACTAACAGAATAAAAAACATACTTCTCAATAGCTAAAATGAAATAAAAATAATGTATAAAAAGACAGAGAAAATAACTGTCAAATTAGAATTCTGTATCCAGCAAAATGTCTTCCTAGAACAAAGGTATGACAAAGACATTTTTAGAGAAACAAAACAAAGAGTTTGCTAAAAGAACAAAAATAAATAATAATAAATAATGAACAGAAATAATTTGTAAAATAAAAATAAAAACAATAATAACACTAACAAGGGATACATAAAGAACTGAACAATGATAGTATGTTATCTGGGTGTGAGTTTGAATCAAATTAGAGCATTCTAAAATGCTAGTAATTTTTGGAAGAAGAGTAGAGATATACATTAACTATAGACTTTGTTATTCTAAATATCATGGTAAAATCTCAAGAATAACCAATAAAAGAATAGAAATAGTAAGTGTAAATTCCAAATTAGCAAAAAGGAAAAATAGAATTAGAAAAAATTTATTAATAAAAGCAGATAATCCAAAAGAAGAAAGAATCAATAAAAAAGCATGATAAAAGAAAAACACCATATATTATAGTAGAAAGAAATCCAAATATATAAATGTATTGGATTAAGCTCACCAATCAAAGAGATTGTCAAGTAGTATATATAAAATATCAAACTCTATACTGCTCCTAAATTATAAGGTTACAGAAAAGCTGAAGGTAAAAGAAAGAAACAATATAAACCAAGCAAATATTAACCAAAAAAGGCTAATATGTCTAAACTACTATTAGATAAAGTAGACATAAAGACCAAAACTATATATATTGGTAAATAGGATCATCACATAATGATAAATGGTTCAATTTACCAGGGGGATATGAAAATTTCAAACTTACATGCACCTAATAAAAAGCCTCCCAAGACATAAAGAGTGTCAAATCCACTCTTACAGAGGGAGATTTTAAAAGCATTTCTCCATAACCAATTGATAAAAAAAAATTTAGTAAGGATATAAAACACTTGAACAGTTCAGTTAATAGGATGGAGTTAATGAACCTGCCATTATATCACATGTATTTTTCTCAAGCAAACACAGATCTTTTATTTTTTAAAAATAGCCATACATTAAGCAATAAAACAAATCTCAACACATTTCAAAGTACTGATATCATATAGAATTACATTCTCAGATCAAAATGCAGTAAAGTTAAAAATCAGTAACAAAAAGATACCCCCAAACAATTCTAGAGTTATAAAAACTATTAAGTTAATCTTCTAAAAATGTTATGATTCAAACAAATAAAACATGAAAGTTAACAATACTTTGAACTGAATGTTAATGAAGACACTTTATTTTATAACTTAGGTACAGCTACAACTGTGTTTCAAGGAATATAGTTATAGCTTTAAATGCTTATATTAGTTAATAGATACACTTAAAAGTTAATGAGCTAAGTTGCTAATGTTAAAAGTTATAAATTAATTCCCAAATAAACCTAGAGAAATTAGAATGAGAATAATGATAAAATATATAATGAAATAAATTGGAAAACAAATGTACAGTAAAGTGAAACAACAAAGCCAAAATTTGTCCTTGGTCAAGACTGATAAAGGACACAAATCTCTGGCAAAATTGATCAAGATTTAAAAAAATAGAGAAGGCACAAATATGTGGAATGAAACAGGAAACCAGCTACAGCAGAGATAGGAAGATAATATTACAATACTACAACACAATTTCATTGTTTTCCATAAATTCGAAAGCAAAGCATATGGAAAAATTCCTGGGAAAATATAAATTATGTATTAAAATTGCTAGAAGATGGGAAATTAAGATTTAAATAGTTCTATTATTATTGAAGTTTGAATTAATATCTTTAACCACTTTCTACAAAGAAATCGACAGGCCTAAATGGTTTTATAGGTAAATTCTACCAGAGGTCCTGGTAAATGCTTTCTACTTTCAGTTAAGACTCTATAAGCTATAACCTAGGAGTAAGGACAAACTCAGGAAGTCTGAAATCTAGTCTTGAAACATCTCCTTCCCTGATTGGATCAAGGTGATCTGCCTCAACTCTAACTGCCAGCCAGAAGAAATTTGAGTCATTTCTAAAGGATGAAACATCATTCAGAGTTCCTCCAATTTTGCATTCATAACATGCACCAATCAACAAAAACTGATCAGTTATGTCAGGATACAGAATCAAATGAGTGAAAATAAAGATTAAATACAGACAATAGAATCATACCCAGAGGTGATCCAAATATTAGGGTCATCAGAAACAGAATTTAAAATATGTTTAAAAAAGTAGAGAAAAAGGCAATTTTATTATCTGTTATTAGTGACAGTTTTTTCCTTAAATTCTTATATCTTTTGTTTCTTTTTCTTTAGGTGCTGGCTAAGATCTACAAGACAATGTTGAATAGAAATGATGAAAGTGATCATCAAATAATCAAAGCAAATGATAGTTTTGTTTCTGATTTTAAAGAAAATATTCTTAATATTTGATAATTAAGTATAATTTTCGCTATAGGCTTTTGACAGAGTATTGATTAGATTATCCTTGTAATCCTATTTCGGTAAGATTTTTCTAAAAATGAAGGAGTATTGAATTTTATTTTATTTATTTATGTTTTTGCCTCAATCGAGATGCTAATGTCGTTTTTCATCTTCACATTAATGGATTTTCTAATGTTAAATAATTTTCAGTGGTCAGTGATGTTGAAATCTTTTGGTGTTTTTATTCATCATTCATATATCCTCTTTGATAAAGTGTCCATTTAAGTCTTTTGATCCTATTTAATATTTGTTTTATTATTAAGTTTGAGAGTTTGTTACATATTTTGATTTAAGTCCTTTATCAGATATGTGATTTGCATATATTTTCTCACAGTCTATAATGTGTATTTTTGTTCTCTTAGCAGTGTCTTGCAGAGCTAAAGTTCAATATATGAATATATTTCTTCTATGGCTCATGCTTTTGGCATTGTATATATAAGATTTCTTTGTCTAGCTCCAGGTCATGAAGGTTTTTTTTTCTATGTTTTCTTCTAAGCATTTATAATCTTACATTTTTCATTTAGGTCTGTGGTCTGTTTGAGGTTAATTTTTGTATAAAATGTGAGGTTTAAGTCAAAGTTTATTTTTTCACATATGAATATCCAAACATTCCAACAACACTATTTGTTTAAAAGCTGACAGTACTCTTTATCACATCAAAATATATTCCAATGATCTCTTTCCATGCCTGCATTCCCATTGAAGTGTGTATTTCTCCCCCATTTAGCCTACACATTGTCCTTGCTGGAAATCTGTATTAGAACCTTGAACAGTTAGTGCTCAATAAATATTTGTTGGATTAATAATAATAAAACAATGAATTCAAATTTTCCTGTGTGTGGTAGAAATGTTCAGAAATATGTGTAATGGAAATGTCTGTCCTTCCTTCCTTCCTTCCTTCCTTTCACTTTCTTTCATTTCCTTCTTAATGAATGTACTCCACCCACAACCCTAATACAAGCAGGTGTATGTGTCTTGTGCCTTTGTCCATAAATGACTGGACTAGATGTAGAAACATATTAATAAAACGAAGTGGGCCAAGTAGTTTTTCCATCCCCCAAATTTGGATTGAGACGTGGATAGAGCAATTCCTATTCCTCTGGGTTCTTGATCTGCAGCATTATGTAGACTCAAGGGCTGAAGCCACAATTTTGAGGTGGCACTGATGTAACATGCAGATGTGGAAGAGAAAATGGATTCGCTACTTGAGAAGCAAAAGTGAATACAGGGACAGAGGGGTAGATGTCTAACTTTGTAGTTCTCTTCAGTCTAGACTTTGTTTTTTAAGAATTTCAATTTTTAAAGCTAGCTTCATTGGGGATTTATCTCATTGCAATTAAACAGCCTAACCAAAGCAAGGTAGTAAGAGCAATGCAACAAATAGAATTTACTTTTAAAAAAATCTACAGGATATGTAGATCTATGACTATAGAAATTTTGTAATTCCCAAATGACGTAGTATACATAAATCATGTGGGTAAAGAAGAAAATGGAGATATGAAAGGTGGAAGAACTTTCTTTACATGCACCAATGTTGATAGAAATGTAAATATTGCTCAGCTATTTTTGAAGGACTTGGGCATGCATTAAAATTACACACAGCTTTCCCAAGCATTATTTGCTTGGGATGGGAAAGGGCAATGTGAGTGGAGGATGGTAAATTTTGTCTAGAAAATGCTCTCGGAATTCAGCTACAAGTTTTGAGAAACTAAGAGCAAAGGAAAGATGCTACTGCCAGAGCTTGAGCAGTTTCATGGAGTGTTGACAGTAATTTAATCATAAAAGGTTATCTTCTGGACTAGCACTCAAATTTCCTTAGTCTTTCCTGACGATCAAGGGCATTCTTTGTTAAGTCTAATGTGCTGCCCCTCAAAGTTGCCTAGTGTGCAAGGAAGCTGTCAATCATATGCTTTACAAAATGAACAGCAGAAGGGCTCTAAAGGGAAATCAAATTATGGTCCACTTGGAAATGTCACAATCAAATGGTACTAGCAAAAATGAAGAGGTTCATTGACCATTCAAATTGGTATATAAAGAATTACGTGTTTTTGCTGCTAATCAAAGATAAAGCTGCGTATGTGGAACCTGAGACCACCCAGGCTTTAGCTAATGTTAGTGTTTACATGACATGTTGGAAACAATCTGGGTAATTACAAAGGCCCAGTCTAACTGGATCCTAACAGGCAAAATGCCCTCTGATCCAAATGTTAATAGCTTTGACCTTCATTGGTTTTTAATCTCATTCTGTCTGGCACAGTAAATGAACTCTAGGTTATACTGTACAGAAGAATTCTTTTTATTTTCCATTCTGTGTTTTGTTTTGTTTTTCCGATATTGCAGGGAAATTGAAAGTCTGTCTTTTTTAGGTTGGGTATATCACTGAGTGTATGCACAGAAAGCCTGCTGATTGACGGTGCTTCAACAAAAGCAGATTCAGTTTGCAGCTGATAAGGAGCAAAGTCATCCATGCTGTGTTTACAAAGTAGGCAAGGAGAGTAAAAAATTAGTGATAAAAGAGCTAATCTTATTGTTTTGCTGGATGAGAGAATGACACTTTTGTGCTTGCTTTAAGAGGTGCTGGCGTGTTGCCCTTCCTTCCCCCTCTATGCTTTGGCAGCAGAACAATTTCCAGATTCTCCAAAGTGTTATAGATGATAAAGGACACAGTAATGCTGGAAGGGTTTCCTACTGTTGAGTAGGGTACAAGCTGCACTGGAGATTGGATGTTTATTTTATGTACCTGTGACCCACACTGCATAAACTACCAATTTTCTCCCTTTGGTGTCTCTAAAGCAAAAGATAAATATTTGGGATGTCAGGCTAATTCATCAGTGTTTAATTTTCCAATATATTTGAATGACTAACAGCTAAGAATAATGTTTGAAACCCCTTTATGACAGGTCACTATTGCTCTGGCAGTGGTAACTGGGTTTCTTTGAGTAACAGGCCATGTGGCTGTAGGAATAGATTAGAGAAGAGGGGTGTACTTTGTTCTTATTTTATCGGTGTTCTTTTAGTTCATGACTACTTAGTTGTAAACCCTGAAAAAGTAGAAGAAATAGTAGGGCACAGTAGCTCATGGTGCAAACACAGTTAGAAAATTGGCATTTCTGCATTAAAGGGTTCCAGTCATAGCACTTCATCATGTAATCAATTTTTCTAAAGGAGAGATAATAGATGACGTTTCAGCCAGAGGCATGCTCTGGGTTTGACATTTTCTCACTATGCTGATTTTCACATTTAGTGGTGACTAGCAAAAACCTACCATGTTTCCCTGAAAATAAGACAGGGTCTTATATTTATTTTTCCTCAAGAAGGCACTCTAGGGCTTATTTTCAGGGGATGTGTTATTTTCCCCTCAAAGCCTCAGCTTGCAGCACCCACAGGATGGCCGGGACCTGATAAGGGGAGCCAACCTTGTTGGTGAGGCTGCCCGCACCTTTCCGGTCACCTCTGGGATAGTAGCTGTCACGATGGGGCCGATGAGAAGGGCTGCTCGTCTTCTTTACCGCTCCGTGATGAAATGCATGGGTTGTGCAGATACGCTGTGTAGCCACGCCCATCCCTAGGTCTTATTTTTAGGGTAGGGCTTATATTGCGCAAATGCTTAGAAATCCTGCTAGGGCTTATTTTATGGATAGATCTTATTTTCGGGGAAACACAATATAATGGTGGCAGCCACAGGTCTGTTCCAGGTAATCTGAATCATTCAATCCCTCATTTGTTGATGCAACACAATGTTCACGCAAGTCTTCAGTGGGCTGGGTGGTGGTGTTACTGAGGGGAACAAAACATGGATCACAGCCTCAAGGAGTTTCCAATCTTGTAGGGCAGACAGCAAAGCAGACAAATCATTGTAAGACAGTATACCAAACTGAATACTGGAGGTGCTTACAGGCACAGGAGAAGCACTCCTCAACTGGGTATCAAGGAAGGCTGCCAAGTAGATGAGAGTTGATTGTATCCTGCAGAGTGACTCACAGTGAGTCAGGAGATAGGCAGTTCAGAAAGACCAGAGCCCTGCTTCTCAAGTTGTCTGACATGGTTGTGTGCCAGAGGGTATGTAAGGCCACAGAATAGATGTGACTTTATTAATCCAACAAAGGTTTATTGTTTATTCATTTGACAAATATTTATTGAACACCTAATCTGTGCTAAGCACTCTGACAGATATTAGGGATAGAGAAATAAATTAGACAATCTTAAGACTTACCATGAATTGTCAGTTCTGGAGAAATACATCTTAAGACAAATACGAATATATTATTGAATAGAATGCACAAATTTATGCAACCAGGCAAGAAGATTTCACATAAATTTTCTACTTGGAAGAGCAGCTTATGGCAACGCTCCTAAGCCCCGGAGAACGTGTTCATTTTATTCTAGAGTCAGAGGTACTGTGTTGAAAAACTTTGAGGAGCACTAGCAAGATATTGAGTGGGACATAGTTTTCGGGAGGTAGGCAGGCACTATGCATCTATAAGTTTGCATTTCTACTAAAGGAAATGGCAGACTATAAGAAGATTTGAAGGAGGAAAGGCAAGATTCGTTTAGGGTTTTAGACAGATCACTATAGTGGCGAGTACCCAAAAGTTCGTCTGAGATCATGCTTTAAAAATATGGTCCTTATAGCTGTTTTTCATTTTCTCTGCCTATATTGAATCATTTGATGGCTTCCATTAATGTCCAAATAGCTAAAACTAAGGACCTGAAATTAACAACCTGCAAACATACAGTGCACAGCCAAGAGGATTTGCCTTGTGGAATTTCTCTTAAAGTTGAGGTTGCCAAAAGCACAAATTGAATCTAAAAGTTAAGACTACCTTTACTCATACTTTGAATTGATTTAGCTTTCTTTTTAAAGTATCTAAAAGTATTTTATGTACACTAGATGGTCTATTTTTCACAAAGACGTGGTTTGCTTGTAAGTAGCCAAAACCCATTCAAACTAGCTCAAGCTGCAAGGAGGAATATATTGAATTATTATAAGGGCAAGCAATGTAGCCAGATCTTAGGAGAACTCTAGCCAGGATACAGAATGGAAAGAAGTCTGAGACCAAGGGAGTTACTGTCTGTCTGTGTCTCTCTGGTGCCTACAGAGTCTCTCTGTGTCTCTATTAGCTTCATTCTTTGTTATTTCTGCAATAAGTTTTTAGCTTGTTAGTTTGATTTTTTTTATAAGCATGGTATAAAATGTCCACACCAAGCTGTGTCCTTTTAGTTTAAGCCTCACTAGAAACTAGACAATTTTAGTTGTCAAGAGAGAGAACTGGATTGTCCAGTTGGAGTATGAGGTCCACTCCTGGTAAAGTCAGCTGTGACTGGGAAGAGGTCCCGTAGCTCACTGCCCATTCATTGGGCCTGTGGAAACAAGCTCTAGCTCCGCAGGGGTGTAGAGAAGTTCTGTTATAGAACACAGGGCAATGGTTAGATGAATGAATGACTGGAATCTCTTATGACTTCCACAAAGAAAGCCTGACAAATCTCTGCTATCAATGGGTATGTTTTTTCACAGGAGGAAGACCGTACATTTCTTTTCTAAACTTCTTTTTTCATTTTGATATTTCATAAGGAATAGATTTCTGTATTAGTCACGATTCTTCAGGTTGCAGTGCTAGAAACTGAACTCGTATCGCTAAAAGACAATGTATTGCCTGATGTACCTGAAATGTTTACATACTATGAGAGTTTTAAGCATAACTACTCTGATGATCTAAACAAAAATCTATTTCTGTCCCTCTTGACATTCTGCTTTCCTTGCTAAACACTTCATTCTCAGATAGTCTCTATGATGTGATGGTACAGATAAGTACCACAAACTCCTGACTTACATTTTGGTTCAGAGTTTGTAGATAATGGAAGTATGGTTGCTTTTACTTCCTAGCCAATTTAACCTCCAAAATTAAAATGCAAAATTAAAATCAAAATTAATGTCTTATCTCCATTTTCTAGCTACTGAGTTGAGTTTAGGGTAGGAGAAGTCATTTTTGACCTGAACTTTCTACAAATTCACTGTATTATGTATGAACTGGTTTATTATTAGTAGGATAACAATGGGCAAAATATGACAGCTGGGATTGAGGACTACAGAATGCAAGACATGGTACTATCGAATAGTGGTTATAAAGGCATTAGTACAAGTCAGCTTTGCTTGTTTATTTATTTCCACTATAAGCTAGAGCTAAACTGTTTTCTATTGATTTTTTAAAAGTTTACTTGCCTTGGTGTCTCTTTTTCTGAATCCCAAAGTATGAAAATTCTTATTCAGCAGCTTTTAAAAGTTTGTAAATGTAATATTTCATATCTGCATACCTGTGTTCATGAGCTGGAATTTGTATCATCCACTTTATTTTAAGAAGATTATTTAGTATTGTGAGAGATAGATTGAAAGACATTGATGTTATAAGTAAGAGGTGGTTAGTGGGCTAAGTTAGAATTGATAGTTGTCTAAGGTAGTGGTTACAAAGGCCTGAACTAGGGAGCAGGAAAAAAGTATAGCTATAATAGAGACGTATTTTTGTGAAAACAAATTTTCTTACAAGTCTTGGCCAATGCTTTTGCTGCACATTGCTCTTTTTCATATTTTTATTGTTGGCAACAAGGCAAAACTATGTCACTAAGTTGGCTAGCTGACACAGATGGAGTGTCCTTTATCCAAAATACTTGGGACCAGAAGTGTTTCAGTTTTCATATTTTTTCAGATTTTGGAATATTTGAATTACCCTTACTGGTTCAGTTTCCCTAATCCAGGAATCCACAATCTGAAATGCTCCAATGAGTATTCCTTTTGAGTGCCATGTTGAATGCTCAAAAAGTTTCATAATTGGGGATATTTTGGATTTCGGATTTTTGAAGTAGGGATACTCAACCTGTACTTCCATAAGATTGGTTTTAAGAATTATTCAAATAAGAGAATTCAGATTAATATAATTTTTTTGAAGGAAATAATAGGATTGGAGGCAGTAAGAATGGGTATTATTAATGTCTTGTAGAAAGCAGGATAGTGGAGCACAGTTAACTAAGAGATGCCCAGGGGAGGAGATGCCAGGGGAATGTAAAAAGTAATGTAAAGCTTGGGTTTTGAAAGGAAAGAGGTGACTCGGTTTTGATGATGATTTACTGTTCATGCTGTGTTAGGGTTCTCTCTCATGGCCATGGCCTTAGGAACATGGATCTTTTTTTTTCTTTACCTTTCTAGGTGGTAAATCGTCACAGCAGTTATATGTCCTTTGGCTGCTTCTTTTTAGTACAGTCAAAACCACTTCATTACAGATATGAGGATAACCCAGTGCAAACTACATATGGAACGGGTAAATACAGTTTAGATACAAAAACTGGTCTTATTTCACGTTGAAGACTATTCCCATTGATCTGTCTAGGACTACAATTTTCTGTTCCAAAAATCCACTCCTTAGTTTACTGCCTAATTTTATTTACCTTGAAATCAAGTTACTTTTCTACTTATCTGTCCTCCTTCTCTTAGCTAAAGGGTTTAATTCTTTTTTAATTTTAAAATTTCAAAGTTTTGGCTATTTTAGGAAATAAAGATATTTTATTCATTCTATAAATGTGTCTTAGATGAATAAAGTCACAATTAGCTAAGTAATGATGTTATATATAAGGTACAGTATATAGTCCATCATAATAGTGCATATTCAGACTCATGATAAAGGAATAGGTGGAGAGAGATGTGTGGATGGAAATTGCTAAACAATATTTGTGTTGCTCTAGTATTTCTATTTTCTTTTTTCCTCTTTTCTTTAGTTTTTGGTATTCTAATAGAGAGGAAGGAATATAAAATGTTGGGAAAAGATCAGAAGTTGGAGTAGGGAAGAAGTATCACAAGGAACCTAACCTAAACAGATTGTCCCCTCATCATTCTATGTTCATTGAAAAACTATAAATTATTTTTGGATTAATAAGTTTCTTCTTTGGGATGCAAATAACTACCCACTGGTTAAAGATACTGACCATTCATACCATCTTGGCATTGTTTGCTTTAATCTGATTTACTTTTATTAATGGAAGAGGCATTGAGTTGGTTTACTTTTACCCCAAAGGAAAGAACTAGGATTTATAATGGAAAGGAAGACTTTTCTAAGATGGAAAGTTGTAAGGTGGTGAGTTTCCAGTTTCTAGCCTTAAAGAGTACCCAGGGCTGTGTTATAGGGAATTCAGGCATTGATTAGGAAGTGTGTAAACTAAGGTTCATTTATTAAAAGTAAAATTAAATAGCTTAGGTAACTTATGCAAAAAGGGAATATATTGAAAGGATTTGGGAAAACTTGGAGTTGCTAATAGAGTCTAATAGACTAGGCTTGGAAAAGAGAAAAATCCAAGTAACTCCAAAAGGTCTAGCTGGCAAAATCACTCTACAGTGCAGACCAGACATCATCACTAGAAGGAATAAATTCTTGCTTTATTTTATAAATATTTATGAGTATAATACAAGAGCCAGGCACTGGGATACTACAGGGAATGACCAAGGGCCTTGAGCTTGTACAGCTTATATTTTAGTGGGGAAACAGACACTAAACTAATAAACAAATAATTATGTAACACTCCAAATAGTGATAAGTACCAAGAACATAATGAAACAAGTTTTGAAAGGAAATACAGTTAACAGAACAGAATAATGAGGAAGATACTAGAGACCTGGATGGAATGAGCCATGTGATGTCATGGGGTCAAGTGTAGCAGAGAGAGGGAAAAACAGCTGTAAAATGCGTGTAAGGAGTAACAAGGAGGGAGTGTGGTCAGACAGAATGAGTGGAGGGGAAGTCGTGGGAAGATAAAAGAATGTCCATTGTTCCTTTGACCTTGATTGCTCCCCGGAACAGTTAAAATCTCTGGAAAGAGAATCTATTATCTGAGCTTAAAACTTGTGTTTACTCCTTGGCTACATAAGGAAAAGAAAAGGCACAAGCTGGTAGAAAGATTTTATAGGGACCTTTTCAGCATCTTGGGAAGGAGATCAGGGCAGTGGGATTCACCATCCTTCTTAAAGGAGGAGTGGTGAAATTTCTGAAGGAGAAGATTTAAGTATGCTTAGGAAGGGGGATGAATGGTGGGAGTTGAATGCCAAATGTCCCCATGATGAGTTAGCTTAAGTCACCTTTAAGCTGCTTTTCAACTCTGAGGTCAATTGAGTGGTGGAGGTGAAGCAAAAGGGGAAAGAATAAAGAGCTGACAAAGAAGTGAGATGTTATGGTGTGGGTCAGCCCCTCCCCTCTGGCTGCTCCTACCTCCTACTCTCCATTACCATGTTAGTAATGCTCAGGTTGGTCACAGGGACAGAGGCAAACCCTGTGGAAGGTATTTACTACAAGGGATATATGCAATGGGAAATAGAGGCACAAGCAATTGGCTGCTCACAGCTGAACATCCAGGAGATTTGACATGTCCTGGAGAAGCAGCTGCAACTCCAGGGGTATCACTGTGCAATGGGTTTGTTCATTGCTCCTTCCTTCTCAAGAGTTAGCTTCTTCCTGATTCTTCTACTGAAAATACCTGCTTCTATCCCACTCCTAACTCCCCCTCTTGTTTTGGCTCTTTAAGGGCTTCCATATGCCACCTTCTGTCCACAAACTCCTTTGCATCATCTCTGATCCATATCTGATCTCCTCTGGGTGTCTTACATTCAGACTCCCTGAGAGAAGGTCTGATGGGATTGATAGCTTGTCCTTTGTTATTATAGCTTTGCTGTTGTGTGAATTTCTCACACTAGATGATGCTACAGGCTGTGGTCAACCCATGTAGGACTGCTTTTGATTCAGATGCTAAGCCTGGGTTTGGGCATCTAGGAAGGATGAGGGGATCTCAGAAACCAAGGAATATGCCTAAGGAAATGTTTATGGAAGCTTTATTCAGAAGGAGTTGGTGAATGTGGCAGGTGCTCAGGGTTTCTGAGGCTTTTTTCTAGTGCAAAACCAATACTAACCTCGACATAGAGAATGCCTGCTGTGTGACAGACATTTAAAACACATTATTTCTGGCTCTGAGAACAACCTTACCATGTAGGTATTATTGTTCCTATTTTTACTTCCGAAATCATACAGCCAGTAAATGGATGAGCTAGAATTTAAATCCAAAGTTTATATTTTCTTCGATGACATTATTAAAAGTTCCTTTGGTATATAGCCCTCTGAGTAAGTGAAAGGCATTTTGTAAAGAAACAGCAACAGCATAGAAGGTCCATATACTATAAAAAGGTCAGAATAATATTTGATAGACCATGAGCATGTATGCATTCATTCTTCTGTTAATTAATCCATAAATGAATTTGAATGGATACTGTGCACAAGGGACTAAAGAAATAAAATGGTGAGTAGAAATAATCTTACTGGATACAAATTCAAATGGTTTTATATAAAATAGTACTAACTGTGCTATTTTGCAATCTGAATGTCTAAATGCTAACTGTGAAAATCTGGCAAATACTTCTTTGCAGTATGCAAGATAGAGATTGCTTAATAATGAAGGAATGCCACATATGACAAACCCACAGCCAACATCATACTGAAGAAGGAAAAATTGAAAGCATTGCCACTTAGAACTGTAACCACACAAGGTTGCCCACTACTGCCACTTCTATTCAATGTTGTGCTAGAAGTCCTTGCCAGAACAATCAGACAAGAGAAGGAAATCAAGGGTATCCAAATGGTAGCAGAAGAGGTCAAACTATTGCTCTTTGCTAATGATGTGATCTTGTATCTACAAAACCCCAAAGATTCTGCCAAGAGACTTCTGGAATTAATAGACAAATTCAGCAAAATCTCAGGTTACAAAATCAATGTACACAAATCAGTGGCATTCATATACACCAACAATAGTCAAGCTGAGAACCAAATCAAGGACTCAATACCTTTCACAATAGCAACAATGAAAATAAAATACCTAGGAATATATTTAACTAAGGAGGTGAAAGAGAAAGACCTCTACAGGGAGAACTATGAAACACTGAGGAAGGAAATAGCAGAGGATGCAAACAGATAGAAAACCATACCATGCTCATGGATCAATAGAATCAACATTGTTAAAATGTCTATACTACCCAAAGTGATTTAAAAATTCAATGCAATCCCTATTAAAATAACAACATCATTTTTTGCAGATCTGGAAACAATATTAATAATTCTATGCTTCATATGGAACCAGAGAAGACCCCATATAGCCATAGCAACCTTAAGAAAAAGAACAAATTGGGAGGCATCAATTTACCAGACTTCAAGCTATACTATAAAGCTATAGTAATCAAAAAAGCATGGTACTGGCACAAGAACAGAGACATACACCTATGGATCAGAACTGAGAATCTAGATATAAAACCATCCTCATATTGTCATCTGATCTTTGATAAAGTGGGCAAAAACATACACTGGGGAAAAAAGAATCCCTAGTCAATAAATAGTGCTGGGAAAATTGGGTAGCCACATGTAGAAGACTGAAACAGGATTCACGCCTCTCACCTCTCACAAAAATCAACTCACAATGAATAACAGACTTAAACCTAAGGCATGAAACTGCAAAAGTTTTACAATAAAATGTTGGAAAAACTCTTATAGACATTGGTCTAGGCAAAGAATTTACGAAGAAGACTCCAAAAGCAATCACAACCACAACAAAAATACATAAATGGGACCTGATTAAATTACAAAGCTTCTGCACATCCCAGGAAAACAATCATTAGAGCAAACAGACAACCTACAGAGTGGGAGAAAATATGGGTGATGGGCACACTTGTAACTTTGACTCAAACGATACAAAAGGAACTTATGTAATTAAATCATCTGTAGCCCTATAATATTCTGAAATAAAAAAATAATGAAAGAACAACAGGGAAAGAAATCTTATGGGAAAAAATGTTCAAGTAAATTATTCCATGTAAGTCTTAAAATTAACCATGTTTTTTCCTAGAGCTTATGGACAACTACTATTCCAAAACAGTTCTCAAAGGTAAAGTATGGTATTCTGTAAAGTCCAGTGAATATATGCTAAAGAAATAAAGCTTTCTTTTAAAATAATGCCATTTGCCTTGTGAAAGAATTGTCCATGAGAACAAATATTTAATACACCAAAAATGTAGATGCTTTGTTTTTTTCTGGATTTTTTTTTTTTTTTGGTCTAAAGCAAGAAAAGTGGTATTAACAGGGGATAGGGGATTGCATATGAAATGTAATTAAATAGGTATCAATTCAAATAGATACCTAATCAAAATGTGCCACTTTAGCTGATAGGTGAACATAACTGTATTCTTGATTAGTGGAGAGAAACCAATAGAAATGAAAGCCTGGAACTGGTGTCCCCTGAATGAGCCTCAGTGTGGTAATGAGTATTCAAAATAATTCTTAAAAATCTTAGCAGGACTCATTTTTTAAAATGGTAAAGGAAATTACTACATCTACATGTAGGATAAATGGCCAATTATGGGTATATATTGAAGCAGGTTGGAGAAAGGGGTTGTTCATAGATCTGTTGCTATTTCTAGGTAGCTTATCATTAAATTCTGACACAGCTTTAAACACCTAAAAGTGCTCACCATGGCCTGCCTCATGTCCCTTGAGTTGTTTCTCCACAACTGAAAGCCACCTGTGGCTGGCTGGAAGGCTATGCAATGTGAGTTTAATCACAAATTACATTTTTCATTCTTAAGCCCGTTATTTTGCTGCTGTCTTTACAGATGTGGTCAAGACTATAAACATATCTCCTAGGTATCAATCTAAAGATATAATGAAAAGTGAATCAACAATAAATTCACATCTGAGAGTCCTGGGTCTCACCTTTCCCTGATGGGATGAAGTAACAGGTACTAAAAACAAAATAATAATCACAATCGAAAAAAAAATCCCCTTAGAAATAGAAGTTCTGGGATAAAAAAGATCACAACTTGTGGAACTTTGTGTGTTTCTTTTAGCTCATGAATTTAACATTAAAAATGTGTATTGATTTTGTTTTTCAGAATGTAGGTTTTTAAAATTCTTTTCTAGGAATGCTGTCACCTACTTAACTTGTAGGGGCTGCTATTCAGTTAATGAGAGGACACTGTGAACATAAAAGAAAGAAGAAAGAGTTCATGAATCATAAGGAAAACAATCCATGGCGCTCTGGTTTTTGCCATCTTGGGGTCATGATAGATAAAGAAATGAAAGATCTGGCTGGTTTTGTCCAGGAAGTTGCTGGAAGATGATTGAAACCTTGATTAGCCTGAGCTGTGGAAAGAGGCAGAGCTTTGTCCTTCTCTCCCTATCTCCAGCTGAGGTAGAAAATACTCACTTTTATGTTGGAGGATTATGAAGAAAATCTGGACCATCATAATCTTTTGAATGGTGACATGACTTTCGGATTAAGATGCTAGAGGCTTCTTTCTAAAACATATGGGGGAGGTTCAGCAGGAGGGCACATCAGAAATATAGCTGGTGCCTAATCGCCAAATGTCTGAGGTCTTCAGCTAATTTGCTAGAGGAACGAGGATTTTGTGATTAAGTTTTCAGAAGAAGTGTCGGAAATGCTTTTCAACACATAGGTTATAGCATTAGCCACAGCATAAAAAAACTCTGGTATGTCTTCTGGGTCAAAAATCAGAGAGGCTTAGCATTCTCCGAATCCCCAGTGATGACGACCAAGGTGGATTTCAAAATGTTAGACAAATAATTTCCTAAAACAAAGTGCCCTCATTCTGTTGTTCCTGAGAAAGTGCCAATAGTTGACATTGTGTGTAACACACACAATGACTGTTTTTTGAAACCAAATAACTAGGTGCACTAGAGAAAAATCACTTCTTCTGAGAGTAATTTGCCCTCTTCTACTTTTTATTTAAGTTGATGAGGAAATACTTGAAAAAAAAAAAAACCTCATCCACTTTACCTTGTCTTTATCTCTAGTCTTATTGTTTATGGAGATAAATTCTAAGGGTATTTTTGATAAAGGTCCTTGGAGACCTTGGCTGTTCTAATTATGTCACTGTATTATAGGGATTGCTTTGACCTGAGAACAACCCAACCCAACTTGCAAAGTTCTGAATATGGGAGCTGCTCTACCAAGGCCAAAAGCTCTACAGCGAAGAGTTGCAGCGTAATTAGCTCTTTTGATATCCTCTTGAACAAAATGTCAGTTCAGAAACCTGAAGTGTTTGCTAATGACAAGGGCCCAACTGTCCCATAAAACTAGAAAAGTGGTGTTTGTTGTCTATTCAAGAACTGGAAATGAAAATCTTAATGACACAGGAAATGCTCTTCAAAGGCCAAGAAGTCTCAGTGAAAGATAAGAGGATCAATCAGTCTTAAATGCGAGTTTACTAAGAGAGAGAGGCGGGATGCTGCCAGCGCGGATATGTATTTCAAAAGGAATGAATAAAAACCAGCAATAGCGTTAATTTTACTTTGAAGTATATAATGAAACCCCTCAAGTACCCAGACTTCAACACCCCTTTCCCAAAATGACCAAAATTTCCATTTTCGAGCGTTTATCTTTCTGCCTTTTTCCGTTCCCCAAGTCTTAACAGAATTTTAAAACAGCAGCTAATAAATGAAGTATACTTCAGTTTCATGTAATGGATTGGATCAGAAGGGAACGGATAAGATGATATTGGAAAAGCAGGTGGGGGGCGAAAAGCTGCCAAAGTGCTAAGCTGTACAGGTTCAATCGATTCGATTCGTGCAGAACGCTGTCCCCGGGTCATTCCAGCTAATGGGAGGAAAGCACTCCCTGCTCTGTTACAATCGCCAGCGCTTCCCTTGGGACTGGTTACCAGCAGGGCCAGAGGTGATGAGGGGGAGATAAGGCCAATTAAGAATTCAGACTGGGGAAGCAGGAAACCGAAGCCACAGGGCAAATTCCAAAGGGGAAGATGGGAAATGAGACTATGGGTCACTGTAAGCATTGAAGGTAGAATACAAATATGAGTTTAAACCTGCTCTAGAGAAATTCATTTTAGTGGAAGACAGGATCAAAGGAGGCTGAAGCTTTGCAAGGCACAGGGGCAGAATAACTGAGTAGAAACTTATCATTAAAACCTAGCCTGGTGCTTATCATCCTTTCTGTGTTCTTGGCACACTTTGGGATATTAGAAATTTTACTGGTGTACTTGAAGGAACTGAAAAGCTCAAAACAAAACTAAGCAATTCAGCAATAATTTCGACACAATCACCACTACAGTGTGACTATAATGGCACAGTGTCTATAATAGCACCTCAGGGATTGGGAGCCAGCCAGGCCTGTGGTGACGAGTAGATAGATCAAGGTCTGGGTTCTGGCTTGGTGACCTTGGGACCACTACTTAATGCCTCTAATCATCAGATTCTGCATCTGTAAAATGGGGAAGAAGATGGACCCCCTTCAGAAGGGTGTGATGGAGAGGTCACAGCCTGGGGCATGATTATGCGGCTCCTTGCCCTTCCCCCATCACCTGTCCCTGTCCCATGTTCATTGCAGAGAGAGCAATCTTCTGTGCTGCAGAGGCCAAGTTCTTACCTGGTCAGTCGATATGAGATCTTTCTTGGGCAAAGGTGCACTGTCTTTTTACCTTCCTTGGTAAGAGCAAATTGTAGTTCTGTTCTTACTAAGCCATGTAACCCACTAAGCAAAAAGTCCTGACACCCATGGTGGTAAGAGTACACACAATCAAGTAGCAAGGACCAATTTCATACATTCAACATAATTTGGGGGCATATCTGAAAAGGATTCATAGTATACCAGTGGCCCCTGAGCTGTCTGTTCAAGAAGGATCCTTGAAGGAAAGAAAAAATAGATTTGTTTCTCCCCTAAATCAAGGCTTCCCTTCTCTCCTAAATAGTGGGCTGATAAATTACTTAATTGTTCTGTCTCCAAGCTGGATGCTGCCAGGCACTGTAGAAAGTATTTTACATACATCATCTCATTTCCCTTTCTTGAAAGCAACACTTTGAGGCAGGCGATTTTATTGTTTTTAAGAATAATTTTAGGGCCTGGAGCGGTGGCTCATGCCTGTAATCCTAGCACTCTGGGAGGCCGAGGCTAGAAGGTTCCTTGAGCTCAGGAGTTCGAGATCAGCCTGAGCAAGAATGAGACCCCGTCTCTACTAAAAATGGAAAAAATTAGCCAGGCATGGTGGTGTGTGCCTGTAGTCCCAGCTACTTGGGAGGCTGAGGTAGGAGCCTAGGAGTTTGAGGTTGCTGTGAGCTAGGCCGACATCACTGCACTCTAGCCTGGGCAACAGAGTGAGACTCTGTTTAAATAAATAAATAAATAAAAACTTTAAAGATAAGAAAACCAAGGATTAGAAAGATTAAGTCACTTCAAACAGAGGTCTTCATGACGTCAAAGCCTCTGCTCTAACTCAATGGTTCTCAGTCATTAGTGAATGAGCAATCACCCCAGATAGCTTGTTAAAACAGATTGTTGGGCTCCACCCCTAGAATTTTCCTTTCAATAGGTCTGGCTTGGGGCCTGGGAATTTACATTTCTAACTTTTCCTTGATGCTTCTCCATCGTTAGTGGAAACACAATCACCTGTGGGAGCTTGTTAAAACAGATTGTTGGGCTCCACCCCCAGAATTTCCCTTTCAATAGGTCTGGCTTGGGGCCTGATAATTTGCATTTCTAATTTTTCCTTGATGCTGAAGCTGCTGGTCCTGGGACCACACGTTGAGAAACAATTGTTGTAATGTCTCCTCAAACTCTTGTTGATCCCCTTCCAAAAGCCACATGAAAGTTCACATGTATAATCCTAAAATGAAAACATAACATGAGTAATCAGAAAAAAAAATCCCCATCAGGAAAACTTTGATAACATTAGTCCTAAATTAGATAACGGCACAACAAATGCTGGTTCAGATGGTTTCTCTCACCACTGAAGGTACTTTGCGGTGAGCTTTGTATTTCGCACCCTGCTCAGGCCATTAACTCTGGTACTATGTTGCCTAACTTTGTGATTTATTGTTGTCATTTGAAATAAAATACTTCTATGCATACTAAAACAAAGCAAGAAATGACTGGCTGGAAAGAGTTGTGGTTTGTCAATGGTAACACCATTGGTATAATGTTTATTTGTTTGTTTCTGAGGTTTCGAAAATTGCTTTAGAAAGCCTGGGGGCAGAAAGCTTCACTTAATTACAATATTTTAAATCAAACCACAGGAACTTTAGTTCATAAAGCCTCAGGGTACAGCCAGCAATTGTAAGAAACTCAAATAGAATAGGATGGATAAATATAATAATATGGGGTATCATTTTTTGTTATTTTTTCTGTTTGCTGGGTTGAAATGATTAGACAACAGAAATAGTAACAAAAAATCTTTAGTTAACCATTGGAATTGTGAGGCTATTTATTAATTGCTACACAACTGGTTTAGCTAATGTTTCCCGAAGAGTGTTTCTCAAAGTGTCACTCCATATGGTATTGGGGATATTGTTCCCAGGATGCTCAGTGAAGAAAGGATTCTCTTTTAAAATAACCTTAGGAAATATTGTACCACTATCTCAGAAATAGACATTGCCCATTTGCCTAGGAAAGCCTCTAGAAGTCCTGCATACATCAACCTGCTTAACTCTGTTTAAGCCATCATTTCCATTTCCCAAAATGTTTTGATCACAGAGCTTCTCATCCCCCTCACTCCAAATAATATCATTTTATAATCTATGGAACTAAAAAAAAAAAATTCCAGGAAACATCCATTTTTATTTTTAAACCAGCTGTGTGTATGTATTGTGAAGCCCTGCCCCCCACACCTTGTTTCCTACTTTTTCCTAGGTGTTGCATATTTTGTCATTGCTGAAATAAAGAGAAAATAACATATTTTCTTTACTTGAAAATATGATAGATAATATCTCATTTGTTGACTGAAACAAGCAGGGAGAGATGCTTGCGTTGCTTTCTGAGTTTATCAGTAGGTAGAATTCAGTAAAACCACAGAACTTGGCCTGACTGAAGGAAAGATCAGTCAGAATTGTGGAAAGTTGGAAAATAAGTTTAATTTTCATTACCTCCAATAGATAACTTTATTTCTTGAGGGCTGCCTAGAAAAGATCCCGGGGTAGCCTATTCTAATGTCCTCAGGGTACTCTATTGTAATGACTAGAAAGGGACGATTTATAATTACAATAGCACTTGTTTGTCTGTTAAACATACCTAAATTGCCTGAAAACTCCATACTTGCTCAATCAGTTAAACGTTTTTCTCTTTGGAAATATTAATTTGCTTAGCAAATTCACTTTTCCTAGGTACAGGAAAGTAATCTTCAGCCACTTTTCCCTTAGCTAGAGGAAAGGTAAACTTTAACCTAACCATTTTTCTAATTATCACATGTTTTGAATTAATGGGGTCCAAATTAATTAAGGTTTTATTATAGTTTCATCCTTAGGAGACAAGGTTTCATTTCCCTCTTTTGAGGTATTTTCCATCTGAGTCAAAAGAAGATTAACCTTACCACTCTCATTGCTTGGAGCCAATGGGTTTCACCTTCTTTTTTCCCTCCTTAACATACCTGAGGATTATGAAACACTTCCTCTGTAAAGAAAAGATGAGGTGTGTGGGGGGCTATAATTAGGAAAATCTCCCCAGGTGATTCTGATAAGCTTCCTGGCCCTTCTTGAGAATCCTGGCATTAAGCCTTTGATTAAAAACTTGTAACCCTCAGGCAAGAGTGGAATTGGGGCGGGAAGGGCAGTGGAGGCCCTGACAGGACGCCAGCTAAGCAAGTTGGCAGGGGGTTTTGTCACCAGAGGTCAGTTGAGGCATGGAGAATCAGAAAGATAGCAAGCCAGCCAGCCAGCATGAGGCAGAAAGTCGCCATGAGCATTATCAGCGGCGTTGGCTGTGTCCACCGTGTGTGCTGAACACTGGGTGTTGATAATCCTGGAACAGCCAGAAGGAGGGAGGCTGAAGACTGAGAACAAAATCTGCCTTTGGTGCAAGCAGGGACAGAGATTTACATTTAATCTGCTTGATGCTGGATCTGTGAATGAGATGGAAAAGGAAACTACACCCAAACATTTTCCCATTCTTTCTGCAACCTTAACCACAGTGCCCTGAGGTCTATGATAAAGAAATATGTTGCTTGGATATGTATTCATAAGTGATATAGGTGTCTGCAAACCTAAGGAGAGGCTAAAATGTGACATTTAGAAGAAATTAGCCATATCATGAAATATTAAGAGAATCACTTTAGTCATTGCTTTCAGTTTCTATTATAATCTTCTGGAAGGTTTAGACTAAATAGAACAGCTGGTAAAGATAAACAGTCAAAATTTTTCATTTGACTTCTAAAGTAAAATACTAAATGTGGGTAAGGTATATATTTGCTTTGATTTTGATGTACTAAATCTTGTAGGCTATTAAACCGCCCTTTGAGAAATAACCTGCCCTTACCTAATGCTCTTATTGTTTTATTCTGTTTCAGGACTAGTTGAATGCTTATTTAATTATATCTATATGTATTTAAGCTCCTCTTAACTAGTTGTTCACATTTGATACCATTGCAACTGCCTTCTAAATATACTAACTTGAGGGTAGATCTGTTGATTAAAGGTGAAGACTGCTCTAAAAGAGAATCTTCCCTCTTGAGAACGTATGAATACTTAATGGCTGTTATGTTTACTTGTCACAGTGAATTGGCTTGGGGCAACCAGGGTGGGCTGGTTGTCAAGAGATCTGTTTTCTTATAGCTCTGTGAACACAAGCAAAAACCACTTTAGCTCTTTGAGTTTCAGTGTCCTTATCTGTAGAACATGATTTCTTCCTGAGGCTGTTGTATATGATTTTACAGGTCAGTGACATCTGACTTAGGTTTTAGGTTTTGGACACTAGATGGTGATGTGTCACAACTTAAAGAGGTCTTGCCCCCATTGTAGTCAAGGTCTACATTTAGGCTTCTCATTTTCTCAGCTTTTAATAGATATGGCATACGATTAATAAAACCCTATCCATGAAACCATTGTAATTGATTATAGAAATAACACAAAGAAAAGAAGAAATCAAAAATAACATCTGCATGCTTTTTGACATGCTAGCCTCCAAAAACATTGAATCCTAGCTTAATCCTCTGATGTCCAAAGTCCCTTTTCTCATCTTACTTGAATGTTAGACAATTTACAGATCTATTGAAGCATCATTGGCAGGCATGGGCTACTGATGCCAACTTCCTGTTTCTCACTCATCTCTTTTATTCAACCTCTCAGATTCCTAAAACTACTCTCTTTGGAAGTACTTGTGAGGCTTTAGGCTGCCCGTTGAGATGCCAGAAATATACGAATTAATGTAATTTTTGTTCAGAAGAAAACTCTCTTATATTTCCTCACCATAGGTCAAAAATCCTGAGAATAGTTTTCTCAGAAGCTTCTTCGTGGATGATTTACTGCTTGTTTACAAAATCAGCAAGAGAAGGAGAGTCGGTTTACTCTAAGAAGGTGGCTGCCTCGCTCTCTTTGGAAGTATTTTCTTTTGAATCCAAAGCACAGGAGGAAATAAAAGTTCCTAGAAGTCCCCATTTTGGGTTCTCTGTTTCCTGGCTCTGAATCTGCAGATTTTCCGGATGGTTTTATGCTGAGGGATAACAATCACACAGCCCATGTTACTCTAGTGTAGAAGGACAAGTTGTTCATAAAAGGAAATGCCAGGTTTCAACCCCTGGCACCTTGGGCCTGGCTCCTCCAAACATAGAATAGGTATGTGGGAAAGAAATGTGTTCATTTCGAACAACTTAACATATTTTTAAACAGAATTAGACCCCATTTTAAAAAAACATACTTTTTCCCCATAGTGGCAGACTCCTTTACTGACATGAATGAGTAATTGGAATGGGGAAGACCATTCACTGGTGATTCTGTGTGCTGTCTCAGCAAGATAGCTGTACCAGACAGGGCCAGGAAGGCGGTATCATTCCTGTGGGCACCACTCCCTCAGGCATGGCTGTCCTGATTTATGAAACTGGCAGTTGTCCTGGTTCTTATGATAGGTCAGGTCATCGTATTACATGACCTAATTTTGGAACTCAACCAGAGGGAGTAAATCTCTGCTGTCTTTTGGTTAGATGACACAATCAATTGTCACTTTACTTTTCTTTTGACTTACATACTCAAACACATTGAAATATAATTCACTTGAGGCTTGCAAAAAGAAAAATGGTTTTAAATTTGAAATGTTCCACTCCAAGCTGATAAGGCCGGAGGAAAATTAACTTGACTCTCATAGTCCTATAATTTAAGGCTAAGAGAAAAGAGGCCCTTTCACACGGTCCAGAAGCATCTACCTCATGGAACATTTTTACTGCTTGGTCTAAGGAACACGAGGCAGAGATAGGCTCCCGGAGGACCTGAGACTCAGAATTTACAAATTGAATTCTTACATGTTTTTCCTCATTCATTGAGCAATATAAGGAATACAACTAAAGAACACAAAGAAACAAAAAACTTTGAGACAAATGCAAAGGAAACTTGTAGTTAATTTTATCTAGCCAGGAGAATGGACTCATAAGGGTAGCACAAAGACCATTTTTAATGTATTGAGCCTGTACTTGCATGATAGCAAGGAGATAAACATAATGTGGAACTTGGCATGAGTGAATAGAAACCCTCACAGCTACTCAAGCCATGTCTCTTTGAGTTTCATTGTGTAACTACAACAGAGCAGTTTAGAAGACCAGAATAAATGTGACCTGAACATTTGTCTCCCTTAGGTTTTACAAGTACAATTTGAGCTAAACTATGCCAAATAAGTAAGGAAAACTATGAAAATAAATACATAATAGTCTAGCATTGTACTTAAAATGGAATATAACACACTAACCAAATAGACCTCAGATTTAAAATACATTTCAAACATTATTAAGGGCATTTTTGGATCATTTTTTTCCCAGGTACAGCAGATAATGGCAAATTCAGCAGGACTTGGTAAGAGAATTTCATCAGAAGCAATAAACAGGCAGAGTGAAAACTGATTATATTCTGATTTATGTAGTTCAATCATGTTCTGGGCTGTTTGTTCTGGCAAATATACATTCCCTGATTCAAAAATTTCTATAAAGGTGAATTGGTTCCCCTAAAAAGAAAGGGGGGCTTATGTCTTGGGTACCATACAGCTTTTAATTATATTCTTTGTATTCCACGCTGTGTCTCTATGTGAGGATGTTTCACCCTTCAGTACTATTGTTTTCCAAGGATGATTTTTATCAAGAAAAAGATGCAAGTAGAAGAAAATACAAATCTTAGTATAGAGGTTTATTTTATTTTGTTTTATCTAAGCTGGTTGGGTTGAAAAAAAAAAAAAAAGAAAAACCTTCCCCAAACAAATGTAGTGTTTAATATTTAGGAGTAAAATAGGAATGGGTCCCTAACACATGAACAACCATCAGGGTGAGGAATGAGACTCCCTTCTCCCCACTGTAAGAAGGGGACTTTTCTCATCGTGTCTGAGCGGTGTTGGAGGTGAGGCCTCACTGCTCCTTCGGTGGGGAAGCCAGGGCCAGGTGTCACGTTGACATCAGTCACTTCTTTAACAGAATGGATTTGAAGCCACCATTGCTCAGTCTAGGCCTCAGTACAACAGTGAATAAGCAAACTACTTAGGGGAGGCCAAACTTTGAATGGCTGATTATTAAGGATGAGCGTTGTGGTGGTGTGCAGGGATTTTTTAAAGGAATACACAGAATGGGAGAAGGAATAGGAAGGAGTCAGCCTGGTGAGGAGACAGGTGGCAGGAGAGGGGTGTTCTTGGCTAAGGAGACAAAGCCTGTGGAGACAGAAAGCAAGAGGGAGAGTGGCATGTGACTGGGCTGGTGTGGTAAGCAGGCCAGGACTTATAGTCCATCTTGAAAATATTGGTATTAACTGACCAACACTTAAGTGTACATATAGTAATAACATTCACTGGGTGTCAGGCAGATGGGAGGGGGAGGAGGGAATGGGTATATTCATACCTAATGGGTGCCGTACGCACTGTCTAAGGGATGGACATGCGTGAAGCTCTGACTTGTGTGGGGCAAGGACAACATACATAACCTAAACATTTATACCCTGGTAATATGCTGAAATAAAAAAAAAAGAAAAAAAAGAAAATATTGGTCTCTAGCCTAAGGATAACAGGAAGACTTAGAAGTATTTTCAATATAGAAGTGACATCATCAGTTTTGCCTCTATAATAATATTCCGATTAGGCTGTATCATAGTTAAAAGTTCTGAATTTTTTTCTGTTATTTCTAAGTTCTAGGAGGAAAGTCTCATTATGAGTCTTACATAATGGCACAAATTCATTCAAGCTGGGAACTGACTTTTTACCTAATCTGGATAAGACTGTTAGACTTTTACATGGAGATAGAAATTTGTATTATAGTAACTAACATTGTAAAAAGACAGTTAATTTATAAAGAACTCCTTGTTACAAAAAACTTTTAAAAAGCAACCTTTCTAGTGTTTTAATATTTATTCTGGAAAGTTTAAATATAGTTTTGATAGGGTAATTATGTACTCATTTGACCAACTCTTCTAATTTCCAGCACTGTAATTTTTCTCATATGCTTTGTTTAATCTTAAAAATCCAATAAGCAATATAAAAATAGGGATATAAAGACTCATTACACTATATGGACCCACTAGAAAGTCAATAAGCAATCGACTCACTAAGTCCTCTGAGATTTGATATTTTTAAATGCAGTAATGTGAAGGGGAAAAATTTACTGGAGGTTAGATCAGTTTGATTCTGGTTTGTATGGATATTGTAGAGAACAGAGATGCCATTATCACTGTTATCTCTTCATTTCAGTCTCTAAAATAAGAATTCTATCATCTGCTAAAATTATCAAAGTGTGGATAATTCTCTCTCTCTGTATGTGTGTGTGCATGTATACACACACATATATATTTGTACACATGCACACACAGTTGTGCAAGAAATGTCATGTTATTTTTCTAAAAACAGATACAGTGTTATGCTGAGTGACCATCACACAAGTGTGGTAGGGAATTCAGTTTCGTTTATTACTGGGTCTTCCTTCCTGAGACGATTGATAAGAGAGCCGAGAGTTTTATATGCAGCAGCATGTTCACGGAGGACCCTTTTGTTTTCAGCCCGCATTGGTCACCTGATGTCATCATGGTTCTTGAAGGTAGGTGGTTCTGCTTGTTCTAGGACAAGCTTGGTTCTAGGAATCTTTGCTGAGCCTGAGAACCCTGAGCCAGCTTCCCTTGGGGAACCACAGAGAAATTACTTTCTGTGGTCCTGAGATCTTCTGGGACACACTGGGGAAAAGGACACAGATTTTACTATTCTAAGTTTTCTACCAGATCTTGGAAAATCTTTGAGAAAACCCTCTATGAATATAACAAATTAAAAGCCGGGGAGTGGTCCAGGGATGTTTTTGGCATGCTTTTGCTTTCAGCCTTGCCAAACAGGACACAAAAAGTCATTCTCTGACTGAGAAAAGGAAAAATGTGGTAGGTATTAAACAAAAAGTTTCAAAGATTACCATGACATATATGTGTTTATTTTGGCACCAGAGATGCATACAATAATTAAAATAGTGATGAAAATGATAGCAGGAAGAACAGCTCCGCATTTGCATACTTACTATATGCACTGGGAAGCTGAGAGATTTACAAGTATTGTCGCATTTTCTCCTCATGGCTCCATAAGGGAGGCATCATTGTCCCTACTTCAGAGGTAAGGACACTGTTGCTTTGAAAGGTTAAGTAGCTTGCTCAAGGTCCCATAGGTCCTACATGAGAGAGGGAGCTTGAGGAAGATGGTATTACTCTGTGTCCAGGGCTCTGCTCTTAACCCTATGCTCAGCTTTTGCCTCTCTCCTGGGAATCATTCTTCATGCTTTGGGAGCTCTGAGGGTTTTCATCAAGATAAACTTCCCTCCGTCAGCTGCAAAACAACAGGAAGGAAACTTGAAGAGCAAGCTGCTTCTTTTCTTTCGCAGGAAAACTCTTCTGATACAAATTTCCAGTGGATTGCCCATCACAGGAGGGCCTGTTAAAGGTGGTCAGAATCTGAAATCGAATTTAGGATAAAATTTATTTTAAAGACCTGACTATAGTGTTGATATTTAACTACGGATTCTAAGGTAGGCATGTTTCTCAACATGAAGCGAAATGTATTATTCTTGCTTTTATCTTCTTGTTTCTACTTGTTTTCCCAGTCTAGGGCAAGTTTTAGCTTTGTGCAGATTTATGTAAAACATTTAGAATCAAGATTAAAATGACATGACTCAGTTATAAATTTGTTTTCTGGACAAAAATACAATGCATAGTTTTGTAATATGTTTCTCTTTAGGCTAATGAATGAAAAAAATAAACTGTAGCCTAAATCTACCTATGTCAATGAAAACTAATTTACTATCTTGCTGCTTTGCTGCCTCAAGTACTTTTCAAAGCTTTCAAATATACTAAATTTAATACACAGACATATATAAATGTACATGCATATATATATATATATATACACACACACATATAAATGGGTATGTGTGGTTTCCTCAGACGCAACACTTGGCATGCTTTAATATATTCAATGCTATTATATTATAATGTTTCATAATATATTATTTAGCAGTTATGACTATTTATGACCCACATTATTTTAATTTAATGAGTGTTAAGAACATTTCCATGAAATACACTGGATACCCTGAAATCGATCTTGCGTCCTCCTGTGGGACAGGCATCAATGATGGGCTGGAATCAGCCTGGGATTTTGGGAAAGCATGCTTCCTATGGGCCAGCAAAAAATCTGGTCCACCTGCCAGAAGGGGCTTTTGTGTCTCATTCAGGTGTGTGGAGTCACTAGAGGAACACTTCCTTTCCTCAATGGTGGTGTTGAAATGAGGGGGAAAAAGGAATTCTATGCCTAGGACGGGGAAGATTCCAAGCATTGGAAAGCAACTACTCCACATTCTCCTATTACAGAGTTGGTTCTTATAGCCTTAGGCTTTTGAGGACATTCCTTTTTCCTCATTAAACTGAGGATGTTTTGTATATGTTATTCCGTACAGACCAAATCCCAAGCCTGCACGAGGAATCAGCTGTGGTTTTGGGAAGCAGCTCTTCCTCTGTGAGGAAGGGGATAGGCTCATTACCTCCCTGGAAATGTGATTGTGCAGGATCGACCCCTGCAGATGTGTGAATGCGATGTTCTTAGTGTTGTTTTAGCTCCCTGCCCTGAGTCCAGAGGCCCTTTTTAATAAAGCAATGATGGTACCTAAAATGGTGTGATGTTTGTCTAGCATAATTTTGAAAATGACCCTGTTCTGTGCTATTGAATCACAGCCCTTAAATGTCCTTGACATTTAAAAACATTCCTGTTGCCCTGAAACAGACTTTGTGTTTTGAAAATTTAAAGTATTTCTGCTGCCTTTGATAAAAATTTTCACAAGTCTTGTAAGCAGAAAGTCCTTTCAATTTAGCAATCCACAGGAGGAATTTGCTTGAAAATTATTTTCTCCCCTGTTTCTTTTCCTAATAATTTGTAATACAAGTTCTAACATGAAATTAAAATTCTTTTATAATTTCATTATCTAGGAAGTGGTTTTGCAGTCTGCTGAGGATCTGATGTTGAAGTACAGCACAGTGTACAAAATAATTCTTGTTTTAATACATTGCTATGGCTCTCAGAGGAGCCTCTGCTCAGCTCAGTTCATCATTAGCCTCTATATTACTCAGGTTTCCAAGTCTTTAATACAAAATGAAAATTAAACAATATCCATTTTGCCGTGGCAGTTCATAGAGAAATTGGTTTTAAAAACCCCCTATTTTTCAATTATACAGGCTTTTGCTGTAACCATGTCTAGTTTTCCTAATTCTTTAGAACCCAAACACTAGAAGCCAGAAAACCTTCAGAGAATGGACTCAGAGTCCCAGAGCCCCCATTGCATTACACACCATTTCTATGATGGGCACCAGTTAAAACCTTATAAACCACTCGGTATATCACAGGAAACCAAAATCAAATAATATTCACCCCAGTGAGTTTTTTAGGAGATCAAAAACAAACATACAAAAAACCCAAACATTGTTAGCTTATATGTAAATTAAAAAATAAGTATTTTAAACTAGGAGTAATTGTGGCGTTTTGGCTCCTTTAGATTAGGCCATTTTTGTGTTCAATTATCATAAAGCCACATGGCACGGTGGAAAGGCATGAGCTTCGCAACTTCAAAAAGGTTGGACTGCATTCCATTCTGTACTTTCGTGGAACAAGTTGGTTTAGCCACTCTAGGTCTCAGTGCCCTCATTTGTAAACAGGAGATAATCGTACAACTTCACAGGGTGGTTATGAGTATGAGATAAAACATAGATGAATCACCTAGCATGCTACTTCGCATAGAATAGGCTCCTGTTAAATTTTTCCTTCCTTTCTTTTTACCTACAAATTATTTAAAAATGGAACTGGGTAGAAAAGCATGAAAGTAGAGCCTCCTGAATTTTGCTGCTGAAAGTCAGGCTCAGATTCATGGATCAGGCTTTATAAAATCTCACCAAGCCCTCAGGATTGATATTTCTACAGCATTAACAAAAGGGAAAAATGAGATTTTTTTTTTCTTCCTCTGGCCTATTATTTTCTGATTCTTTTTTTGTTCACTCACTTACAGTGTATTTAAGTGGAAATCACTTCAAGCCCTTGGACCACCCTCCGAAAGCTTTGCTAAATCTCACATTTTTGGTTTCACTCCAGATACAGTACTGTGTCCCCTACCTTTGAAGTCTTTGAAGTGTCCACATTGTAGGCTGAACCTGTAGTGAAGCCCAAACTGGTGGTTTTGACTGCACAAACCCACGTAAAGCTGGGACAGGTAGAATTGAAGCGTGATATGAGAAGGGGTGGTGTTCGCTTCCCTTTCTTGACCCCCACCTCTCTCCACTCTTAGTCTCTTCAAACACTCCTGCTATAGTCACAGACATATCAAAGACCACTCTACTATGGCTGCAGTGACACTGAGGCTGGAAGTGACTGCTTTACCCGACCATGTCTGTTCACTGCCTTAGGGAGTGAACTGAAGCGAGAAGTACATCATCGGGTCTTTTATTGCAGCTGATGACCTCATGTTTCTTTACCTGGGAGAGATCTGCATCAGACGCAAAGGATAGCATGAGACATTTAGGATGTGGTATTTATAATACAAATTATTATAAAATATTATTATTGTACGTTACATTATAAATATGTGTGATTTATATTTTTATAGTTTTATAACATATCTGTATATCTTTTAACATTATATGATATTGTTTTGAAGTTTTTAAAAGAAATATAAATGGTATCATTTTATCCTTTTTATTATTTTTTTAATTTGGAAGCAGTAGAGTGGTGAAGTTAAGAGCTGGACTGGGTTGGAATACACCTTTGCCAGAAATTAGCTGTGTAGTCTCAGCTAAAATACTTAATCGTTTTATGCCTTGATTCCCTCATCTATTAAATGGGATTATTATAGTAGCTATCTCTTAACTTTGGTACTATTATGAATTGTGGTGAATATTAAATATTAATGTGAAGAAAGTTAAATATTACATAAATTAAATAACATATGTAAGGCACATAGAACAACACAAAGAAGATTGTAAGTACTATGTATTTGCTCTTATTGTTAACATTATATTTAACTGCTGTATCACATACTGTTGTGTAAATATGCCATAATATATTTGTCTGTTCTCCTGTTGATGGATATTTACTTCTTCCAATAGGCAGTACAAATAATAAGAAAATGAACATTTTTGCACACAGTGCCTTGAATACAGGATACAAAAATATCTGAGGATGAACACTCAGAAGAGGAATTCCTGGCTTATAGGGTATGAACACCAACAGATTTACTTGTTCTTGCCAAATTGCTCTCCAAACAGTTGGGCCAATTCACATTCCTAAAGTGAGTGCTTGAGAATTTCCATTGCTATACATCTTTGCCAAGTGTAACATTCTTACCAATCTGGTGGGTGTGAAATGGGAATGAATGGCATCTTATTGTTTACATTTTATTATCAATTGGGCTAAGAGCCTTTTGCATGTGTTTTTTTTGCCATTTGTGATTCCTCTTCAGTTTCCATCCTTTGCCCATTTTCCTATTGAGTTTTCTTTCTCTTATTGATTTGAAAGAGTTCTTTAAATAATTTTGGATAACAATTATCTATTAGTTATATTGTTTGCAAATATCTGTTCTATGTCTGTGAATTGTCTTTTAACTTTGATTATACTGTCTTTTGAAAAAAAAATTAAATTTATAATTAGTTCAATGTATCATTGTTTTCTTTATGAGTTGGGCTTTTTTGTACCTTGTCTAGGAAATTTTGCCCTAACCCAAGTTAGTAAAAGCAAAGGCCTACATTTTCTATGAACATGATAATTGATTTTTATATAGAAATCTTTAGTTCACCTGAGATTTGTTATTGTTTATGGTGTAAAGTGTGTTTCTACTTTTTCCATATTGATAACTGTCTCAGCAAAATTTTTGAGTAGTCCGTTTTATTTTTCATAGTTTTAAATGTCAATTCTGTTGTGTAAAAAGTAGCTATATATGCAAGAGTTTCTTTCTGGGCTCTCTATTCTGTTTGATTCATCAATGTGTATATCTTACATCAATACCATATTGCAAAATAGCTTTAAAATGCATCTTAATATCTGTTACAAATAGTTTTTCTACTTTGTTCATTTAAAAAATGAACTAGCTATTCTTGACATTTTCCTCTTTTTTTGCCAAGTTACATGAAAAACTCTGTTAGCATCTTAAACCACAAAGTACATTGGTTATATAGATGAATTTGGGGAGAACTGATATCTTTTTAATAGTGTGTCTTCTAATACATTACCATGACACAGTACATTATTTATTCAGGTCATATTTTATGCCCTTCACTCATGTTTTTCTCATATTTTGTAAAGTTTTTTTTTTCCGTACAGGTGTTGAATCTCATTTCTTAGGTTTATTATGAAGGAGCTAAAGATTTTGGTTGCAATTCTCAATGGAAGGTTGTAATTTTTTTCACTTACAATTTTTAATTTGTTTATATTGGGTATATAGGAGTGCTCTATTCTTTTAAAGCCCTAAAAGTTTATTTGTAAGTCTCCTTCAATTGTCTGTGTAGGCAAGTGTGTTTTATGCCTTTCTCTCAATCTCCATCTTTTTTTTTCTTGTCTTATTGCATAATTTAGGATATATAGTACAGTGTTGAATACAAACTATAATAGAAGAAGTCTTCCCTATCTTTTATCTGATGTCAATATTAATGTGGTAACAGATTGACAATTGCTGTAGGTTTTTGATTGATGCCTTTGATTAGGTTTAAGAAATTTCCTAAAATAGAACGATATTTTTCTAACAATTTTGTTTTAAATCATGAGTCTTGAATTTTGTGTAATTTGTTTTTCATCTGCTGATCTATCAGTTTTTTCTATTTTACTTTGTCAACATAACATATTTCATTAATAGATTATTTTTTATATGAATTATTTTTGCATTCCTGGGATAAATAATGGCTATGAATGAAGAGGTGAAGGTGGGACGTGTAAACGTCTCAGAGAAGAGCAGTCCAGGAAGGGAGGCCATAAAGTACAAAAATTTGGAATACGGCGGAGTACAATGGTCTGATGAAAACAGTACTCCATTTAGGACATCTCTGGCAAAAAAAATGCAGGCTATGAGCTTAGCACTTCCTAAGGCAGTGTGCACATCTTCCTGTATCTTCTACCCTCACTCTATCGATTCAGACCACATATGTGACTGCCTTTCAGCTCTTTGGAGACAGAGTAAATTCTCTCCTCTCTCTAATTTTGTGGCTGACTTTCTCCTATGATAAAAGGGAATAATTCACTTCTGGGACCTTTTGGCCAACATTCAACCCTGATCTGTATATAGCGATAAGCAAACAGAAAGTATGCCTGAGCCACACTATAATACTGCGTGGATCCATACTGCTTATTTTATGTTTTATAAATGATTGTGGAGAACACTGGAAGAAGATCCAAAATGTGCTAAGTTGATCCTGAATATTGTGAGACACAAGAGAAGATATTGTTTTATTTTGAGTGAGTTGAATTAATGGAAATACTGTATTTTTCTTGATTTAGTTCAAGAGTGGGATGTTCTGGCAGTCTAAGGGCAGTAAACACAGTCCTTGTATTCTGAGGATCTAAGGTTGTTCTTTCAGTTCTAAAACTTGAAGGCAAAGAATTGGAAATACTGAGTGGGACACATGTAATACATTTGAAAAAGGCTAGAGGGAGAAAACACTAGAGCTCTGTCTCACCTATGTGTGGGGCCAAAGGCAGAACAATCTCTGTATGTCTTTTGGGACAAATAAACCCATCCATCAAGCTGCATCTGGTGCACAGACTGAGGCCTTGACATCCACGTGCTGAAGGATTTATTGGCCTTGTTTAGGGACTCATAAACCTACTTCTTGGTTTTTCTCTGGCTTCTTGTCCATGCTGTACTTTGAGTCACTAAGCCTATTGGTTATGCTGGTCAGTGTTTCAATCCTCTCCTTTGTGAAGGAACAGTGTTATCCTTTTTGTGCCTTTGAGTGTCTCACAAGCTTAGACAACTCCTTAGCAAAGAAATCCTCACACTTGCCAACAGATGACACAATGACAAAACAAGGGGATTATATTTTCTCTCCTTACCTTCATTATCTCTCTCTGTTTTTCCATTTTGCAGAAGCACATAACTTGGCTTGCGAGTTGGCTAGCAAAGTTTCTTCTCTCTTAGGCTCTTATTTGGAATGAGTGGCTAGCTGCTTGCCTTTGACTATTGTCACATGACACAAATACTCCTCCATGATGGCTCTGTGGCCTCAGGTAGCCAACAGCTCAGGATATGTCTACGTTTATATTTTAACATCCTAGCTTTGCTCTGCACTGAGGCTACCAAGCTCATATTTTACATGGGCAGGTAAGGTAAATTGTTTTTGTTTCAAAAGAACTACTTGCCCAAGAAAGCATTTATCTTGAGATTTCTTTAAATGTTAAGTTCTCCAAATGTATTTCTAATTAATTCTATTTGTAAAAATTCTCTTTAGATATTCAGTAGATGTGTGTTGTATGGATTAGTATGTGTGCCTATTGCAAGTTATAAGGGACAACTAAGCTTAAAACATATTTGAAATGAATTGTTATTATTTCAAAACTTCAAATTGATATAGTATTTTAAAATGATAAGCTGCCCTGTGCTGCATTGAAAATCCCTCAAAAGGTATGTGGGGAATATGCTATTAGAGGCAGAAAGATGTCTGGTTTTAAAACAATAACAATGATATGTACATATTTGAACTCTTACTATTCCAAGTATTTTTCTTGTAATGTCTCTTATAATTCTCACATCAACCCTTTGAGGTATGTACTATTTTTACCCTGTAGAGAATCAGAGTAGTGTAGTGAATTAAAGCATGTGTCTTGGATCCAGACTGGGTTTTAAACTGGGCTCTATTACTTAATAAAATGTGTGCTACTTGGACAAGTACTTAACTTCTCTGTGTCTAATATTGCTTATTTGTGAAATGGGTACCTATTTTTATTGATGATTAAATGCATTAAAATATCTAAAACTCTCAGAACAGTTCCTGGCACTTAATAAATACTCAGTAAATCTTAGCTTGGTTGATCTCTTCTTATAGATAGGTAAGCATTTTTACAGATATATAAACTAAGGCACTGAAGGCACAGAGTGGTTAAGTAAGTCACCTGAGATCACAGGATAAATATCGGAGGTAGAATATAAACCCTGGAAGACTGACTCAACACAGATGTCTTTTCACCAGTAATTATACAGGGAACCACACCATTCCTTGTGGCAGGAGGTGCCAGCCAATATGTTTTACTAATGAATATTAATTCTGTAAATGCGCAGATAGTGCCTGCCACCCATTATTATTCTCTGAATGTTTCAGTTCTGGCTAAAGTTTAAGTTGTAAAGCTAACTCTTTCAGGTAACCTGTTTTCTGGCAACCTGTGTCTGTTCTTTTCAGGTAACCTATTTCTGTTATTTGCTAAAGGAGAAGGCATCACTGCTTTGACGAAATCCATTAAACTAAGCAATGTGTATGGATTTAAGAGCCCATGACAAGGACTCCAAGACCAAATGTATAACTTGGAGTCCTTGCTCTCTACTGACATTCCAAAAGCTTCTGTCTTCTTTTCCTTCACTGCCTGGCCTCTTGTACCAATATTTTTTGCAACAGGGCTCTTTGTCCTTGATTTTTTTCCATCCTGATAGTTAATAAACTATTATCATACTATAAATACTAAGGAAGACAAAGCGTGCTTGTTTATAAAAATTTATGATTAAAAATCACTGAAGAGGGAATATGTTGGACTATAGAATTAAGAATTAAAATGATATTGACTGACTAAGGATAAAAGAAAGAAATTTAACAGGAGATAAATGTCTTAAGTCAGTTTCATGAAATATGTGGCTAGATTTTGCTTGATAGCAGTTCATATAAAAATGCCTCATAATTTTAAGTAATTACTAATTCAAAACGAATCAACAGGAACATTCTTGCTCTAGGAATTTGTACCCCTTTAGGCTATAGTAACAGCTATAGGGCTCCCAAGTCAAGGAAAGTCAGACACCACTCCTGTGTTATACTTTAGAAGGTGCTTTGATATATCGGAGATTTCAGGAGCTGGTAGCTAGGAGGTCATAAAAGCTGTGATTGAAGAGGCTGAAGGATGATTATTTTAGAGAAGAACAAATGTAACGTGTGCTTCTGTTGGTATGTTTCCACACTGCCCCAGTTCATGTGATTGTAAGGAGACCTCAGATTGGATCAGTAAGCAATGAATTTGTCTCCTAGGGGAGGTGGTTTTCTTTTTGCTGTTGTATGCTGTTTGTTCAGTATAGAGGCCTTGGACCCAAAGAATCAATCAAAATCAGGAGAAAAAAAAGAATCTTGACTTCAAATGTAGCAGAAGAAATGTTGGGATTACCAAGAAATATTTTTGGTGAATCAAAGAATGTTCTGAATTTCTTAACACAATAATAATTTTAATTAACTTAATTACAAGGACATTTTGTATAACATCACTTGGGATGACATTGAAATTGTCTTATAACTAAATAAAGTGACTCAGTTCCTGCAAAGATGGAGAGTTAATTTGGGAACTGCTGAAAATACGGTCTTAGACTAGACTGTAGTCTAATATGGTCTTGATGTATTTGAGCTTGAAGCAATTCTAGAAGCAATTCAGGGTAAATGTGTATGTGCATAAGTCTGTATGAGATAGGGTTAGCTAAGCCTGTGTGATTTTTTAAACAAATACAAATAGATATCATCACTTTAATGTTTGTACTTTAATGGATACATTAACTTTCTATTGCATAGACACATTATAATTTTTAAAAACAAATTTTTAAATTGAGAAATTTAGGTTCGTTTCAACATTTTCTTATAAAATATTTTTCTCAGCATCCTCTGCACACATCCTTAAACAGGTGAAATTATTTCTTAGAACAGGATCCCAGAAGAGGAATTGCTGGCTTAATGGAATACGTCATTTAAGGTCTATTTCCAGACTAGGTTTACCTCAACCCACATTTCTACTAACATTCAATAAGAGTATCCTTTCCCCCAGAGTATCATCAGTCTTTTTAAATTTTGAAGTTGGATAAGGGCAGCGTGCTATTATCTTCTTTTTTAAATTATATTTATTTGATTACTTGTGAGAATCAATATATTTTTGTTAAGCTCATTGATTATTTGTTTTTGCAAATTGCCTATTTTTCTACAAGAGTGCTGCTCTTTTAATTTAAAAAACGCAGTAGCAGAAAACATTGGTGCCTCACCCACATGCCCTCAGATTTTGTTTCCCATTTTCCTGGACACTGGATTTGAGTGTATTCTTACTCCCAACAACAAGCATGTGTATCTCTTTGAGGATGGAATGCACTGAGGCTTTCAGAAGTAGCTTTGTTTGTGTGTGAGGAGGGTTTGGGTGTGTGTGAGGGGGTAGACAGTGATGTCCTCAACCAATGACTGACTGGCAAGTGCATAGGTATAAATAGTGAAGCTCCCTCAACCCCTGAGGGGGAAAACCCTAAAATGTGACCTGCACCATGTCCAAAAACCCCTGCTTGAATGAGTCAAGTCCTCTGTAGGTATTTGCTTAATATTTTACCCTTCCCTGGCTTCTTTCCATCCTTGTCCCTCTGTCTCATTCCTCTTCTATTTTTTTTCCCTAGGAACACTTCCTAATAAGTTGCTTTCACACAAATATTTCATTTATTAAGAATGCTGTCTCCTGTTGTAAGGATTAGAAATATTTGCCATATTTTATTAATCTCATTTTCTTTTGGGAATATTATACCATGTAGACATTGCTGTAATATTTTGTTACATACTGAGGCAAATCAGATCTTTTTTCCTTTTTGTGCTCTACTCTTCTATATTTCTTAAAAATGTATTTTTAGCCCCAATATTATATAAATGTTCACCTTTATTTAGTTTTCTATTTAAATCCTTAGATTTACTCTGCTTAGGGTTTGTTAAGGTTCTTAGATGAATGAGTTTAGAGTTTTTATCAAATTTTAGAAATTTTCAGCTATTATTTCTTCAAGTATTTTTCTGCCTTCCCCTGCAACTTCAATTGTACACTCTATCATTTGGAGTGTTGTATAATAATTGCTTTGACATCCATGCCTGCTAGTTTTATCATCTCTGTGATTTCTGTGTCTGTTTCCATTGATTGATTTTTTATGGTTCAGATCATATTTTCCTGCTTCTGTGCATGTCCAGTGATATGCAGAGGATTATCGTTCTTTGGATGCCAGGCATCGTTAATTTTGATTGGATGATACACATTGTGAATTTTACATTGTTGTTGTTGGATTTTATTATATTTCTTTAAATAATGATGTGTCTGTCCTTGTGTGCAGGTAAGTTACATGGACTTACATTGGATCGTTTTGAGGCTTCCTTTTGAGTGTTTATAGGGCAAGTCCAGAGTAGCCTTTAGTCTTTCACTAATTTAGCACCATTACTAAGGTTAATACTCTCTGAGAATTCTACCTCATTCCCATATCTTACCACTCTAGTAGGTGAGAACAAAACCATTCTTAACTCTGTGCAAGCTCTACATAGTGTTTCAACTACTCCTTTCTGGTAATTTTTTCCCCTGTCTTTGGGTAGTTTTTCTCATGCACGTGCAGAGCAGTGCTCAGCCAAAGTCTTAGAATAACCCTTGTGCAGATTGGCAGAGCTCTCTCTGTTTACAGCTTCCTCCTCTCTGCTATTTTTCCTTGTACATCCAAGCTGCCTTGGCTCTTCCAAATTGTAATCTCTGTCTCCTCAATTCAGCAAGCCAACTGAAATCTGTTAGGGCTCCTCCTCTCTGTTCTGTGGCTTGGAAATTCTCCAGGTAGTAAGCTGGTATGATCAAAGGGATCACCTTTTATATTTTCCTTTCTCAGGGACTATAGTCTTATGCTTCTCATAGATTAGTGGGTGAAACCATTGTTTTGTATACATTGCCCTGTTTTCTAGTTGTTTCATGGGGCAGGGTAAATGTGATCCCTATTAGTACGCCTTTGCCAGAAATCCTTGGTTGATTCAATTTGACATCCTTCTCTTCCTTAGTTCATCATCATTTTGACTGCTAACAGGACAGATGAATGACAGGTCAGTAATTATGAGGAGTCAGTCCATGTGAGCAGAGAAGGTAGGTAGAAGTATGACGGAAAGGTGTTTTTAAACAGGGGTGGGAGAGGGACTTCCCAGAGCATAACTGTTCTTGGAATTATCTCTGTGCCTCTTTACATTTCTATGTCCCATTAGCCCACCAGCTGTGCTTATTAAAGATCTCCAGGTAATAGTCATCAACCTTGTGAGAAGTAGGAACTGCCATATCCCTCGGGATTTCTCTAAGCGATATTTGAATCTCAGAAATAGCCACTTGTGCCATTCTCTCAGCATTCAGCTAACGAGAATTTTTTGTTCTACTCCAAACACTTCATTTTCTGCCTCTCTTCACAGGTATGAGAAGTTACACATTGAAGAACTGGCTAATGATTCAGTTCCACATCACTGAACTACCTTAGAGGAAACTTAAAATGCTGCAAAATCATGATTACTTATCCAAAGAGTATATGGGGTTTTACAAATACATTTTTAGTGCCTGGATGAATCTGTTGATATAATCATTACTTTAATCTCTTTCCTTGCCTCAGTAAGAAATCCACTGGCATGTTATATATTATATATACAGCCACCCTGTATGGAAATTTTAAAGAATAATAGTATGGCTTTTAGGATTGACCCACTGGAGAAAAAAATAAATAAACATAAGACAATATTTTTCATCTAAAGTTTAAAAATATTTTCTTGTGAAGTAAATAATCTCTATATAAAACTATGTAAACCATAAATCCATAGTTTAAAAAATAATAGAAACAGAACAAGTATTTTTCCATGACATTGATCAAGAAATATAACACTGCCAAAACCTGAAAGGTTCCCTGTGCATTCCTTCATTATTATAACTCTCTTTCTCCCTTACAAGTACTGACTACTCTGAATTGTGTGATAATCATTTATGTACTTTCTTCTATATTTTACCACATATATATGCATGCCTGACCAATGTAGTTTATTTTTGTATATTTTTGAACTTTATTAAATTAGATCATAGAATTTGAATTCTATTGTCTTCCTCATTTACTCAATACTATAAGATTCATCTCCATTAAGTATAGCCATAGTTTATTCTTGAGAGTAGTTCGTAATACTGCATTGCAATGTGCCATATTATTTATTCACTCTTCTACTAGTGTATATTTAGGTATTTTCAATTTGGGTCTCCTAAGAACAATGCTACAATGGACCTGTGTCCAAAATATCTTCTCTAGAATGGATATCTAGGAATTCATGGGCATATACTAGTTGTCTTAATTTGTATTTCCCAGGCTACAAGTGAAGTCAAGCTTCTTTTTATATCTTTACAGGCCATTTGGTGCTCCTCTTTTTTGACATGCCTTTTTGAGTCTTTTACCCAGTTTTAAATTGCAAGTATGTATGTATTTGGAAGATGAGCCCTTATATGTATTGTAAATGTTTCCTTCCACTTTGTGATTTTCCTTTTTACTCTCTTTGTGGTGTTTTTGATGAACAGAAGTTCTTAGTTTACTGGAGTTAAATTTGTCAGTTTTTTCCGTCATTATTAGGGCTTTCTGTGATTTACTTAGGTAATTTTCCCTACCCTGAAGTCATATAGATATTTTCCTCTATTATCATGTAAAAGCTTAATAGCTTTGCCTTTAATTTTTTTAATAGATATTTATTCCACCTGGAACTGATTTGTGTGTATGATTTGAAATCATGGCCTAATTTAATTTTTCCCCATATGGACATCAAATTGTCCTGATGACGTTCATTTAAAAGTCTAACCTGTCCTCACTCATCAGCATTAACATTCCTGTTATAAAGCAAATGTCCATACATGTGTGTTTTTTCCTGGGCTTTCTATCTTGTTTCATTTGCCTGTTTTTCTATCTTAACACTATTGTTTTCATCGGGTGTCGGGCAGTTGGGAGGGAGGAGGAGGGGATAGGTATATGCAGATCTAATGAGTGCAGTGTGCACCATATGGGGGATGGACATGCTTGAAGCTCTGACTTGGGTGAGGCAAGGAAAATATATGTAACCTAAACATTTGTACCCCCATAATATGCTGAAATAAAAAAAATAAAAAAAGAATTAGCCAATTAAAAAAACACTATTATTACACTGCCTTAATTACTGAACTTTTGTAATGAGTCTTGATATCCGATTTGGATAAATTTTCCAAATTTGTTTTTCTTATTCAATGTTGTCTTGATTATTGGCTCTTTTCAGCATATAAAGTTTAATAGCTATTTCTCCTTTTTTTTTTTAAAGCCAAATTGTTGGAGTTTTGATTGAGTTAACACTGAATCCAAAGATGAATTTTGAGAGAGTTGAGTTTTAATAATATTGATTTTTCCAACCCAAAAAGATAATCTATTTCCTGATGCATTTAGTTCTCCTGTAATATCTCTTAATAAAGTTGTATTTTCCCCCTCAGAGATTGTTATATCCATTTTACATTGCTACCTCATCACTTCATGTATCTTATCTAATTGTAAATAGTTAAAAAACATTCTTTTTATCAAATGATTTTTATTTGTCCATTGTGATTATTATATATATTTTTTAACCTGCTAATGTGGCAAATTTCTTGAATAAACCTATCTTGGTCACGATGTGTTATCTATTTTATATAGTAATAGATTTTGGATCTAAGTTCATGAATGAGATTGACCTATAATTTTTTTTATACTATTCATATTTGTATTGTTTTCAGGGTAATTGCCCTTATTAAATGAGTTGGAAGTTGGTTATATTTCCCCTCCATTTTTTGGAGGAGATTGGGTAAGATTGGGATTATTGATTTTTTTAGTATTTGGTAGAAATTGCCAGAAAAGCTATCTTGGCTTGAAGTGTTCTCTGTGGAAAGATTTTTGAGTATTGATTGAATTTCTTTAATAATTATATAACTATTGATATTCTCTAATTTTTTTCTTAAGTCTATGTCACCGTATTAGTCATCTCAGGATGCCATAACAAAATATTGCAGACTGGTGGCTTAAACAAAAGACATTTACTTCTCACAGTTGTGGAGGCTGGGAAGTCCAAAATTGAGGGGCTGACAAGGTAAGTTGCACTCCTCTCTTGGCATGTAGCAGGTGCCAGCTCTCTGTGTGCTCACATGACTTCTTTGTGCACACCCTGAGAGAGGTACACATGCAGGGACTCCAAGTTATACGTTTGGTCTTGGAGTCCTTGTCATGGGCTCTTAAATCCATACACGTTGCTTAGTTTAATGGATTTCATCAAAGCAGTGATGCCTTCTCCTTTAGAAATAACAGAAATAGGTTACCTGAAAAGAACAGACACAGGTTGCCAAAAAACAGGTTACCTGAAAGAGTTAGCTTTACAACTTAAACTTTAGCTAGAATTGATACATTCATATGGATACTTTTTATCCATATGAACTAGCCTTGTCTCTAATAAAATCTTTTGTCTTAGAGTATTTTTTTTTCTGGTATTAATATAGATATATCAAGCTTTATTTTTCAGTGGTGTTTGCATTCTATAACTGTTTCCATCTTTTTACTTCCTAACTTTCTAGGTTTTTGTTCTATTTCTCTTTTTATGTCTCTTATAAAGAGAAGATAGTTGTACTGTGGGGTTATTTCCCTACTGAAAATCATGGTTTTTACCTGGAGCATTTAGTCCACTTATATTTCATATAATTATACTTACCTGTTGGAGTTAAATTCCACTTTTTATTTTATGCTCTCCATGTGTCCCATTGTTGCATTGGTTTGAATTTATTTTTCAATTTTCCATTTGTTCCTATAACTGCTTGAAATTTATGCACTATGTTTCTCTTCTTCCAAGTGATTATCCTATAAATTATAATATGCGTTCATGACTTCCCAACATCTAAATTTAATTGTACATGAAACAAAGTAACTTAAACTACTTTAATTTCATTTATCTCCTGATTTATATATTAATGTTGTATATTTTAATTGTATTTCTTTTATCTATAGTAAGACATTATTTATTTTTTCAATTTTTTCTTTTTTGTTTTCTAAATACTACAGCTGTTTTTGCTTTTTATTCCCTCTTGCTTCTTATAGCTTGCATCTGAGCTGTTTTCCTTATGCTTGAAAGTACGTACATTGGAATTTTCTTTAGTCAGGATGTGCTAATAGTTTATTCTTTCAGTTTTTTGAGAAATAAATGTCTTTATTTTGCTTTCATTTGAGAGAGTTATTTTAAATAGGTATAGAATATTGGGTGCCATTAGTCAGATATCAGTTCACACTTTTATGGCTTTCATTGTTGCTACAGAATAAGTTAGCAACCAAGTAATTGCATGTTGAAAGTTTATCTTTATGCTCTGGATGCTTTTAAGATTTTCCATTTGGGGTTAGCCTTTTGTAGTTTCACTATGGAATGTATAGGAATGGAGACTTTTAAAATTTATCTTACTTGGAATTTCTTGGTTTTCCTGTATTTACAGTATCATATTTTTATAAATTAGGAATATTCTGAATCATTATTTTAAAAAATATTGTCTCTGATAGATTCTGTCCTGGCTTTCAGTGATTTCTGAAGTGGTATATCATGGAGGAAAGAACATCCTGATTAGGATATAAGTAGCATAGTCATTATTCCCTAGTAGTCGGGCTAATATTTAGCCAAGCTGTTGGCCGGGGATGCTGTCATCTAAAAGCTTAACAGTGGCTGGAGGAGTGTTTCCATGGTCACTCATGTGGTTGTTGGCAGGAGGCCTCAGTTCTTTGTTGGCTATTGTGGTATGAGACTTAACTCATGTACAGTCTATTCTTGTTACCTACTAAAGATTTTGCAGACAAGAAAAAGGTACTTTATTTAGTGTTAGTTGCCTTAAGAATAGGACCAAAGTTAGCAAAAATTATAAAATCGACAAAGGTTATTTATCACTTCCTGTAGTTTGTGCATGTTTGATTTTTAAATATTCATCTTTATTAATTTCATTGTGAATACATACATGAAATGCTATGGATCAGAGACACGTTTTTTAATGAATCACATCACAGTAAGTAATAAGTGCCTTATTCCTAGGATACAGTGATGAAAAACAAGTCAAATCAAATGTCCTTTGTGAGTAGCCAGACACTGCAGGTGAGAAATGAGGCAAAAAGATTTTTCTCTGCATACAAAAGGTAAAGAGGCAGTTGCCCTTTCCCTCCTAGAAGGGTCTCCCTGGAAATGTGATGGGCTTCAGACCTAACTGGAGCCCTTTGGCGTGGTAATAAAATGTCTCCAGGAGCCAGGGAGCCCCATGTGTCTCCACCATATCGCTCTCTCCAAGTTCTGGTCGTCATCTCTTTTGACATGTAAATATTTAAGGAACTTAATGCTCCCTGTCATCCTCAGTGCTATCTTTGGTGCTTATTTTGAGATGTAACTATATGGCTTTTCCAGAGATAAGAAAAATTTTATTGTTCTTTGAATCACAGCAATCAGAGAAACACATGGCTACAAAATTAATTTTTATATATGTGAAAATGTTCCTATGGGAATGAAAACAAACATTTTCTTACAGCTTATATATTTTCATGACTCAGAGGAAATTGAGCAAGAAATCCTCAGAAGTTTTCTATTGCCCTTTCTACTGGCCTGACAAATGCCTACTCTGCCATGTTTGGCTAAAAAATAGACTCTCCAATTGGTATCTCTACCTCTTATCCATAGGTCTTGGGCTTATTCCTGGAGGGAACTATCTTCTTCTAATAATAATAGACAGTAAAAATTTTTTTGAAGTCTTAAAAAGAATGAAATGCTTCTAGGCACATCAATAGAAAATATACTCTTTTTTTGGTCAAACAAACCAAAGCTGGTCATTTTGCCTACAGGTTCCTTCCTGTAGGACAGCTGTTAATTACTTATAGAATGATCAAATCGCTGCATAACAAACAATCTCCTAAACGTTAATGGCTTATAAAATGAACATTTATTTTTCTTGCTTGGGATTTGTCTGGGTTTGGCTGAAATCAGCTGAGCTTGGTTCCAAAGTTCTAGAGAGGTTGAGTTTAGGTCTGTTCCACATAAAACCTTGTTCTGGAAAGAGTGACTCCTTGTGGTGTGTTCTTCTCACAGTAGGTGGCAGAGAAACAAGAGGAGACAGACTAACATAATGTTTCTTAAAGCCTCACCATAGGACTAGCACAGTGACCTTCATCTACATTCACTGGCCAAAGCCAGTCATCTCATCAAGCCCAGCATCAATAGGGTGGGAAAGTGTTTTTTCTGCATATAGTGGAAAATAATTCATAGACTTATGGCAAAGGACATGAATGTATGATTTTTTCCTCCCTCCATTAAGAAATGGAGGGAGGAAAATGTGGGGAAAAAATAATCCAATCTACCACACTTAGGTTTTAAAGTTTAGAACAGCTTTGGGGTCTTCTAATTCAATTCACTAGTGGATGTTTGAAAGGGGAATGTGTTATTTAGGAGGGATTTGGCAGAAAAAAAAGTGACAGAGATTACTAGCTGCCCACCAAAGATGTATGGGTGTCCTTCCTCAGAATGGTGCTTTTGCTGGAAAGCGAGTATCTGACAGGAAACTTATTTTTCCAGCCTCTTTTGCATCCAGGGGTAGCCACATGACTAGTTTTCAACATGAGCACAAATAGCTGTGTCAATTCTATGTTGAAGTATAGGAATGTCTGGTCCATTTTATTAGCTAGAGGCAGAGGACACTGAGATCCCAGAAGAAAATGAAATCATGAGATTCATAGCAGCCTTAATCCCTTAGTCACTGTCTACAGAAAAACCATTTACCATCCTGAAACACCCACTGGACTGATAATGAAAGATGATGATGATCATTGGACTGATAATGAAAGATGAATATGTAGAGCGCATGAAATTTTGGAATTTGTTTACCTCAACAGCTCGTGTTACCTTCACTATTCTAAATGATTCAGGAAAAAAAAGTATTTAAAGTCATGTGGCAGCTGTGTGAGGTAACAGGAAAACACTATCTAGATTTGAAATTAGGTTATAGCTTCCAATTCCTGCTTTGCTGATAAGGAGCTGCCTCACATAAAGGATGTTTGTAGGCCGGGCGCGGTGGCTCATGCCTGTAATCCTAGCACTCTGGGAGGCCGAGGCGGGTGGATAGCTCAAGGTCAGGAGTTCGAAACCAGCCTGACCAAGAGCGAGACCCCGTCTCTACTAAAAATAGAAAGAAGTTAATTGGCCAACTAAAAATATATAGAAAAAATTAGCCGGGCATGGTGGCGCATGCCTGTAGTCCCAGCTGCTCGGGAGGCTGAGGCAGAAGGATTGCATGAGCTCAGGAGTTTGAGGTTGCTGTGAGCTAGGCTGACGCCACGGCACTCTAGCCTGGGCAACAGAGTGAGACTCTGTCTCAAAAAAAAAAAAAAAAGGATGTTTGTAAAAACAAAAGTTTGGGGTTTAGTTAATCTTTAAGGTCACTTTTAGCTTTAAGATTTTATGATGTTCAGGGATGTCTTTCCACAGTCTTTAGAGTATGTGGAGCAGAATCAGCATTTTCCTGTGTCTTATGGGGTTCTCTAACAGACAGAAAGTGAGCAGGCCTCTTCTGGGATGGAGGGAACAAGAGAGACTTGTTTGTCATCCCCAAACAGTGCCCTACATTGATTCAAGCACCAGCATCAGAAATGGATTAGAATTCTCTTTAAGTGGCCTTGGGTAAGTCATTTAAACTTTTTGAGACTTGGTTTCTATCCATAAAATAGAGATATGATAGTGACTTCGTATGTAGCATGCTTGTAAAGTCTAAATGAGCTATTTTTCATAAATTCCATGGAGCAGTGATTGACACATAATAATCATACAATAAATGTTCATTATTATTATTTCAGTTATTGCCATCTAGATTAGGTTAAAAGTGCAGGCTTTCCCCCGGTACAGGCGACTTATGGGACTAGAGAATTGAGTGATTAATGCCCAGAGAAGATTGAAGAAGGTGTCTTTGTGGAGGCCTAGGGTCATGATAATGAAAGCCAAATGACATAGATCTATCACTGCAAATCCACTGGGCTTGGAAATGACAGGAGAGGGTACTTATACTGTCAGCATCTTAATATATCAGAGAACTTTAAATAAACAGATTTTCTGGGCTATGCTGTCCAAACATACAAGATGCTAAATAACTGCACAAGGAGACCATGTATTTGAGCAATCTTCAGAGACTTGTTTGCCTTGTTTTGCTTTTGATTGCCACCAAAGAAAGCAAGGTAGCCAATGGGACTTTGTAATTTAAAAATACTACTACTAATAATAGGATAAATATTTAGAAAAAGTTTGTGAGTAGTAATTCAGATTTACTGTTTCATAAGCATTGCATCTTGAAAGCAGAAAGCAGCCCCTGCCTGCATCTTCAATACTGCCCCATTGTGCGACTTTGGGCCACATAGTGTGAGTTACTTATTGAGGGCAGATGGGAGCCACAGGCCCCTTTGTGCCAGGGAGGCTCTTAAACATGAGAAAGACTGAGTTCTGCTTGGAGATCAATTAGACAAAGTTAAAAATTCTCTTGAGAGAACATATGGGATCTCTGAACCATATCCAAACAGCCAAACCCTTCCCAGTGTTAAAGATATTCGGTTCCATCTTTCCCATCCTCTTTGTCTCACTTTGATCTTTTCTCTCCCTAATAATGTTAGTTGTCACCTTCGGTTATAATATCCGATACATTAAAACAATTTTTTTGCATGCATAAACTGCTTATTCATGTAGCCTGCAAAGTCTGGTGGGGTGGGGTCGGGTGGTTGTTTCAGGTAATTCTCAGGTTCTCCAAATGTGACTAGCAAAAAGCTAAATACCAGGACTTTATTAAAGAAAAGAAGACTAATCAAAATGAATTTCCAACAACTTGTGTAGAGGACATTCTGCATTTTTCATTTGGCAAAATTGGGTCATTTTTGAGCTTTTAAGGCAATATTGAAGGTCTCTTAAGGATGCAAATTCAGAATTAACATTTCTATTTTGTTCTAACTCAGCAGCACAAGATTCCCTGAGTTGCCCACCAGGTATAATGAGAACTTATGTGGAACTGTGGGAGTTGAGAAAAAGAAAAGTTAACTTGGAATGTTCTTGACTCTCTGAGTTCAACTTGAATAGCAAATATTGGAGTCAATATTTTCCCAACTGCCAGTGATAAGCATTTTCAAAAGCCCATTCTTTTAAAAAATTATGCCAGTTTAAAAGATGCAATGTGAACATAAGGCACATGCTTTAGTGAAGTCTGATAGATGACTTTTTGCATGTGAAATATTTTTGTAAAAGCAGAAGAAAATGATAGAAAAAGGAGAAGGAGCTTTCCAATCAGGCATGTTCAAAAGACTGTAATTCTACTATCTTGGTGATCTATTTTCTTTAATGTATGCTTCTTTGAAAAGGATGCTTGGTTTAGAAGGAAAAGGAAAATTTATTCTCATAATGTGAGATTTCTCTGGAAACCTCTTTCCCTATTGACCCAGGATTCTTATTTCACTTTCCCTTTCAGTGCTAAATTATCTTTAACTACTATGATATTAAAAAAGACATATTAAGAGTCACCTTGATTAAAGAGGAATGATTGGGTCAAATTTTGCCTCTAGGTTCCTGAGCATATTTTTAGGAATCGATTTGCTACCAGATTTGTATCTTCTGTTGACTCCGTAGGTGACACAATTTATTATGCCCATAAATGGAAGACTGGGGGCACTTCAAACTAGTTAACTGGCCCACAGTCATTTCATTGCAGAGACAGTCCTTGATAGAACAACGAGGAAAGTAATTATGATCTACAAAGACGACAGATAATTACTATACTGATGAGCACCAAGGCACAGTACCCTTCTAGGATCACAGAGAGCACAGATGGAGTGCTGGGAGCCTTTAGGATTTGCCTCCTAAGGGTAAAATGTATCCTTGGTTGGGTAACACCTATTAACCCTGTGTGTTTTATGATTCTGTCTGAAGTTTGAAGATAGAGATACTAACAGTGGATAGGAAATTGGATTCAAAGTTGGAAAGAGTCATTTGAAGGAAGTGTGAGGGACACTAAGAAACAACTCTGTATTGGCAAAATAGACACGTGGACAGAGGGCTGGCTTTGTGTTTTCAAAAATCTCTAGCTATTGATCAGTGCAATAGCTATAAATTTCTTGGCTGATTACAATCAGCAAGGTTTTTTCCCAAAGGACATTAATGGCCTCAATTGAAAAGTCTATAAGCAACTTAGTTTGGACATTTAGACATGGCTCTTAGCTATGCAAATAATGAATTTATGTCTTGCAAAAACCAAACTGAGTGATGCATTGTTTCTCCTTTTGCTACTTTTCTTTTCTCTGATGCTCCAACTCAACCACAAACATTTAGCTTGAAGTTTGGTTATCTAATTCTTTTTGCTATCATATAAAACAAATTAAATTTATAGTTTCTTTGCAATTCAGTCAAGCTTGTCTTAAAGTAGGGACAGTGTTATTTAAGATTTCCTTCTGTCATGTGAGACTAATTGGTGTAATTCATTATGGAAAAAACTATAAGGGCTATGAGACAAATGAGGTAATGTATTTTGAACACTAGTGTAATTGCTAATGAGATCTAATGTGAGTAAACTGCCTGTAACTTAAGTGTTTCAGCATGATGGATATGTTACACTTTACTAAGGAAAGAGCTGAAATAAGTTATAGTGTCAGTTAGCAATGCACTTATAGATAAAAATGTAGAGCAAGGGATAATATAATTTACATTAAATATTTCACTTTAAGGTTAATTTTTTTGATATGTGGTGTTTTTCCAACATGTTGGATTTAAAATAAAATGTTAGCTCATGAACAACTGCTGTTTTAATGCCCTTTGGACCAATGTAACAGCATATAATTTTGAGTATGGTGTTTCCAAAGGAACTGCTATTACAACAGAGTGGAGGTCCAGAGAAACCTATGGCGTTTAGCAGTCATAATTGGAAAGATTCACATCCCATTGTGCAGTGACAAACCTGGGGACAATTTATAAATTGTGTGTAGTGTATATACTTGAAGGGACAGAGAAACAAATACATGAGTTTCTGTGGCTATAGTTTTGCCTACATTTTTTTACTTGATAACACAGATGTGCGTGTTTAGTTGTAGACACTAGGATGAGGAGAGGGGTCTTTGTCCCAAATGTGGGAAATGAAAAAGGATGCATATGAGGCATCACCAGGTCTCAACTGGTGACTCAATTATAAAAGTAAGGATCCAGAGATGTGATATTCAAAGACCAGGTAGATCAATTGTTGGGGGGGTTCTCAGTCCCGAACTTTGAACTATTTGGAGTTAATAAAATATCTCTGGGTTTTAACTCAGGAAACTGGCGAGAGCTCTGTAGGAAAAACTATAAAATAGATTTATCAGAGCAGAACCTTAGAATGGATATACAAACTAAGAGATTATCCCATGAACTATGGGACTTGGCTTTGGAACTCAAGTATATATGTCCTGTTATCAAAAGGAGTTCCCATAATAGGGAAGAACAAACATCAACTGACATTTGGGAATTAGTATGGGAGGTCGAGGGTTAACATCCAGATTAAGGCTGTAATAGAGATAATTTAGAGGGCAAAACCACTAAAGTGTAAATTCTATCAGTCAGAGAAGACACCTTGCCTGCCTTTTCATTGTTGCCTCTCCAGTGCCTAGAAAATAGCCTCGTGCATAATGTATGCTCATTGTATGTTTTTGAAGGAATTATCATGCAGTACAGAGTTTTACATGCATCTGAAAGTGGTTTGGGTAGAGCAACTTAAATACAGCTTACCTTAGTCAAGACTGACTCAGGGTTAGAGAAAATTTTGCTTTTCTGATAGGAAAACCAAAGGGTACGGGCTGGTGGTTGAGGGAAGATGAAAAAGGAAAGTGCAGGATGAGAAAGAGAGAGACCGGCTGGCTCAGCCAGTGATAGGGCTTCCTCTTTTGGCATCTCAACAACTCAACTACTAGGGTCATTGTCATAGTTTGGGAACTAATATAGAGCCCATTTCAATTCTTTAGTATTTTCATGTTAAACAAGATTAAATTCTAATCTAAGTTCTATATAAGAACACTCAGATTCTGGCAACAGTTATGTGTAATCTGAACCAAATTGATTATACACTGGCCCCTATGTATTAACTTACCTGTCTTGCCTCTTTCTGGGACCAGCCATTAAGGTGCTGGGGTGGGAGAGGGAGTTGCTGGCTGTACATCTTTCCTCAATCTCTTCTATTAATCAAATGACTTAGGGGGTGGGAAGAAGATGTATTTTTCAAAGAATGTGCCACAGGTTCACAAAATGAGCAAATATATAATATAAAGTAGTTGCTTTATAAATTCTTGGTGGTAATTAGAAAGGGGAAAAATGATGTGTCATCCTTAAATGATTTATAAGTCCTGTGCCTAAGCACAGACATTTTCAAAGAATTGAACACTTTCTTGACAGTTGAGAACTATGGATGAACAAGAAATAGGTAATTTTACTTGGAGCAATGAAAACTAACTAGGGAAAGTTACTAGAAATATAATAAAATGGGAAATATAATAAAAAGTATGCCAGTAAAGAAGTTTCAATGGTGAAATATGGAAGCAGTGGGACTTGTGATATGGTATCCAATAACTTTATTATAGGTCTCCCTGTTCTCTGATGTCTCCCTATGTAAAACACAGGAACAAATAGATTGGGCTTACTTAGCATCCCTCTGTATCTGAAACCAATTTCCAAACTCTAGCAATCTGTGCTCAGGAACTGAATGTATTCACATAGAGAGGGATATGTGTGTCTATGCATACTTGCAACAATTTAAGTTGATATCCGAAATATTCACTGGAACATTCTTCTTAGTCTGGAGGGAGCAACAATTAAGAAAAACAGTAGCCACGGTTCATCTCTTGCTCAGCAGCCATGGGTTAGATGCTTGGAAACACAGCCTTTCTTATTTCTATGTTTGGGCTTAGAGATTCCTTTCAACCTCATGTAGACCTCTGTTCCCACTTCACTGTGGGTTACTGACCATCCCAGGGTTGTCTCAGAGATGCTGTAGCTGTACTCATGGTCACTTCTCACTATTGTCCCCATTCTTATCATCCTGGTCTCTTGGGTGGACGTCCATAAGTTAGGAGTTGGTAATGCTTTGGGGATAGCCCACCTACCCCCGTCATGACTATAACCTCTTTTTATAAGTTTTCGTTGCCTAATTTGTGTCGGAAACTGCTAATTGCCCCCCAATATCCATTTGACCTTGGCAGAAGACCATGTAGCAAGAAACTACATTTTCTAGCCTCTTACATCTCGATATGATTATGCGACACATGAGATGGGAATTGTGGGCAATGAGATTGGAATAAGAAGTTTGTTGCACTTCTGCATTGTGCCTTTAAAAAAGAAGCTGCGTGCTTTCCATTCTTTTTCTCACTTCCTTTTGCTTGGGAAGTGGTGACAACTGGAGCGGCCATCTCACACCTAGAGATGGAAGGCATATGTTAAGGACGGTAGAATTCCTCCATTTACCTGGAAATGTGCATCTTTGGACTATTACCTGAGACAGAGTCTGATTTAATCTGTTGTATTTGAAGACTACAGAAGCAGCTCCTCCCAGGGAGTTATGTGCCTTTACACCACATGTTAGACCTGATTAACTCTTCCTAGACCTTCAGTTTTGAGTCATGTTAGTACTTTTAGTGGTTTTGATTTCTCCCATCCTGGGAGAGCCTGTGGACCAGTGTACTTCTTTCTTTCTCTTGGAGTTTATGATGCCAACTATGCTCTTCTATGAAGCCAGTTTCATTTTCACTTCTGCCTAGATTAGTCTCTCAGAACCCAATGGCAGGTTTGCACACAAGCCTTTAGCCTTCTCTGTGGCAATTTGCTGTACAGAGCTCATCAGCACTCTCCTGCTGTAGGACCCTGCACTTGTGCTTTCTGTTTGTAGGGCTTTTCCTCCAAATCTTTACATCATTTACTTCTCAGTTCAAATATCACAAGCCCCACACCTACCCTCACACTGCACTCTTTCCTCCATTATCCTCTCATATTTCCTTTATAGCATTTCCCACCATCTAAATGATTTACTTATTAGTTTATGTGTTTATTCTATTTAGATAGTAAACACTTTGAGCACAGGACATTCATTTGTCTTGGCCATTGGTATAGCCCTAGTTCCTAGAAATGTGCTTAATAGAACATAAATGTTCAACAAATATTGGTTGAATGATTGAATCTTCTAGAGGACATTAAGGTTATATGTTATACATCCTCAAGTAGGTAGCAGTCACATGAAAAACACAAAGTGATAGTAGTCTAGCATGATTTAAATTTTAGTAAAAGTGCAACTGAATCTGCAAAGTTTCCTTTCTAAAATTTTCCTTTATGTCTTGCAGTTTATACCTATTAATTTGTAGAGCCCTAAGACATGATAAAGAGTGGTTTAGGTATGGAAAGTTTTAGAAATGAAAAATTAATAATTCCTGGGAACATAGTGTGTAGATATCTATTTAATAATAAAACATTCAATTATAATTTCAATATCAATTTATTTATAAGCATAAAGAAATGGACCAAATTATATCAGAGAGTAACCTTTTAAAAATCCTCTTTGCCCAAATATGTGCACCCATTCTATTTAACCAATCGTGACATCTTTCCCTCCAGCCAGTCTCTCCTGTATCTGTGTCATTTCATCAGGATTTAAGCCATCTAGCTCCCAGTGGTCTGATCAATATACACTTCTTGTGCTTCTACTACTTGTTCTACTTCTACTTGTAAGAAGGGTTGATATGGAAGTTCTGGGTGGTGACATGTTTTGGTGATGATAGTTTGCTGACTCTAAATTGTTAACCATTACAGTATCTTTACTGCTCTTTCAAGATTCTTTTCTCAGCTTTGCCTTTTCTTCCTGGTAAGCACCTGCAGTGGGTTTAACAGTGTCCCCCTAAAATGCATGTTTACATGGAACCTCAGAAATAGGATCTCTGCATATGTACTTGAGGTAAGGGTTGAGATGAGATCATACTGGATTAGAGCAGGCCCTAATTCCAGGGAGAGTGTCTTAGAGGAGACAGAAAAAGACAAACAGACACAAAGAGAAGCAGGCCATGTGAGGAGGGAGCAGAGATTGGAGTGCTATGTTTGCAAGCCAAGGGACACCAAGGATTGCTCGCAGCCACCAGGAGCTAGGGGAAAGAGATGGAACGTACCCTCCCCAGCGTCCAGAAGGAAGCAACTCAGCTGACACCTTGATTTTGAACTTCTGGCCTCCAAAACTGTGAGAGAATATATTGTTGTTTTAAGCCACCCAGTTCGTGGTAATTTGTTATGACAGCCCTCGGAGATGAGTTCAGAATCTCTCTGGCTTGTCAGGCAGCAGTCTGTGTAACCTCTCTGAGCCGTGCCGTGGGTAGGGGAGGCCAGAGTTGTGACTTGGATGCAGGGGATTCTCATTTCCCTTTCCCAAGGCTGTCTCAGAAACAAATTACACACTAGCTACCTTTTAAAATAGACACATTCTTTTAAGCTATAATCGACAGTAGAATCAATTAAAGTCCAAATTCAGGCTTCTCTTAACTCCTTGGTTCATAATTTTGTGAAAATACACCAGACATACTTAAGCTTTCATTATTTCTGGTAATGGGTAAGTGTAAAAGAGTTAAAAACATAATTCATAACCTGATTTTTAACATATGACTTTCTTAAGGCATTTTTTAAAAACACAAGGCCAGCTGTGTCCACTGTAGCTCCAGGAATCCTATTGTACTAGCAGAAAAAGAATGTGGGTTCCATAGCCTGTCATCTTCTCTATTTAATTTCTGTTGAAGAATTTCACTATGTCCTTTGGGTATCTCCATTTCATTCATTAATGAGTCCTGGGGATATGAAATGAATGATGGGACTAAACTGTCAGGCAGGAGAGAAATACTGTGGAATTTTTTCCCTGTGTGATATTGCTACTTTCATCTTAACTCTCCTGCTTCAGGTCCCTGTCATATTAGCCCTACATTTTCAACAAAGGGCTAAATAAAAGCCGAATGTTAATTTATTTTGGTTTCCTACTTAGGGTTAACTCATTCCCATTTTCATTTTTAGGTTTTTGGCTCTTATTCTAAGTTTGTTGGCAGGTTATAATGAATTGCTTAAAATTATGATGATTTGGATTTTTAGGCCTTTTGGGTGAATTATTAATATGAAAGATAGAGGAAAAGAAAGCCTATCATTTAGTTTTATTTTTTATTTTTGTTAACTCCCTATGAAGTATTTCTTGAGTAAATGTTAGGATGCAATAGAAAAGGCAAAGTAATTTGCATTTAATAGTCCATGTTTGAGCTTTTGGAAATATCTGCATAACATCATTTTTTTGTTGCTTTTCTTTTGTAGGCTCAGATTGCTGTTTCACTGTTAGTCTAGCCCCACAATTCACTTAAATGAATGGTTTTGCATTTTATTTTACTTGGAGAAGAAAGAGAAGCCAATTTTAGACACTGGTGCATTGACTATTCATTTTCACATCCCTGTGGAGATACTTGTTCATTCATACAGCATATATTTATTGGTCACCTTTTAGTGTCAGAGCACCAAATGTAACCATGTCAAACTAAACCTGAACCTGTTTTACTCTTTCCCCAACCCATCTACCAGTTTTGTATCCTTTATTGCTGCAGTCCTCAATGCTGGGGCTGAGGACCAGTACTGGTTTGTGGCTTGTTAGGGACCAGGCTGAGCTCCGCCTGCCCCCACCAACCTTCATCCATGGAAAATTGCCTTCCATGAAACTTGTCGGGGGGGGGGGGGGGGGGGGGCGGGAGCACAGTAGGAGGTGACCAGCAGGCAAGTGAGTGAAGCTTCATCTGTATTTAAATACGCTCCCCATCACTTGTATCGCCTCCTGAACTCTCCCCGATCCTCCACACCCCATTCGTGGAAAAACTGTCTTCCGCGAAACTGTTTACTGGTGCCAAAATGGCTGGGGACTACTGCTTTATCGAGACTGCTGGTGTTGTTATTCACAAGGCTCTTCAAGATTTGAACCTTCAATTTACCCTCAACTCTCTTTTTCTTTTTATTTAGGGCTAGTCAAGTGAAGCAGTGGGAGTGGAAAAGGAACAAAGAAATCTGTAACTGTTAGTGATCAATTATTTGTGAACACCACTGCAGCAGGACCAGACTCTCAACTCTCTCTCGCCCCACCTTTCCACATCCAGTGGGTCACCAAATCCTGTCAACTCTCCCTTTTAAATAGCACTCAGATTCTGCTCTCTCCTCAACTTTGCTGTGCACTTCTTAGTTTGGGCCCTATGATCTCTTGCATGCTTTATTAACAACCCACATCTAATGCTATCACTCCTTCCCAGCCTAGCTATTTCCTATTATCTCCTGTGATTAGGAGAGTATTCATGCACTCTTAAATCACTGGATTTTCTTTTCATCCATAATGAGACTTTATTTTTTAATTTCAGCATATTACGGGGGTACAAATGTCTAGATTACATATATTGCCTTTGCCCCATTTGAGTCAGAGCTTCAAGCATGTCTATCCCCCAGATGGTGCACATTGCATCCATTAGGTATGAATATACCCATCCCCACGTCCCCCTCTCACCTGCCCGACACCCGATCAATGTTATTACTATATGTGCACTTAAGTGTTGATCAGTTAATACTAATTTGATGGTGAGTACATGTGGTGCTTGTTTTTCCATGCTTGTGATACTTCACTTAGTAGAATGGGCTCCAGCTCTATCCAGGATAATACAAGAGGTGCTAGATCACCATTGTTTTATTGTGGCTGAGTAGCACTCCATGATATGCATATAGCACATTTTATGAATCCACTCATGTACTGATGGACACTTGGGTTTTTTCCACATCTTTGCAATTATGAATTGTGCTGCTATAAGCATTTGAATGCAGATGTCTTTTTTATAAAATGTCCTTTTTTCCTTTGGGTACATGCCCAGCAATGGGATTGCTGGATCAAATGGTAGTTCTACTTTTAACTCTTTGAGGTATCTCCATATACTTTCCATAGCGGTTGTACTAGTTTGCAGCCCCACCAGCAGTGTATGAGTGTTCTCGTCTCTCTGCATCCATGCAAACATTTATTGTTTTGGGACTTTTTGATAAAGGTCATTCTCACTGCAGTTAAGTGATATCTCACTGTGGTTTTGATTTGCATTTCCCCGATGATTAGAGATGTTGAACATTTTTTCATATGTTTGTTAGCCATTAGTTTATCTTCTTTTGTAAAGTTTCCTTAACACAATGAGACTTTTTGTTTGTTGTTTGTGAGCATGGCTTTGTTAAGAGATGAAAGGGTTTTCTAGATTCAGAAATATCCTTCTATAGGTTTGGCCTTTACACATTTATGTTTGTCCAGCCAAGCCGAATTGCATCATAAAATTTTACCTGTCTGTAGGCACAGATTACTGTTTTCATGATAGTCGAGCCCCATGCTTCACATAAACGGATGGTTAGGCATTCTGTTTTTACTGAGAAAAACAACTTCCGACACTGGCATATTGATTCTGGCTTTTCATATCACAGTGCTGGGAGCAACTTGGAGAGGAAAAGAGAGGAGCAGGAATTGGAATGTGGGGGTCCAGACTGCTACCTCAGGGTTGAAACTTTGGGAATGAAGAAATTCTAGAAGAACTCAGAGTTGTGGAGTTGGGGAAAGCTGGAACTAGTGGCCTGTCTTCCTGGATATGCCTGGGGAGATTGCATGTCTCTTAGAGAAGATCCCTGTCCAGCACTTGGCTGCCACTAGTAGGATGGTGGAGAAAGGTATCAGGACAAATGGACCAGGATGAGGGTCCTCCCAGCTATTTATGGCCAGAATGTTCTCTGCCCATCACGGGAGACACTCATAGACTCAAGGCGAGGACATGGATATGTGTCTCTCCTATGGGCGTCATTGGTTGTGAGTCAGTCAAGGGCATCATAACCCAAAAGACTGGGAGGGAGCAGCCACACTAGAATGCACATCAGTGTGGCCATCTCAGTGAAGCTGGCAAGGAGTAGGAAGAAAGCAAGCTGACTGAATATCTGCCTTCTTCCTCCTTGAAAATGCAGAGACTCTAGTGTCCTGCTACCAAACACAAACTCAGAACAGAGAACACAGAAAAGAGAGAGACACAGAGACCACTGAAAGGAGGAATCAGCCCTTACAGGGAGTTCAAACTTTGAATTGATTTTAATATGCAGCATTTTTTTAGACCAGAAGAAACCAGTGATCTTTAACTGGCACAATTTTATTCTCTATTTTGTCATCAGCTAGAATGGAAATAAGGAGATTTATAGGCAATAAAGAGAGCTACATTTTCCCTCCCCCAGATCTGAGTCACTCTAAGTAAATCTAGACTCAACTACAATCAATTTACTTGCTGTGTACACCTCTAAAGGGTCCCTCCTGCCTAGAGTATAAAAGTCATACTCTTTTGTTGTTGGGCTGGCCACGAACGAGTTCTCTATTCTTTTATCTAACCACTGCCCTTCTCAATTCCTGCATTCCAGGTTTTCTAAATTTCTCTCTAAATGTGGAAACCAAAAGTTGCTAAACTCCTTTGTGACACCGTGTGCCACCTCTGGTCCTGGAGTGTCCTTTTCCTCGGCTGCACATGGCAACTGCCTACTTGTTTACTGAGACCTGGAGAAAATAGCACTTTTCCCATCTCTGTTACTGCACTTATGTCTTACTGTAGCTTTGTTTTTACATATCTGTCTGCTACCACATGACCATCATCTGCTTCTGAGTATATAGTGAGGAGGCAAAACACCACCAATAATATTCATTTAATGAATTAAATTACGCTTATAAAATCTTAGGACAGAAGATTATTGTCCTGTGTTTACAGGATACTTCCTCTTAGGTACCCATTCACCTTTTCTTTGCTCTTGTCAGATAAATGTTTTAAGTCCAGTCTCTTAGTTACAAGAATAGCAAAACTATGGTTCGTGAAATTTTAGTTCAGACAAAAACATTTCTATGCATGCTGCTAATGGCCATTAATATTCTCTTTGTAACACACTTCTTGATTTAAAACAAGGAAAATGAATCTTCATCATTTAATATAGTTTCTATGTCTTAAAGCTTCTGCTTTGACCCTGAGTAAAGACAAAAGACTCAAAGCTTGTTTTGGGGTGGATTTTTGCATGACTTCTCAGAAAATAACTTCTATGCTAATTAACATAAACCAAGAATATTTTTAGGAAGAAGAAAAGCAGGGTGAATAGTTTACCAAAATGTGCCCCTTCAATATGTTCCATGGTTTCCCCCCAAAATATAAAGCAATAATTATTCCCAGGAAACTTGGCATTAAAAACTTAACTTTTAAAATTGCTGGCTTTATATGAACCAGAACATAACAGTGTTTATGAAATATCTTTAGAGACCACTTTCAATCAGCAAAGATTAGCTAGAGTGAGGTAGTGCCATACATTTTGTGTAAATATATGTTTTTTCCCTCCAGAAGAACTCCAAATGCTATGAGGAAATTTAATTCTGTAGTATACTAAAGGATCCTATATTAATAGGCAGAAAACCTGAGTTTTAAACCCAAGTTTACCATTAGCTAGCTATATGACCTTGAGCAGCTTAACTTCTCTAAGAATGAAGGAGTGTGATAGAGGATCTCCAAGGTCATATCATGAGTTGTGATTTGGTGGTATCTAAATCAAAACCTACAAGTTACAGATTAAAGGAGGAGAGTAATAACAGATGGAAGAGATATAAAATGGAACAAATAAAATTAAAGGGGTAAATGGCATAGACTTCAAAAGCCAGGCAATAGGCAAGCAATCAAAGTTTGTGAAAAAATACTACACCTTTAGGCATATGTTCAGTGAAACTAATACCATCTTAGCTTCTTCTCTTGAAATTTCATAACGTATTTTCAGACTAGGGCAGTATTTTTAGATTTTTTTTTAATCTAGGTCAGCTCTAAAGACACAGTCTAGCTCACATTCCAATTATTATGAATTCTATGTTGAAAATTCCAAGGTCATAGTGTCATATCCTTTCTTTTATAATCCTTCTTTCTTATTTTGTTTCTTTTTTTGCTTTGAAGTCTAATGCAAGAGAACCCAAAGTTGGGTATGTGTAACTCTGTGGTGGGCAAGTTAATGTACCGGGGTGAAAGAAGAAAACATTTGAACTTCTAGCAATGTTTATTTCTATGTCTTTTTTTCTAATTTACATTAAAAGTTTTATAATATTCATAATAATATAGAGTAGTACACAGATAACAATTTCAATATATGATATGTACAAATCATAAACACATGATTGAAAATTTTATAGTGATAGGGCTGTATAGAGAAGCTAAAAACTCCCCTGGGAGAAATGCCTGCTATCAAAGATTTCTTCACTTCTGAGATTTAATTATCAATCAATCTATCTATCTATCCAGTTCATATATTTATATTTTATTATAAAAGTTAAATATAGTCAATAAATAAAATTTGGAGAATACAAAAATATGTAAGAGGAAAAGTAAATGATATAATCTCCTTGTCTCACCACCAAGGCACATACACCATCACTGTTCTTTCAATATCTTAATATCCTCTAGTCAACTCCATGTCACCTTGGTGTGGCATGTGAATAGGATGGTCCTGACCCACCGTCGTCCCTAGACTTGCAGCCCTTTTCTTTCAAGATGCCTGAGGAAGTGTACCATGTAGAGGACAAGGTGGAGACTTTTGCCTTTCAGGCAGAAATTGCACAACTCTTGTCTCTCATTTTCTATTCTGATGAGGAAATTTTCCTTTGGAGTTGATCTCTAATGTTTCTGATGCCTTGGACAAGATTTGCTATGTTAGCCTGACAGACCCTTCCTAGTTGGACAGTGGTAAAGAGTTGAAAATTGCCATCATCTCCAACTCTCAGGAACATACTCTAACTTTGGTGGACACAGGCATTGGCATAACTAAGTCTGATTTCATTAATAATTTGGCAACCACTGCCAAGTCTGATACTAAAGCATTTGTGGAGGCTCTTCAGGCTGGTGCAGACATCTTCATGATTGTGCAGTTTGGTGTTGACTTTTATTCTGCCTACCTGGTGGAAGAGAAAGTGGTTGTGATCACAAAGCACAACATTGATGAACAGTACACCTGGGAATCTTCTGCTAGGGGTTCCTTCATTGTATGTGCTGACCATGGTGAGCCCACTGGCAGGTGTACTGAAACGATCTTCCACCTTAAAGAAGACTAGACAGAGTACTTAGAGGAGAGGCACAACAAATAAGTAGTAAAGAAGCACTTGCAGTTCATGGGCTATCCCATAACCCTTTATCTAGAGAAGGAACAAAAGAAGGAAATCAGTGACAATGAGGGAGAGGAAGAGAAAGGTGAGAAAGAAGAGGAATATAACGGTGAGGAAGAGAAGCTCAAGATAGAAGATGTGGGCAATGAGGAGGATGACAGTAGTAAGTATAAGAAAAAGAAAATGAAGAATATTAAGGATAAATACATTGATCAGGAAGAGCTAAACAAGACCAAGCCCATTTGGACCAGAAACCTTCACGATGTCACCCAGGAGGAGTATGGAGAATTCTACAAGAGCCTCACTAATGACTGCAAAGACCACTTGGCAGTCAAACACTTCTCTGTAGAAAGTCAGTTGGACTGCAGGGCATTGCTATTTATCCCTCATCAGGCTCCCTTTGACCTCTTTGAGTACTAGAAGAAAAAGAACAACATCAAACTCTATGTCTGTTGTGCAGTCATCATTGACAGCTGTGATGAGTTGATACCAGAGTATCTCAACTTTATCCATGGTGTGGTTGACTCTGAGGATCTGCCCCTGAATATCTACCAAGAAATGCCTCAGCAGAGCATAATCTTGAAAGTCATTCACAAAAACATTGTTAAGAAGTGCCTTGAGCTCTTCTCTGAGTTGGTAGAAGGCAAGGAGAAATACAAGAAATTCTCTGAAGCATTCTCTAAAAATCTGAAGCTTGGAATACATGAGGACTCCACTCCACTAACCAGCAATGCCTTTATGAGTTGCTGTGCTATTATACCTCCCAGTCTGGAGATGAGATGACTTCTCTGTCACAGTATGTCTCGCACATGAAGGAAACATAGAAGTCTATCTTTTACATCACTGGTGAGAGTAAAGAGCAGGTGGCCAACTCTGCTTTTGTGGAGTGAGTGAGGAAATGGGGATTTCATGTAGTATATGTGACTGAACCCATTGATGAGTACTGCATGCAGCAGCTCAAGGAGTTTGAGAAGAGCCTGGTCTCTGCTACCAAGGAGGTTCTGGAGCTACGTGAGGATGAAGAGGAGAAGAAGATGGAGGAGAGCAAGGCAAAGTTTGAGAAGCTCTACAAGCTCATGAAAGAAATCTTGGATGAGAAAGTTGAGAAGGTGACAATCTCCAATAGGCTTGTGTCTTCACCCTGCTGCATTGTGACCAGTACCTATGGCTGGAGAGCCAACATGGAGTGTATCATGAAAGCCCAGGCACTTTGGGACAGCTCTACAATGGGCTACATGATGGCCAAAGAACACCTGGAGATAAACTCCAACCATCCCATTTGGAGACACTGTGACAGATGGCTGAGGTGGACAAAAGCGACAAGGCTGTCAAGGACCTGGTGGTGCTGCTGTTTGAAACCATGCTGCTCTCCTCTGGCTCCTCTCTTGAGGATCCTCAGAGCCACTCCACCCATATCTACTGCATGATCAAGCTAGGCCTAGGCATTGATGATGATGTAGTGACAGCAGAGGAACCCAGTGCTGCTGTTCCTGATGAGATCCCACCCCTTGAGGGTAATGAGGATGCATCTCGCATGGAAAAAGTAGATTAGGAGTTTATACCTGAAAACCTTGTGCCCTTTGTAGAATGTCCCTATGGTTCCCGCAGCAGTCTTGAGTGGCCCTGTCCCACTTTGCTTTCTCTGCTGTGTCTAGTTTTTTCTTTTTTCTCCTCTCCCTGTGTCTAAGGCAGGAAACAGGGGCCTCAAGCTCATTCCCTCCTTAATTTGACAAGGGGATTGGATGTTGTGTACTGTGGGGTTTTTTTTGGTTGGTTTGTTTATTTTGTTCTGAAATTAAAGTATGCAGAATAAAGAGGATGTAGTTTTATACAAAAATATCTTAATATCATAAAAGTTTGTTATAATTGTACGTGCCCAAGATAAGTTCCATAAAGATAAAAAATATTCCAAAACCATGATTATTTCTTTGGAGAATTTAAAGAGTTTTTATAACATATTTTTAGTCTCTGTTAAAATATACTTTCAGAGAGCAAGAACTGCCTATTATTTAACTAGGTTAACATCCTAGTTTGAAATACATCTTAGGGATATTACTTAAGGGATGGTAATGAAGGGATAGTTTGTAATGAAAATAAGTGACTTTCTTTTTTAATTCTAGAAAAATGATCAGAACCAGGTTGACCAATAATCGAAGCAATTATTCTTTTTGTTTGTTTGTTTATTTTTAGTTTTTCCTCCCCAAAATATTAAAGGGATACAAATGTTTTTGTTATACGGATATCTTGTATAATGCTTAAGTCAGGGCTTTTAGTGTACCATCACCAGAGTAGTGTTCAACATACTCTGTGTACTTAATGTAAGTCCTATGGCACCAAGTAGAACTTTCAATGGTTCTTTCTACAGACGGTTTCTGAGCCTGATTCCCAGATGTGCAGGGCTTTTGGTAATTTTGGTTGTGACTGTAGATGTTGTTGACATTGGCATCCAGTCTCAGATATAATAAAGATATGTTGATGGGAGAGAATAGTTTCTCAGAATGACTTTTACTTGTACTTTTTCCACTTAGAAAAGTGGATGCGGTTCTCATTCTCCTTTATTCATGCATATATTTAGTGCAATAAATATTTAAGTGAATCAAATATAATAAAACACTATCCCAGATATAATCTGGATATCCTGGACAACCTTTTCTCTCTGCATTTTACTTTCAAAATGTCTTGACTCACTATTTTCCATGGACTTTGCTATGTATCTTATTAGCAACCAATAAGCATGAAATTTACCCATCTGAGTTCTCTTGAGAATGTATTTTAAAATTTGACTTGCTATTATATTTCAAAACTTTAGTTTGATTTGAAAGACACATATCCTAGAGGCTATTTGTTTTTCTGAGATACTTGGGCTTTAGTAAGAATGAGGTGAACATGAGGACAGCAGTGAAATCCCCAACAGGGGTGACAAGGCCAAATTGAAACTGAGGTTCTGAGCCATGACTTTCATGGTTAGTGACTTTTAAAATAAAAAAGTTAAAGATTTTTTTTTTTTTTTTTACAAAAAACTGTGTAAAACTTTGAAAAGAAAATAAATTATTAAATTCCTTAAGTATCTAAGTCTATTTAATAACCTTTCCTCTAACCATTACCAATTATTGCTTAAATCAGTAGTTCTTATGTACTATTAGTCTACAAAGTGAACTATAAATGTTCTATTGCTGATTAAATAACAGTCATCTTTCTCGTTTTTCTGAAAACATTATTTTAATGGTATAATTTTCTAAATTTATATTTCTCTCCCCCTTTGTTTCCTCATCTATAAAATGGGGATAAGAGAAAGACTTGTCTCCCGTTCTTGTTGAAAGGATTAAGTACATCAGCAGAAGCAACGTGCTGAGCATAGTGACTATGTGTGTGCTCCAAATATATATATTTTTTTCTTAATTGTCGTGCCCGCCTCGCCTGCAAGGAAGACACGGCAACCGGAGTTCTTCTGAC
>VBSM01000361.1:45901934-45930634 GCA_008086735.1 Cheirogaleus medius
GGCCACCGGAACTCTACGCCATCTTGTAATGGCGTTGTCACCGCGCCTCACACTTAATCTGCTTTAACTTACCTGATTGGCCTAGGAAACAATAAAATTTACAAACCGGTATGAAATGAATAAAAATGGAATTAGGAAACAGCCATGCATCTTCATTGAGCATTTTGTTTATTCCCATCAACAACTGTGCCTGCGATATTAATTCTATATTATTTACATATTATCAATTTGGAAATAAAATTGCCCCACTTGTATATAATTAGATTAAATGGATGGCTGATTCTCTGCCAGGAGCGAAAAAGTTTAAACACTGTTTAAATTTCTCCTTGGATTTGCTTCTATTTGAGGAGTTTTTATTTTTGAGGGCATGTATCCCAGGATCACTACAAAATCCTAAGTAAGGTTGGGAGTCAAAAGCTTTTTCATCAGCTGTTCTCAACTTTTGAAGTTGTATACATTTTCTTCTTCCTCCCTAGCAGAGTGTAGGGGATGATCTTCCAGTCATATCTTTCTCCTCTGCCTCAGTTTTCCTGTCTTTCCATCCATTAATAGAGTAAGGAAAGACAGATCTTGTTGATGCAGTGGAATGATCCTTCCCTAGGAGTGACAGCAATGTTTCCCTGTACTTAATCAGAAAAGTTATTTCGGCTCCTTTATTTATTTTGCACTGAGAATGCTTCATTTCAAATTCCTCATATCACGTGTATATTTGTCAAACAGCCACAACACGCTGACTTGGTCCTCACAAATTCCTAAGCCACATGGTGTTAAAGGAAATAAATCTCTTTCCACAAGAATAATATTTAAAAATTTTCAAATAACTTAAAATAATTTAACTGGTGTAAAGTCTAGTTTTTTATTTTTTATTTTTTTGGCAGGGGTGTTAATTCCACTGCTGACAATTATTATGGGATCATAAAGTTTGACAAGTGCTCTCTCTTTCTTCTTTCTCTCTCTCTGTCTCTCTCTCACATCTCTCTCTCTCCAGGCTATCCCATTTTGTAGACTCTCACATTCAGAAATATTTGATTACTAACACACACTGAGATTTTCTAGCCTCTCAGCTTAGATTTCAATAAAAATTGCAGAAAAAGTTTTAAAAGGAGGGAGAGAGAATAGCTAAGAGAATCTAAATAGTTTAAAATTAGGCCCTGGTCATATTGGTCACTGTTTATTTTTATGGTTATGAGATCCTTGCCTTATTCAAGGTAGTGAAAACCCAATACCTTTAGGCAGTTGGCCCAAGTTTGATTTTTAGGCATTTTGATTTATAAATTGAATTCCATGTAACCTTTACAGGATTCCCAACTCCATTATCATGTTATTACTTTTGTAATGTGTTTTGAGCGCTGCCAGTGTGTTTAGAATTGAAAAGCCTATTAAAGTGGGCCTATTCCCACAATGGTCTAAACATTTTAATCGAACTTTTTATTTTTCCACCTCTGCACATTTTGAAAATATTGCTGTATATTATTTTTCCCAAACAGATAGAAGTTCTATTCAAAGTAAGTGTTATTTGAGAGTTTTCATTTGCTAGTGTTGGTGACTCTGGATAATGCTCCTTGGCAGTCCTTAGGCAGGCTAAGGTGACAGCCATCATCACATTATCATGCCTGTCAAAGTGTTTGGGTCATATTATAGGAAATAATCTTCAAAGTATCTTTATTTTTCTGTAATATCTGTATATGGAAAACAGCCATTTTTATGTTCAAATTCTTAAATTTTCTTGTTGATCTAAGTTCATATTTTTCTAATGAATGTGTCCACCTGAATGCATTATGACTTTCTTAAAATTAAGAGGCCAGTAACCAGAATAAATGTCTTTGTCTTTCAAGTGTTTCCCTCTTTTAACTTTCCTAATCATTGAAGATGATGCTCCAGTTGTTCATTTCCCAGGGAAGCATCCAAGAGTCACTTTAAGGTGCTTATCTTTTTATCTTCAAGTTCACTGAATCATTGAATCCTTCTCCTGATTTCAGGCCTGCAAGACTATTATGCCTGAGATTTTGACTATATAATAATAGATTCAAGATATCCAAGGTTTAGTTATAATTTGCATGTCATTCACTTAACTAAGAAGAACAGAATTTTATACTGACTTTCAGTTTCCATTTTGTCATATTAGACTTGTCAAATTTGGGAAAACTATTACTTAGGCTTCACCTAGAACTATTTAGGTTGATTTGAAAAACTGATGCATTCGAACTGATTATGGCACATATTTATTTCTGATTTTATCACTCCATGGCTCAATTCTACAACCAAGTGCCTATAAATTTGGAAGCAGTTTGTTAGTCTATTAAATTGCAGAAGTGAGAAAATGATAAAAACAGAATATTTCTAGTCACTATTTGGTAACTTACAAACTTGATGGTGATGTTTGTTTTACCTATTAAAGCTGAAAGAATAGCTCTGTCATTGTTTTTACATTGACAGTAATTAACCATTGAGCCATGCTTGACCTTTATTAAGTGATTAGTTAAAATAAGCAAAAAGCACTTTGCAGTTCTGAATTGGTACTTTTGGGATGAATAGTAGAGGAATGCCCATGATTAATGAAGGTGATCCTGACAATTATAGCTCACTATTTGTTCACATTCCAGTGTTAAAGTAACACTTAAAATTTTAATCATATCTTCACACAGATAAACTTTAACCATTTCTTCCTTCCTGTTGCATATTTTTAAATGAAGGAAGATTTGTGGAAGTTGCTGAAATTTAAAGAAAATGTAGAAGCAAGGTTAAGTAGTTGAAGAAGTAATCATTCCCTGATAAATATATTTTAGTCAACATGTAGCATTACTAAAAATTCATAAGATTGGGGTCGGGGAGAGAAATTAGCTTAATATTCAAAAACATGATTTAGTTAATGATTACAAACATTCCTTTGTGACCAATTTGCTTTTGAGCATTTCATATAATGGCAGAAGCAAAATTTTAACATTCCTAAAATCTTGCCAAATAATTTGAAGAGGCATAAATGACAAAAATGAATCTAAAAATTAAAAGCTAGAATAATTAATAGAAATTCAAAGAGCTCATAAAGGCTATAAAACTATCCCAGCGTTTTGCTAAAATTATCCAGTCTTCTCAGCTCTATTCCACTAATAGTGTGTTTTAATAAACAGACAAAAGTGCTTAAAGGCATATGCAAATTTGCCTTTCATCATCCCCATGCTTTGTAAACATTATTATCACCTTTACTCCTCCTGAAACACATCCACAGATCATACCTACATATGAGCACTGAATTCAAACCTCAAGGAATGCATGTCTCAGGAATTTCTAAGAATTGTGCTCTGCCAGACTTTGGAGTTGGGTGGAAATAGATCAGGAAATAATCTATTAATAAGAGATATAAACAAATTGATTATTCCCTTGTTGAATAATGGAAGGGAAGGGGGTGTCCCAGCAGCATTATAGAGCAGAGAAGCAGGGGGGTGAGAAGGTAAAAGTAGGGAGGTTAGAGGTACAACATGTCTGGGGTGAAGTTTTAGTGCCCCTATGTGTTAGGTTCCTGGGGATACCTTAGTAAAGTACCAGAAAATGGGGGGCTAAACAATGGAAATTTATTCTTTTACAGTCTTGTTATCAAAAGTTTGGCACTTGTCCCCGAGGCCCCATCAGAAGAACAAGGATAAGTGGTTTGAGGAGAAGGAAAGAGGAGTTCATTAATTTGCCAGCAAATGAGGAGGTTGGAGATTCCTGTCTTAAAATGGGATTGCAGTGGCCCAGCTTTTACTCTATAATGACAGAATCTGGAGAACTATGGGACAGGCAACTTCTGTGAAAAGTAGTCTCTTCCCTGGATTATGCTGTTGGAGGCCACATGGCATGAATCAGTGTAACCAAGCCTGTGCTTCTCAGCATCCCTTTATCCTCTCTAATATTATCTGTGTCACTGAACTAATGTCTCATTATACCTGTCTAAGAAACACCATTTCCTCTCTCGAGGTTAGCTTCTGATTTAAATGAAAGTACATTATCTGAATAGTTGAATCAAAAAATATACAACTAAATCCCATTTCAGTGCAATTTGTATTTCTCAGTGTTTTAACAGGTCAACAGCTTCCTGTGAAAATTGCTTCATTCAAGTGTTTTCCTCAGAATTTGTACATGATTTTGTTTGAACCAAATGACAATAAAAACTTTGTTGAAAACTGCACTTAATTTACATCTTTATATCAGTTATTTTCCTTCACAAATATCAATCCAAACAAGCTGGGTTTCTCAGCAATGAGGTAGTGAAGAAAATAACACATTATATGCAGATTGTACAGCCAGTAACAGATTGGGTGCTATAGAAGATTAAAATACACATGCACACAACAAAAACTAGGAAATAACACTGACTTTGAAAATTTCAAAATATAATGTGTATATGGAGAGATAACTCCAAGAAATATCTAGAGACACACAAAAAGTAATATATAATCAATTCAATGTATGCTGCAGATGTGAACTGCTTTCTGGATTTCCAGGCTCTAATAAAAGTCATGGGCTGTGTTAATCAGAAGTGTCATGGAAGAGATGAAACTTGAGCTGTGCCTTGAGAAAAGTGGAAAATTTAATTTGCAGAAAAGAGATTACAGAGGGTTTGGATCCTTAATGCTAGGGTTAAGAGGGTATGCAAGGCAGTAGGGAGGTGACCCCAAATAGAAGGTGCTTTATTCTGAGTCACAATATGTGTCATAATAATAGATAAGATGAAATGATAATATCAGGCCCTTTCCTGTCCTAGGACCTAATTCAGGATACTATGTTTCATTAAGTCATCATGTATCCTTAGTCTCTTTCAATCTATAGCAGTTTCTCTGTCTTTTCTTGTTTTTCATGACCTTGACATTTTAAAGAGTCATAACCAGTTTTACTTTCTCCTTGAAAAGTCTTTTGACAAAGAATTTTATTTATGATGTACCAGAAAAAAAAATTTTATTTATGATGTACCACAATCATTTCATAAGCATTGCTTATTTTTTAAAAATTGCTACCAAATTTCATGGTTTAAGCAGAAGGGAATAGTACTTTCTAATGTATGGCTTAATGCCTTCAACTATGTAAAGTGAAAATTCTATGTGTAGGCCAACTCAGTATCCTTCCACGTCTAGAGGGGTATGTGCTGCCTCAGTCAGCTTGGGCAGCCATAACAAAATACCATAGACTGGGTGGCCTGAACAACAGAAATCTATTTTATTATAGTTCTGGATGGTAGAAGTACAAGATGAAGGTGCCAGCATTCTAAGTTCTGGTGAGGGCTCTCTTTTTGGCTTGCAGACATCCACCTTTGCACTGTGTCCACACATGACAGGGAGCAGAGTTGAGGAGGGGGATCTATATATCTATCTAGCGATATATATATATATATATATAGAGAGAGAGAGAGAGAGAGAAAGCATGGTGGTTACCCAGCTAGGAATAATATCCCATGTCCCAGTTACAATTGTGAATGGCCCAATAGAGACTCTGCCACCTTGCATGGGTATCAGAGCATGACAGCTTATTGCCATGGGCATGGGCTGCTACCTTTTGGATCTCTGCCAATGTTTTCTCTGAAATCTGCATGTGTCTCTGCAACTCTTTAGCATCCCTATAAGAACTAATTCTTAATGCCCTTTCCTTAATTTGACTCTCCTCTGAATCATAATCTTACACAGGTGCAGATCATTATCAGGACCGAGGTCACATGGCTGAATCTAGCTGAAAAGGGTGCTGAAAAAGCAAATTTCTGACATTGAGGTGATAGGACTCAGATGGTGAAAAATTCCTCCTAATAGGAAGGGTATTCTAAACACTCCAAGTGATCAGCAGTCTTGTAGAAATGTTCATTTCACATTCCATCATATACAACAACCACACCTTACTGATTTATTTCTCTTAATCATGGTCACCTTGGTTGACTTCACCTCCCTGTTTCAATAAATAACTTGTCAATGGACAATCTCTTTCTGTGGGATATATCTGGGTTAAAAGTACTTACCATACATAATGCCTTATTTTATTATTAATAGATACTGCTAAATTTTTCTTGAGTATGTCTGCACTAGCAGTGAGTGTGGATACCAGTTTTTTTAAACACTTGCCAAGTATTTTTATAATCTTGTGTGAAGTATTTTATAATTGTTGTATTAATTGTATATCTCTGATTATTGGTGAGGTTGAGCATCTCTTCATATACATTTTAGATATTTTGGTTTCTACTTCCTTTATGTTTTTATTTATATTTGCTTTTTTTTCTCCTATTGGATTTCCTATTTTCCTTTTGTTAATTTATAGGAGTTACTTGTATAGTATTTTAGATATTAATCCTTTGTTTTTCTACGAATTTGCAAGTATTTTATCCCAGTATTTTATCACATTTATAACTTTGAGATATTTTGTTAAAGAAAAATCTTTAATTTTGATGTTTGACTTTTTTACCTTATGCATTGTCATTTTGGGGTCTTGTTTAAGATTACAAAGCAAGTCTCCTACTTCTGGTCTTTATTATTTTTCTTTTTCTTTAGAATTTGGCCTTTTACATTTGTTTATTGAACCCATCAGTTGCTCTGTTATATATGGAGAGAGCTAGGGATTCAACTTTATTTTTCTCCATATGGAGTCAGTTCTCTCAATGCCATCTACTAAGCTACCTCCCTCTGATTAGTGGTGCCACCTGTTACTTTCCATACGTACATGGGTCTATATCTTAGCTTTATAGTAGGTTCAATTTCTTCTAGTATATGAACCTGCTTTAGTATTACATTGTTATTATTTTAAAAATTATTTTTAGGGTTCTGTAGAATATTATCTTGATCTCTTATTGTATAAATTCTTCATCTCTTCTTATTTTTCAGAGTTGACGTCCCTATTCATGGATCTTTATTTTTTCAAATAAATTTTAATAACTTCTTAGCTTTCTCAGAAATTTACTGTTAATTTCATTTAGAATTGTATTTATAGATTAATTCAGGTAGCATTGTTATTCTATTCATGAACATAATATTTCCCTCTTTGGATTTTAAAGTTTTCTTGCTGTTTTAAAATATTATTCTTAGAATTATAAACATCTCACTTATTTCTGTATGTCTTCAGGTTTGGGTTCAGGGAAGGGCACCAGCTGCCTCTGTTTGTTCACTGTCTTATCAAGGAAACTTAATTTCATTTTCTTCATTTAATTTTGGGGGATGGTGATGCTGGTCACTGGTTACTGACTATTCTATTTGGACTTGCTTGTCCATCTTTCAGTTTATCTTCTCAGGTTATGTTTTGGCAACATGATTACCAGAAGATCATTTATAATGTTCTTCTATATTATATATTCATATTCTTGTGTTGTTTATTCTGTGCATCACAAACTCCCCCAAAGAAAGTCCTTTCTCAGACTTTAGATTGATTTTGTATTTCATGACAGTGATTTCAGGGTTCATGGAATGAATCATAATTTCAGCTGTTTCAAAGTCACAAATCAGTATTACCAAGGTGTATCTGAAGAATTGAAACACTTTCATTGCAAATCTAAGTGATAATATGGGCCTCAGGATTGCCCTGGAATATGTATGAGAACCAACCATTTAGGAACAAATATTCTGGCTGATAACAGACAGCCAGCCAAACGCAGCCCCTGATAAAGATAAATAACCTGTACTCAGGGAAATTTTTTGCATCATTAAACATGGTGAGCATATTAGCTAGCAGGGGGTGGAGCCGAGTCCCCAAAGAGATAAATCTAAATTATGTGCGCTGCAGTGATCATAACAGTAATGCACCATCTTGGCTAACTAGCTGACATCAATGGGGAAGGGAATTTCAGATTTAAATGAACCAAACTAAAAAGCATTTCAGTGCACATACAGATTAATTGGAGCATATTCATGAACTTTTCAGCCCTATTATGTCTTTTTTTTTTTTGACTGGTGCCAAGTACAAAGAGCTTAGAATTTTCCTGTCAAATCTTGCATCTTTGTTTCTTCTTTTCACTTTCTTATGTGGCTTGATTAATTACTCCCCAATTTGCTCTCCATTAATCTCCCTCCCACTCGGTTGTATCAGGACTTGCCAAAATCTCTTTTCTTTATGTGCGACTAAGATGGAAAATATAAGTTCAGTGACACTTCTCTTAAATGAGTCAATGAAGTAGTCATTTGTTAATACTGTACTTTCGAAACACAGAAAATTCCAAATTTAAAGTTAAGAAGTGCTGTTAATTGTTCCAGAAAAAATATCTTGGTGATAATATGACCAATTTGAAAGTTCTGAGAAAGCAATTGATGACCAAATTTGATTTTGTTATTCCCTATTATTTGTGTTGAACAATCTTTCCATGATATGATACCTATACCTATATTCAAAGGGTCACAATATCTGATTTTCTTTCATTCAGTTTTCTTTGTACTGCTAGAAAGTTGCAATACTATATTGGCAAACAGAGAAGGAAAACACTATTGATTTGTGAGGGTAAATTATCCAATATTTAAAGATAGGTTTTCCCCTATTTTAAATAAAGATATTTAAATGAACTTCTGCTAGACTGTAAGATATAAGTGACCAGGTCTGTTTTATTCATACTCATTGTTCCAATGTACAGCACAATGATGGAATAGATAGGTACTCAACAAATATTTGTTGAATAGATGAATAATTTTCAAAGAGGGATTTTTTTGTCTATAAGGAATAATTTATGTAAATTGGAGATAGTGAGTGGCATAGCAGTTAAAATTGACTTATAATTTTTACCAGAGAGAAAACTATTAATACAGCAGACTCCACCAAATCATTTCTCACTGATTGCCTTTTCACATGTTTATGGCTATGCCACTCATGTTCATTATTAAGGTTTATTTATTAAAAGAAAATTACAAAAATAGGCAATCATAGAAAGATTGAGACATAGAGACAATCTGAGTTTAAATTGCATTTCAACTATTTACTGTAGAATGATTTCAATGAATCCTTTAACCTCTTTTTGTCTCATTTGACTGTTCTTCAAATGGGTTGCAGGATACCTACCACCTGGCATTGTCAAGGTCAAATGAAGTTACTAACACATGCAATGGCACTAAGTGTAATATGTAGAAGGTATGTGCTATCCATCATTTCCCCTTCCTCCTGCTTCCCTGCTCTCCCAAGTGCAAGACATTTCCTAAATCATAACCTTTTATTTAGAACAATAACAGTTCCTGTAGATAATTAATATTTCTATAATTAATTGTTCTTCGTTTTAAAAGATGCCAGAAATGCGACTATTTATAAGAATACTAAAACATAAATCAAGAGCCTGCTACCCTGAAAATAAATAAGATTTAACACATAACTTTTCTAGCTAATCTTTTTCTAGAAATGACAACTTAATCTATTCTTATTTTCTCCTCATTACTGAGTGGATGGCTTCTTTCGATTCACCAGGAATCTGTTACAATTAATTCCTGATCCCAGTGACTTGGTCTCTGGTAGTTTCTCTTTTACCTTTCTGATCTAATGTAATTTTTGTATGTCTCAACAATGGAGGTGTGTTAATGGAAGGTGTTAGTTTGTGCTCTCCTACTCTCTACAAAATGGGAAATATTAATAGCATTCTTGGCTTTTCTCCTGTACTTACTTCTAATAAAAAAAATCCCTATTCACTGGCCCCCTGCCTTTAACTTTCATTTTCCCTGGTGCAAGAACATACTCATATGGGAAGGAAACTAACCAGGTTGCCTGCCTGCATTTATAGCAACACTGCTCTTCTTTTTCTTTTCTTTTCTTTTTTTTTATTTTTCTTTCTTTTTTCTTTTTTTACTTTTAGAGACTGGGTCTCACTCTGTTGCTCAGGCTATAGTGCAGTGGTAGAATCACAGTTCACTGCAGCTTCAAACTTCTGGGCTCAAGCTATCCTCCCATCTCAGCCTCCTGAGTAACTGGGACTATAGAACACAAGTGTATGCAACCATGCTTAGCTATTTTTTTTTTATTTTTTTTTTAGAGATGGAGGAATGGGGAGTGTCTCACTATGTTGTCCAGGATCGTCTCAAATTCCTGGCCTAAAGAAATTCTACTGCCTTAGCCTTCTGAGTAGCTGGGATTATAGGCACAAGCCACCACACCTGGCACAGCCACTCTTCTTTCTAACCTGACCCTTTTCTACCAGATTCTCCCCTAGGGTAATCAAATCAAATATTTTAAAACACAATTATACCTATCTAGACCATTAAATAGAAGGTTAAAGAGGTTTGTCTTTAAAAGCAGAAGGGTCAATTTAGAGGAAAAGGGAATAGAAAATTATCAAATGAAATTATTGTGACTCAGTTACATTGCTCTGTGTACAAGTACTCTGAATAAGATGTCTAGTTAAGCTCTTTATTTATCCAAATAAATTTTGTAAAGGAATTCTATTCATTTGAATAGGTTTTTTTTTTCCTTTTAGCTTTGGTCTCAAGAGACTTAGCCTAAGTATAATAAGACTAGAGATTCAGCACAGGAAATGATTATTAACGAGGCAAAGTTCATGGGTGATGGGAGCGAATTTTGAATTCACTGAGTGAATAGTCAGTTCCATGCAGGCTATTTTAGGGCTATCTATTTAATACTCAGTTCCAGAATCCCATGAGAGAGGTACCCATCTTTTGGGTTCTCAGTTTAGAACCAAGTTCTTTGATTGGCTCCTTGCATCTAATTATTCCCACGTTGGAACCTCTTTATTGCCTATGGCTCTTCTTATCCTAGTGTTACCCTGTGTGAAAGACTTGACCTCAATGTCCTTTGATGGTGATCCTGATTCTTCTCCACCTTCTCACTCATTCCTGGGGGTCCCTGGGGGTAAACACCTTCTTAGGGCTCAGTTTGGGACTTATTTTGGTTCAGGCACCAGAACTGGATGGTGGTGATTCAGAAAGAGATGATGCTCTGTCTTTCTCTGTAGCAAAGCTGTAAATGTAAAAAGTTTATCCCTCACAGACTATTATTGATAAATTAGGAATGCATGTGGTATGCTGGTGGAGTCAGGGAGACATTTGGTCTCTTTATGCATATTGTTTAATATCCCAGTTTTAAACAAAAACTTGAAAAACACATTTCCTTATATTTTCACTATAAAAGCCTCTGAGAGAACCACCAAGTGCATTATATTCTTATGGGGTAACTCCTTGCATAATAGAAATGAATCAACTCTGTCTGCTATGACTAGATTGTTTTTGACAAATATTTATCATAAATTTTTCTTTCTTATTGTTTACCTCATTCTTAATTTACTCCTTTGTTGTCATTATGCTCATTTTTCCTTTATTCCAATAGGAGCTCTACAGAATATTTTTTTATATAAAACAATTTTTCTTCTTTAAGGAAAGAAAGAGTACACAACAATGGAAACATTCAGATATTTATGTGGTTTAAACATTGCATAACTCTGGGGCAAAGTCTGTGTAGTCAGTCAGGTCTGGGTTTAAATCTCGCTGCAGAGAGAGATTAAATAATGTAATTATAGTTGGTTTGCTTGAATCAAGTTCCAAACATTGTTCACACATTGCATTTGGTTTTGGTTGTCTCATAAAATTCTTCAAATATAAAATCTTTAATTTAAGAAGCAGTTCTATCTGTCTTTCTCTTTTTAAAAAGCTACTTGCCAACTAAGGTAATGTATGCACTATGGTTAGTATAACCATAGTGCAGAGTGAGCACTCAATATGGTAGCTATTATTATTGTTGTTATGACATCTCAGAATATCAACTATACTTGCTTTGAAATTTGTTGTACTTCATGAATCTGAGGATTGGTGTCTTTCAACAACTCTGGAAAAATTTCCGTTATTATCTCTTCAAATATTATGTCACTTTCATTCTTTCTATTGCTTCCCTCTAAAGTTCTGATGGCTGAGTATGAGACATACTCATTGTATCCTTCATTTTATTCTTAAGCTGTATGTCATGTCTTTCAATTTGATCTCTTTGTGCTGCATTGGGTAAATCTCATCTGCTCTAGCTTCCAGTTCACTAATTGCTCATTTCTGTCTAATCTACTATCATATCCTATTTTTATGTTATAATTTTCTAATTTCAATTATATTTTAGATTTCTAGATGTCATATTTAATTTTTCAAATTGTTCTTGTAATTTTTGATAACTGCTATTTCCTTACTTATGTTTTTGATTCTTTTATTTCTTTATATATATTAAATATACTTATTTTCCAGTATATATTTGATAATTCCAATATTTGTATTTCTTTTTGTACCTAGTTTTGTGAATTGTTGTTTCTGCTTACTCTTGTTCATGGTACCTTGTTTAATCATGTATTTAGCTTTTTAAAAATTTTTTTGAGAGCTTCTGTTTACTGTAACTTTATCTGTGGGAATTATTTGAAGACTGCATTTTTGTTACTTTCCTCCTGAGAGTATTTCTATTTGTGTGCTTTATTTATTTATTTTTATTTCAGGAAATTATGGGGGTAAAATTCATGTAAAGACTGGTTCATGATCACAATTTCTTATGGGAGAGTTTTTTCTTCTATTCAGAGCCAAAGCAAAAAGAGATAATTTTCCTTGTTCTCTTTTTCTGCTGGTTAGATTGTAAATTTATTCCTTCTTTCCTTGGTTTCCGTATTTACTGGGGAGAGGCCTTCTTACTTTTGTCCTCTGTGGCCCTTTTGGTACTGATACCCCAGAGCAGTGGTTCTCAACCCAGGGTGATTTTGCCCCCCAGGGAACATTGGGCAAAGACTGGAGACAATTTTGGTTATTACAACTGGGGTAAGGTAGAAGGTGCTCCTGGCACCTAGTGGGGAGAAGCCAGGGATGCTCCTAAATATCCTGCAATGTACAAGGTCTCAACAAAAAATATTCAGGCTGAGAAACCCTATTCTAGATCAAACAGGATAGGTAAGTGCTCTCAGGGTAGCCAGTAGCTTTAGCTTACTCTCTTGGATTCTTACTTCTGCTTTGTCTACACTTAGGGGACCTATTTCCTTTCTGGAAAGTTTATTCATGCACCTAAAAGAACTTCAAAATTATTTAAATCACATTTAAATATATTTAGTATTTAGATTATCTTGCCTATGATTTTGCTTGAGCTAATTCTCTTACTGTTCTTTAAGGACCACAAGTGGTCTACTGTCTGGCTGCATGATACTTTGATTAGTCACTAGTTATGGACTTAAAGATAGTTTTTAATCATTTGGTACTACAAACAATGCTCCAATGAATGGCACTCTGTGTATATGAGCACACATCTGTAGAATAAGCACCTAGAAATATAAATGCTGGGCATGTGGATTTAAAATTTGAATACATATTACCATATTTTGCATATAAAATTTATCAGTTTGCACTTCCACCAGCTTTATGAGAGTAACTTTTCTTTACACAGGTTTAAATACAAACTGATAGGTAAAAAATGAACCTCATCGTACGCAAATATAGAAAGAAAGAACCTACAGGTAACTGTCAAATTCAACAATATTCAAGATTTTGCCATATTTGTTTCAGTGATCTTCCTCCTCCCATTTTTTCTTTTTTTCCTTTTACATTGCTGAAGTAGTTAAAAAATATCCAGATATCATTTCATTTCATCTCCAGCAAGAATCTCTAAAACATGTGTTGTATAGCCACAATGCTATAATTATATTGTTCCATGTCATCTAACAGTCATAAGAAAATTTCCCCAGATGTGAGAAGAAATTGTCATTTTCCAATTGGTTTGTTTGAATTAGGATCTATACAAGGTCCATCCATTACTTTTGGTTTTTATATGTCTGAATTCTTTTTCAAATTAGAACAGTATCCTTTACTTTTGATATCTTCACATCGACTAATAGAAACTGGATTGATTGTCCCGTGCAGAATCCCACACTCTGAATTTGTCTGTTTGTTTCCTTGTGTAATTTAACTTGTTTATCTATCCCTTGTGGAGAAAAATTAACACTTGATACTTGATTAGGTTCAGGCTTAACATTTTGGCAATATTTTGTAGATATTACTTTATATTGTATCAAAGCAAGAGACACATAATATCTGCTTTTGCCACTTTCTGATGATCAGTGGATTAAAGTGGTCACAGTCTGCTCGCTCTGCTGCAAAGTTCCCCATTTACCTTTTATCAGATAGCCTTATCCATGTGCTCATTTTTTGAATTAATTATTTTATAAGGGTTTGCAGAATGGTGATTTAAAAAAATTCTACCTTTTCTTCCACACTTATGAATTAGAATTCTTCAATAAAGAATAACTTTCTCCCACCAATTAGGGCTAATTAATTTTCCTTAAGTATATCTCATACAGGAAAGGCAGGATAAATTATTTCCCTTTCACTGCCTGATTTTAGAAAAAGGAATTAGAGCCCTCTTTATTTCCAGTGGTGTTATATTAGTTTTGCTTAAAAATTAGGTTTTTTTTCTCTCTCTCTCTCTTTTGAGGGGGCTGCCAATATAAACTCTTGAGTTAATATGTTTTGTGTCCTTCCATCATTTGCATTCATTACTCTCTTTCAAGCTCAAATTGTTACATATTGGGCAATTGTATCCCCTTCATATTGGCTCCTGTGACCCTCTAACATGGTCCATTTAGTCCTTGATAGTTTCATTGCTTTCTGATACACCAGATGTCTCAGGTACATCTTAGGAACTTTCTTCCTCAGACTCAGATTCAGCTATTATTCATTGCAATTTTTATTTTTATTTCTCTTTTTGAGAAGGTTATTACCTTTTCATAAATTTGAGAGACATTTTTATTTTTTTTCTAAACATGTTGTCTATTTTTTCCCTAAAGAGTTGTTGGTTTTTTCTAATTGATTTATAGGCAGTGCTTTTTATAGTAGAGGATTATCCTGTGTCTCTGATATGAATTGCAAATATTAGCCACATTTACTGTTTGTCATTTGACTATTTGTGGTGTTTTTATGCCCCATATTTTTAATTTAATAAAGTTTATCAATTTTTTCTTTTATGACATCTTGTTTTAATTGATATTTAACAAATCTTTTCTCAATCTTGGGTTACAAAAAATATTTTTTCTCAATATTTTGGGGGCTTCATTTTTTTAATCTTTTAATAATCCTTGATCATCTGGAATTTATCTTTGTGTAAGGTGTGAGATATGGATCCATTTTATTTTTTCCATATGGCTGAAAAGTCATTTCCACACCAGTTATTGAATAATCCATCTTTTTCTCACTGATTTGAAATATTGAATTTATCACTGAAATCTGTTATGGAATTCTATTTTAATTCACTGTTCTGTCCTTCTGTTCATACAACAGTAGTGTATCACTTTATAACATTTTATTATTTTAAAGATATTGTTTTGCAGAATTTTCATAGATAATTTTGGTTAATAACTTTTCCATTTCAGTTTACCTGTTTCCAAAGGAAATGTGTTGGCACTTTTTCTTGAGATTAAATTAAATTTATAAATTAACCAGAGAAGAACGTATATCTTTTTGATATTGTTTTCTTATCTAAAACATGGTATGATTTTCCACTCTCCAATTATTTAGGTTTTTCCTGTCATTTAAGAGTATTTAAAATTTTTCTCTATATAGAACATATTTCCCCATTTCTTTGGTGTTAGTTATGGCATGGGCTCAGCTGCTATTACAAACTAACAAACAAACAAAACAAATACGTTTATTTTTACATAACAATGCAGCATTTCAGAAGTGAGTGGTCCTGTGCTCCATTGGATTTTTCAGAGACTCAGGTTGCTTTTCTCTTCTTGCTCCACTATTCTACAGGGTGCTTTGTTCTTGTGGTAAAAGTCAGTTTACTAGCATCACATCCGTATTTCAGCCTACTGGGAGAGGAAAGAGAGTAGTCCAGAGGCTTTAAGGAGATGATCAGAAGGTTGCCTATTTTACTTTTGCCCCCATTTACTGGCCCCCCAAATATGGCACACCTGGCTGCAAGAAAGACTTGGGCATGGAGTGTCTGGGTGGGGCACGCATACATTTAAACCACAGGGAGTTCTACTATTCAAAGTAGAAGAGGAGAATGACTAGGGAGGCGGGCAACTAATATATATTTGTAAATTTTGTCTTTTTAGTTGCTATTGAAAATAGATTCTTTTTTTCCATTCTATTAATAGCTTCTAAATGAATGTTGTTTTCAATATGAAGGTTATATTCTGCTGATTTTCCCCAGTCAACTCTACATTAAATTGTTTTATGTTTTACAATAGAATTCATTTTCTTGAATTATCCAGATTAAAAATATCATCTGTAAGGAACTATGATTTTATACACTCTTTTATAACTCTTATCCCTCTTATTAGTTATATTATCTAATTGCTTTGGCTACTAACGCCAGACAGATATTAAATAACAGTGGAGATAGAGATAAAAGATATCTATACTATGTTTCTGAGTTTAATGGAACAGCTTGCAATGTTTCCCTATGAAACATAATGTTTAATTTTAGGTCAGATCTGATATAAACTTTATCATATTAAGATATGCATTATAATATTAGGAAAATATAACCATTCTATTTTATTAAGAGTTTTGGTCTTATCAAGATTGAATGTTGAATTTTACTAGATGACTTTTAGGCTTCCATAAAGATAATAGTATGAGTTTTCACTTTAAATCTGCTGTTACGAAAAATAATGCTAACACCGAACTTTCTTTGAATTCCTAAAACAAGCTACACCTTGTCACAGAAAATTATTTATATCTACTATTGTATTGTTTGCTAATATTTTATTTAGTATTTTGGGAACCATACTCAGAAGTGAGATTGATTTGAAATATTCTTTGGCTCTTTTGTTGTAAAAATATTTTGAAAGATTTAATTCTTTTTGTATGCCTAGGATCATTTTAAATAATATTAGAGTTATCTGTTCCTCTGCTCTTTCTTGTCTGAGCCCAGTACACTGATGATATGTTGAGCTTTCATAATGTTTTCTATTTATAATGAACTATTACACTTTCTATCCCTTCTGTGAGAAGTTTCTCTAATTTTTATTCTTCAGCAAATGACCCATTTTATCATGGTTCTCAAATTTATTTACAAAAAGTAAGCACATTGGTATTTTAAGGTTCTTTTAATTTCTTGTTTCTGGGGTTATTTTTGTATAATTATTTCCTATTCTACATATTTTTGTTTTCTCATTTTCTTGACTAGGTACTCAGTGATGTATTAATTCATTCTCTGTGTATGTGTGTGTTTTTATAGCCAGTGCCTGAATTTATTAATTAGCTCTATCATTTTTCTGAGTCACTGTGTTTTGGGTATTTCTCTTGAATATAGCATATAATTGAGATTTGCTTTCTAGTCTGATCTGAAAGTCAATTTTAATAAGCAAGTTTATCTCATTTGCATTTTTATATGAAATATATGTGTTTTGCCTTAGGTTTGTTGTCATATTTTATATTATGCTTTCTGAATAATGACAGGACTCATTTCTGCTCATTTCTTCCTTTCTCAATGTTCATCCACATACCTTCAAATAAACTTAAGCTCAATTATTTAATTTAGCAACTAAAATGTCTTGACCTCCCCCAGCTCCGAAAGTCCTGCTTTCCCCTTTTACTTCCCATTTCTGCTTTGTCAGCATATATTACATTTTCATTTTATAACCTCTCCTCACATTGTTTTGACCTTAGTTCTCCTCTTAAATCTACTCTCTACTCACTGCCAGACATTTTCATACCGTTTTTCCATTCATTACTTTGTTGGCTGAAATTTATTTTCTATTTAATTCTACTTTTAAAAGTGTATTTTTAAATGATTATATCTTTTCATTTTACTTGAAAATTATTTGCCTAGAAACATAATTATGAGCCAAACTTTCTTTCTTTGATAACTTTGTAGGAATTGCCCACTCTCTTTCAGTATTGTTAGGGAGAAATCTATTAATAGTACACATCAGATTTTTTTTCATTTTATAGGTAACTTGTTATTATTATTATTTTTCTGTCTGACACTTTGTTTGACATTTCTAATCTTGGAAATCCAGGAACTTTATTAAGAAATGCCTTTGAATTGATTGTTCTATATCAGATTTTTTTCTTCTTCTGGGACACAGTAGGTATTTACATTTTGTAGGTTTTAATCCTTTTTATTTCTGGAAAATTTCTTGAATTATATCCTTAAGTATTTATTCTGTTCTGTTACTTTGGTTCTTTTATTTATAAATACCTATTTTATGATTTAGTGCTCCCTTTGCCCATTTTGTATCTAATATTTTTCATTCCAGATCCTCTTTAACTGTTTGTTTGTTTTCACTTCACTTAGTTTGCTATCTCAATAATGTCCTTTTATCATCCTTACTATTTTCCCCAGTTCTGAGTCTTCCTTATGCAGCTTCCAGCCAGATACTCATTGTTATGGTTTTCCATACTGTCGACCCTTGCCCCTACACAGACACATAACACTATGCTCTTTTCTTGAGCACAGGCTTCTTCTATGTACTCATAAATTGTTTCATTCTGTTGCAAATATTGAGGGTCACATTTTTTTTATTTGCTCCTTAATGTGTGTGTGGTTTTTTTGTGTGTGAGCATTTTTCATCTGCCATTTGTATTTCCAGTGTTCCCTAGTGTTTCCTAATTTTTTCCTTGTGGTATTATTGTGAAGGTCCTTTGCTGGTTCCTTTTATATTACATCTCATTTCTGGCTACAGTTTTTCCTCCACCATCTGTTGTAGGAAGTTCATGGTGGGGAGGGGCCAGGGCTAGCTGGAATTCTCCCTATGACTTGTCTGCGTGTGTTTGTGTGTGTCTATGAGAGAGAGAGACAGAGATTGATTTTATGTGCACTCCAGGGCTGTTCATATTGCCAAATCTTTACTCTTTTACTATCGCCAACCTCTGTCCCTCAGACATATTCCCAAAGGCTGAGCCAGCCTCATGCTCTACTTTCTCAAGACTTTGTGCCAAACAGGGGTCAAGTGAAGTATTGCCTCTAGTCTGTTCCAAAAAAGTTATTGTTTTTTGTTTATTTGCTTTGTGTTGTTTTAAACTTCAGGGTCTGCCACACTCAGAAGATTTGTCCTTGGCTAGTTTTTTCTGGTATCTATATATTGCTTCTCTCCTCATCTTCCCACATCCTTCTTTGAACTTCAGAGCTTTGCTAGTGCTTACTCCTATTTTGTGATTCAGAATTTCAGTCATGTCAGTTTCACTGGAGATGGTGTTTGCATTTTCCTCTCCTCTCCCCTTACTGCTTTAAAATGAGTTCCCAGAGGACAATGCAAAAAATTCTAACTTTATGCACTTATTTTTAAATCATAAGTTCCACTTAAAAATTTTCCTTCTTTTCTCATTAATATTTCCAAGATATGGGGATATTTTCTTTTGTTCTCCCTTAAGTAGGCATGGAGAACCCTTGATACTGTTGTTCACTTAACTTTTTCTTCTTCCTGCTATATAATTATACTTCTCTTGGCCTTTTCTCATGGTGACAAATTAAAAATTCCATTGGTTTTGATTTTACTGTCACTTATAACAGTGTATGGCACATATTTACTGTTAGATAAATGTTAGTTTAATCTGAATCTCATTACAGTTTCTTGTTCTTATTCCTAGAGAAGAAAATAACCTATAATCTAATTAAAATTTAAAATTACTTTATAATTATAAACTATATATTCTGAGATTATGCACTGAGTTCTAATGATAGAAATGTGATGGGTATTTCTTTGTATCTGAAATATTATGCATAGAGTGAGAAAGAATGTGAACTACTAAGATGTACCTAAAGTGAAAAATACATCTAGAGTTTCATATAGTAAATCACAAATGATTTTAATCTAGGAGTCACTTGTTTATTTAAAAACAATATATTAATATTAAACATTAATCACTTGCTAAATCCTTAATCAGAATCATGTAGCCCTATTATTTTTCCATAAAGACCAAATATAGTTTAGATTGGATTTTTTTTCTGGTTTATGCTTTAGTATGAAGCAATTAGAAGTAAAACACACTATAGTAATGAGGTTGCATTATATAGATTATATTGGATGCGTGTAATCATAACTTCATAGTGATATTTTCTGAGTGTTCTAATTGAACTACATTTTTAAAAACCATCTTTTCTGCTAGTTCCTACTTTCATGTTTTCCTCATACAGCTTTTTACTTATAAGTTTGCTCTTAAATAACTTTTCTCTATTTTTACTGTTTTTCTTCAAGTGACATCTTAGATGTTAAAATTCCCAGTTGGCAGGACCTATATCTATGTTGTACCTTGCCTGACACTGTGTTTAATAAATGTTTTTGTGATTATAATAATCTGTTGCCTTTTGTCCTTTCTGTTTGTTCCATTTCTCCCCCTCTCTCTTTTTTACACTTACATGTAGTCCTTGCTAGACTCCCATGCTGTTCACTTTTGCTGTTCTATCTAGGTCTGCTGGTGGCTATAGGATCTTTCTAAAGTAATGGTTCTATTTTCAGGAGAAAAAAGGTTAGTGATTCATCTGATGCATTTTCAAACAGTTCTCTGGCTGCCTGGAGTAATATGGATAAGTATGAAAGTTCCAGTATCATTGAAATCTCTTAATTTGGACAGTCACCATGATCATATGCTGAGGGCAGATCGACTCCTTTCCTCCTAGTGTCCTTTGCAAAGGCAGGAGCCTTAGAGCTATCTGGAGCGGAGAGCTAGCTCATTTATAATTTAAGTCCTGGAAAAGTACTATCCACATCCATGGTACTATACAAATAAAAAATGCCACTAGACAGCACAAATAATCAACTGTTACCAACTGTGAAACTCTGAAGAAGTAAGGAGGAGGATGGGAAGTACAATCTAATAAAAAATTATGTGTAAACTGTTCCATGAAAGTCATTTTTTATTACAAAAGCAATAACACCTTTCCATCAACTTTGTACAGCAATTTTAATAACCTTTAGTGAACGTTAGTAAATCATATTGACCCTTAAGGTCTCTGGATGGCTAGAAATAAATACGCACAGATTAACCATGTTGTTACTCTTCAACTTTGTTGTGCAAACAATTATATGCAAGGTCAGACCAGGGCACCATTGATATTGTTTGCCAACCAATTTATTCCTAAGACCCTTGACCTCATTTGAATGTGTGCATTCAAAAGAACATTCCATGCACTATTGCTAGCTACAGCCACTGAAAAATGGGAAGTTGGCATTTTTTTTCCCAGGAAAAGGGAGTTGGAAATTGTTAGAAACTCATTTAATGCAGCTGAATGTTCATGCATCATTTAAAAAATTCTGATTCAACCAGAATTCTTTTATTTGTCATGTAAATGTAATATTAGGTCTGGTATGAAACTGTATGGAAGAGCTAAAAGTGGACCTAGTAAATTAAGTTGTGGGTTTTCTAATTTATAGTGACCTCAACTAACTTCCCATTTGCTTTAGACATTTGTTGGACAATGTAGTTTTTGTCCAGATTTCAAATATTGTTGACAGTTTTTTCTAAATATTACTTAATTTGAAAGTTTAATCTCTCATTACAGAGTACATAATTTTAAGTGAAAATGGAACATTTTGGAACTAGTTGGATTGAATGAAAATAAGCAAATTCGTATGGTAGTTAACTTGAGTTATGGTTACCTTGTTCAGGAAGCAGGAAATGACCTGAAAGGTGAATACAAAGAAGAAAGAATGAATCATAGGAAAAAATTTAATCTAATGTACTTTAAAACCAATTATATTTTTAATACCGTCTATCCTCAGTGGGTCCTCAAGAGGCATACACATATTGCTAGAGCTGTCATTAGGATTTCAGGAATGACTTTAAATCTTTCTGTGGCAAATATTTCCAATCATTTGTAAATTTAATTATCAGGTTAGCAAGCACCGAGATTTGATTAACATGTTTGCAAACATGATTATGCACCAGAAACATCAACTATATGTCTTCCCTCAGATACTCCTTTAATCTCTTCACAGTGCAAGTGTATGGGCTCAAATTAAGAGTCTGTATTGGAAGCTACAGATGCAATATCTGTATATTATAGTACGAGAAAAGACGAGGTTTGTTCTCAATTCCCCTTGCTGTTATTTTGTACCTTTGTAAATTATTGAAGGCAATACACTCTCTCAACTTATATTTCATGTAAGTCTCAAATGGTATCATAAATAGTGTATGCACAGGCGTATATTCCTGTATTAGCCAAAAAAATGATGCTGCTACTAAGGTTCAGCTTAATGAATTTCTAAAGCTCTCTGTTAATTCTATTTCATGATAGCTTTGCATTTTATGGAATTTGAAATCACAAGCTGTAATTGCTAATATCAGAAATTAATATAAGTAAACTAGAAAGCTCAGTGCTGCTCTTTGCTTTATGATTGATTCATACAAAGGCAGTATCATCTACATGTTATGTGTTTCCCTGGCACACCCTTACTGACACATTCATATTAATTAGTTTAAAATACTGGGTTTCCAGTCCATTTATTATTATATAATAGCGATTAATAATATGATCCTTAATCCATTTTATTACTTACATGGTTTTCTAAAGATGAAAATACTCCTAGTATTATGTCACATAGCTTAACAAACTTTATTGCATTTAATAATTTTTAGTACCGAGCAGGGGAGACCAGATTTATTTTTCTCTCCAGATAGCTCCCTGCAGACCCCATCTGGACCCAACTTGCTACCTGGGGTGGTTGATGGGCCTCCCTGGACTGTGTTGGAGGTGAAGACGCAGATACTTATCATTGGTATGCTCTCTATTAAGAGGACAGCTTAGATCAAGAAGAGGTTCCAAGGGAACTGTTAACAGGACTGTTTCCTCTGTCTCTGGTCCCTTAGCATTTTGAAAGGAACTCAAGGAAGAGATAGATACTTTAATCTTTACCCCCAAAGCATTGAGATTACTGATGCTAAGAGTAAGGAGGGGCAGGTGACAAGAGTAAATCTCCTCGTGCACGTGTATGCAGGGAAGAGATTTTGAGGTGGTTACTGACAGAGCTCTGACGATGGCCTGGGGTAAGGTATGATGTGTATTGTTGAGGACCCTAGGAACTCATGTATGCACCTATCTTTCCAAGAGACCTGAATAAAGTAATCTAGGCCTTCTCCCTGGCCTCAAAAATAATGAAAATAGTCTGCTCCTCCACTGTATAATTTTGCTCTTCAATTCAATTTAGTTTAGCTCATTTTAATTTGGCAAATATTTATTAGCAGGTAAAGTTTAGGAAGATCCCGTCAGAGTAAAACAAAACAGAACAGAACAGAACCTATGATTTTATGGAACAAAAGTCCTTAAAAACCAGAAAGTCACAGTGAAAAAGCGAACCTCAAAAATTTTGCAGAGAATTTCTACACAAGAAATTGCCTGTGGGTTTTACCTTCCTCCAAAGATTATCTTGTATCCTGTTGAGGGATGGCTGAATCCCTCACCTCTTAATAAACAAACAAATAAACAAACAACCTTAAAACAGCTGAGGCTGCAGAAATACAAAAGCCAAAGGTTAGAATTTCCAGCAGGAATTTACATAGGGAGAGGACATGAAAGTGATTTTGCTATGACATTTGTGTTACCAATCAATCAAAAACTTTGCCTTTTATTATGTGTCCTTGCCTACCACCTCCTGGATTGCCTTCCTGGTTTCATTTATCACAGCTAGGAAGTAAGTCCTTTATTATCTTGCTCTCTTGCCACAGCCAAGCTTGAGTTTAGTAGCCTAGATGCTTTCTTTTCTTGGCTGGGCATTGGCAACCATTTTTTGGAACTCCGGTTTTCTGGGACTTTTTCACTGTCAGGTAGTCCAAAATGGCCAGGCGGATGCCTTCTATAAGAATCCAGAGTAGCACAGGGTATATGAGACAGTTCCATTTCTGAGACTCTCCTAGGAATTCGTGACAACCCAGGGGCAGCTAGCCCAAGGTAAACACGTTAAGCTCAATAGAGCAACAGTCCCCGCATTGCTAAAATGGGAATAATAATTCACTGTGTCTCACAGAACTGTTGTGGTGTGAATGTGCTATTTCATGTAGAGTATGGCATGGAATGCTGAGGCAATGGCAACTCTCGCAGGGGTGAAGAAACCTTTCAGATCCTTAGGTTACAGGTCCTAAGCCCACCACCTGCAGACTGATGCCCAAACAGGCCACAGCAACCAAATAGATGAAAGACAATGCTGGTAACATGTTTTGTCCCTCTATTTTGCTACAGAGTAATTTATATTAAAAAATTCACTATAGCTTCCCAGCCAGGATACTATATTGCAGAGTTTCTACCTCTCATACTTCCCTCTGGCTCACTGATGCTCTAACATCAATGGTACCTGAGATGTTTAGGGCCATGCGGATTGACTCTCAGCCTACTGTTTTAGTACATTCTGTTGCTATAAACGAATACCAGAGACTAGGTAATTTACAAAGAAAAGAAATTTATTTCTTAAAGTTCCAGAGGCTGAGAAGTCCAAGGTTAAGGGGCTGGTAGCTGGTGAGGGCCTCTTTGCTCCATCATCCCAGGTGGAGTGCAGAAGGTCAAGAGAGCACGCACAAGACAGAGAGAGAACAAGAGGAGGCCGAACTGACTTTTATAACAAACCCACTCTCATGACAAGAAGCCCACTTCTGTGATAACAACATTAATCCACCCATGAGAGCAGAGCCCTCATGTCCTAATCACTTCTAAAGATTATGCCTCTCAACATTGTCACATTGGGGATTAAGTTCCCACACATGAACACTGGGGGGCGCATTTAAACCATAGCAGCTACCTTCTGTATCATCAGGAGTTATACAAGAATTGTGCTCACTTGCATAAGTCCTAGGGGGAGATGAATGAATGGAAAGTATTTCTGGCTCTCCTCTTATCACCCTGTGCCCTTACTGGAAACGTAAGGACATATCTTGGAATTCTTTGAGGTTATAGATGTGTGGATCCTGTGGCTTTCTGAGTCTAGCTGGCCCCTTTAAGCTGTTTCATCAAGGCTTCCACTGCTCTAAATTCCATACAGTTCATTTTATCTCCACCTTGCCAGCCTAGGTTGCTCTGGACAGGAAACACAACAATTTATTTACGGAATTCTGGCTCCTACCAGTACTGGGACCTCGTCAATACTGAGTCCTCTATAAAAAAAATATTCTTCAGGAAACGCATTCTGCTCCCAAAATGAATTAAGATTATCCATCAACCACTCAAAGAAATCAAGGACCATTAGGCCCAAAGAATGGTTCCAAGAAAAGCAATGATGCCCTATGTCTAAGCATGTTTTTTGCCATTTTAGATTTATTACCTAGGTGAATGGTGTATAAGTCAGTATATAATCTAATTTATGTTGCAGTAACAAATAATCCCAAATTCCAGTGATTTACATCAGTAAAAATTTATTTCTTGCTTGTGCTGCATGTCTACTGTAGGTTGGCTGCATCTATTTGGAACTCTGCAGATCTTATGACAGAGATTAAAGATAGAGTATGGTGGACCACACCCATGATTTTAAAGCTTCTATCTGAAAATGACACATATCACTTCTGTTCATATTTTATTTTCCAGAGCTAGTCAAAAGACTATGCTTGACATCAAAGCAGTGGGAAAGTTTAATACTTTCCTAGGGAGGGGCAGCTAATATTTTGGAAATTAACATAATTGACTGACCATTACGTATTTTTTTCCTTTAGGTTTTTCTCTTCAGAGCTGACTTTAACTAGGCACCCAATTTTCATGTACTATGCCTTAAAAACCAAAATTTAATATATTGAAATTAATATATTGAATTAATATATTGAAACCCTCATTCTGGAACAAATACCCTGAAGGTACCAAGCGATATTAACATTTTATTTCTTTTGTGATGGGCATGAGCCATTGTGCTACACTGGATTCACTATCAGGATCCCAATGTTTCCAGGGTGTTCCTGAACATAAGGACATCTATCTCTTCCCAGCTTGATGTTGGCTGTTTCTTTTTTGGGATAAAGAGTACTGCACTCCTTCCCCAGAGCTGAGCCTCTCACACTAGTATACCTCAATGATCGAGTTGGGTGACAATATTTCCTAATTCACCCTGGACAATTTCCTATTCCTCAGCCCCCTTTCACGTGCTCAGCAGGTATCGCTGGGTGCTTTCCTCAGTTCTTTCTGTCGTCTCCATGTCACAGAACCCTTGTTAATTCCACCAGGTGGGAATTAATTCAATTATTTTCATGGATGGTTGCCATATTTCTCTTCTGTTTCTTACTGACTCTGTTATCGTTATTCATTCCTTTTCTTTTATGCCTATACAAGAAAGTCATTTACAGTTATTTATGTTCACCAATTCTCCCACTGGTCTTCTGTTATTCTTTTCCTATTACACATTCTGATTGTTTTACTCCTCTGTTTGAAACACAGCAGAGGCATCCCAATACTCTTGGGATAAAATCAAAAGTCCTCATCACAGCCCACAAAGTCCTGCAGGATCTGGCTCCTGCCTTCCTCTCTGACTGCATGTCATACCATCCTCACTCTTTGTGCGTTCTGTGGGCCTTCCCTTTGTGCCTTGAACAGGCCAAGCTCTTTATACTCCTGGACCATTTCCTTATTGGTTTTTTTTTTTTTTTTAGTGCTTTTTATTTTTTTTTTATTTTTTGAGACAGAGTCTCACTCTGTTGCCCAGGCTAGAGTGCCATGGTGTCAGCCTAGCTCACAGCAACCTCAAACTCCTGGGCTGGAGCAATCCTCCTGCCTCAGCCTCCCAAGTAGCTGGGACTACAGGCATGTGTCACCATGCCCAGCTAATTTTTTCTATATATTTTTAGTTGGCTGATTAATTTCTTTCTATTTTTAGTAGAGACGGGGGTCTCACTTTTGCTCAGTCTGGTTTCGAACTCCTGACCTTGAGCGATCCTCCTGCCTCAGCCTCCCAGAGTGCTAGGATTACACGCGTGAGCCACCGCCCCATTTCCTTATTGTTTTGTGTTCTAGCTCTTCCTGGGGCTGACTGATTCTCCTCAGTGAGACCTCCCTGACTCTCCTATCTGAGGAAGGCCTCTGTCAGTTACAGGCTCTCACAGCACACTGATCACATTCTTTATAACAATAGTAACTATGTATAATTTGTTTACTTGTTTATAGATTTGTTTATATCCCTCAACAGGATATGATGAGTAAGGACTAGAGTTTTGCCTTTAGCATTGCTGTGTCCCAGAACCTCATATAGTGCCTGACACTATGGAGTATGAGGATGATTAAATTATTACAGCACTGTTACATTTAATCAAAATTTGTTTTCTTATAACTTTTATCTGGAAGACCTAGTTTGACCCTCTGGGATCTTACAGAATACATCTCATCTGCCTTCCACATTTTATTAAATATTCTAAGATTTTTTTTGGTCTTTGTGTGCACTCTTTTCTCTAAGCTTAACATCTTCAGTTCCCTCGGCTGTTATTCAGGTAAAATGTGTTTACAACTTTTCAACACCCTGTCGATTCTGTCTTTGATTTTTGTTAATACTTATTAAATTTTGAAATTTTCTCCATCACCACAGCTAGACCACCCATTTCACCATCCTCAGGAGGACAAAAGAGCCGTGTAGATGTTGAGAAATGGCTCCAGTAAAGTGGGAACAGGTCTCCCCAGACACACTCACAGGCTCTTTCCTGGAAATGATCAGCCATATTCCTGCTTCACCATGGCTTGTTTGCCAGGTTCAATGGACTAAGAGAGAAAAACATAAGGGGACATAGGAAGAAGAATGCCCTTTTCCTGTGCTAGGGCCAACTCTGATCACCCTCAACCTCTGATCACCTCTTTTAGGCTTCATCTCAATGGAGGTAGAAGTTTTCAATCTGCTTGTTCAGCACTAAGACATTATTTAGTCTGCAATTAATACAGGGTCAGTCACTGTACTTTACAAAGCATAAACCCAGGTTTTCCTCACTCTCTTGAATTTTTACTTCCATTTATGTAGATGATTTCTGTATATCTCTGAGACCTTGTTACTTTTCTCCCCTCTCTCTGTCTCCATGTGCCTGAGTTAGTCGACTCAGATATATATTTGAGATGCAGAAAGCTCTCACTTTATCTTGGATGGAGGAGTAGATGGTCCCATGTGGATCCCAGTCCTTCTTATCCTTCCTCAGCCCTCTGCATTTCAGTGCAGGCACTTACATGGGCAGCAGTATGTTCCTTAAACAAAAAATATTCTGTAGGTCAATCTATTATAATCTCTTTTTCTTGTTAATCCTGATTATTTTATCCATTGCATTAACCAATATTCCAGTTATATGTAATTTCCAAAATTTATCAGCACAGTATGATAATACCTTTAATACCTTTAACAAACTTTGTTCAATAGGATAGAATTGAGTACAGAGCCTTCTATTATGCTATTAGACTCACTCAGTGTACTAACATTCCTAGCGCATATATCTAAGTTGAATGCTTTGCTAATTCAAATCTGTCATGTGAAGAACATTCCTTATGTATATTTATCTTTAGCCTAGACCAGAGTCTCTGTGCTGAATGAACCATTTACTGTGAACCTACTCATTTCAGTATTGATTCATCTTCTTACAAATCCATAATGTATAGATTGCATCAAATACATTATGCAACAATCCCTTGGCTATTTGAAATCAATCAGAGAGACTTTGAGCATATCCTTAAAGTCCTTTCTAATAATGAGATTTATACCATCTTCTCTTGACTATTAGGTTAGAAAACTCTGAAGCAAATTTGAGGTTTAGGCCAAATGTGCACTATTTTGTAGGTAGTTTATTTTAATAATAATAATAATCATAATCTTATTTTTCTTGGTTCTGTATTTTATTCTTTTTTTTCTTTTTTTCTTTTTTCCAGCATATTATGGGGGTACAAATGTTAAGGTT
>VBSM01000361.1:45930734-45941397 GCA_008086735.1 Cheirogaleus medius
TAGTTTCCATGACTTTGTGTAGAAATGAGAGTTCCTGTTAGGGTTGATTTCTAGTTTTATTCCACTGTGGTCTGAAAAGATACATGGTATAATTTCTATTTTTTTAAAATTGTTTGAAACATGTTTTGTGTCCTAGGATATGGTCAGTCTTAGAGAATGTCCCATGAGCTGATGAGAAGAATGTATATTCAGTGGTTTTTGGGTAGAATGTCCTGTAAATGTCAGTCAGGCCCATTTGTTCTAGAGCTTTGTTTAAGTCCATTATTTCTTTGTTAATTTTCTGTTTGGAGGATCTGTCCTGTGCTGTCAGTGGGGTGTTAAAGTCTCTGGCTATTATGGTGTAGTTGTTTATCCATTTGTTTAGGTCAAGTAGAGTTTGCTTTATGAATCTGGGTGCACCTAAGTTGGGTGCATACATATTTAGAATTGTTATGTCTTCTATTCTTGATGAAATGGTGTCAATGGTCTCAAATATGTTTTGGATAGAGGAAGAAATAATTAAATATTAATAATATGTGTGTATAAAAAATAACAGCTCTGTGCTGTTAATTCTGGGAATTTTGAATGAAAGTACAGTTCTCTCAGTTCTTAATCTAAAAATCTGAATGTGCTTTCTAGGAATATTTGGCTAAACCAAATTTTAAAAAAAACACCCTCTGAAACTGCTATATCATCACACTCTTTTTGGAGAAATGGAAGTTTCATGAATAAATTTAAAAGAAAATAGAAAGAGGTATACTTTGAACTGCAGTGCCAATATGCTGACTAACAAATCATCAGTCTCCATATTCTTTATCTGTACCAACAGATTGTTAGTAAATCATCTGTTCCCTTTCACAAATTGCCTAGTCTCACTCCTGCAGTGGTGATGTTTTTGAATATAAAGGAAAAGTTTGAGTGGGAGTATCTCAAATTCGCTTGTCAATTTATTGAGAATTAAGGAATGAAATGCTCTTTATATTATCCTCTTTCTTAACTCTGTGCTGAACAACCAACAGACATTTATGAGCACCTATTATGTGCTATATATGGTTTAGACACTGAAGATAAGTAGATGACTAAGACAGTTTTGGATTGGCCAAATGGAGTTTGATGCCCCTTATCTAAAGAAAGTGGGAAGCCTGATGTCAGCTGATGCTTCCTTGCTATTTAAGTTCCTAATACCATATCATGAAGAAATTAAATAACTCTACAGGTTTCTGAAAAATTCCCCAGGGAGCTGTTTTCAGGATTACTATTACTGTATGTATCCATATATACTTTTATGGCTTCTCTTTAACCTACATGTGAAATTCAGTTTCCTTCATAATTTCCATATTTCCACTAACTCCTCCTCATGTCCAACACACATATACACACATGCACACACACACACATCCATGCAGATAGGAGATATTTCTGAATATTTAATTGTAAGGAACCATAGGAGAGTTACTTTGCAGTGATATAAACAACCTCAAATTGAGGATCTGTTTTTGCTGACTATGTCAAAACTGAGTGGCTTAAATAAAAATCTGTGATTATTTCTCACAGTTCTGTGTGTTGACTGTGATCATCTGAGAGGTTCTTGCTTGGAGTGTTTCATGTGGTTGAAATTGCATGTCAGCTAAGGTGCAGTTATCTGAAGTCTCCACTGAGTTGGACAGCCAACATGGTGCACTCACATGGCAAGCAGTCAATGCTGGGTATTGGCTGAGAGTTTAGCTGGGGCTGTCAACTGGAGCACCACGGAGTGGCCCTCAAGTGGCTTGGACTTCTCATAGCATAGTGACTAGGTTCGGAGAGGGTGTGCCCTAAGAGAGAGTATTCCAAGTGAACCAGATAGAGCCTGCCAATTCCACTTAAAATTTACAGCTAGACTCAGTCTAGTGTAACTTTTGCCATAGCATATCCATCAAAGACTTAGAAGCTAGTCCAAATTCAGGGAGGTGAAGAAATAAACTATGTCTTCTTTGTCTTCTTCAAATGTTAGGTCAAATATTATTAATGAGTCCTACCCTGAACACTCTATTTAAAATGATATTCTAACACTTCCTATCTCTTTACTCTGTTCTACTTTTTTCTATAGTACTCCCTTTTTAACATACTATACAAAAATAAAGAAAGTATTTTTTAAATTTATTGATCATTTGTTGCCCTTTACTAGAAAGCTCAATTAGGGTGATGGTTTGTATCTGTTTTGTTTACTGATACCAAGAGCATGGTGCAATGCCTGCAATATTTTATGAATTCAATAAGGTAAGTTAAATGAACTGAGTAAACATTAAGAGGAACTATTGAAACTCAAATCTCTACCCTCTTCAACCAATATTTGGTTCAAAAATTCAGGCCCTAAAATAATCTTCATATTTTTTAGGTGCTAGAAATGTTTCCATCCAAGGTATTAGTAATTTCATTAATCCAAAATTTTTGTTTTTACAAAATAAAATTTTAAATACTCTCTAAGAGAATCTCTTTCTACTAGAACTCTTTGAAGTCTGTTTTGAGAAGAGTTGACTGAATTGTGTCTCCCTCAAATTCATATATTGGGGCCCTAATTCCCAATGTGACTTAATTTAGGAGGTAATTAAGCTTAAATGAGGTCATAAGGCTAGGTTCCTAATCTAATAGGATTGGTGACCTTATAAGAAGCAGGGACGGGGAGGGAGATATTGCACCAAGGAAGGCCATGTGAGCACACAATGAGGAAGGTGGTTGCCTGCAACCCAAAGAGAGAACCCTCATCAAAACCTAATTCTGCCTGTAGTCCCAGCTACTGGGGAGGCTGAAGCAGAAAGATTGGTTGAGCCCAGGAGTTTGAGGTTGCTGTGAGCTAGGTTGATGCCTCGGCACTCTAGCCCGGGCAACAGACTCAAAAAACAAAACAGCTCTGACTCAAAAAACAAAACAAAACCTAATTTGGCTAACACACTGATCACTGGTCTCAGAAGCACAACCTCTAGAACTGTGAGGAAATAAATGTCTGTTGTTTTAGCTACCCAGTCTTTGGTATTTTATTATGGCAGTTTGAGCTGGCTAATACAAGGAGTAAGTTCCTTTACTTGCTAAAATACTGCTCAAGTCAATTTCTTCAAAATTGATATAAATCATATTTGATCTCATCTATAAAAATAAGATACTTTATTGTCTGATATGGACATACCAATAATTTTATTAGACCTTGTTTAGAAATATAGGCTACCTTTTCTTTCAATAGCCTAAGTTGTAAGGCTGGGGTTTTGCAAAATAATTCTTTGTATGAAGAATGATTTAAATTCAGACACAGATAATCATGTTGATCACTGATGTTCCCTGTTTCATCTTATTAATGCGATTTTCAGAGTAGCTCAAGGATGTTTTCAGCATTCATCAAATCATCATTAGTTATTGGTATAACAGACAGAAGTCACCTATATGGTCAGATTATAAAACCTCCATTTTTTAATGGTATTTGTATTTTATACACCCCCCCACACACAGTCAGCCCTCCATATTCATGAGTTCCACATTTGTAGATTCAACCAACCATGGATAAAAAATGTTAAAAAAATTATATTTGTACCGAACATGTACAAACTTTTTTCTTGTCATTATCCCCCAAACAATACAGCATAACAACTATTTATATGCCATTTACATTATATTAGTTATCATAAGTAATCTAGAGATGATTTAAAGTATATGGGATATGCATAGGTCATATGCAAATACTATGCCATTTTATATTGGGACTTGAACATCTGTGGAGTTTGGTATCCTCAGGAGGTCCTGGAACCAATCCCCCATATGGTAGATACTCAGGAACAACTGTGTGTGCATATATATATATATATATGTATATATGAACATGTCTCTAAATGCTGTTGCCAAAATCATAACAGGAACAAATAATCTCAAGAATGTGATCCCAAATTATATCAAATAGGCAGCATCTTAACGCTCATTTAAAACTTTTATTGAAACAACTTGGCAGACAATTCAGAGACCTGGGTCTGCTCACTCTATGCTCTAAGATCATCATTTTGAAAGACCAAAATGGATATAACTCATGTAATATTTTTGTGCCAAATTAGAACTGTAGTTTTAGAATTTCTACCATACTTTGATGGTATAGGAATAAAAGGAGGCCAGGTGCAGTGGCTCACACCTGTAATCCTAGCACTCTGGGAGGCTGAGGCGGGAGGATCACTTGAGCCCAGGAGTTTGAGACTGCAGTAAGCTAAGAGGACGCTGCTGCATTCTAGCCCGGGAGACAGAGTGAGATTCTGTTTCAAAAAAAAAAAAGGAAATTGGAGATATAAAGGATATTGGACCATATAGTTATCCCAAAGATTCCCCTTTAGGCAGAAAGATTACTTTATTTTTAATGTTCAGCCATGTTAGTCAACAGATTAATATATTTAGCTATTCAGGGATGTATCTTGCAGGTAAAATATTTTGGTTGACCCAGTGGCATGCTGTACTCACACAATGAAGTAATAAGCAAAGACCTACTGATGCTTCTTTACTTTATTGAAAGGAGGGGACAGTGGATTAAACAAATTTAAAATATTTTCAGCCTCAGTTATATTGCTCTGCACTGTTGATGTAGAATGTTAAGGTCACAATGAGTCACTAGTAAGGAAGTATGAAAAAATTAAAATATATGTATGCATGTATTTTGCATCAAAGCACATGCCCTCTGGCCTGAAATTGATGGTGGTCATGGTGTATTTTTAATTAGGGAGAAAAGTAAATTATAAAACATTGTGCATGTTATGATCTTATATCAGTTAAAACATATAGTAATATATATAATTATGTGAATATATTGGATTTTAAACTCAAGGGAAATTGATAACTTCACTTTACACATAACTGACTGGGGATTGTATGTGTGTGTGTGTGTGTATGTGGTGGATTTATAGGGTAACCTATATACCAAAATAAGTTCCTTTGGAGTGGCAGGATTTTAGGTGATTTGTGTGTGTGCATTATTTTATTTCTCACACTTTGAACAAATGAAAAGGTACTGCTTTTTCCATATGACAAAGTTATTTTTGAAAAAGAGTAAGCCATCTATGTTTGAAATTTGTTTCTTACACTTTCATAATAGAATGTTAATTTGTCTCTATTTTCATTTAATTAACAAAGATTATCTTTGTATTGATAGACTATAAAAAGCAGAGTGCCTAGACTCGATTTTATCAGACTTCCACAAAAAAGCCTTTGCTGAGTTATGATAAAATGGCATGCCCTCTGCTGATGTGAGAATTGTCCTCTTGCTCATCATATTTATGCTTTTGGTTAAAAAAATGTAATTTTTTGATATTATCCATTGTAAGACTCTATGTATTTATACAAGTAGTGCTGTCATAAATTCCTACATGAGAACAGTTGCAAAGGCAGTATTCTGCAGATGAAAGTTTTATCCATTTTGTTATTAGGGTAATAAAAACGATATAATACAACAGGTTTTCCTCTTTACCTTATCTAGTAATACACTTAGTGCTGAATGAATTGTCCAAGATTTGTAATATTCTCAAATGTAATTCCTGGAATCTCTGCTATTTTTGGGTGTACTTGATTTATTTTAAATGCAAATGCTAGTTTGTACTATGTTTGAATATTTAAGTCATTTTACATACTTTCAGACATACATAGTGTAAAAATCTTATATTATAAAATTGCTAATTAATGAAAAGAACATATGGAAACTCTACCTACATAGCTTATTCATTCTTTTATTTATTCATGTGCTAGGACATCATTATATGTGCATACATCAATGAGCAAACAGGAGATCTTCACCCTCATGGAGACAGAGAAGGGGCTCTGATGATAAGCATGATGGATAAATAGATTATATATTATGTTAGAATATGAAATGTGTTATTAAAAAAGAGTAGAACATGATATATTAGAAGTCATGAAAAATGCTTTAAGCCACAGTATTAATAGACAAAATATTCTTATTTTCAAGAATCTCAGTTAATATTGAATAAAATTCTTTCATGATTAAATTAATGCTTTTACTTTGTTTAAAATGTGTTAATTTGTCATTGGGGAACATGATTTTATTGAGCAACTATATGCCAGGCAATGTTCTAGGTTCTGGAGACATATTGGTAATATGACAGATGTGGCTTCTGTTCTCATGGAGTTCAAATGTACAGTGAAAGAGAGGGCAGCTACAGGTGCAGGGTATATATTATGGAAGGAAGGTGTGATGGGGAAGGGCAGGAGGTATAGGAGTGTGAAGGTAGGGCCCTTGACCTTGTTAGTGGGTATAGGAAAGGGTCTTCCATTGAGGAACATTGTAGCTTTTTAACCCCAGCGGTTTTATCATTGTGTAAAATTAAACTTAGGGTATGTGCGGGCAAGAAAATACTGGAGATCTTACCCCTGGAGGATGGAATCTCTGTCTAAAGCCACAGAGGTGAAAGAGAGTGGGACAGACATATAGAGAAAGAACTAAGAGATGTTCAGTGTGGCTGGAGCAGCGAGCTTGGGGAAGAGGGTGACTTCCCCGGGGAGAGAGAGGCAGGTGCTAGGTTATGAAGGGACTTTATTCACATGAAAGAGTTTGAATTTATGCTATCAACAATGGAAAATAATCAAAGGATTTAGAATGTAAAGCCTTTTTGTATAAGCAGGACTTAAAGGACACACATTTTAAACAATTCCATCTTTCCTTTCTCACGGCTGTCTGTTTCAATTCAGCTCTGTGGACTAGTTCTTTCTCTGTCTTTAGAGGCAATCTCAGATGGTTTCCATAGATGTTCCAGTCACCCTTAAATACTAAAAAGACAGGTCCTTTTAGTAATATCGAGCCTCTTCCTCAAGTCCATGTTTCCCTCTAATTAGCACTCCTGTCTCTATCTTCCTGGCCAAACTTCTCAGAAATGATTACATTCTTCCCCAATTCCTCATCCCCTTCTTAAGATTCAACCTGATGAAATCTGGCATCTGTACCCACTTTCACACGGAACCTCCCCTCTCCATGGTCATTCATGACATCACTGTCTTTAAACTTGGTGGGCAGGTCTTCATTATTTATACAATCAATCCATAATGCTTGACATTTTCACCTATTCCTCCTTATTGAAATGATTCTTCACTCAGATAACCTGACATCACGTTTTCCTAGTATTTTTCCCCTACATTTTTGGCCACTCCTTGTCACTTTCATTTGCAAATTAAGTTTTTTCTTCTTCTGAACATCTGTTAAATTATTGGTGTTACTCAGGACTATTTCCTGGGCCTGCTTCCTTCTCACTCCTCTCGTTCTTCCTGGGTAATTGTATCCTCTGTCACAGATTCGCTTACTGACTATATGCCAATAACCCCAACATTTCAGACAAGCATTGTCTCTTCAGTTCCAGAATGTTTGAAATAGCTATCATGAAGAATTGGAGAGAGTGCCAACCAGAGAAATATCTGTACAGTGCTGAGTTTCCAGTTGATATTGGTGACTATTATTTAATGTTGGCAACAATTTTTGTAGTTTGACAGACACTGAATTTTCTGGATTTTTCCAGGTGGGTGGATAGAAAGGCAATAGGCAAAGGAAATTGATGGCATGGTCAACAGCATTTTGGGGGCAGTGAACTAACCTGCATAGGAAAATGAAACCTGCAGGGAATTGATAAAAAAAAAAATGGAGACGAAAGATTGGCTTGTGGCTTGGAGATCCTGAAAAACAGTTTTTTTTTTTCTTTTATAGTAATGTATAAGAATGCTGGGAGGTTACAAAGAGGTGAGGGGAGAGTGGGATGTCTAAATTTATTCTGGAAGTGGAAGAGTCAGTGTCTATAACGCTGGCATGAAGTGGATGACTGCATGCAAGTGAAAGAGAATGTCTCTCTGGAGATGGAGATGTCAAGGAACCAAGAAGCCAAGTTACTGAATGAGCCATCATGCGCATATAGCATTTGTTTGTAGGATAATGATGGACCCTGGGCTGGAGACAGAGACTTGAAGGGATGAAGAATGACCCAGATGTCTGGAGATGACACGGATGGATCTGTTGCATTACTGATACATAGCAGCAAATGTGTTGTGTTAGGCAATATACAGCCAAGAGATTTTTCAATTTACACATATTCCATCTTTTCCCTCTATTTTGCTGTGGTTAGTAAGAGGCAAAAGTCAGAGGAGTGTGATATTTTCTGATCATCTTTAAATAGTTGTCACATAATTAAGCACTTCAATTTTAAGAGTTCTTACACAACGCACAAGAAAGTATAAATAGCTCACTGGAACCTATTTAGAATAGCATTTTTAAAATAATGACAATACAGTATCAGTCACCTGTGTTTATGCTTTCCTAGACTTGTGAAGTGACTATGAAATGGTTTTTGTTTTCGTACCTAAACTGCTGGGGTTAAACAGCTACAATGTTGAAGAAGAGCAAAAGTTTTAGGATGTGCTATAATAAGCCATTGAGATTTTTTTTTCACAAATGTATTTAACAATGCTGACTCAAAAATTATATGGATAACTTTTGACTAATTTTTTTTCCCCTTGGACAGCAAGTGAGGTAAGAACCTCTGTTTGGGGGACTGGTAAAGGACAACTGCAAGGTTAGTGTGTTTTTCCTATTGATTACAAGTATTCCTGGCAGAGAGCCAAGCTCATCTTGATTTCTGGCCATTTGAGTCTTCTGTTTGTGAGGGAGGGGGCAGTGTGCCCAGGAAGCAGGGCAGTATTCCCAGCAGGTGGAAATAGCAGAGACCACATTATAATTTTAGGAAAATCTGATACACCAAGGGAACCACATTCATGACAGAAAGTACTGTGCTTTCAATAAACTACAGTGAGGTGTGAGGGTGTCTCATTCTCCTAGTAAAGGTTTTATGTAAACTGAAATGTCTTCCTGTGTATCTATTCACCTAACACTGCCAAGAGAGAGAAAAGGATTGAAACATAAATCTCATCTTATTACCAAACCTAAATTGTTTTCTCTGATTCTGTCTCGATGCCTGACTCTTGCCTTGTTCCCCTAGCATAATGAATTTCTTAACCTAGATTGGTGATAAAATCCTCTATAATTTATTTTTATCTTAGAAGTTGTCATAAAAATTCACTGGCAAGGCACAGCCCAAGGTGGAATGAACTACCTTGATCTGTTTGTATACAGAGAGATACACAACTGCTCTCAGATGGAAACATAGTGACTTTCCTCTTTGTTCCCATAAAAGAACATCTACTAATTCCAGTGAGGTTTCAGAGTGGGAAAATATGTGAAAGTCTTTTTGCATATAGGAGCTGGGAAATTGAGCTGAATGAGAATTTACTTATATCTGTTAGTGTGGTTGTTTATTTCATTTTGCACACGTCTGATATTAATATTTAAACAACTAAGGAAATGTAGAAATGAGATCACATATATATCTGCTAAGATGGCACAGCTAGAATACTATTTTTAGAATAATAAGCTTAGTGGTTAAAGTGTCATGCACTGAAGATTAAGTACTGGAGGAAATTAATCGGGAGACAAGCACAGGGTTACGCGGAAGAAATCTCAGCCTCTCATTAGTGGAGTCAATCAAGAATTTTCAAGGCACAGTTTTTATCCCTAGCATAATCTTGGGGTCCCTATCTTAAACTTCAGGGAATTCTTCCACATTTGTTATATTTATATCCTTTCTTAATTAAAGTTCTCAAGTCTTGAAGGATACAAAATCAGAAAGCATCTTTGAGGTTCTCAGCACCCATGGGATGTTTCTCTATTTCAACTGAGTCTGTGTGCTTTCATTTCCAAGCACCCCTCAACTGAGAATATGTCAAATGAGATGTACCAGTAACTAGTTGAGTGGAGCAAGTGCCTTGAAAAAAGAAAAAGAAAAAAAGACAATCAAAAAACAAAAGAAACCAAACTAACAATTGTTTTTTCCTAGAGAATGTCAAGGCAGAAAAGTTTGAAGAAGAACTAAGGCCAGGGACTGGATGGATTTGGGTACAGAAAAGGGCTTTCTAGTTCTTGTCTTGCAGAGCCTGAAGTAATATTTTTCTCTCTGACTCCCTTACTTTCAAAATGAAGTACCCAGCAAGTTCTTGGGGGTTTCATTTGGATTTCAAAGCTGATTAAACTTTTTTGGCCCTGAGAAAGAAATGGGTAATTGTGAAGAAACTGCTGAATGAAGCTCTTAAGTTCTTTTGCCCTGTTTAAATGCATGGCTCTTTTACGAATAAGTCCTTCCTCTCAGAAGTCACCGATGGAGCCCAGAGTGTAAAAACTAAAAAATGAAGTAAAGAAATAAATGTATATGGCTTCAGGTCAGGGAGCAGGACTGGAGGGGGGCGGTGAGGGTGAGCGGGCAGCCGTCATGGATGCTGGGGAGATCAGAGGCTTGCACAGGGTGCGGAGGGAAGCCTGCTGCCTCCCTCCTGCCTTTGGCTCCTGGGGAGTTGGCCGTGGCTCTCCTCCAGCTAACCCATCCCAAGAAGCAGAAAACCAGTGATTTTTCCTGTTGTCACAGAAGAAAACAGAATGAACAGAAAGAAAGCCAGCTAGGGGAGCATCTCCAGGAAATATATCTTCCCCCAATTTAGCACAGCCTTGGATTAGACTTTTCTTATCTCCATATCACCTCCTTATCTTATACCATATAAGTTTCCTAATTGGTCTCTCTGCTTCTGGCCCCCTCCTCTTTAAAAACATTCACCCCCATAATATGCTGAAATAAAAAAAATAAATAAA
>VBSM01000361.1:45941497-45967194 GCA_008086735.1 Cheirogaleus medius
AAAAAAAAAAAAAAAATACTACAATAGCCTCCTTTCTCTGCAGGAGGAAGAAATCTTCTCAGCAAAGCAGAGAAGCTCCCAACCTGTCCCCCCTGCCCCCCCATGACTCCTTTTCCTTTCTCAGTATACTCTCCTTCACTTCCTACTAAAGCCCCTGCATCTGCTCTTGGTAGCATTCCCTTACCTTCTTCCACATAACTGTTATGTTTCTTTCCAACCACAAGGGCTGGCCACTCCCTCCAGGAAGTCTTTTCTAATCCTTCACCTCTTTTCCCAAAAGTAGCCAAATGCCTCTCACCTGTACTTCCACAGAAGTTTATCTATGACAACCAGATTATGTTGAAGAACTGGTTTCCTCTCTGTACCATGAGCACCTGGAGGGCAGGCGGGGACTTTCTCTTTTTTTGTCTGAGTATTTGCTTTTCTTGGCACAGAGCAGGAACCCTGTGAAATAGTAAATGAAAATGGATTCATAAAGGCAATACTTTTGGTTTATGGCTGTAGCTGTTATTTTCCAAGCCTAGCATTATTTGCAGTTCTTCCTTTTAGTCAGACACTTTTGATTCCCTCACTGAAAATTAATAGCTACTATTCCTAATGCCTTCAGGCCAAGTTTTCTCTGTACTATAATTTCTCAACATTTCATAGCCAATTCCCCATTATTGGAAAATTCATAGCAATGTGTCTTTAAGTTTTCTTCTGTCTGTAGTAAAACAGCTATAATATACTGTTAGAAAAATTATCCAAAACACAGAAATAAGCAAAAGAGAATAATACTGTGTGTTCTTTTAGAAGAAAGTTGAGCTTGATTTTTAATTTATTGGGCTATTTTTAAATTATGTATTGGCAGGTTAACTTGTAGATTTTTGTCAGGTAGAACAGAAAACCCCAAAAGTTTTGGTTTAGGGCTATGTTGGAAATTAACCAACTTCATATCTAACACATATTTAATCTAATCTATTAAATTGCCTATATATACCTAGCTTCTTAAATTATCTTTGGTTTTATCATCTTACTGGTTACCTCATTAATAAATTTAAACCTTTGACATGCACTTATTTTATGTTCGTCTGAGAGCCATAATTTTACCCTTTTAAAAATTATTCTTTAACAATACATAAAAGTAGTAGTCCTTTTGAGAATTGAAAAATTAATCCTGAGTCTACTCCTACCAGTTTTTTTTTTTTTTGTCAATCACACTGAAGAGCCATAGTTTCTTTACCTACAAAATGAGGATATTTTCTGCTAGATATTGGCAAGAATTAAATATCATGTAAAATAAATTGGTAAAAGATAAAGTGAAATTAAAGTTGTGCATTATTATTTGCTATAGAGTTGCTTGTTATGTATCTTGTTGAGTTTTTGTGTATTTTTAGCCCAGTGAGACTTATAGTGACAATCTCAGAAACCACACAAAATTTGAAGAAAAATTGAACACATTAATTTTCACTCGCTGCTCAATTTTCTTAATTTTAACATTTACAGATAAAGGGAGCCAATATCTATTTTCATGGCCATACAAATATAGGAGACATTTAAGTAGACTAATCAGTGTAAGTAAACTTTTCCTGGTTATTTGTTTAAAGTATTAAATGTTTTTGAGACTGGGCTTGATGTTTATCCAGCAGAAGACTTTCTAAGAGCCTTATTTCTTATTAGGAATCAACTTAGTCCAGAGACAACGGCTTTCAACTCTACAATGGTCCTAGCAGCAGCCTGCGAGGTGAAGGCGTGGTTTTCTGGGTGTGTTTTCTTAATGGTTGTGATATGATTTTGTCTGAACAAAGGGTTCTAGACCATATAAAATATTTGAAAAATAGTGACCTAGAGCAGCAGTTCCCAACTTTTTTGGCACCAGGAACCGGTTTCATGGAAGACACGGGGGTGCGGGTGGGGTGCCTAGGCAGTGATGGTAGCTATAGGGAGCAGCTATAAATACAGATGAAGCTTCCCTTTCTCACCCACCGCTCACCTCCTGCTGTGGGTCCCTGTCCAAGTTTCAAGGAAGACAATTTTTCCAGGGAGGGGGCCTGGGGACAGGGGAGGTAGTGAGGGGCAGAGCTCTGTGGCCTGGTCCCTAAAAGGCAAGGACTGGCAGCAGTCTGCAGCCCTGGACTTGGGGACCCTCACACCTAGAGGATTTACACTGGAGTGGAGGGGGGGTTGGAGAAAACACATTCATGACCATTGGAAGACATGATACAGGACTATACAAATGTAATTTTGTGCACAAACATTTTATTTCTCTCTTAAAAAAAATCTAAAATGTGGATTATAAAATTGATGATTAAGGAAATAGATGTGAATCATGTTTTGATATGAGATAGAAATCAACAACAAGAAAAAGAGTTTTTAAGATTTTTAAACAGCACGAATATATTTAAAATGTGATCATTTTAGTTTTAAAAAGTACATTACTAAGAATCTCAGTTAAACAAAGATTTCTAATTTTCACAGTAAGTCCTTTTACTTTTTTTTCCAGTCACATATTAAACATTTACCTTGCAATGTTGCTAAGTGGCTTACATTAGGGTCTCTCCTCCTTCTTCTCTCTGCATCACACATAGCACATAGTAAGAGCTCAATAAATACAGTCACTCATATTGTTCTGACTCCCCGATGAATGTGAAAGACCAAAGTCACTGAGACAAACTTTTCCCCTAAGAGTCTTCTAGAAATAATAGGGAGGAAAATATATTTTAGTCTATCAGCAGTCCCAATTTGAGATGATTTAAGTCTATCACAAATAAGCAGTTGGCTACAGTTATCAGCTAAATGTCTCTCTTAGGATTTTCCTTCAAATATAAAATATCTAAATACTAAACATTTATGAAGCATTCTTGATATGCCAGGAATTGTGCTAGATGTCAGTGCTCCGAAGCAGAAGAACATATTGTGTAAGCTTTGAAGGGTCTTATAGGAAGAGAGAAACATAAACCTCCATATAACACTGTGGTAAGTACTATACATAGTAGAGGAATGTACACAGCCATCTGGAGAACAGAGAAGCAATTTATTCCACCTGGGGTGAGGTGAAGGGCAATTTAAGCATCATAGGGTGGATGACAGAGAATAGCCTTTCAACTCTGCTTTTACTCATTCCTTGGGAAATTGTTTGTTGCACCCATTACTGTGTGCAGAACACTATGCCTTTCTGTTCCACTGATGGATTATTGAATGTATGAGAGAGCCCTCAATGGGGAGAACTTGGCAAAAATGTTATACTCTTAAGGTCATGCATGATGTTTTGAGCTATTTGGAAATATAGAATATATTTGGGGGGAAAAAGTAATCCTTGAAGACTCGAGAACATGGGGACACCTAGCTAAGGACGAAATTCTCCCAGAGCCCTATAAAAGAGCTTTTAAGGTGCCGCTAATCATTGCTTATTAGAAAAGCATTTGTTACTCCTGTTATACTCTGCTAAATCCTGAAAAATGGAAATGCTTTTTCATGTGAGAAAAGGGCAGATAGATTTGATTTTTTTTCTTCTCTGTGTTAGTACTCTAATGTCACAGACATCAGATCATCTATTTGGAATTTAATTAGTGAATATTTAGGGCTCTGATCTTCCCCTAGTAATCCTAAAAACATGACTGTTCTATATAGCAAGGATTTAACATGGATTTTCTAGCTGGCAAGTGTGCCAGAAACATCAGATTATCCGTGACAACAACAGAAGCTTCCCTCTTTCCCAGCTGGGATCTGTCACAACTGAAACTACCTGCTGTCCATATTGACTTTCTAGAAGCTCTACCTTAGGGCCTGCGGCCAGATGATTCCAAACCAATGAGCTAATACCCTGGTCTTGTTTCCTGAGTCTTTCTGGTTGATTTATATCAAAGGTGTGACTGAAAACCTCCCACCTAAGACAGTTTTTTACTTTGGCTGCTAAGTGCTTTCAGTCTTCCAGGAGTGCCTGAGATATAACTGATGATCCTCTATTTCACTGGGTTTAAAAAAAAAAGAAAGTCACATCATCGAAACATTACTTGTTTCATTTTAATTTTACAAGCAATTCTCAAGTTTCTATAGAGTATTTACTCTCCAAATGTGAAAAGGAAATGCAAGTAATTTAGAAACCCCTTTAAACTCAAATTAGAGAGGATATTTTCAGCAGTTAAAAGGAAGTCATCCTGTGATTCAAGTGATCAAGATGACTGACGGGATAAACAGGAAAGTTTCCTCTCAGTAACAGAGGCTGTATTTTCTTTATCCAAGCTATTGTGCTTTAAAGGTTGTCATTTAAATTTTCTGAGGTCATACAATATTCTCATTTTAAAATATTGTGGAACATGTTTGCGGATACTCCCATTAATGGATAGAATAGGATGTATAAATAAAAGGACTACAAAAGTAAGAAGGAGATTGTCAAGTGAAACATGTAGGAGCCAACATCATTACTTTAGAGATTCATAACACAGAACAACAGTGTCAAAAAGCCTCTGTAAAAAAAGACAAATGTATTACCTATTTCTGACACCCATCCATTGAAGTGACACACCAACAAAATTCGCTTGGCCATTTCCATTTTTACCTTCTCTAAAATTAGAATTTCCCACATGGATTTGGTGATCGGTGTCCCTAGGGACAAGGTGGAACGCATCAACTTTTATTTCTGGTTTTGAACTAGTCTACCAGTATTTCTAATCAATTAACACTGAAATGATTTGATTCTGACATGCAAACTGAGTAAAAAATTGAATAAGGCAAAAATCTCCGTAGAGTTATATTTTTACTATCTATAAAGTCTAAAGGGACAGAAAACTCATAACTTTGCTTTTAAGATAGGAAAAAAATGCTGATAACAAGAGAAGATTGAAAATAAATGAGAAACTGCTAATGCAGTAAAAAGGGGAGAGATACGAAGACACTCCTCTAACAAAGCAATTGGAAAATATTCCAAAGGAGATAAATAAGAATGTGAATAGGCAAGGATTTTTGTCTCTTTTGTGAGTGAGTCTCTTTTGTTTGTGAATTATATTGCTTCAGAGAGACTAGGAATGAAAGCTCCATCTTTCCTCTGAGTTTACCAAGACTTTTTAATATTTTCAGCACATTTTAGATTATGTAGGGCTTGGAAAGATGGTAAATGGAGAAGAAAGCTGATCTCAATTAAAGGAAATGCTGAAAGAAGAAAATTTTTTGTATAAACTATATAAATTGTATAAATTATAGAAAATAATTAGGGCATACATTAGAGAAAATTTCCTGTGCATGATTTCTGTGCCACCCCTTCTGAAGCCTGAATAAGCTGATCCTTGGGAGAAGGAAAGGATGAGAGTGAAGGGGGACAGGGACCTGGTGGTGGTGGAGGTACAGAGCACCAGTGTGCGTGTATTCAGACCATCAGGCAGATCAGCTCTCCAGCATCACACTGATGCTTGCCAGCTGTGTGCCCTCAGCTGGGCTGCTTAACCTCTTAAGCCACATTGCCTACACCTGTGAAATGGAGACCTAGTAGTTCTTACCCTGCAAGGTATTTTTGAAGATGAATTAACATAGTGCTTGAAACACCCTTATCACAGTGTGTAGTAAGCTCTCGATAAATGGTAGATGTTATTACCACTATATTTACCATGGTTTTGATCCCAGAAAAGAGGGGACCACCCCCAAATGAAATCTGATTCCTGTTATTCCTTTGGATGCAAGTTTGAGGTGAGCTGTTTGTAAATATTTGCTCCCTGGAATATCTCTGGGGTCACAAGTTTAGATCTGGTATCTGTGGTGACTCTGTATGCGTGAGAGTGCGCACAAGAAGAGCTTGTGTGAGGGATGGGAAATTTGCTTTGCTAAACTGAAGTTCCTATACGTCCTTTGCTTATACCAGTTCACTACTTTGGGCTAGGTGCTAGAATAATTACCTATCTTTGATAAGAGGGCTTTTCATTTCTTCATGACACAGTATATCTTTTTCCCGGTTTTCCTTAGCTTACTACACAAAAAGCAGCATTTGTTTAGCCACTTTATTGAAAAGATAGAGGTCTTCTGAGAAAAACCCAGGATCTGATACTTCCTGGTGAGTTATCACATTGCCTTTTGGAGCATCAATTTCCCAAATGTAAAATGCAAATATTAACTTCCACTTCTCAGGTTGTTTGAAGATAAAATGTTACAGTGATGCAAAGCTCGTGGCTCAGTGTAAGTGTTCTACCAATGCCAGCTCCCTCTCTGCTCTTCTCCATCAAGAAACAAAACAACAAACCCCCACAAACATGGCCAAGCCAATTCTCAGAGATTGATGCCTGAGAATTTATATGGGCTTTATATTATATGGGCTGTCCACACATGTAGTTTGGGAGGCAACACCTTTCAGCTGCAAGTCATTGCTATTTTCCCACAAAAATTCATAATACTTATTGGGCTTATGGGTAAATACCTTTTCTGATAACAAGACTGGTTCTAAGGATGAAGGGTGCTTAAAACTCAGTGAAGAAATAATAGCGAAATGGATTTGGAAATCTCTGTTTTATTATGATCGAATTTGAGAAAGAGCCAGATTATTTTATTAAATGCTACCTTTAGAAGGATGGAAAAATATAAATCCTAAAAGCAATTTATAGTTTTTGTGGCGTTGACTACATTCTTGGTTCTTTTTAGTTCGCTTCACAGTGACAGTGAGAAAATTTTGCAGGATCAACACTGTTACTCGATTTGCAGTTGACAGTTTGGATGTTTTTAAGTGTATCTACTGCTTTGAAGAAATTCTTGACCTACTTCAGAATTAGTTTTTCCAGTAAACTCAACCTTCAGTGATTATCTTAGCCACAGATCTTTCTTCAGATGACTTCTCAAAGATAAAATGTATCTTGACCAGGCTTACTTTACTTTAGTCAGTCATGTATTTTTTTCTTTTTGGAATTATATCATTCAAAAAATAAAAATTTGATGGTATTAAAAATTAGGAAGAGTTTTTTGTTTGTGTTTTTGTATTTATATTTTTAAGAAAACATGTAATATTATATTATTCCTCCATTATTTTGTTGTTTTCATTTTTTTCAAATTAGATTTTTCTATCAGAGCATATTAGATTTGACTACCAGAGTATGACAACCTATAATTCATATTAAAATAAATGTTTTGTTTCATGCATGTGAATATATTTAAGAACAAAAATAATGTCCTTGATTAATAGAGTCACGTTCCAAAATTTAACATTCTTTTCAAGGGCTTTGCCCATTATCAGGTCCCTTTTGAGGGCCTTAACTTTCATACATTTGCATGTACCCATCTACCAAAGGGAGATTTGGACTAAAAATGTGTAGAACTCAAGTTTCTAGTACCTGCCATATGCCATATGGCTCATATGCCATGAGCACCCACAACCCCATCCAAGGATAACTTTCTGAAGCATAGAATCTTTTGGAGTTAATCTTAGAGAGAGCTGTAGTAATTGGCCAAGGTTTTTATAGGAATACAGAATTGAATTGAAAAAGGAAAAGAAGTAACCATAACTGAGGGCTTCTTATATGTCAGGCACTATATTTTGTGTTTTCACGTACTTTAATTCAGTTAAATTATCCTGAAAGCTTAGATTTTTAGACCCAATTTTACATCTTCAGAGTCAATAAGCTGAGATAAATCTTAGAGGGTCACAACATTAAATAAGCAGTGAGCCTAGGTTAGCAATCCAGGTCTGTGACTTCACAGCTCATGTTCTTTCCATATCTTCTGTGAACTCTGAAGAAGTTGCTTTTATACTATTCTTTCTGCTGTTGCAATCTATAAAGAAGTGGTTTTTTTTTTTTTTTTTTTTTTTTGAGACAGAGTCTCACTCTGTTGCCCAGGCTAGAGTGCTGTGGCATCAGCCTAGCTCACAGCAACCTCAAACTCCTGGGTTCAAGCAATCCTTCTGCCTCAGCCTCCCAAGTAGCTGGGACTACAGGTATGCGCCACCATGGCCAGCTAATTTTTTCTGTATATTTTTAGTTGTCCAGCTAATTTCTTTCTATTTTTAGTAGAGACGGTGTCTCGCTCCTGCTCAGTCTGGTTTCGAACTTCTGACCTTGAGCGATCCTCCGGCCTTGGCCTCCCAGAGGGCTAGGATTACACGCGTGAGCCACAGCGCCTGGCCTATAAAGAAGTTTTGGTGAACTTGTAGTACTAGTAACACATTCTAGGTGTTTTTGTACCTATGTGTGCATGCATTCACTGATTCATTCTCTCAATAAATATTAATTGAGTGCTTGCTATGTTTCGGGAACAGTTTCACAATCTGTCATTAAGTGAACAACACAGACAAAAGTCTCTGATCATAGCACTTATGTTTGCAATGGGCATTTGTACCAATATTATGGCAAACGATTTCTTATTCTGATATGTACACTTTCCCCCTTAAGACCCTCAACTTTTAGGTGGCTCATAGCTGCCCAGAACAAAAATTCCAAATCCCAGCATGCCTTGGGATTGAGCACGGCCAAAAGAATAAGTGGAAGTCTAACCTAATGTGGCTGCTTCCAGAAAATTTCTTCCAAAAAGTACTCTTGAGTCTCATTGCCACCTTTCTTCTTTTCTCCTTCTTTCGGCTTGGAATATGAGTATATTGTCTAGGACTCCCTCCTGGAAAAGGAAGACAAGGGCCACACCCCTACAGAAGTAGCCTGGTTTGCAGATAACGAAGGAGCTTCCAAGCCAGTCCTGGAGTGCCTACATCTGGACTGTTTAGAAAAAAAGAAATCCAATTCTATTTCCTGTAGATTGCTGTTACTAGCAACTGAGCCTAATTCATGTTAAAACATTATGTCTGGATTTGCAGTTGTTTTTATTGCTCAGAATGCCTTTGTATCTTTCCCCTGTGACCAGTACTGCCCCACCCCCATCTATGCTCTATACTCATGCCTAGAGTTTTCTCAGGAAAACATTATTTGAGCTCCTGGATCCAGCTGTACCTGGATCTACCCTCTAGATTTTTCAGTTATGGTAACTAGCATATTCCCTTTTTTTTTCTTTTTGTCTAAACCAATTTCAATTTGCTAGAGAAAGACTTTTGACTGAACAGTATGCGTACGTTGATTTATTAATGTATGTATTTATTACTGATGTTATAAACATGTTATATGTTTATGTTATAAACATAGATCAAAGATTGATAAACATACAAACATGCTATATAGAGATCTACCCCTAGCGCTCCCATTTTACAGGTAAAAAAATCTGAGCTGCAAAGGAGCTAAAAGATTTGCCTCAAATCTCCGTAAAAACTCATGACTCCTCAGCTTCCAATCAGTTGCAAATTGCATCTATTTCCTCTGTGTCATCTTACCCAATACACATCTAAATTTGCATTGGTATAATACAAGTTCTATTTTCATTTTTATTAGTTGTACTAGTATAGTTATCCTTGAGAGGAACAAAATAAAACCTACTATATGTGAAGATAAGAAGGATTCTGAATTATCTGCTCCCCCTTATTCTTTAAAATTATATTGAACAGTAGAAAAGTAGAAGAAACAAACATGTCATGGAGCTCAGTTTCTTCCTGGTGCAGAACTGATTCCTTGAAAATCCTTCCTAATATGTTATCCAGTCTGGGTTTAAAAGCCCCAAATGCTAAGGCTTTTATCAAGTCCCTTAGAAGATTATATCTCACATCGTAGTTTGGAGCATACCAAACAGTTCCTGAAACCCAAAGTAAGCTCGTTTATTGCTGTCACTTGTGAGATTTTGCTGCTCAGACACAGTTCCCTTTTTTTCCTTCATGAATGCCCTCACTGACTTTTGGTTCTTTTCTTGTCTTTGAACTTTCTATGAGTTGCATATCTGTACGGATTAAGTCCATTCTCTCTTGGTAAATCCATTTGACTTATAACTGAATTCTAAATCCTTTCAAAATAATTGTGAAATGTTTGATAGAGTTATTTCATATTTTGGAGGTAAAAACAGCACTTGGGTTCCATTGTTTAAATATAAACCTGACATAGTGATTGTGACCCAACAAATTAGCATAGCCATTTATCTAATACAAATATCTATATATACATATATTTTTAAATGTGATTTTAAAAAGTTGTGTTCAAAGTTTGGTAGACCTGAAATCCTTTCTGTTTCTAATGTTTGGTTAAATAAAATAATTTTTATATTCTCCTTGGAAAAGTCAAAAATTAGTTTTCTAGTTAATCATTTAATAAAAATATCCAATAGCTCTCCATTCCACTTCAAATAAAATACAAACTACTTGCTACGAACTCTGAGGTCTAATTGGACCTAGCCATGCCTGCCTTTCCAATCTCACCTACTTCTCCTTGCTTTCTAGCCCAGTTGTCTGGCTACCCTAAGCTTAAATATATGAATAGTTTCTTCTGCTTCTAGTTTCAGCCTCTCCGCTACCTCCTTTTCCAAGTCCATTTTATGCTCTTTTCTCACCCTCTTCATTTCCTGCTCATCTCCATTTGTCATTATTAATGTTATTTTCTGTTTCTCTCATTAGATTGCATGCTACTTGGCATGGGGGGTGGGATCACATTCTGGTTTCCATGTACTTTTTGTTTTTTGTATTAACTCTACCATATTCCCTATTATATATTGTTTACCTCATAATATATGTTCTAACATTTGGGAAACAAATACATATATAAGTCAATGCATGAACTTGGAGTAAAGGAAAATAAATATTTTGAAAAAATCCTGTCATATATAATGGAATTCTATTGTAATAGTTGGTTATTTTGTAGATTGAAAGGATCATAAAATATCATTTTTGAAAGGAAACTGGGACATTATCGATTTCAATACCTTATCTTCTAGATGAGGAAGCTGAAACTCAAAAAAAAATCTTATTATAGGTCATATAGCTAATGAATGTCAGATCTAAGACTGAAGCTCACACTTCTCGGGTACTTTTGATACCTATGTGTTTCCCACTATACTTGTTTTTGAATCCCTCAATATATGTTATTGCTTTTTACCTGTATCAAAGGAACCATTATGAAATTAACAAGAAGCATTGGTTCCCCCTCTGATTTTCCTTTTTAATGTTTTACACCCATAAGCACATATGGCAACACAGATATCCTTTTCCTCTATTTTATTAAGTACAATTTATTGATAATATATTTTGTTCTTGAAATAGGTACCTGGTTATATTTTTTTAAATTGACTTTGGTGCTGAAAGAGCTCCAGCTTGTTAAATGCTACCCCAGACCTCTCTCTCCATGCACACTACTCCCTCCTCCCTTAGCCCTGCTGAAGCACCATTCATCAACCTGAAGAAGGAAATGAACCAAAAAGAGGGCCAGCAAAGCTTTGTGCATCTCTGAATGAAATGTAGTATTGTAGGCACAGCAAGTAAAAGAGGTGGGAGCGCTGTGGGCTTTATAACGTCTGGAAACTACTAGTAAGGGATATGTAACATTTAGTGTGGTAGACAACGTATGACACCATTTAGTGTTTAAAACCACTTTGAGCCTGTGAGAGTGACTTGTAAAAATAAATATAGGGATTAGATTTATTCTGTGAGGTAAAGAAAGGAGAGGACTAAGGTTGAATTGGAGGGACTGTTGAAGGTTGTATTCTTATAATTCCATCCCATTTGTTGATTTAGAAGTAGTATAAAAATGCATAAAATATTAAAATGTCTAGAGATATTTAATGGATCTTAAGGTAACTTTTAATAAGGTACATTCTAGTTTTATTTGATCATCAGTTAGGGAAACCACTCTTGCTGAACCATTAAGACATAGACTAATAAAACAAAACAAAGCTGCTTGGTGGATGTAGCAATATTGTAAAGCTTGATGAGAATGAAGAGAATCTAAATTAAGCAATAACAATTGGGAAGCAAGACATTTCCTGGGGATTAATGACAGGCTGGGTGGAGTTGATGGACCATAGCTATTCTGTGGGCCATTAACCTCAGTTGATCATTAATTCCCAAGAAATACCTGATGGTGAGGTCATTACTACAATTATCACTTTAAAGGGGGAGAAGGATGGTAGATTAGAATGGTGGAATTAAAAGAATGGTGATTATTTCATATAAAGCAAGTGCTTTAGAGACCAAAGTCATTTCTCAGTTTGTAAATGGGAATGAAGTAGAAAGTACCCTTCTTTTCAGAGGATCGGGTAGAGGAGTGGGACAAGGAGTCACGTTAGAAATACACATAGTAAAGGATGTCATTTTGTGTTCAAACTAGCATCTTGAAAAGTGACTGATGGACATTGAGAGCGTTTCTGGTGACGCAAGGTTTCAAAAAACAGCAGAGTTAAGTAGTGTTTGGGGTTGGATATACAGACCACCTCAGTTGAGGGTTTTATTTGACTTTAAATATAATGGGAGTAATGACTAGAAGGGAGGTGAAGGGCTTCGCTTCACAGGAAGTATGATTTTGGGTACTTACATTTTTCTTCAGCTGTAAAGATGAAGGGATAGAGCTAGGTATCTCTAAAGGCCAGCCCAGCTCTGATGCTTATCTGATGTGTATTTAAGGAGTCAAAGATTTTCCTGGGATAAGGCCTATAAAGCTTTGAAATAGCGAGGTAAACCACTGGGATAGGAAACCAAGATCTTCTCCTAGAGAGATAAGCATCTTTATGTGGGTGGCAGTGAAGCTTCCTAATTCAAATTATTGATGGTATTTATTTATTTTTGAGATATGACTCATTCTAGATTGCAGGCTTCTAGCAAAACAAAAATTATTTAAATGGAAATTCCCTACTGTTTTAATTGAAAATTGAATTTGAAAAAGAATCCTACGGGCAGCTGTTCCCTGTTCTCCTGGTGTGAGATCCAGTGGTACCAGAGGGCGGCTTTACTGCTGGTTAATATTTCAAAGCCAAAGACTTCTATGCATAAATGAAATTTGAATTGGGGGATTAAAGCTCAGACACAGGGTTTGAAATAAGGCTTCGTAGTTTGCCACGTTGATTCACCATCTTGACCTTAACATTCTTCTGCTGATTTCCATTCTCTCATCAACTAGAACTTCCTAAGATGTTCATTAATTCAAGCATCTGTTCTTTCAGCATGTGTTAAACACTTTCTTTTTTTTTTTACTTTATTTATTTATTTATTTTTATTTCATCATATTATGGGGGTACAAATGTTGTTAAGGTTACATATATGTCCATTGCCACCCCTCCTCCCTCGAGTCAGAGCTTCAAGTGTGTCCATCTTCCAGGTGGTGCGCATTGCACTCATTGTGTAGCTATATACCCATCCCCCATTTTATATCTTTGCCTCTCCCTAGGAAGGGTTAGAGGTATGCCCTTCTCCTCCACACTGTTCACCACATCCCTAAGATGTGGGTCTAGCCCCACTACCCCTGAATCCCTGGTGAACACTACCACCATTTGAGCCCCTTACTTTTAATCAGTCAGTACCAATTTGATGGCGAGTACATGTGGAGCCCGTTTTCCTGATCTTGTGTCGCCTCACTTTGGATAATGGGCTTAAGCTTAATCCAGGATAGTATAAGCAGTGCTAGCTCACTGTCATTTCTTAGAATTGAGTAATATTCTGTTGGGAACATATACCAAATTTTAATTATCCACTCATGAATTGACGGGCACTTGGGTTGTTTCCATGACCGTGCAATAGTGAATTGTGCTGCCATAAACATTCGGGTGCAGATGTCTTTATAATAGAATGTCTTATGTTCTTTTGGGTAGATGCCTAATAATGCTATTGCTGGGTCGAATGGTATTTCTATTTTTAGCTGTTTAAGGTATCTCCAAATTCTTTTCCACAAAGGTTGCACTAATTTGCAGACCCACCAGCAGTGTAAGAGTGTTCCTGTCTCTCCACATCCTTGCCAGCATTTGTTGTTTTGGGATTTCTTGATACAGGCCATTCTCACTGGGGTTAGGTGGTATCTCATTGTGGTTTTGATTTGCATTTCTCTAATGATTAGAGATGTTGAGCTTTTCTTTATATGTTCGCAGGTCATTATTCTGTCTTCTTTGGAGAAGTTTCTGTTCATTTCCATTGCCCATTCTATGTGCCCGGAACTGTGTTATGTGTTAAGAAAGTAAAGATAAATAAGACGTAGCTCTTGACCTCTAAGGAATCACAATTTCATATACATAGATATAATTAAAAAAAGAAAAGGAAGAAAATGAGCGGCTGTTATAAAAGAAGTAGATACACAAAAGAGGAAGCAGTCTGCCTTTCCCAGAGCTCAGGCAAGGTATCACAGAACATCCTTGATCTGAGTCTTAAAGGATGAGTGGGGATTATTACACTGCGATTCAGGTAGAAGATGGCTTGCTCCACAACAATACAAAAGAGTTGAGCATATGCAGAAGTGGCAAGTAATTCTATATGACTACAGAGGGAAAATGAGTGGAGATGAGACAGAATGGGTCAGAAGGTCAGGTCGCGAAAGACATTTTGCATATCACAATAATGAATTTGGATTTTATTCTTTAGGGTAAGGCTGGAGTGATTACAATAGTATATGTTTAATATATAGTGTATATAGGTAATACATAGTGAAAGGAGGCATTATTAATAAATATGCCAGGACCACTGTAACATCTAGTCAGCTAGCTAAGGAGGAATTAAACAGTTTTAAACAGGCATATATTGAGATTACACTTCCATTCTTAAACAATCACTCTGGAAGTTGAGTAGTGAACAGATGAAAAGAATGTGACAGGTGGAAGCCTTACTCACAGGAGGCACTGGAAGAAGAAGAGGTGAGTCTGACCTGGAAAGCAGTGAGCATAGATGTGAAGGGAAGATGTGAAAAATATTTAACAGGTAAAAAACACAAGATGAAACCATTGCTGAAATATATAAGGGTGAGGGAGATGGAGGCATCTAGGGCCAATCTTGGTTTAGGTAACTGGATGGGGCCATTAGACAGCATGGAGAATAGAGGAGAAGGAGTACTTAGATGTTGATGTGGAGAGGGGACAAGTAGAAAAGATACTGAGTTTTGTTCCAATCATATTTTTTTCTCAGACTCAAGTGACTGATAAATAGTCATATGGAGATTGTAAGTAGGATGTTGGAGATATCTAGGCTAAAGTTACAGATACAGTATTTAAAGCAATGTGGTAGATGAGATTGACTGAGGAGAACATACAGGATGAGAAGGAAAAAGGGTTGAGCACAGAATCCTTGGGGACACAATGTTTAGAGGGTGGCCAGAAGAAGAATCCCCAAAAGAAAATCTAAAATAATGCCCAGAGAGGAAATGGCAGCAAGGCAGCAACAGAGAGGTTGTGGAGCAGGTGTTCAAATGGCAAGACAGTAGAGTTTAAGCTATACAAAATATGAAAAGTGTTCTCTGTTTTTCACAAGTAGGTGGTTACTGGTGATGTGTTACAGTCCCACAGCATGAAAGAGAGAACAGAATGACAGTAGGTTAAGCAAATTGCTCAGTCCACATTGCTGGTTAATAACAGAATTAAAATTCAAGTCCAGTGTCTCTGACTGCAAATCCCACTCTACAAGTTTCCTGCCATTTCATCCTTGCTGCTCATAGCATGCAGAGGATATTTTGTATGCCAGGGATGAGTCCTCAGACCCAGTGAAGCCATGCATCATAGAATAAATTCCTCCTACCTCTCCTGCCCTTGGGTCTTCCAAGGCATCTACTGCTTAGATGCCTTTGCTGTACTGAATATTAGACTTTCCCTTTGCCTGCACCTACATCTGCTGGATTAGACCTTCCCTGCAGCCCTTAGTGCCTCGATGCACCAAGCTTGAGCTTGCCTTCACTTTGGACACTGTACATATGCCACTAGAATCAGTTGTGTTCACCTATCTCACGTTACGAATTCATTCATTAAGTATTTTTGAGCACTTACTGTATAATAGATGATAATCTAAATGCCAGATAGCATAGCAGTGAACAAAACAGGCATGGTCCTTGACCTTAAGGAATCTATAATCTCAGGTATTTGGGAATAACTTCTTGCTCTGCTGTAATCCCAGAATGTCTAGTTCAAACCAGCTCCTGAAATGGCATTTTCCTTATAATTAGGAAATTAGTTGGAACTTGAAAAACTAGGCAGTAAAATAGCATTATTTGAAATAGGCTTGTATTTTCAGTTACAAACATAAAAGAACAATATCAGAGCTGGAATATGCTAAAAATAAATGTTGCCTAATATTGATATTGTTTCAAGTTTAAAACTTACTTAACTAACTGAAATTATTTCCAAAAATACTGCACTTGTTTTAATGTTTCCAGCAATGCCTTGAAATGTTGATCCGAAAGTTTGAAAAGAAGTTTGGTGAGAGGCTAAAATACTGACTGGGAGCCACAAGGATCTTATTCAATTTCCTATCATCTTTGGAAAAAAATCTCCAGACTTTTCTGTGTTTGTTTACTCATCAATAAAATGATAGTGTTGAACTTTATAACCCTTAAAATCTCTTTTGGCTCTATGGTGCTGTGATTCAATTGCAGCCTAATGTCCACAGCAAAGAATAGGAATCAATAAATGTATTTATTCTCCTACTGATTATATGCTGTTAACCTTCATTGAATATAATTGTTCTTGTATGCTCCACAATAGTTTCTACCAGATCTTAAATAAATATTTTTTTCAATGAATGAATGGATGTGTCAGAATTGAGGAATCATTTCAAACACACTTTAAAAAGCAACTGCAATTCTGTCTCATTCTTGACCTTTGGCTGCACCCACTTGGCTAACCTCCAACTCTTGGTCTGACCAACCATTTTTTCCCTCTGCTTTTGCTTCTATAATAAAGAAAATCATATTGCTAAGTTTATTGGCTGTGTAGTAATTGATGTTTTTTAAACCTGGTTGAACCTTTAGTATACCTGCCAAAAATTTATCTCTAGGTGATCCTACAGCATCTATTCTAAATGTCTAGCCCTCCACCAAAGCTCCTAGCACCATTTAGCTAATTATCTTCACCTTTCTTTTCCCTGAGAAGACAGAAACTCTCATTATATGGACATCCCATCCTCTTCAAAAATTATTTTCCTCCTATACATTTACTGAATATTTCTATCCATCTTACTTCTTAAAATTTCTTCTTTCCTTTCTCAGTGAAAGGCAAGTGTTTCCTCTTTTCTGAGATGTCCTGATCCACTTTTATTCTTAGCTGCATGTCAATCTGTCCATTTAGAACTTTGCTCCATGTGCTTCTTACTTCTTTTCTTAAACTTTCTGGTTTGCTTCTCCACTGCTCCCTCCCCTCAGCCCTCAAACATACTCAGGTATTCACATCCCAGGAAAACCCACCTGTGATTCTGCTTCCCCTTCAAAGTCCTGGACTCCCTATTCTCTAATTCCATTTCTCTCATCCCTCATCAAAGTGTTTTTAACCATATCTTCTTCTATAACCTCCACTTATTTCTAAAGCTGATTTTAACATGCCTTCATGTCACTCTGATCAAAACGTGTCCCTGAAAATCACTAGTGCCTGAAAAATGCCATATTACTTGATTTTCTTCATTGTTTTCTGGATGACATATCTGAACCCTTTACTATTTTGAAAACTACTTCTTGAATATCTCTTTTCTTTTGGTGTCCTGGGAAAAGTAAAAAACTGACTTCTCCTTGCCTAACCTTGGGAGTCATTTCTGATCTACATTTTACCCTAAATTTTGAACTTACCAAGCCTTCTTCTCTCTGTCTTTTTTTAAAAAAATTTTTCTATCCTTTTTAAAGAGCTTTATTGAAGCATAATTGATACATAATAAACTATACATGTTGAAATGTGTGAGTTGATAAGTTTGAACATGTATAAACTTGTGAAACTATCACCACAATTAGAGAATGAACACATCCATCTCCCTCCAAGGATTCCCCAGCTCCCTCCAGCCCTTTACTGCCCCACCTTCATACCCAGTCAACCATAGATCTGCTTTGTGTCACTGTTACTTTGCAGTTTCTGGAATTTTATGTAAGTCTATAAAAGAGGTGCACTCTTTTCCTTTTTTGGTCTGGCTTCTTTCTCCCAGCTTATTTGGAGATTGATCCATATTGTTGTGTGTATCAATAGTTCTTTCTCTTTTATTGCTGAGTAGTATTTCATTGTATGGATATAACACAATTTGTACATTTACCTGTTGAGTGAATATCTAGAAGTGAAATGGCTTGGTCGTGTGGTAAGCACATGTGTAACTCTTTAAGGAATTGTCAAATTATTTACCAAAGTGACCAACAGTATATGAGAGTTGCTCTGCATTCTTGCCAACACCTGGTATGGTCAATCTTTTAAATTTTAGGCATCCTAATAAGTGTCTTACTGAAGTTTCAGTTTTCATTTCCCTAATGAATTATGATGTTAAGCATCTTTTTGTGTACTTATCTGTGTCATCTGTATATCTTCTGTGGTAAAGATTTTTTTTTTTCAAATCTTTTGGCAATTTATTTTTAATTGGGCTATTTGGGGTTTTGTTACAGAGGTTTGAGAATTCTTATATATTCTGGTTACAAGTCTTTTGTCAGATAGATGACTATAAATATTTTCTACCAGTATGTGGCTTCTTCTTTTTATTCCCTTAACAGTGATATTTTTTTAATGAGAAAAGGTTTTTTTTTTATTTTAATAAAGTCCAATTTATCATTTTCTAATGAAATGGATTTTTTTTTGTATTTTATCTAAGAAATCTTTGCCTAACTCAAGGTCACAAAATTTTTTTGTGCTTTCTTTTAGAAATTTTATAGATTTAGATTTTAAATTTAGGTTTATGATGATGTAAAGCATTGCATATGCATATGGATATCTGATTGTTCTAGCACCATTTTTTGAGTAGTCTATCTTTTCTCCACTAAATTGTGTTTGCCTCTTTGTTGAAGATCAATTGACTCTGTGTGTGTAGATTTCTTTTGTACTTTCCATTCTGTTCCATTGATCTATTTGTCTATCTTAATGCCAATACTGCATTATCTTGATTATTAATAGTTTTGTAATGTCTTAAAATCATGTAGCACAATTCACCAACTATGTTCTTCTTTACCAAAGTGGTTTGGCTACTCTAGCTTCCTTGTATTTCTGTATAAACCACAAATAGTTTTATCAGTCATGGATATGGCATAACTTTACATTTACTTAAGTTGTCTTTAATTTCTCTCAGCAAAATTTTGTGGTTTTCATTGTATAGGTGTTGCATATCCTTTGATGGTCTCAGTATTTAAAAATTTTTACACTACTGATTTATAGATGGAATTATTTTTAAATATGGTTTTTCATTTTTTATTGGTAGGATATAGAAAGTTGATTTTTTTATATGTTGGTCTTGTACCTTGCAACCTGTTAAACTCACTTATTAGTTTAATAACTTTTTTGTAGAGTCCATAGGATTTTCAAGGTAGACAGTACGTCATCTGTGAATAAAATTCATTTTAGTCTGTCTTTCCAATCTGGATGACTTTTACTTCTTTTTCTTGCCTATTGTCCTGGGAGGACCTCCAGTACAATGTTGAATAGAAATTGTGACAGAGAGTATCATTGTCTTGTTCCTGATCAAAAGCACTCAGTCTCTCATAATTAAGTATATTATCAGCTGCAGATTTTTCATAGATTTACTTTATCAGGCTGAGGAAGTTTCTTTCTATTGTCAATTTGATGAGAGATTTGTTTTTGTTTAAAATCAGGAATGGATGTTGCTTTTTAGACCTTACCAAAAGCTTTTGTTGGCTTATATAGGTGACCATATTGGTTTTTCTTCTTAGTTTGTAAACATAGTGAATAACATTTATTGATTTTCATATAAGAAACCAACTTTGCATTACTGGGATAAACCCAACTTGGCTGTTATATATTAGCCTTTTTATATGTTCTTGGATTTGAATTCCTTAAATTTCGTAAATCATTTTTCCATCTATGTATAGGAGGTATTTAATTTTCTTTTCTTGTAATGTTTTTGTTAGTTTTTGGTATCATAGTAATAGTGGCCTGGTATAATGAGTTGGGAATTATTCTCTCTTCAAGTTTTTGAAAAAGTTCATGTAGAATTGGTATTATCTCTTTCTTAATTGTTGGGCATACATCACTAGTGGTGCCTTTTGCACTTGGAGTTTTCTTTGTGGGAATATTTTTAACTAAAAATTCCATTTATTCAATAGATTTGAGGCTATTCACCAAACAAACTTTGCAATGACTTGAATTCTTTTAAATTATTAAGGTTTGTTGTATGGCCCAGAATGTGGTTTATCTGGTGAATGTTATGTAGTCACTTAAAAACAATGTATGTTATGTTGATTTTGGGTGACACATTCTATAACTTTCAATTGTATCAAATTGGATGATAATATTGTACAAGTATTCTACACCTTTATAGATTTTCTTTCTATATTTTACTCTCATTATTAAGTTAGGAGTGAAGAAACCTCTGGTTATACTTATGAATTTGTCCTTGTGGTTTCAGATTTTCTTCATGTATGTGAATCTCTGTTATTAGGTGCATAAATGTTAGATTGTTATGTTTTCTTGATAAATCTCTTTATAATTATAAAATGTATCTATTTGTTATATTCTTTGTTCTATGTTGTCCAATATCAATATAACCACTCCTACTTTCCTTTGATTTTTTTCCCCATTTTTTACTTTTAACTGATTTGTGTCCTTATATTTATCATGGGTTTCTTGTAGGAAACATGATATTATCTTACTCTTCAATTTTATAATATCTACTTTTTATATGAAGTGTTTAGACCATTTACTTTTAATGTAATTGTTGATATGGTTTGGTTTAAATATGTCATCTTATTCTTTGTTTTCTATTTGTTTCATTTATTTTTTGCTCACTTTTTCTATTTTTTAGCTTCTTTAAGATTGTGTATTTTTTATTATTTCATTTAGTCTCCTTTGTTGGTAACTATAACTTTTTTGATATTTAAGTGGTTTCTTTGCGGTTCATAGTATATGCCTTATGTTATTAATATCATGCATTTACCTCATATATGTTATAAATCCCACAATACATTGTTATTATTTTTGTTTTAAGGAATTCATTATCTTTTAAAGAGATTTAATAATAATAAAGGCTTTATATTTACCCATGTATTTACCATTTCCATTGGTCTTTATTTCCTTGTGTAGATCCAGAAAAATGTGGTATTATTTTCCTTTTGCTTGAAGGAGTTCCTTTAACATTTATTGTAGTTTAGTTTTGTTGTTAATGAATTCTTTCAGGTTTTGCATATTTGAAAAAATTCTTAATTCATCTTTGTTTTTGGAAGTTGTTTTTATAGGATAGAGAATTCTAGGTGGTTGGTTTTTGTTTTTCTTTTGTTACTTCAGGGATGTTGCTCTATTGTCTCCTTCCTTTCATTGTTTCCAAAAGAAATCTGCTGCTACCTATACATTTGTGCTTCTGTATATAATTTGTTCACTTAGAAATATCTCACATTTCACTGATGCTCTGTTCTTTTTTGTCAGTCTTTTTTCTCTGTGTGTTTGACTTTTATAGTTTCCATTACTATGTCTTTAAATTCACTAATCTTTTTTCTGAAATGTCATCTGCCCTTATTCTCTGCCTGTGTATTTTATAAAGCAAACATTATAATTTGCACTTCTAGAAATTCAAATTGGATCTTTTATATATCTTCTATTTAAAATGTTAAATCTTTTCTCTACCTTTTGAATATGCCTAATCCAGTTATAATAACTATTTTAGCACCATCTGTGTCAGGTTAGTTTTGATTGGTTGACTTTTTTTCCTTTAATTGTAAATTATATTTTTCTTCTCTTTTCATGCTTGATAATTTTCCATGGATGCCAGGCATTGTAAATTTTTCTCTGTTGATTGCAGGATATTGTTTTATTCTAAAAATATTTTTGAGTTTTGTACTTAAATGTGGTTAAGCTACTTGGAAATAGTTTAATCCTTTAGGGTCCTGCTTTTAAGCTTTGTTAGGGAGAAGTAGAGCAGTGTTTATTTGTCCCCACACTTGAGGCAATACTCCTCTTAATTCTTAAACTGGTACCAATGCATTATGAGATTTTTCATTTTGGTTATTGGAGATAGACTTTATTCCTGACAATGTATGATCCCTGGGCACTATTACCTCTAATCTTTTTGGATGATTACTTCCCTGGCCTTGGGTAGTTTTCTCACAAACATGGACTCTTTGGTACTTTACTGAATACTCAGTGGAGACCCTATGTGTTTCTGTGGAGTTCTCTTTCTATATCTCTCTTTCCTTCAGTATTCTGCTCTGAAAACACCAGAAATCTTAGCTTCTCTGGATTCCCAGCTCTGTCTTTTCAAATCGGGAAGTTCACTGGACTCTGCCTGGATTTCTCTCCCTATATCACAACCTGGAAACTTTTTCTAGGAAGTAAACTGGGGCAATCATAGATAGGGCTCAACTTACTTTTTTCATATTTATCAGAAATTATGTTCCCTATATGTTGACAACCATGGCTTTACACGTTTTGTATGGTGTTCTAGTTGTTTCTAACAGGAGAGTAAATTTTGTTCCTGTTACTACATCTTGTCTGAAAGCCTTACTTTTCTTCTTATTGTTTTTGTAATGGCAAGAACTCAATTTTTGTGTTAAGTGGTCCTCATATAATTACATTTATTGATATTAACTTAAGTCTGCCTTCCCTCCTCAATCTTAACCTCTTAAGGACATAAAACCTTTATTGTTTGTCTTTATATGCCCAGTACTAACATAGTGCTTAAAACATAGTAGGAGTTTAATAAATGCTTGTTGAATGAATGAAATTAAAATAAAGATGAGCCCATGCTTCTCTGATGTGGTCTATTAGTATAATTTAGAGATACATGTGTATAATACACATTTGATATATATGTGAATGTGTGTGTATAAATATATATGTGTGTAGGTGTGTTTCTTACTTTGCATTTATAGTTCTGTAATTCTCTTTCTTATATAGCTGAGAGATGCTTAGGAAAAGCTTTTTTTTTGCAGCAAAGAAAGGTTGATTAGGTTTTACTTCAGCAAAATGAACAACAAGATTGATGCTTAAAATGTAAAGGTGTTACTTGTTTAGGCTTTACTCACTCTGAATATTAATAAGTATGTAAGTATGATTGTTGAATATTAAAAAAGATACACTAATTCCAAGACACAGAAAGGAAAAATCCGTAACAAATGTTAAAGTTAAATATCTCAGGTGCAATTTTTTATAATTTAGTTACAAAAATAAAATTGTATTTTTTAATTACATTGCAAAATAAGTGTGTGAAAATATATATCTGAATCTGCCACCATCATAGATGGAAAGAAGTCTTTTAGAATAGTTATGTCTGCTCATCCCAGCTTCATTCAGAGCTCTTAGGGAGGAAGGCCTGAGAGAGAGAGGACATCCTTTTCTAGTGAGCATGAAATTTGGTAACCTTAGCCTTGACCTTTAATCTGCTAAAGCAGTGAGACAGAGGTATTTCTCTGGGACAATGGAGAGGATATAAACCATTAAAGTTAACAGTGGCTGAACTCATTCCATTACTTTTAATAACATTATATCTGTGTTTGTGTGCTTGATGTAATGATAACTTAGTGAAGGAGAATTAATTCCACATATTATCTACATAAAGGATAATGAGGGAAATCAGTTTCCTCTAAGGAAGTTTCATTAAATTTGGGTATAAGCCAATCTACTTTAGATTGGTCCCTGGCTCTTGGATGACTTTCAAGCCTTGAGGCTCCTACAGAACGAACAAGGCCATATTTGAATTTGAATGTCAGGGAAGCAGACGCAGAAGGTTTCAGAGGACCCCTGTCACTGAAATTCCCTTCCCTTCTGGAAAAGCAAACTGCTAATTTGTTGACCATCAGGCACAAAATATAATTTTTTTCCACATACCAACATTGTGTCTGCTGAGATAGTTTTAATTCTTATGATTTGTGACTAAATTATTTGATTTGGGGGTCTGATGGCTCCTGGAGGTGTTTCAAGTAGTGAAAGCAACAATCTAATAAATAGTGAACTAATAAATATTCAGTATGAATAAGGAGAAATATTTTGCAATTTTTTTTTAACACAGGAAGGTTAAAGCAATGTCTTCCAAGTGAGGTGCCAGTTTTGAAAGTCTTCTTTGTTAAACTAACACTATGTATTGACATTTTATATAATGCTAGTGATTTTTGCAGTGAAATTTAGAATGTAACAATTTTCATGTGGGTTTAAAATGAAATTAATTTTGCAAATCTTTAGCTGAGCAAACAGTTTGATGTCTCAAAGACAACAAAGAAAATTCACTAAAACATGCTTATTTGAAATTGGAAACAAATTTTTTTTTCAAAGGTAAATTGCACATAAGTTATTTTATTCAAAAAATGTTAATGATCCTTAAAAATGTTTTATGTGCACATAAGGCATTCGTATGTATTAATACATTAATAACTCAAACTAGATGGAAAAGAGCAATTCTAAAATAAAAAGCATGTTGAAGTATAGAATTTATTTTAATTATTGCTATGATCTGAATGTTTGTGTCCCCTGAAATTCATATGTTGAAACTCCAGCCTCTAAGGTGGTAATATTAGGAGGTGGAGACTTTGGGAATGAGACTGGAGTTATTATTGGAGAGAGCCCAGAAAGCTCCCTTGCCCCTGCCACCATGTGAGGACACTGCTAGATGGCACCATCTGTGAACAAGAAAGTTGGTCCTCACTGGACACTGAATCTGCTGGTATCTTGATCTTAGACTTTCCAGCCTTCAGAACTGTGAGAAATAAATAATTGTTGCTTACAATCCACCTAGTGTATGGTTTTTTGCTAAGACAAAGGTAATGCTGTTTATTACTTCTAAACTATTAACAACGATAATGATAAATCACTGTCAGTTACAGAGCTAGTGCCTAGTAGAACTGTCTGTAGATTAAAATAATAAAATCAAAGAGTTGACGGAACCATTGAAAAACTGAATAAGAGTTGGAAGGGCCGTGTTATTAGGTTCGATACTTTACCAAATGATACCAAAGTAACTGAATGAATGTTTAAGTACTTTTTACTTTAAATTAAATTTAAAAAACCTTGCTCCTAATACTTCCAAGGGTTCTGAAAAATTGTTTATTCTCAAATATTTTTTCTCATTAATATTTAGTTACAAGATTAATCTGTTTAATCTATTAAGAAGAACATATTAATCAAAGATAACCTCTAGGTTTTACCTGGCTGAATTTCTGAAAATTCCAAATTGGTGGAGCCCACATGAATAAAGTCTTGCTGTATTTACAATTCCAGAATAAATAACCCAGCAATGGAATGCAAGTTTCTATGGGGACTTACATTATTCACAAAATGAGTAATTGAGCTAATCCCATATGTAAATTTTTAACTTACAGTTATTATGTGCTTAATCATTTATGGTTATTTGGGATGATGAAGAGTTTACTAATAAGACTTTAAGAAAATGAAACAAATGTGGAGAATGACATGATATGACTAGAAAAGGACTTTGGCCCAGTAAATCCTGAAAAACAATAATTATTGATTGATGGTGAAACGGTTGCATTATATCCAACATTGAGAGCATATGGCAGCTGGCAGTCAAATGGGAGCCAGAACAAAGAAGATATTAACTATTTCTTATATTTACTTTATTTTTAACTAAGAATAATATAAAAATAGACATCAACACATTAACACTTACATTTTAGGGCCAAGAATTTAATTTCACCATTTTTAGGCCAAAAGTAACCATTATAGATTGCCTAAAGAATGAGAAAAACATCTTTTTCATGTGCTATTGAGTGTACTGTTCTATCCTTGATTTTTAAAAAAAATCACTGTAGATCCACTCATGTATTGATGAGCACCTGGGTTGTTTCCACAACTTTGCAATTATG
>VBSM01000361.1:45967294-45979647 GCA_008086735.1 Cheirogaleus medius
CATAACCGTAATATTTGTACCCCCATAATATGCTGAAATAAAAAAAAAATCATTGTAGTCACTATTACCCTCAATAACTGCTAAGAGATTAGAAGCAGTTTTTTTATTGCTAGAGAATTTACTCTGGGCTAACTGTCTCTCAGTCATGGGGTTGTAAATCTATAGGGGCTTAGAAAGAAGCAGTAATTTATGTTTTCACTATGAACTCACAACTTGTGCACCCTCAGCACTGAGCCGCCACATACTTCTACTGAGGAAGGCCTGGGGTGGGGCTTTGAGGGATAATGTTTATGATGATGATGACGACAACAATAAAAGTTATGGAGCAGCTGCTACTCAATCATTCAGTAAACATTTATTGAGTACTTACTATATACCAGGCATACTTCTAACCTCTGGGTAAACAGGTGGGAAGCTCTACAAGGTTCACGGTCTTGTGAGGAAAGCATAAACCATAAGTGAGGAAGTATATCTATTGTATGCCAGATAATGATAAAGGCTTTAGAGAAATAGGAAGGGGCATGGGAAATGTTGATGGGTGATTTTTATACAGGATAATTAGGGAGGGCCTCTCTAATCATGTGATGTATGAGACATGCTTTGTTCATAAAGTGAGGAAGAAAGCCATGGGGAAATCTGGGAGAAGATGTTTTCACCTAGGAGGAAGAACCAGCACGCAGCTATGAGGGGAGAGTGTGCTTGGCTTGCCAGAAGAGCAGCAAGAGGATCAGTGTAATGGGGAGGGAGAAAGGGGAGAGATGAGGTCAGATAAACCAGGACAGGGGGTAGGAGTCAGATTCTAGGGCCTCATGAGTTACTAAGAGCACTTTGGCTTTTTGAACAGAGTATGACAAGGTCGGATTTAGCTTTTAACACCATCACCTTGCCTCCTGTGGAGAGAACCAATTCTATTGAGGCTAATTGGAAGCCTTTGCAATAACCTAGGATAGAGTTGATGATAGAGTGATAGCAATCAAGAAGGAGAGATGCAGTATTCTGAAGTAAAAGCCAACAGGATTTGCTGATGGATTGGATATGCAGTGTGAGAGAAAGAGAAATGTCAAGGGTAACTCCAAGGTCTTTTGGCCTGGCAGCTGGGAGGACGGAGTTGCTGTGTACTGACATGAAGATAGGAAAGACAAGGAGTTTTGTTAATAGGCATGCTAAGTTTGAGACACTGATTAAATATCCAAAAGAAGATGTCAAGGGAGATGGAAGAAGGGAAGGAAGGCCATCAGTATATTAATGTCTATCTAAAGATTTGGGATGAGATTACCTAGGGAGTAAGTGTCGATAGAGAAGAGTTGTGAGGATTGAGCCCTGGTCACTCTAACATGTGAAGGTCGGGAAAATGAGGAAGAATCAGCCAAGCAGAGGGAGAAGGAGTGTCCAGTGAGGAAAAAGGACAGTCTTGAATGGTGACCCTGAAACCAAGTGAATAAAACATCTGAGGAAAGGGCAAATGGTCAGTAAAGTTTCAGCTTCTAGGAGCTCTGACCACATCCTATATGAAGGGGTTTCGCATGGCTAAGGCAGGATTCTGTGTCCTCCTAGCAGCACCATGAAGCCAGAAATCGCTTAAAGAAGTGGCTGAACAGAGGATCAGTTAGGAATCAAGCTTCAAACACAGGCTCCAAGGCATGTAAGGTACAGGCCATAATGAATTTTTATCTTCTCTTCATGCAATGATGTGCAGGACTCTAAACTATTTTGATCAATCTACAAATATAAGGGCCCCTAATTTCATCAATGAGAGCCAACTTCTACATCTATCATACAAATTGACAGGAATCTGGTTTCATCAGGGGAATGTTTTTGACATCTACTATGCAAATTAGCAGAAGGTCAGTTGCAGACGAAGATATTGATAGGAAAAGGAAATGCGGTAGTCACTCCGGGAGTGCGGTCTTTTTGGTTAGAATGGGAACTGACTATCTTTGGACTGTGCATTCTTGACAAGTGTGTATTACCTACTCATATTTAGAATTAAAACTTAAAATATTTGGCACTTAACCTATTATCATGCTGGTAACTTGAGGTACTTTAATGAAAATTACAGACATTATATTAAGCAGTCTCAGAAAGTTTCCATGACTATGAAGAGGAGAAATTGTGATTTGAACCTAGATATGGCTGATTTCTGTAATCTCCACCCATAATACACAGCTCCTACAGTTCAGGGCCTACATCAAAAAATAGGTAGGCCAGCTGTGGACATGACTAACCATTATACAAGACATTGTGTGGTAACTCATGTCCAGTCCCTATACCTACTGTTCAAGTTAAGAAAAAAGAGTATTCTCTTCTGGCTGGGGTATGAAAGGAAGGCTTCGAGGAGAAGGAAGGCCTTACATGCGTGGATTCTGAAATGAATAAAGCTCAAAAGTGGAGAGAAAGGAGCTGCATTTTAAGATCAGGGAAGAGAATTGTTTACAATGGTATTACTCTAGGAAATGAAACTGCATGAAGGTGCAAATTCATCCTTATTTACAATTCACTTCTCTACATTTTCCTGCAAAATTTTGAATTTCTACTTGTGGGATGAGGGAGACACCATTAAAATATCTCCTTCCTAATTGTATTAGTCAGGGTTCTCCAGAGAGATAGAACCAACATGATACATCTAGAAAGAAACTTATTATAAGGTATTGGCTTATACAATTATGAGGGTTGAGAAGTCCCACAATCTGCCATCTGCAAGTTGGCGATCCAGGAAAGCTGATGGTGTAGTTCAAAGGCTTGAGACCCAGAGAGCTGATGGTGTAGATTCTAGCCCGAGTCTGAAGGCCTGAAAACCAGGAGAGCCAAGGGCAGGAAAAGATTGATCCATGTCTCACTCAAACAGTCTGGCAGAGAGTGAATTCAACCTTCCTTTTCCTTTCTGTTCTACGAGGCCCTACTTGGAGTGCTGCCCACCCACGTGGGGGAGGGCCATCTCCTTTACTGAGTCCGTGGATTCAAATGCTAACCTCATCTGGAAACACCCTCACAGACACACCCAGACATAATGTATCTAGGCATCCCGTGATCCAGCCAATCTGACAGATAAAATTAAGTACCACGTTAATTGAGTATAGCACTGACCTCCCTCTGTTAAGGAACATAGTGTCTGTTTCATTATCACCCATGAGAAGTCAGACAGAGCTCTGGGAATTGAACTTCTTCATCTATAACACAGGGATGTTAATATATTTCTCACAAGGATGTTCTGAGTATTAAATAAAATGGTGTATGTGAGAGTACTTTGTAAAGTGTAAACACCATATAGATATATCACAGATGTCATTATCCAATTTCATCAGCTACAGCAATGTTAGAGGGAAAGACAAATACAACCGTAAGAATTTCCTTTGGGGTCTTTGCCTGTGGTCCTATGACCTAGTTTGGCTGAAGGATCTTTTGTATGTTAATATAATAGCTTTGAAAAGATTCGAGCCCTATCGTTCATGTCAGACATTTCTATCCATTTACGGAAGCACTGTGCTGTATCCAGCGCAGCCGCCAGCAGGCCTGACAGAGTGCAGAACAGTGATAGGACCCCAGAGCTGCTCTTGATTGACCCCAGGACTTCAAAAATAAAATAATCCAGTTCTATTATTTCTCATTTCCTATAAAACATGAAAGCTGATAAATTTTGGCCTCTCTTGCTGTTACAAGGAAACAGTCAAATTGAATAGTCCCTTTAGACAATGACAGAACAATCCAGTAATTTCTGTTCCAGAAACCTGCCTCTTGCAGGTTAAAGACTACCTCCCCAGCAGAGGGTACTCTCTTTTGGGGGGCTGTCCAGCCGCATGCCAGTCAGTTTGATGTCCAGCATTCCACGCAGGACATCCCCCTCAGTGTTTAGGGGAGGTGGCTAAGCAGCAGGCAGCACGCTCTCTACGCTGCTTTTTGATCTTTTAAAGATGTCTAGGGAAGTTCCTCTGGTAGCTCAAAAACTTAGTATTCAGTTCAATCAGTTACGAGGGTCTCAAAACCATGATTAATCTCTAAAGAGGCTACACATAGTAACTGATCTCACTTTGTCTACAACCACACATTCCACAGGTGCATCAGATGAGTCAAATCTGGTCAAAATCCACAGGATATTTCATCTGTTTTGTTTTTCTTTGCTTTAAATATGTCCTATTAACATTTTGTATACAATAACTAATCATTTTAATGGGGATATTCTCTAAGACTGCAGTTCCTAGCCCCTGGGCTGTGGACGGGTATTGGTCCGTGGTCTGTTAGGGACCAGGCCATAGAGTTCTGCCACATATCCACCCCCACCCATCTGTGGAAAAGTTGTCTTACGTGAAACTTAGGTACTGGGGAACGGGGTGGGGTGGGGCCCACACAGCAGGATGTGAGCAGCTGGTGAACAAGTGAAGCTTCCTCTGTATTTTTAGCTGCTCCCCAAACGCTCCCATCAACACCTGAGCTCTGCCTCCCCTCTTTTTCCCCCCTCACCCCAGTCCATGGAAAAACTGTCTTTCATGAAACCGGTCCCTGGTGTCAAAAAGGTTGGGGACCATTGCTCTAACAGACAAATGAAGCCTATTCAGGATGAATTGGATCAAGGCAGATGAAAGCTGTAAGTATAGGTAAAGCATACCTGAGACGCTGGTAGACTTCAGATTTAGAGGTCTGCTCTGCACACTCCACACTCATCAAGCTGCTCTGTGTCAATTTAAGGATTTTCACCACAAACCATGGACATTCTTCAATAGATTCTCTGCAAATGCCTTCTTTTCCTTTCTGCCTTTTTTTTCCAGCACATGGCAACCCTGTGTGTTTACTAGATCACAAATAATCCATGACTCAGTCGAGTCCTGTCAGTCCCAGTCTGAGTCTGCTAGTCAATGCCAAACGACCCTGGAAAGGATGTTAGAGGAAAGGGATGTGGAAGAACCGGGTCGCTTGGTAACCACATCCCATTCGCTTCTATTGGTTACCGACATGGGCTTGTGGCTGTAACTTGCCCTAAGACGGAATAGAGGAATGCTTCCTAACCTTCAATGTGCATAGAAACACCTGGGGATCCTGCTAATCTTCAAATTCTGCCTCAGTAGGTCTGGAGTGGGACCCGAGATTCTGCATTTCTGACAAGCTCCCTGGTGGTGCTAGTGCTGCTGGGCCACAGGCTGCAGTTTGAGTAGCAGGGAATTAGAGGATTTATTGTTCTGGGATGCTCTCAAACATTCCAACGGGATGCAGGCTCCAGTAATGGTACATGGCCTAATGTGATGTATAACAAAGAAATATTGTCTTTTAACAGCATTTCCCTGGCCTGTCCCCTGGGATCTAGCATAAAATGATTTCATTATATTTATCAAATACACTCTGCAAAACATATTGCTATAAAAATCAGTTAAGCGTTTGTGACCAAATAGAAGGAATAAAGAGCTATAATTGTCTAAAGAGTGATATACGAGAAATTCACCAGAGCTATCTGGGTGCACAGGATCTTATAGCCTCTTTCATCCATCAAATGTTTTCCTCCACAGATGTCAGCCAGGAGGTTATCTGTATCGTAAACACTATGCAAAGCTTTCTGGATCCTTTCTCTGGGACAGGTTGCCTCCATTGACTATGTTATCAATCAGGGCATAAACCACAGCCTTAATGTTATCTGAGACTCAGAAGTTCACCCTGGCACACTAACTGCTGGGGAATTATGAGTTGTGGGATTGCTCTAACATAGAGAGTATTGTGCTGTGAAGATTATGGAATCTTATTAGAAAAGGCTCTGCCCCAGATTTGTAGCAGTTAAAATCAGAGTATTTCTTTCAGATACCTTAGGGAAGATGAAAAATGTTGGAACCTGTTTATATTTACTCACATGTACTCCCAGGATGCAGAGCCAGCAGCAGGAGCTATAGCAGTCCTTACTTATTAGTATGAATTTCCCCTTTGGGGGGTTATTTAAAAATATTTGTACATATTTCAAATCCCTCAATCTGGTTTGTGGCAAATGGTTGCTTAAACAGCTTCTTAATTATTTTGTTCAAGTTTTTGCAGAAGGACTGTTGCAGATATTTGGCACAAAGCATAGATTTTTAAGGCCTTTGACTACCTCTTCAATAGATTTCAGGAAAAAGAAAAAAGTCAAGGAGTGTTAAATTATTGCTCTCTTTGTGTAGCATGCACAAATAGAATTGATTGTGAACCTCAGTACAGGAAAGAAATACTTGCACAGCTGCATGGTAATAATTTTTATGTGTGCTAAAATTATGTTCTTGGTATTTTGTCATAATATTCCAGAGTGAAGCTTTGGAAGAATTACATGGTTATAATAATAGTAAATGGAGTCACTTTGCAGATCTCAGGTGGTAAATTATCTCATGAACTTGTGGATGAAATGTAAGCAAAAAAATTTAAAATCAATAGTAGATAAATAGAAACAAATAAAAAAAATATTATTTTGTAGTAACATCAGGTAGAATCATTCATTGGAGGGGAGAAGGAGACACATGAGTCAGGTGCCAAATGCGGACTTAAGAAAATTTTGATTAGTAAATGTATGCCAAGTCTTTGTTCTCACCATTATGTTTGAAGTATTCATACTGTGGGTAGTTGGAAAGACATGCATCAAGTGTGGAGGGATGCAGTACATGGAATTTATGGACTGAGGATGTTTGAGAGCTTGGATCATCCTGAACCATCATGTGGTCAATTTACTCCTTGCGGTCACACTGAAGATAAGATGGTGTCATACCCTAAGTGATCCTATGCTGGCTGATTTGAAGCAGCTGGGCTGGATACTCAGAGACAACTTCAATTCTGCCTCTCTACTTTTCTACTTATCTAATTATGTGGTTTGTTGCATTTCATTCTGTATATTTATACACATGTATAAATATCTGCTTTATAATACTTATCTATATCACATACATATATATCTGTTTTATAAGCACACGAATTTCTGTTTTATAAGCACACAAATTGTTGGTGGTGTTCTCACCACCAACAATCGGTGGTGAGAACAACATTCATTTAGCCTTGCTGAGCTGCTGTCTTCCTACACTAGATTGTACAGGAAACAACTGATTAGGAAATATCACAATGCTGAGCTTCACTCACTCTCTCTGTCTTCTTTCACTTCACACCGTGTATTTTGGGTAGATGAGATTGGTCATGAAGACACTTGAGTATTAGAATTTAGGAAGAAATCAGAAGTGTGAGTGATTGCAATGTCAGAATTTGGATCCTTCTATGCTGAGTGGTGCTTTCAACAGATTAAGAATGGTTTCTGGTAAATTAGGTTGTCAGGACAAAATGAGGTTAGTTTACATATGGATATGTGTATGTGTATGCATGTGCATGTGTGTGTATATATGTGTGTGTGTGCATATATACACACACATGCACACACACTTCATACCACATGAGCCCTTTGGAAACTATCCTATTGAGAATGATGACCTATGTGATCCAAGTTCCTCAATTTGGGAACAAAAAGACCATCAGGGAAGGCAAAGAAAGTGAGACAACTCCAAGATAAATTTTTGCAGTGAAATCCGTAATCTCTACCCTGTGAAGATCATTTTGTAGGTACTGCTTTGACAATGGAAATAATAGTTATGTGTCAAAACAGTTTAAACAGTCATAATCCATAGACATCAGCTTTATATAAAGCATTGAATGGTCATTGAATGAATACTGTTCGCCTACACTCATTTTAAAGAAATGAAATGAAACCCCACAACTCCAAACCATGGATGGAGAATTCTGCCAGGCCCAGTAAGAGGAAAAATGAGGTCTAAGCAGACCAAATCCTCACGTAGCCTACCACTTGGTTGAAAGTTTAATAAGATAAGACAAAATAAAGTACAAAGAACACATAACACAGCTTAGAGTTTACATAGTAGTGAAAATAGTTCATCTTTACAAAAAAGCCATATGAGAAAGAGAGAGTTTATGCAAATTCCCCAAAGCCACACAGTTGTCAAATGGCAGAGCTGAGAAGAGAATCCAGCAGTCTGACTCCAGAGTTTGTGTTTTTGACCCTATGCAGTGTCACCACTCTTCAGAAGCTGTGACCTAAGGGAGACTTCTTTTAAATTTTTTTAAACTCTGTTCCTTCTTTCCTTCATTTTACAAATAACAATTGGCTGCCTCTATACACAATTCTTTGTGCTAGTGGGGTGGGAGGAGAGGGGCATGAATCAGCCAATTATTTAATAAATCATTTATTTTCCATTATAAAAGTGATGAGAAACAAAAGGGACTATGAAAATACACGATGGGATGTGAGGTGGGGTCTAACATAGGTCGAGCATAAAGGAAGGAGCCCTTGAGGAAGTGACATTTAAGCTGAACACTGATGGGTAAGTGGGCATTAATTCTAAGCAGAGGGAACACCCGTGCAAAGGCCCTGAGGCAGGACATGGCATGGCACCTGGGAGGGTCTGATAAAGGATCAGAGTAGCTAGCATGGAGCAAGGAGTCCAGTAGCAAGTGCAGGGTCAGGTGGGGCCTTGAAGGCCATGTTAGAGTTTGGTGTTTATTCCTAAGAACAACGAGCCCTTGATACTCATTGAAGTGTGTTTTATCTTCATCCATATAATAAATTTTGTATGAGGAGGAAGAAAAAAATCTAGATTTCAGTATCTAATTTTTCTTTAGAATTTAGACTGGAGCTTTCCAGATGATCTAAGGCAAGAGTCAGCATCCTTTCAAAGCAAGGTGCTGAGCTGGTACTGCCACTTATCCTGACTTACAGGGAAAGGACCAAGCATCAGAAGGGGTGAGATGGGAGCTGGGAGTTGTTTAGGAGGCCAGAGATCAGCTTCTGCCCCCCCCCCCGGCAGGGGCCCCTGCCACCTACTGCCTGGGGACCATAGTTTGCCTCTCCTCCCCATCTCACTTCTGAAGTCACATATAATAAGGTTTCCTTTCAGACAGATTTTGCTCATTTATTTTCGATGGGTTTAGAGGACCTTCATTCAAAGCCTAAATAAAAGAAGTCCCCAACTCATAAACCTTCATCTCTAAAGATTTTAGATCAGAAAGAAGGGTGACCTTGGACTCATTCCTTCACTCATAGAATAGGCTTGCTTTCCCTGGGTGCCTGAATCTGTGCTCTAGGCATTGCCTTTTCTCCTAGAAATGAGGTTATAAATAGTAGTTCTGTTCCTGGGCAAGCCCACAATTGCATTAAATATCTGGCCTCTGAGTCCAGGGAAAAGGGGACCATGCAGCTCAGAAGGGAGGAAAGGAAGAATAGAATTTCCTTTCCTCCCTCCTGGGTGCGATTTTGAAAGAGGCACATTTTTGCAAAATTAAAGTGATAAAAGAAAGTTCTGTTTGGGTGGGAGCAGGGAGAACTGCAAAGATAAGCACAAACTCTGTTATTGAAAGGGGGTCCCCAGAGTAGGGCTTCCAAACCAGCTGGTGGCTGCCTGAGCTGGGCGTGGAAAGGCTGTGGGGGGCACTGCCTCGGGCTGTGGCTAGGCTGGTACTGCAGCTGCTCCCCGACACTGCTCAGAGTCCTCTTGTGGAACAAGGACTGGGTGACAGCTCCTTTGTTTCCTGGCTTTCCAGAACTGATAGCATGCAGGTGACGGGGGTCTCTCTCTCTCTCTCTCGCTCTCATCTGCTTTTGCAAAAAGTTGAAAAATAGAAGCAAGTCTTTACCACTTCTGGGAGAAAGAAGACTGTGCAGTGGAAAACACAAACAAAAGTCACCAAGTGCAGCTCCAGCAGCAGCCCCAGCCCTGCTCAGTGAAACAGCTGGGGCAGAGGTGGCAACCGCAGGTGTGCTGGGAAGCCACCGGCAAACCCAGGCAGAGCCAGGCAGGGCCCTTTGAGTGCTGCTGCAGGGGGCAGGAGAACCCCACCAATGATGGATGCTTAGCCCTGAGCGTCAGAGAATAAAGCCAGGCAGCAGAGCAGATACGAGCAATCCCAGAGATAAGAATCTAAGCTTTTTGGGAGCAGAGACTGTGTCTTATGTCTGCTTGAATTCCCAGAGCCTATGTTGGCCAGGCCCCAGAATGCATCCTTCATTACTGAAGGGAAGAATCAGACACCAGAGACAGGAAGGAGCCATCAGGACTTTGGAGGGGGTAGAGGGCACGACACTCAGACTTAGAGGCATGTATTGAGGAGATAGAGTAAGAGACTGTTCTCTCTTATCTAGGAAGGCCTGAAAGAGATCTCATTTCCCTGGGCTTGTGGAGCTAGCCAACGAGAAGGAATTACTTGTAATTATACTGGAAAATTACAATGAATGTCTCACTTTCCCCAAAATATTTTGGAAGACTTGAATATCTTAAGGGCTGGTTACCGAAGTTATTGTGCTGACCTCAGCGCTGTTTGGGTACAGCACTGTAGTATGCACTAGGAGAGCAGGGCTGGTGGCAAACACACCACCCACTCTAGGTCAGGTTTCCTGCCGCATGTCCCACCAGCCACCAGAACTATTGGGTGTTCTACCAAAGCAAGGAAGAAAGGCACTGTGGCCAAATACCTGAGGGAATGGAGTAGATCAGATCCCTCTTTTGAAGGTCCATCATCTCAATAGCATTTGAAGCCCTGAACTTCAGTAAATAGGCTTCGTTTTGTTTAACCCAATGTCTCCTGAATTGGAGTGAACATAAAACCACATTGCTATTAATAGGTAGCAAATATTTCCTATACTTTGGAAAATGTTGCTGCTGTGAGTGGCTTGGAAAATCAGACTGGAGTTTTTATCTGTTTGAGGCAGATCACAGAATCACAGGAAGTTGAAATTTCCCTTGGGCAATTCTTTTTTTTTTTTTAATTTCAGCGTATTATGGGGGTACAAATTTTAAGGTTGCGTATAATGCCCTTGCCTCCCGTCCCTGCTCAAGTCTGAGCTTCAAGCGTGACCATCCCCAGACGGTGCACATCTCACTCATTATGTATGTCTATACCCTTGGGCAATTCTGAAAGATCTCTGGAGCTCAGGACTGGGGTGATGGCTCCATTTCTTTATGGATCTGGATCTAGTATCAGATTAAGCCTGGTTAAAAAAAAAAAAATCTGTCTTCTCTTTACCTGTCACTAAACAAAGGCAAATTGCTTTACTTTCCTGTGCTTCATTGTTTTCACCTGCCCTCTTGTACTCCTTTTCTCATAAGGGTGTGTAGAGAATGAAAGGTTTGTCTTATCCAATGAAGCCTAACTAGGGTTTGTTGTAGTTAAGCAGAATTAGCATTTCCTATTTGCAAGCATAACCCTTCTTTGCTATTCCTTCCAGCAAGACCCAGAGAAGTCCGATGCCACTCTCCGCATTTACAGATGCAGAAAGCAATGAACAGAGATTGGGGGGATAATAGGGTTTCTAGGCGGGTGTGCTCTTCCGTGTGATTGTCTAAAATGGGCAGTTGCATGTACAGCTCACCAGATAGGGTCTTGACCAAAGAGGAATACAGCTGAGCTCGCTTCTAACCGAGTTTCTGCTCGTAGCCCATGTTGCTAGCTTTGTAGAGATTTGTCAGAAATAGGTTCTGTTTTCAGTACTGTGCTCTTTGCACAACGGAAAGGCTATTTGAAATAAATGAGGACATTTAGCCACTAGGTGGAGCTCCAGCCCTTGTTCTCCGATGGATGCGGTTCTCAGAGCTAAGAAGTATTTGGTTTGGGTGGGAACTCAGCAAAGAGAGTATACATCCTTCTTTTCTCTCACCATGTTGTGGTAGCTAGGATACTTTGACTGAAAAATATATGGAGAACGGACATGTTTTCATGCTGGAAATGAGAGATACGATGCGTCAGGGTGTTCTGTGAAATGAAGCAGAATCAGACTGCCTCGCTTTGAATTTAGGTCCCAGGACATACTAAATGTATGGAAAATGGGAAGTTATTTAACCTATCCATTATTTCTCCTCTTTTTTCTTTCTTTACCTATTAAGTAGCTACTTTATAAGGTTTATTTGCAGAATTAATGAAGTCTATGTGAAGTACTTAACCAATAATCTGGGACATTATAATTCCTTAATACATGTTAGTGTTTTCTATTATTTGTTTTTTTTATTTGACTTAATGCCTAATTAGAGACAATTTCATGTTTTCTTATGACAGTGTGAAATTCAACAGGATTTGTATTTCTGGGCTGCCTGGATTCTCTTGCTACCCTTTGCGTTCTGACATGCCCTCAACCTTCTTAATTGTGCATCGCCTCACTGGGTGGGTTTGTTAAAACTCACGTTACTGGGCTCTGCCCCCAGGGTTTGTGATTCGGTGAGTCTGGGGCGGGACATGAAAATCAGCATTTCTCACTCTTGCTCAGGAGATGAGGCAGTGCTGACTCAGACCACTACTACCCTGCTCTGCCTTCCCATTCCCAGGGACAGGCTGCAGGCAGGTGGGAAGAGCAGGCAGGTTGTGTGGGCTTTTTT
>VBSM01000361.1:45985736-46043980 GCA_008086735.1 Cheirogaleus medius
TAAATAGGACCATAAACTTTTAATTCTGAAAACCTATTTTAGATAGAATTGGGAGTATACCACAATCCACTACATTGAAGCTTTCCATCTAAGCCCTAACTGGTGCTTTTCAAAATATTTCTTAGCATGCATTTGGTTCATAAACCTTCTTGGAGTGCTAAGAGGATAAGTGACTTTCAATTTGAAAACACATTACAAAGTGTTCCATCTCTTATGGTTTAAGGAATACTCTGGTCAAGGTCTTACAACATTTACCTGACAGTGATTTTGATAAACGGATTCATCACTGGGTTGGAAAAGGGCCAGAATGAGATGGCTCTTGGACCAATTTACTGTGGCCATGTGTATTGGCAGAAGAGGGTGGGTCTTGTGTGACCTTGTTTACACAGGCTATTTCCACAGCTGTGTTAGCCGAAAGTCTCAACTTCACTTGCTTATCTCTATTGACCAAATTGGCTGGTCTAATCACCTGTTGAGGACGTTCCATATCAAATAGCCATTTTCCAATTTCAAGAGAAGATACTTGGGAATTTCAACTGGTTATATTGATGTGTAGGTAAAACAACAATGTAAGGACTTAGCTGTGACAATGACGTGACGATTTAAGTCAAAAGAGCAGGGATGATTAAAAACTGCTATTTCAAGGTGGCCTTCCTATGACCGAGGGCTGAGGTACTCTGCTTGATAAGGGCAATTTCAGATGAGGATGTAAATTTTGAGTCTTTCTGAGTAAGAAATAATATATTATTTACATTTTATGCTTTTCGAAGTGTTTCCACAGGCATGCAGGGTCACAATGACCGGTAGAACCACAGGCTTCTAAAGTCTGTATGGGAGGTACCCCAGGGAGCGTGAATGTGCAGAGGGCTGGCGTGGCCACTCAGAGGCTAACATGGCTCTAGGAGGTTTACTCCTTATTTTCACTCCTTCCTCTCTGACTTCTTCACCTCCTTGTCTCCCCTCATTCAGCTCCGGCCTCTCTGGCTTTCTTGCTGATAACTGAACACACCACCACACTTTGGCCTCAGGGACTTTGCACTTGCTGGGTGTTTGGCTATTCTATTTAACATGGTAACTTTTCCCACATTCCCTGTTCTTTTCCCTTACTTTATTTTTCATCACTCGTCACTATTTTACATACCATGTATGTAGTTTATCTTGTATGTTGCCTTCCCTGTGCCCTCAAAGACTATGAGTGCAGTGATTTTAGGGTGTCCTTTTTTCCCCCAGTGCTGTAACCCTAGCAGCTAGACGAGTGCCTGGCACATAGTAGGTGCTTCATACATATTTTTTTGTATAAATAAGTGGATTAGAACCTTCCAATATATTACTAAAGATAGCTGAGAAGTACTAGCGCATTCTTGAGCTTCCATACACTCTATGTTTAAAAAAGTCAGAAAATTTGATGACTTTGCTTCTCTCAGTGGTGAGGCATGTCATGTGTTCCATGCATGACTACATAGGGATCTGATCTGGGAAGGTTCCAACTCTGCATATTGGACCAAAGAGAAACTTACAGAAACCTGCAAGTCCTTTTATTATTTCTCAAATGACAAGAATTTTGATGTGGAGGCTTAAAACAAAAGTATCCTCAGTTGGTTTGGCAGCTTAAGAGTCAACAGCCTAATGTCACAGCTTTTATGGAAAATAAGAGTTAACATGAGAGAGACAATAGCCAGTTCCTCATTTATGTCACAGATTTAGTCATCTTGAGTCCTCTGATCCCAGGCTTTGCTTGCCTCCCTACTAGTGCACACGGATTTGTACAAACTCGCTTTACTGAATTTGTCTGCTCTCTCTTGGAATATTGCTTCTGTGAAAACAATGTCAATCTTGCTGTTCAGTCCAGTTGATAATGTGGCATTGTTTGGCCAGATCTTGAGGGGATTTATGATTTGTCAAACAAATGTAGATATTCAGGAAATATTTTTGTTTTCATGGTGTGCAATTTGCAGTATGTTGTCTCTTAAGCATATTTCAAATAATTGATAACACATGTGGGAAATTATGCATATCATTATATGAACCTTCTGTGTGTTTTAGCTGTGACTATCCACATATTTGTTCTATAGGAGTGACTTTTACTGATAACTTAGCATCAGGGACATATATATGCTTTGAAATTGGAAAATGCATATGTATCCAGAAAAATGCAAATAATGTTAACACCATCATTTTTATAGGATATACCAGCTTCTGAAGCTGATATCTAGCACTGTTTCTTTTTTCCTGCTGTAGAAATTGAACACTACCTGTATGATGAAGAGTTATGATGATGGAAGGTAATAGGGAACATTATTAGCTTCCATCATCATGTTTGATTCTTGCTGGCACATTACCCCCAATGCACTAGCAGAGGGGATGGGCTATCTTTAGGTAGCTTGTGCTCTGGTCTTAAAGCATATGAGTTTGTAGCATTTCTTTAATTGTCCAATTTGTTTTATGTTACCAGGTGGTTTTGATTAATGATCCAAAGCAAGTGAATTTGTGTATAGAAGACAGAAAGAATTATAACTCAGATGGTTGCTTTTAGGTCAGTACAATAGAAATACATAATCTTATTACTGATGCAACATTTATTCCTTCTATATTGAAGGGGATGAAGTACCTAATTAAAATTCCAACATTTCCTTCCTCTTTTTTAATCTTCCTACACGATAGTAAAAATCTACAGACCCATGAATGAAGTGTTTTTCATTTCCAGACTCTACAGATATTCATCAAAAACAACCTCAATGCTACCAAGCACTATGAGTTACAAGGAATGGTCTTGAATCCACTTGCTTTTCTCCTTCCTCTTCAGGAGTGGGAAGCAACTTGCCCTTTCTTGTCCTGCATTAAAAGTGTAGGAGACTAAAATATGTGTCTGTCCTCTGGCCTCCATCTCTGTTGTTTTAAAACAACACCACACGTACTCACTGTTAAACTGGAACTAATCGATCAACACTCATGTGCACATATGGTGGTAAAACTCAGTGGAAACCAAGCAGGTGGGAGAGGGGAGAAGGGCATGGGTAAATTCACACCTAACGGGTACAATGCACACTAACTGATGATGGGCACACTTATAACTTTGACTCAAATGGCACAAAAGCAATTCATGCAACCAAAACATTTGTACCCGTGTAATATTCTGAAATAAAAAAAGCTATTTTTACTTAAACAGTTTTTCTTTCTTCTTTCTTCTCCCCTTTCTTATGTGTCCTTTTGTCCCCTTCTCTCTATTTCAAATACCTTACTTATTACCAATTTATGAACAAAAATCTTTTTCCCAGCATTGGGTGAATGCAAATTATGCACAGATTGTTCACAGGATGTGTCTATACTTCAAACGATGAAGGTGGTCTCTGTGTAAGGACAGTGGGAAGTTCTGTGAGATTTCTGGATGGTAGAGATAGTCCCTGATACTTCAACTCACTTTATATTTTGGTCATATTGGATTTTTTCTTTTCCCAACCTCATACCTCCACGTAATTTTTCTTGCAAGTCGAAAGGCGTCATAGTCAAATGAAGTTAGAGACATAATGCCTCTGGCTATCCTCCCTCTTAGAAATCATTAAGCATGCTTGCTGATTAAGAGATCCTACAGGTGTGGATCCTCTTTCAGTCTTACCTCTCACCTCTCACAAAAATCAACTTGTGGTGGTTAACACACTTAAACCTAAGGTATGAAACTATAAGAATTTTAGAAGAAAATGTTGGAAAAACTCTTATAGACATTGGCCTAGAGAAAGGATTTATGAAGAAGATCGAAAAGGCAATCAGAGTAACAACAAAAATAAATAAATGGAACATAAATTAATGGAACCTGATCAAATTAAAAAGATGCTGCACAGCCAAGGAAACTATCACGAGAGCAAACAGACAACCTACAGAATGGGAGAAAATATTTGCATGCTACACATCTGAAAAAGGGCTGATAACTAGAATTTATATAGAACTCAGGAAAATCAGTAAGAAAAAATCAAATCACCCCATTAAAAATTGGGCAAAGGACATGAACAAAAGCTTTTCAAAAGAAGATAGACTAATGGCCAACAAACATGAAAAAATGCTCAACATCTCTAATCATCAGGGAAATGCAAGTCAAAACCACAATGAGATATCACTTAACTCCAGAGAGAATGGCCTTTATCAAAAAGTCCCAAAACAATAAATGTTTGCCTGGATGTGGAGAGATGGGAACACTCATACATTGCTGGTGGGACTGTAAATTAGTACAACCTCTATGGAAAGTAATGTGGAGATATCTTAAAGAGCTACAAGTAGAACCATTTGATCCAGCAATCCCATTACTAGGCATCTACCCCAAGGAAAAAAGGACATTCTATAAAAAAGACATGCACTAGAATGTTTATAGCAGCACAATTCACAATTGCAAAGACGTGGAAACAACCCAAGTGCCCATCAATACATGAGTGGATTAATAAAATGTGATATATGTGTACTATGGAGTACTACTCAGCTACAAAAAACAATGGCGATCTAGCTGGAGCCCATTATACTAAGTGAAGTATCACAAGGTTGGAAAAATAAGCACCACATGTACTTACCATCAAATTGGTATTAATTGATCAATACTCATGTGCACCTATAGTAGTAACATTTATCAGGTATTGGGCAGGTGGGAGGGGGAAGAGGGGATGGGTATATTCACATCTAATGGGTGCAGTGTGCACCATCTAGGGGATGGACACTCTTGAGGCTCTGACTTGGGCAGGGCAAAGGCAATATATATAACCTGAACATTTGTACCCCCATAATATGCTGTAATTAAAAATTAAGAAAAAAAGATCCTACAATCAAGAAACTAGTTTTTAGTATGGTGGTTGCTCAAAAAAGTAAAAATAAAATTACCATATGATCCAGAAATTCCACTTTTGCACATACACACAAAAGAATTGGAAGCAGGAACTCAAACAGATATTTGTACACCCTTGTTCATGGCAGAATTATCACAATAGCCAAAAGGTACAAGCAAAGTGTCCTTTGATGTATAGAAACACAAAATGTTGCATCTACATAAATGGAATATTATTCAGGCTTAAAAAGGAAGGAAATCTTGACACATGCTACAACACGAATGAAGCTTGAAGACATTACACTAAATGAAATAAGCCAGTCACAAAAGGACAAATACTGTATAGTTGCACTTACATGAGATTTCTAGAGTAGTCAGATTCACAGAAACAGAAAGTAATATGGTGTTTTCCAGGGGCTGGGAAAAGAGAGTAATGGGCAGTTGTTAAATGAGTATAGAATTTTAGTTTGGAAAGATGAAAAAATTCTAGAGATGTTAGTGGTATGGTTATACAACAATGTGAATGCACTTAAAGCCATTGAAATGTACACTTAAAATGGTCAAGATGGTACATTTATGTGATATATATTTTACCACAATTAAAAAAAAAGAAAAATAAGAAACCCACTTTTAACCTAGCATTTCCTAGTTTATTTTACCATGAAATATTTTTCTCAAGAAACAATTCTTAACATTTTAAGGAATAATTGAAACCTAGTTATGAAAAACCTGGTCTGTATACTCAGCATTGCAGTTAATTAATGTAAATTGGAATAATTTTACTTTCATGCCCAAAACTCTTCTTTGACTCCCTTGCTCACATGATAGTTAAAAATCCTTGCTTGTATAGAATCCTACCTGATATCTGACCGCACCTGTATAATAAAGTCCTCAACTTGAACAGCGGCCTCAAATTAAGAAACATGTGGCAGTTAAAATCTATACAACTTGATGCTGATGAAATGAGGAAAGGAAATAGCTAAAGATACTGCAGAAGCTTTAAGTTGGTACCTGGTAGAGGCAGCTCCACCAAACCTAAGGGACCATATGGGAACAGCAGTTTGGGATAGCAGGGGTTAATGATACTGGCTTTGGTCATGTTATGAGACATCTTTTTAGTGATGTCAGTACTACAGGACAAGGGATATTATGGTTAGGGTCACAGAGGATGAGGAACTTAGGGATCAAGAACAAAAATGAAGGGGTTAACCTTAGAAAAAGATGGGAGGTCAACTCATACTTAGATATGAGTATCAAAATCCCTTTTCCCAGGATGAATCGACAGCTAATGAAATGAAAGATCTGGAAGTAGGAGAGAAATAATACATTTGTAAGAATGCTTGGACTGTGTCCTCTTATTCTGAGTCATTTTCTGTGTTTTTAGGCCTTTTGTTTTCATTTTGAAAATTTCTATTCCCTCATAATGAAAGCTACACCAGAAAATTAGTCTTCACCTGTTGGTAGTAAAGAATGCAACAGTTTATAGTGACACAAACAGGTATCTTTGACCTGTGGAATAAATTATTGAAGATGCCGGAGCCCTGCACCAAATGAGTTAAAAATTGCTTAGTTTTCATCCACAATTTGAGATGCAATTCTTGTTACAGGAAGATATTATCAAGTTTTAAACAGAGGAAAAAAATGATATTCATGCTGAGTCTGTTACTACAGGGCAGACCACAATAGTATAATTTGAATGTGTAAATGAGGGTGGAAAGCGGGTCTAGCTCCCTTGAGGTTCAGTGCTTAGCACAATGCTGAGTACACAGTAGGTGCTCAAAAAATATTTGTTGAACAAATGGATCAATGATCGAATTGGTTTCTGAAGGTTAAGAACTGTTATCATCAAAGAGCTGAGCTGCAATGAAATGTGTATCCTGAGTGCACTTTAATATTTTCACTGACATCCAAGAGCCAGGGGAGGGATCGCAGGGTGTAAAGAGTGTTAGCACTCAGGAGAGAAAGGGATGGTTTATTGTACTTCCACAAAGGTCAGTCCTGGGGAGTATTAATTGTGAGGGAGACTAAAGAACATTTGGGCTGAATGTCAGGGGAAGTTTTTGAAGAGTAAAGTGTGTTAAACTACATAACAGAGCCAGAGGTAAAGACCCAAGGGAATGGATGGAAGTCTCAATGGCTGAGTGATGTACAGGGAGACAGGATCAAGTTCTGGAGAAGGTAAAGGGACTCAGGCACCTTGGAGGGATACGTACTAGGAGAGCTTTCGGGTTTTTATCTCGCCTCTCTGTTGTGTGCAACTGTACTGGAGTTTTCTAAAATGCAAACAAAAATATGAACATGCGTGGTTGAGTAGAGGGAGTCTTTGCAACTTGGATAATATTACAGTGACACAGTAATGCTAAAAGGAGCTTGTGTATTTGGAAAATGATGCTACCATCAGGTAGGATTCTGGGAGAGCAAGTAAGAAGCAGAGGATTCATTCTGCAGTGGTTTGAAATGGTGTATTTATCTACTATTCATATGATTAAATATAAATGTCTACAACAAAGGAATAGAATCCAAGTCTAATTAGAAAAAGCGAATTAGTGAATTCTTTTCAGGTCTATGATTCTCAGAAAATTAAATTTGAGGACAGTGATGCCACATAGCTTAAAAGTACTCAAAATCTCTAATGTCCCCTGGAGCTAAAAATCCTCTAAAATCAGCCTACATAATGAAGCCTTTGTTATAGCTCAAATTTGCTTATATTATATATAGAGAGTGCTTTGTGCTGCATATTTTGTAAGTTAATTTTAAAAGTTGAGCTATTCTCATCCAGGAAGTGAAATTGCAGGTCACTCTATAGAACCCAATAAGGAATTTTGTTAGAAAATGAAAATAGTTTTAACTAAAAAAAGTTCAACTCAAACCCAATACAAATCTGCTGCTTTCAACTTCCTAGTGCTATTATCTAATTCACTTGTTATTTTAAGAAAGTCTATACTGTAAAACAAATGATACCTCTCTTCCCAATTTAGTGCTTAAAAAATTGAATAAAGGCACATGGTTAATTTCAGAGGACAATAGTGTTTGTGGAAATAAATTTCTATGTCAACAGTTTTAGAGATATATAAATAGATATGTGTAGATACATAATAGATACATATATATACATATTTAAGAGAGAGAAAGGGAGAGAGGGAGAGAGAGAGAGAGAGAGAAAGAACTGAGTTTGTCATTTTGAATTCACTAGAACTTTTCTGCTGGTGATTCATGATACAGCAGTTGGTTTGTCCTTTGATGAATATATCACATGGAGAATCTTTCTAAAAGACTGACTTTGCTGTGATACAATCTAAATAAATAAAATCATTTGTTTTTTAAATATATTTTTAAGGGCATTGTACCTAAAAACCAAGAAATTTATCAGCAATTATAGGCTATGTTTTAGATGGTCTGACATACAACTAAGGTTACACTGAATGGTGAAAATTAATGTTATGGAATTTGTACATTTCCAAAGTGGGTCATGAATGAGAAGCCAGAGAGAGGAACTCAGAAGGAGAACTTGGAGTGGTAAGAATAGTGGGGAGGGCTAAGTTCTCTTGCAGTTCTAACCACCTTCTGGACAGTTTCCCAAGGATGTCTTAATGGTAACTCAACATCAATCATACCTCTTCTCCTAAAGGTGCTGCTTCTGTTCTAGTCCCTGTGGTAGTTAATGCTGAATGTATCTACCAAATGCCCAACTAAAAACTTAAAAGCTAAAGCGAATGGATCCAGAGAGGCATGTGTCCCTGACCACTGGCAGGATCTTCTGTGCTTCCCTGTAAGATCCAGGGACCAGAGAGACAGCACAGGCTGCCAGGAGAACCTTAGTGCACAGTCATTTCAGTTTGAACGCAAACTGTTTTGACTGGCAATGCAAATGGTATTTACAAAAAATATCTACAGGATGACGATAGCCATTTGCCCCCTGAACCAAAGTATACTTTGTCTTGAAAAATTTTGGAATTGTGATTATGAAAAGGCAATTAAGAAATGATTATGATTTTTACTAATTTTCACTCTCCTGTTCCATCTTTGCTTTATCACTTTCAGACAGCAATCAATGCAATTCTGTGCATTGAGGAATGGCAATATCTGTGACAGCCCCTGTTTCTTGACTGTCTCTGACCTTGTATACCAAACAACCTTCCTGGAGATACAAGTGACAGTAGACTCTCTGTTGAGATTCCCCACAGGCCTGTCTGTGGCAGAGCTGTGGCTCTTGCAGTTTAACCCTGCTCACTCTTAATGCCATTAGCGGTGCCATCAATGATTGTTTAAGCCATGAGACTGGAGATGATCGATTATTTCCAAGACTGGTCAAGCTTGCCCATTTCAAAGATTAGGTGACCTAGTTTTCTTTTCTGAGCCATGCCTCCATATTTTGGATACTTTACTTTAAGTACTCCGAGATTGCCAAGTTCTCTTTTGGCATTATTTTATATATGATAAGATGAGGACACTTAGGCACACATAACTCTAAAAAGTTTAGTTTCCTTGGGGAACATAAATGAGAATGGTCTAAGTCCCATAATATTCCCATAACATATAACAATAATAATAACACTTCATATGTCTTTTCTTATACTATAACTGCAAAAAAAAAAAAAAAAGGTCTCATTGGAGAGTTCTCTTTTTAAATTTCTCCATAGAAAAAAATAAAGAGTGTGGTAAAGAGGAAGTTCAATATCCAGTAAAATGAATTATCTTTCATGAACGAAGATGGAAATTTGCCTTTAATTTACATCAAGTATTTGGGCCTTAACAAAAAGGCTGTGATAATGGCTCTCAAAACTCATATTACCTAAGGTTGTGAAATGACAGTACATCCCCTTGCACCTGCTTGACCATCTACTTCCTTACAATAGAACAAACTGGCAGCCCCCAAGGTGAGCCCCCAGTCCCCAACCCTACCCACCTCCCTCCACCAACACTAATTTCATCTTTTTGAATAAGACCAACAAAAGAGTTATAAGAATGAAAACACAACAAAAATGTGAAATGTAGAGTGACTTCTTATTACTGAGTTGTTGGATTGGATAAGGTATCTGAGAAGTTTGTGCATAACCTGATTCTAGTCTAAAGCATGAATTTTTCGTATCTTCAGAACAAACTTAAGGCCACCTTTCCCCAGTTCTACCCCCAGAAAGTCTTGCTACGCCATTGTGCGAGGCCCTGGTGGCGCCACCCAGAGAGCAGCCATTTGGTCTTCATCTATGTGAACCATTAGAAGAATATCAAACTGAACACACACACTAGCTCAGAGACATCTGACAGTTACAAAAGGCTCTCTTCTTGCTTTCATGCTCCTGGGAAGCCCCGGCTTTCAGTACTCTATGGTATCCTATCTTACAGATCTCACACAGAAAAACGGTTTGGTGTGAGACGCACGCTGACAGGACCGCCTGTGTGTTGGTGTTACTCCAGGCCTGTCTTCCCTCAAAGGCCATCTATACTCACTGCCCATCTGCAATTAGCGCTCGTTGGCTCTGTGGAATTTATCTCTCCAGATTTTCTAGCTGTAATTATAGTTTCTCATTTACAATGGAACATTACACTCTTTTTGGAGCTACTTCATATACTTGGCAGCCGACGAAGGTGATCGTATGTCCTGTTTTTCTTTCTCTCTGTCTTTCTTTTAAAACCGGGACAGGTCTTTGTTTTTGCTGAAGTTTGCTGTTTCTCCTTGTTACTGATGTGCAGCCTCCTTTGTGCTGACGGCCAAGAAAATTCTGGACTGCTGCCCTGTTTGCCTCCAGAGACCGATGCAAAGTCTTCAAAGGAAAGTCAGTGGATTTTTTTCAAAATAGAGTTTACCAGAAACAAGACATCTTCATGCTTATGAGGACCTTGCTCTCCACTGCAAAACTTTCAAAGACTGGCAGCCTGGGCTTGGCCTCTCTGAGGTTTGCAAATGTACTTGAAACCACTTGAAAAAAAAAATGATTTCAGTAAGGACAACAATGAAGTTAAGATTCAATTTTAGTTGAGTTGAGTTTTTTTTAGTTTTTCACTTGGCACCAATTTTCAGTTGATGTTCTTTGGGTAGAACCTGAGGAGGACTTTCTGTCAGTTGTCAGTAAAAGTATGATCGTGAAATAATTTGTTTAACCCAAATTCCCTCAAACCTGTGTATTTTGCTACTGTCATAGACAAGAATATCTAGTTCCATGTGATAGGCTTTGGTTACATGAATTATTATGGCTACTTCTCCTATACTCGGTGTAAAAAATCGTGTTTTTGTTGTTTCCTGAAGCCCCACACACTATTTATTTACCTAGGAACTGATCTACCTAATCACTGAGATAGAAACAAACATGTCATCCACTCCTCTCCTTCAGGCCATTTGAATACATTATCCATTTATTTGGTGTTTGGCTCAGGTTTAAATGAGTCACTTAATAACCCCCATTCACAGCAAGTTAAGTTGCAACCAGCTGGCATCCACAACTCACAGGGTTGTTAACTGCTCCAACCAGGACGGGAAACCGTGCTCTCGCCTTCCTGAAGGGCATTAGGCAGCCTTGCTCCAGCTATCATGGCAGGAGTTTCAAGCAAATCTGTGCCTTAGGTAATGAAATGGCCATGAGAACGATAAGGGTCTCAGAAAATAGATGTCAGTGCCTATGCTAAGGGCTGGAAGGGCTATTGATAAAGCTATTTGAGGCCGATTATCATCATAGACGGAGAGGCTCCATTCCACTCATGAGGCCTTCGGGGGCTCGACAAGAAGTGCAACTGCGTTAATCCACATAAAGGTCATTTTGTATGAAAGGTCAGTGGCTCTCAGGAATGGAGGAGAGATAACAGACTGGTCTTGTAGGAAGACAGAATGCTTCCATATAAACCCTGCATTCTTTTTGTTTTTATTTAAGGACATCGCCATTTTACTCTCTTTTTTTTTAATGGCAATTACCAATCACTTTCTAACATTGTCTAATTAATTATTTATTATGCTTATTGTTTATAGTCTGTCTACCACTTCACGCCATCCCTGCCTGGAATCCCCAGCTCCCATTTTCTGTCCTTAATAGCCTACCTGGCATATGGGAGATATCAAAAAAATGATTGAATGACTACATGGAGGGTATGCTCATTTTTATAAGCTGAAAAATGTAGAAATGGATAAGAAATAATATAAAGAAATGCATAAGGTAATAAAAACTATCCATTTCTCCTAACCCACTAAGTAACATCATTACATTGTGAAAAGGTACATACATTTGATATATGGATCTATGCATAAATGTGTATATATCAAAATTAGTATTTATCAAAGCCCCTCCCTCATTAATTTTGAGAATCCCCAGGAAGGTGCACACTTCAGTCTCTCAGCTTCAGTCTGGTTCCTAAACAATCAATCTACATCAGTGGGTCTTAGCCCCCCTGAGGACACTTGGTAATCTTTGGAGACATTTTTGTTGTCGCTACTAGGGTGGGGGTGCTACTGGCATCCAGCAGGGGGAGGGATGTTGTTAAATTTCTGACAGTGCACAAGACAGTCTCCATCCCCTCCACCAACAAAGAACTAAAATGTGAATGGTGCTGAAGCCAAGAAACTCTCACCTGCATCCTTCCTTTCTTGCTCTGCTCCCTCTGGTGCCAGAGTGTGCACCCATGCAGAGACAGGGAGAAGTGCCTCCTTATCACCTCTGTGCCCTGCACACGGCCACCATGACAATTGGCAGCTGTGCTTGTGCCCAGAGACTCAAAGAGGCTGACTTCTGACCCATCATTCATTGCTCAGAGTTTCACTAAGTTTGTCACGAAAAACAGTCTTGGTTCTTCTTTCTCTAGATGTAAGAGTTCAAATTGAGTTTAAGGAGCCAGCACAGAAACCATTATCCTCATTGACATTTTTCTTCTCTTAGGGCTCTGCAGTAACCTGAAACTCCGGCTCCCTCACCCCCAGCTCCCTGTGTAACAATGAGTGTTGGGAGATGCTGGGAGGGGAGAGCAAAGAGATGGAGAGCTGTCTGCCAAGCAGCATTTGACCTTGGCCTTTCAAAAATGACCTCTGTGCTTGTTTTTTGTTTCCATGAAAGAGAATCCATTTTTCTCATTAAAATGTTCTATTTTTTTTCCAGATACATAGGAAAGCTGTAAAATATTATTTACTCAAATCCTCTTTCATATAATTCAGTAGTTTCATAAAATTTAATTTACTTAACTCCCTCATGTTCTTTAGTACATGTATTTCTGGGAGTTTTGTGCTTTGGTTGCTATTGTGAATGAATTTAAAAAAATTATATATTTTAACTTCTTGCTGATTGCAATATCTACGTCTTTCTGTATAAATCTAAATAGGTATACACTTGGTATACAATCACTTTTTAAATTATTTTATTAATGATAAAACTTTTTCAATTAATTATTTTAGATTTTCTTGGTGAACTCTTGTGTTATCTGAAAATAATTATAATTTGTTTTTTCATTTCCAGTACTGTCTTAGCCTATAAGACATTGTTGTGCAAAAATAGAATTAAAAAGTGCCTTACCTAGGCAGATGTCTCAATATGGGTGGGTGTCTTGGAGTCTTTATGAAAATTAGAACAAATTGGTGCTTCTTCACGACAGATGTAGCCCCACCCCAGAGCATACAGTGCATTGAGCAGAGCAATGGCTGTATTTTAGAGCCTACTCAGCTCTGGCCTGGACCCTAGGCAGGGAATAGCCTGCTCAAATGTAGGAGGTGGTCCCACTCAGACCCCATAATTTTACTTCTTTTTTCTATTTTACATTTTATTGCTTTGGTCAGAACTTATATAACAAGATTAAATAGTAATGGTGATAGCAGTTAGGTAGTTTTTTTCTTAAATATTATTGAAATTGCAGTTGGGTGTCGTAGCTCACGCCTGTAATCCTAGCACTCTGGGAGGCTGAGGCAGGAGGATTGTTTGAGCTCAAGAGTTTGAAACTAGCCTGAGCAAGAGCGAAACCCCATTTCTACTAAAAACAGAAAAAATTAGCCGGGCATGGTGGCACATGCCTGTAGTCCCAGCTACTCGGGAGACTGAGGCAGGAGGATTGCTTGAGCCTGGGAGTTTGAGGTTGCTGTGAGCTAGGCTGACACCACAGTATTGCAGCCTAGGCAACAGAGTGAGACTCTGTCTGGAAAAAAAAAATATATATATATATATAAAAATATATATATAATTGAAAATGCATCTAGTATTTCACTATTAAGTATGCTGGCTTGAGATAAATATTTGCTGATGTGAGATATATGTATATATAAAGGTTAATATTTACCTGCATAAAGAAATAAATGGTTTTTCTATTTTCCAATACTGACCAATTAGAAAATGAAAAATAGATCCCATTAATGACAGCAAGAAAATGTATTAACTATAAATAACCTTAATAAGAAATCTGCATTATACACATGAAGATCACAAAACTTTAGTGCAGAGCACTAAAAAAAAGCTTTAATTAGTGTAACAACATACTAATTTCTAGTTGAAAGAACTCCAACTTGCAAAGATAATCAATTCTCCATAAATTAATATATAAGTTCAATGCATTACAAATAAAACTCCTAGGAGGACTTTTATGTAAACTGATAAGCTGATTCTGAAGTTCATCTGACAGAGTAAGTACTTGAGTACAATTTGTTGTTAAGACACTTCAAAAGGGGGTACTTCCCCTAAGAAGAATCAAAATATATAAACTATAATAATTTTGGAAGTGTAGCACTCATGCAGGAAAGACAAATGTATCAGTGTTACTGAAAAGAGAGTCTAGAAATATATATGTGTGTGAGTGTTTGTAAAAATTCATATATATTAAATATAATATATATACCAATGTTAGCTGTCCATATCAATGGGAAAAATATAGACTACCAAATAAAAAGTATTGAAATAATTAACAATCTAAAATAAAATTGAAATTTTTGCCTTATAGCATACACACAAAATAACAAATGGATTCAAGACCTAAACATAACAAACTAAATTATGAAAGAATTAGAATACAGTATGAGAGGTTTACTTATACATATTATTTAGGACATGCTAAGGTTTTCTCAAGAAAGATATGAAATCCAGAAGCAAGGTATGCAAAAACAGATCTTTAACTATAAAAAATGTTAAAATTGATATTAGAGAAATGATCTGAAAATGATGAAAATTGTAAATTAAAGACATAAATTTAAAAATAGAGCATACAGAGAAGGCAAAAGTTAACATTATATATATATATATATAGAGAGAGAGAGAGAGAGAGAGAGAGATAGATATAGATAGACACTCTCACACAAAGTAATTAAATTTAAAGCATATTGAAAAGGACATTTTATGAATAATCTCTTAATCATCACAACAGATGAGAAATTGTTGCACATAGAAGTCAAGTGACTTGCTCAAGGTCACACAGCTTACCAGTAGTGAAGGCTGGATTTGAATCCAGGCAGTTTATCTATAGCTGTACTCTGAAACACCATGATTTCCTGCCTCCTAAAACTGAAGCTAACCAACACTGCATGTGAAAAATTGAAATTGACACAATTTTACCTTTTGAAAGGCAATTGAATAATAGTTATAAACATTTAACCCCTAAATTATGTTTACCCTTCAAATCAGCAATTCCCCTTATTTTCATCAGTGTACAAAGACATTTCTACACTGTGGCATTATTTGTAATGTATTTGGTGTGTTATTTGACAAAATTGTCTCTCTCTCTGTGACTATATGTGTATAAAGTTTCATTCACAAATTGAGTCACAGTATACATATATGTACTACACATTAGCACTTACCAGATTGAGTCATATTATAGACATATGTACGTGTACTGCACATTAGCACATACCAGATTGAATCATATTATAGACATACTTATGTGTATTGCACATTAGCACACTTTCGTGTTCATTAGGATTCCGGGAGGATATATTCCAGTCTGTTACTCACCTTTTGGGAAGTGGCAAATGAGGGAGGCAGGTGTGGGGACTTCCACTTTTTGATATATAGATTTCTGTGCTATTAAATTTTTATAGTGAGTCCGTGGTAAATAAAAAATATTTAAAAGTTATTCTCCTACTAGGAGTTTTTAAAGAGGCTGTTTTTTAATTGATGAAGGATGAATTTTGCATCTTATCCATTATTTTTCCTCATCTATTGAGCTTATATAATTTTTCTTATTTAGCTGATTGATTTAAAATGTCATATTAATAGATTTTCTTAATATTAAATGATCCTTGGATTCATATGATAAAGCTTTCTTTTTTCTTTTTCATAACTCAATGTTCCATAAATCTATAATAAAACTTATGGTTAGTATTTATTTAAATTTTTCAGATTGATTTTCATATACAAGATGGGTCTATATCTTTTTTTCTGATATTTTTGTTAGGTTATGGTCATTGCCTTATGCTGGCTTTATATAATAACATGAGCTGAATGATTTTCATTTTTTTATATGCTCTACCAAAATTCATGTGGTGATGAAATTAGCTATTACTTAAAAGCTTGAGGAAACTTACCAGTAAAATCATTTTTTATAATGAGTCTTTGTTAAGTCAAAAACATTTTTTGTATCTTCAAAGTTTCTCTTACTTTTTGAATTATTGGTCACATCTATTTTTCTAGAAATTTAAATTTAATCTAACTTTTAAATTTTTATTTCACACAGTATACTCCTAGGATTTATAATTCCCTCTATATACAATAGCCCTTTACTAATTTCATTTTTGTTCTTCTTTTATTGATTAGATTTTCTAGAGATTTGCCTATTTTCTCTTTTTTTCCCCTAAGATTCAGCTCTTATTTTTTTTAAGGATTAAAATTTGAATGTTTGCTTTAATTTACATTTTTGGAACATCCACTTTTGACATTACTCATTAGTTTGTTTTCTTAAAGAAACCTTTTAAGGAAATATGCCTGTGTTTTATTCTTCTTCCTTAGATTTGCTATATAGAGGCAATGTTAATAATTTCATTTTGTTTATGCAAAACTGGTCATCCACAAAGTTAAAATTATGCCATTAGCTACTGTCCCTACTTCATGTAGAGTGGCAATTTTAATGAATATGTAAATATGATGATTACTTTCAGAACAAAATATCTATATGTTTACAAATAAATAGCTTGCTTGGTTGCCGCTGTTCTTACAGAATCATAGAGGCATTAAATGGAACTGATTATGGAGTTGGTATATGAAATAAAATAGTTTACTTAGGAAAGAAAAGCATTTCCGTATCTTAATAGAAATGGCTAGACTGAAGGAAAGAACTCTACGCCCTTAACCAGCACCTGTACAGTGAGGAAGACAAAGGATATGTGCTTACACAGAGATAAAAGGAAAGGCATTCTCTGAACCAGAAATTGCATACCTCCTATATCTGAGGTAGTCCATCCACCTCATTTCTCACCTGGTGGCTGCTGAACCATTTCTGAGGATCCCTTCTATTAAATAGCTGAATTTCTCCATGATAGTAATTCACAATCACCTAGCCCAGTGTTTTGAATTTATCAATTTGTACAGTTGGGTGGAGAGACTTGGAGCATGGCTTGGAAAATGCTGTCCTTTTGGAAATAAGAATTCACATTCCTGATAAGAGAAAGGCCATTTGGTGCCCACAGGATGACAGTGAGTTAGCACAAGGTTGTGGAAAGGTTCTCAGCTCAGAAGTCAGGTAGAACTCTGCTTAATTCTTGCTCCATGACTCTAGGAGTGTGTCCATAGGCAAGACAGTTAACCTGAATTTCAGAATCTCTGTCTGATAATGGGAATACTACTACTTACCTTTAGGGCTTCTTGTGAGGATTAAATATAACCTATGTGTAAAATCTTTTTAGAACTCTCTATAAAATACTTCTGAAGCACTGTTGAATACATGGTAAATCTATTTTTGCACGATCATATAACTATTATTTCAAAAAAGAGATCCAATGTCTTTTGTGGTTTCCAACTGAAAGCTCCCTGACATCCCTCAGTCATATCCTCGACACGTTTCTGTCATTCAGCACTGTAATTACTTTTATGACACAGGCAATTCAGTTCCACAAACATTTACCAAGTGCCTGTTCTGCTTACGACTTAGAGACTAGGTGATAGAGATACAAGAATGGGAGAAATGAGGCTCTTCTCTTAACAAATGTAGATTCTATCCATCAGATTCAGAACCCAATTACTTGACCCAAACAATTCTGATTAGCAAACACCATATGTCCAGCAGTTGTCCTCTAAGTTTAATTTGCCTGTGGCATTATTCCTCTGAGTGTCGTGGATTTTTACTGCTCTCATATATTTAACTTGTCTCACTTTTATGTGAAATCAGATGTGGAAACAAGAAGAACCTGGGAAGAACCCTTGGCCCTTCAGTGGTCCAAAGTGGAAAGTTACGTTTTATTAAAAATGAAGGAGTTTAGCAATGCTTTGTAAAACAGAAATGATATGGGAGCTCAGCAGGTCATGGAAATGCCTTCAGAAGAATTTGCTGAAGGACTCTTTTGGGGGGTAAAGACCAAAGATCAGTCATTCACAGGATAAAAGGTGCAGTGTTTTTCAACTTAGCTTGTTCAGTGTCATAAATAAACAGGGATATTGTGTATGTGGATTGGTTGTGGCTCTCCAGATTTGAGAGGGAAGGAAACATACAATTTCTACATGTAAAAGAAATGAGTGGGGATTTGGGGGCTAGGGAGTAGGTTTCCATCCAGTATTTATTTATGTGAAATTCACCAGGATTCTGTGAATTAATCTTTCATTTCTATTGTGACATGTTTGATTTAAAAGGAATTCAAGTTCATCTGTTTGAAACAAAATTTGCGATCATTATCTGTTTTTCTTTTCTCTGTCAGAAAATACTGAAAACTAGCTTTTAAATGAGTTTATAAGATCACGATTTCCATACATTCATTTAACATCCCCACATAATACAACATACAGTGATAACCCAAAATAAATATGTAAAGGTAATTTAGATCAGAAAATACTGATTTTCTTTTATGGATGAGTAAGGAAAAAAATAATAGATAAGGCACATGAAAGCTTTGGTACGCTTTCTGAGCTGTGCTATACAAAATGTGCTAACAAGTAAGGAAAATCTGGATTAGATTGTTTTCAGTTATCCGTGGACACATATCTGCTGTGTGGTATGATCATAAATAGACAGGGTTGATAAATAGAAAGGTGGAAAGGGTTCGGGAACCTGCAGCCTTGGGGCCCCATGTGGCCTTCTTCATCCCTGAGTGCAGCCTTTTGACTGAATCCAAATTTTACAGAACAAATTATTTTAATAAAGTTTGAATTTGGTTGAGGGGCCACACTTGGGGATATGGAAGGCCACAAGTGGCCTTGATATTGCCGGTTCCCCATAAACGTATTTCCTAACTTTGTTAATGCAATTCTGTGTGCATGTTCTTTCTAGATTATTTTTTCCAGGAATATGCTACTTTGAGACACAATATTACAGACACAATTCTCACATTATAGACTTATTGCAATTTATTCATTTTTTCTGAATGTTTGGCCTTCTGAATTTTTCCCAGATAAAAATCACAAAGTAGAGTCGGAGTGTCTGCTAGCATTACCTCATGTGAGCGATTAAGTAAAATGTTAATGTGGACACATCCAGCAATATTCGAAGCATAGCATTACACAGAGGGAATGTGTAGAAATGCCCTATGCTAGCTGTATCTGTCCTGAGGAATGGATTTTAAGAGATTTATGTCAAATAAGAGTAAGTCCACAGAAAACACCATGATAGTGAAGGGGCATTCAAAAACTCCTAATCTGAGAAATACGGAAGGAATTGGAAATGTTTCACCTGGATATAAGATTAATTAAAAACTACTACAGCCTTTAAACATTCGAAAGAACAGCATTTAGAGGAGTAATTTCACATATGCCACAATGGGTACAACTTGATCTAACATATAGATGAAACCAGGTTGTAGATTTTTGGCTCAACATAAGGAGATACTCTCTTGCAGTCAGAATTGTGCAAGAATGACTGTGCAGCCTTCGGAGGTGGGGTGCTCAGGCTTGCACTCAGCGGGGACACTGTAAAGGGAAGTGGAGGCAGCCTTAAAAAATTGCAGGATGACACGACAAATAAGAGCTTCTGAACCTAGAGACTTTGTGAGTTCCACTACAAATTACCATATTAAAATAAGCATGCATATATATATATCCATTTATTTCTATAAAATAGAAATTTTCCATGGCTCTATACACAAGATTCCTATTTCCAGCAGTATAGTAAAAACATGGTATTATTTCAACAGGTGCATTTGAAGTTCTTTAGGACTGTTCTATAAGTATTTTTGTATGTAGTCCAGATAGTAGAATCTCTAAGTGAATGGTCCACTCCTTTGAAAAATAAAAACGAACTAACAAATGACCTTTAATCTGATAAACGTTTATTAGTGACAGGGTAGTAAGAGCCATGACAAATCCAGACTTTATAGCTAGAGAGCAGTGGCACATGTTGACATTCAAATTTTATTGTTTTTATATACAAATTTCAGCTACTGTTCTGATAGTATTAGTATATTCACCTTGAAATAATACTGGAAATAATAGCCATCTTTTTAAAGGCAGCTTACCCTGTGACAGGTACATTTATGCCTCATGGTGACCCTGTGGAGTAAGTACTATTTTTACTCAATTATTATTATTACAAACAACAAAGTTGAGGCTGTAAGAAGTGAAGCACCTTGCCAAGTCAGTGTGGCAGAGAAATATCTAGTTCAGAACATATCACTTTCTTCTGTTTTGGGGCAAAAAGAAATGTTACATTTCCCAGCTATCCTTGCAGTTAGATGTGGACATGTGACAAAAAGTTGTAGTCTCTGGAAGTTTGGGTGCTTACATGGGACAGCATGTGAGATGCTAGCCAATAATATCACCCCCTTTTTGTTTTATATAGGTTTTTTTATTAAGCCTTTAACCATGTAATTCTGTTATTAGGTCTTAGCTAATTGAACAAGGACTTGCCTGACCCAGGGGAAGACATCTATAGGTTGGCCAGTGGTCCATGAGGGGATCTGCCTAAAGATTTCAGTCCAGTTGGAGTGCCCTAAGCTGGGATGCTGTCTGCCCAACCCAATGGGATGCTCTTTCTTGGCGAATATAAATATAAGACATATAGAGAAGTAATCAGCAAACACTAGAGCAACAGATGCTGAGGGACTCACAGAAGCAAAACAGTCAGCAAGGCCGTGAAGTGGAAAAAGGAGGATTGACAGTGCTGTGCGATTGTTGAAGAAGAGCAGCTCTCCTTCCTCCTGGCCCCACGTGATTTATATTGAAACATCCTTCCCATTAACAAAAGCTATTAGTTTTCTATTGTTACTGTACTAAAGTACCACAAACTTAATGGCTTAAAACAATACAAAATTATCATCTTACAGTGCTGGAAGTCAGAAATCTGAAATGGGTCTTCTTCGGTTAAAGTCAAGGTGGCAGCAGGCTGCGCTCTAGTCTGGAGGCTCTGGGGGAATCCATTTTCTCCCTGTTAACTTCTAGAAGCTATCTTCATTCCTTGGCTCATGGCCTCCTTCCGTCTCCAAAGCAAGCAATGGCAGTCAAGCCTTTCTCATAAGGCCATCTCTCTGGTTCTGCTTCCTCCCTTTAAAGACCCTTTTGATTACAGTAAGTCTACTCAGAGTATCCAGGTTAATCTTATTGTAAAGTCAGCTGATTAGCATACTTAATTGCATCTACAACCTTAGTTCTTTTTTGCCACATTGGATAACATATTCACAGGTTCCAGGGATTAGGATGTAGACATATTTAGGGGCCATTATTTATGTTGTCTTCTACATCATCTGTAATATAAGTGGGGTTTTTTTTTGCAAATATTAAACTGCATATATTAAAATCAGATTATTGTTTCCTTTTTACCATCTACCACTAACACTTGGCAATAAGGTTTGAGGGCCTACAACACCCATGGCTTAATAGATAATCTACTTAGCAAGTACAGGTAGTGCATGATGATTTAAATATGAAATCTTGAAGCAGGAAAAGACAGTGTGGGAACTCCTGTGACATCTCAAATTTGAGCATATTAAATAATTTGTTCAGTACTCAGAACTATGGAGTGTTATATTAATCCAAGCATTGTTCAGATCCAAGTGAGAAATAAGGTACCATAGATAATTTTTTATTAAATTATTTATATACTGATGTTTTCAAGAAGATAAACATAAATGTGAGTGTATTCCATTGCTCACTCTGGAGCACACAATTATTAACAGAATATCATAGCGAGAGTTCGAATTGACTATAGAAGTTCTATATCCTACAGTTTCTCAAGTGAGCACTATCTCCCTTACATCACTTTCCTTAAGAGCATTCTCTTTCTCTGATAGATCTATAAAGTAATGAGGATCTCACTACCTTCTTGAGTCTCTGGATTATTTTGATTGTTGTCTGGGATGATTTATGCATAAACTTGGTAATTAAACATGTCCATTTATCTATGTTTCATTCCTAAAGTGACTACAAAAAGCAAGATACCAACCCACATGGATAAATGAATGGAGAAGAAACAGTATCCAAAAGAGCAAACACAGTTTTGGAAGATGAAAAATGAGTGGAAGAGTGGCAACTGCCTTAGTAGATGCTGGAACATAAGTGCCTGTAGAGAGTGAGGAGCATGAGAAGCAAGGTAAAGAGCCCTGCAGATTTCCAGAAAAGCTGAGGACTTGAGGACCCCAGGTATTTTGGAAGTGGATGAGGCTACCTCAGGGCAGATGGATTGGCTGAAAGTTTGTCACAAAGCAGTTAGACTTTCTGATCTCCATCCCAATATGCTGAATTTCTGGATTCGGTGACACCAGACATAATGGAGTAAACTGTCAATGACTCTACCCAAAAATTTAAAGTCAACATGCACTGGCCATTAACACAGAGCCTCCAGTCATATTTTTAGTGTGTTACTTGTGATTATGCACAGATAGCCAAGAATCACATTTGAGGAAAGCTGCTAACATAAAACTTAGAGATGAAAAGCAACAGAAAAGAATTGAGAAGTTTCTGTTCATGTCCTTTGCCCACTTTTTGATAGGGCTGTTTGATCTTTTCTTGCTGATTTTCCTGAGTTCTATATAGACTCTAGTTATCAGCCCTTCATTGGATGTGTAACATGTGAATATTTTCTCCCATTCTGTAGGTTGCCTGTTTGCTCTTGTAATGGTTTCCTTGGCTGTGAAGAAGCATTTTAATTTGATCAGGTCCCATTTATTTATTTTTGTTGTTGCTGTGATTGCCTTTGGGGTCTTATTCATAAATTCTCAAGTGCCCATAAATACATGAGTGGATTAATAAAATGTGGTATATGTGTACCATGGAGTTCTACTAAGCCACAAAAAACAGTGGTGATATAGCACCTCTTGTATTATCCTGGATAGAGCTAGAACCCATTCTACTAAGTGAAGTATCACAAGTATGGAAAAACAAGCACCACATGTACTCACCAGCAAATTGGTATTAACTGATCAACACATGTGCACATATGGTGATAACATTCATTGGGTGTCAGGCAGATGGGCCAGGGGAGGAGAAGATGGGAATATACACACCTAATGGGTGCAGTGCACAGCCTCTGGGGGATGGACATGCTTGAAGCTCTGACTTGAGTGGGGCAAAGATAATATATGTAATCTAAACATTTGCACCCCTGTAATATGCTGAAATAAAAAAAAATTAAAAAAAGAAAATAATTGAGCACAGAAAGTGCATATACAATAGAGAATTTAGGAAAAAATTTAAAAATGCTGTTAATCTCAGAGACAAAACAATGCATCTACAAAACAAGAAGGACAATTAGAGAACAGTAAAAGGTTCATGGAAATTACCAAAGAAACAAAACATGAATATATTCCAAACGAGAGAGACATGTGTCCCTGGATGGAAAGAGCCCACCAAATATCGATCGCAATGAATAATAAATAAATAAACCAAAATTCATATCTAGAAACATCAAAGAACTTCAGAATATCAGGAACAGAAAGATCCTGGGAGCTTCCTAAGTGGGTCGGGGTGGGCATAAAACAGTGCATATACATAAAAATGAAAAACATAATTGCAATAGTAACTCTGAATATTAAAAGAGTGGAACGATGCCTACAAAGTTATGGGTAAAAATTATTTTCAACCTAGAGTCCTATATCCAGGGTAGCAGACAGACACTTAGAGTGGCTCTCATGATCCCTGACTCATGGTGTTCCTGCTCTTGTGTGATTCCTCCCCCTTCAGAGTGGGTAGGACCTGTGACTTTCTTCTAATTAATAGAATGCAGTAGAGGTAACAGGTTGTACATGATTGCTTGATTATACTACACACGATTGTAGCAACCATCTAGTTAGAGCCTTTCCTTTGCTGGCTTTGAAAAGCCAAGTTGCCATGCTGGGAAACTCCACATGACAAAGAACCTCTTCAAGCTAAAGATGGTCTCTGGCTGACTGCCAACAAGAAACTGAAGCCTTCAGTCCTATAAATAACCAAAAGAAACTGAATACTTCCAATAACCTGTGTGAGTTCAGAAGCCAATCCTTCCCCAGTTGAGCCTCAGATGAGACTGAAACCTTAGAAGACATTTTGGTTACAGACTCAAAACCCACAGAAACTGTATTATTTTAAGCTGCCAAATTTGTGGTAATATTGTTACATACCAATAGATAACTAATATACCTGACAAAATTATTCAGTGATGAGGGTAGAATTAAAATATCTTTGGACATATTAGGCCTAAACAATCTTGACTGAAATGCAACTCTCTGGAGCTTCATGTTTGTCAAAAATGGTTGGCATTCAGGAGGATCTAACTTATGAAAGAGTAGTGAGTGACAAAAATAGGCACACACACACTCCAAAAAACAGACTTGCATATGGTAATTATGGAGGGAGCATTCTGTTGTGTGCAACATCAGAGTACTGTACTATGCAAATAGTACACAAATAGATAGATATGTGAGAGGATTAGTGAAACAGAACTATTAGAAACTCACAGCAACCTAGGGCAAGCTGCATTTGTAGTCATATAGTCAATGCTACCATAATCAGTGGTATCCTCAACTGCAAAGGAGGGTATGTGGTTGTTTGTATACATTCCATTTGCCCCACACCCACTCCAATTCTCAAAGGACTAGTTATGCTTCTGTGTACAACATGAATTAGACGATATCTTCTCCTGCCTTTAAACTCTGCATGGCTTTAACTCTCATTCCACTCTAATTACAATTTGTTCCCTCTTCAGGGTCTTTGTGCTTACTGTGCCCTTGGCCTTGAGCAGATATTCGCATGGCTCATGCCCTCACATCACTCAGTTTTGCTTAAGCATCACCACCCAAGGGAAGCTGTTTTTTTACTGTATGTCTCAAGTTCTAATCCCTTACCTTGATTTATTTTTCTTTGGAGCTCTTATCATTATTTATTGATTTTTGTGCTCCCCTGCAATTGTAAGCTCTTTGAAGAAGAGAATTTTTTTATTGTTCTATCCCAAGACTCATATAGGTAGTGAGCAATTAATATTTAAGTGAATGGATTAAATTTCAAAGTAAAACATTCAGGTTTCTCCAAGTATAGAATAAGAAATAATAAACAGATAATCTTAACTGGATTTCCTTCTACATACTATTTAACATTTTTCTGAATGTTCAGATTTGCTTCAAAAAATTAAATGCAAGAAAGTTATAGACAGATCCAGTGCTAAAGAAATTTAAAATAATTAGAATGGAATACAGACTTTCAATTCTCTCCATAATTATGATTTATATCATTTTAATCATCAAATACATTTTCCCAACTGTGTCATCTAAATAGTCACAAAACATGAAGGTAAAGACAGGGGTAGCGACAGGTATTATGCTATTTGTTTTTTGACATGCTGGGCATTATTAACTCTAAAAGAGAGAACGTTTTCCTTAATGTATTGGAGTATTAGGCAGAATGTAAGGGAACATTTACCCCTCTTCTGACCATCACACTTAATTGAAATGAAAGCATTGCACTGTGCGTTAGAGGAAGTAGATGGAGTGTCTGAAGTAATTCCATCCCCTGCTAGTTAATTCTTTTTTTTTTTTAAGTTAGATCTCTACCTCATTGCCTGGCATTAATGAATTTTCAGTAATATAAAGAGTAGATGAGAAGTGAAGAACTAACTTCTAAGTGATTTGAAAAGCCAGCAGGCCATTAGGAGAAGAGTTGAGTGTGCAAGCTCTTCCCAGTGTTATACCTAACAAGATGCAGACAAGAAAAGGAAGGCTGGCTTTTCAGAAGCCATTCTTACTGCAGGATAGATTCTACATAGGCTTGTAAATTGGACAAATGGTGTTATTCCCTCTACTGGTAATACTAGGCTTCTAATTCAATTCTTAAAACTCACTTATAGAGTTCTAGAATTTATAAAATGAGAGTAATCGCACCTGAATCTCGCTAGTCTTTCGATAGACAAAATGTTGAAGACAACTATAATGATGAGTACCATTATCATATCATATCATATCATATCATACTCATGTCGCAGCTAATTCCTGCTGATATTTCACAAACTCAAAGTTTGGATTTCGACTAGGCTGGCCAACCATCCTGGTTTGCCCAGGACTTTCTCGTTCCGGCACTGAAAGTCCTGCATTCCAGGAAACCTCTTACTCCTAGGCAAACCAGGACAACTGACCACTGCAAGGCATTCTCTTGGTTTGAATTCTTGGCAGGACTCTAATTAAGACTATAGCAAGTTGTTTGAAATTAAAAGTGCTGTAGTTCATCCTTCTAGAAGATCTTCATTTCCACTGCAATTATCTATACTTAACTCTTGCTACACCATAACCTCAAAGAGTAAGTCACAAGACTGCTTTAGTCTGAGGATTAACATTCAACACTTATTGAACACTCTTGTTTAGGAATTTTCTTCCTAGGATTTAGAAGTGTTAAAGATGTGTATATAAAGATATCCATTACATTATTATTTTTAAAAGCAAAAATTGGGAATCAAATGTCCACAGTGGGGATTAATTTAGTGAGATAACTTATATTCATATAATAGAAGATATACAAAAATGTTAATAGTAGGTCATCTTTGGATGGTATTATGAATTATTTTTTCATGTTTATGCCTTTATAAATTTAGTATTTTCTTTATAATCATCATAATAAAATAATAATTGAGAAAACCATTAATACCTTGCTTAGTGGTTCTTCAATTTTAGTTGCCTAAACAGTGTCTGGGTACTTTTCTAAGTCAGAATTTTTTTTATTAATTTATTAAATGTAAGTACATTTAAAAATTAACTTGAAAATAATTTAAAATTTTGTAATAGTTGATTCTTTCCTTAGATGATTGCTTTCCCTTTATACAAGTCTATCATTATACCTTTTAATAAGTAGTTGTAGTTTTCAAAATACAATTCTTACACCTTTCATATTACCATTATTTGGATTCCTCTGTGCTATTGTTAGGATTATTAATATTATTTCTTTCAATTCTCTACTGCTTGTGAATAGTAAAGTGATTTTGGTTTTGTTTCTATTTTTAAATGTAGATTTTATTTTAGTCATGGTATTGAAAATCTTATTATTTTTCCCCCTGTTGATGTTATTGAATTTTATAAGAAGACAATTAAACATATAAGTAAGGATACTTCTGTTATTTTGGAAAAGTTATTATAGAAAAACGATAATTTTGTCTGCTTCTTACTTATTTCATATCTTACTTTACTTTTCAAAACCTCTAACAGTTTTAAGTAAAATGATTATTCTTTGTGATTTTACTGGAAGAGTCTCTAGGGTTTCATTAACTATGAGATTGATACTTTGAGGAAAAAATATTATTCTGAATAGAGCTGGAGCCCATTCAACTAACTGAAGTATCACAAGAATGGGAAAACAAGCACCACAGGTACTCACTATCAAAATGGTTTCACTGATCAACACCTATGTGCACATATAGCAATAACAGTCATCGAGTGTCAGACAGGTGGGAGGGGGGACCAGGGGATGGATACATTCACACCTAATGGGTGAGTGTGCACCATCTGGGGGATGGGCACCCTTGAAGCTCTGGCTCCGATGAGGCAAAGGCAATATATGTAAACTAAACATTTGTATTCCCGTAATATGCTGAAAGGAAAAGAATACCCAGATTTTCTGATTCTACCTTTAAATATTCTAAATCAAAGTATTAGTGAGGTTCTTAAAACTGGAATTTAAACAATATTCTGGAAGTTTGTAATGCATGTGCCATAAATCTCTTGGAAAAACATTAACTGGATGTATGTCTATCTTTAATCTATTTGTCTTTTCTATGATTTATCAAGTTGTTCTAACATGCAGGTAGATGAAGTGGTCCTATAATCAGTGGAATGTCAAGGACCATCAGCTGCCCAACCAAAGTTACCCCAACAACTGATTAATGATTGGCAGTTTACTGTTCCTTTAGCCTGTGGTTTATCAGAATCACTTTTGGAGTTTTATGAATGCATGCACACATTCATACACATGCAAACACATTCACACACACACACAGATTTCCACATTCAAACCTCTAAAATCAGAATCTTGGAGTAAGAGGCTGCAAGTGTACATTGAAATGACTCATTAGGTGATTCTGATATTTATTCTTGTTAACAACTAGAGTATTGCTGTTGCCTAAGACTCTGGTTCTCATTAAAACACAAATGCACTTGAAGGATGAGACTTTGAAACTGTTACTAATTATAAGCATCTTAGTAAAACTGAATTTGTCAGGTTTTTCCTAAAAGCAGATTTTGATGAGGGTAAAAGAAAAGAACATGAAGATCTTGGTGTATGAAGAAGAATGGGGAGTAATTTAAAAACAAACAAACAAAAATATCCTTCAAAAACCCAGGCGTAAAAAGTGGCTGCTGGAGGTCCCAGAGACTAAGTACCAACCTCAGCATTTTGGTTGGGCGAGCCTCTGTCTGGCACTGCAAGGGTGCTTTTACGAAGTCCAGAAAATAATTAGGTGCTATTGGTGAGTAAAGTTTAAAAGTTAAATTGCTCACATTTTAACAATAGCCAAATAGTCAATGCAGCAGAAAGTAGCCATTTCATTAGCACTTTTTGCAAGACCAGTAAGTGGTTCATTATCAATTATGCAGCACTTATGCAGATTTGCTTTAGACTTACACCTCCAAGGCCACACTTCCTACATTTCTTTATTTTCTACTGGATTTAAATGACTGGTCTTCAAATCTGTCCTGTGATGTGTTCTTATTCCGACAGGGTGGGTCAGTTCAAAAGGGAAAGAGGCAATTTCTGCCACAAAAAATAATTTTTTAATGGAATGCATTTTAAGTTCCTACCTGCAAGTTCCAAACCTAGCTCATTCATTTGAAGAATGAGGTGAGAAATAGATAAGTTTTCTAATGCCTAGGTGGAGGTCACAGGAGCTTTTCTTCAGAGAATAATGGTTGGCTCAGAACCGGCCTGGCATCCCCTTGAAGACTTGATAAATGCTTCAGAAGTGCCATGTGTGTGTCAGGGAACAGAAAATAGTTTGGGCATCTGTAATTTGTGTTGGGACTGTTTCGTGTTCAGAAACTTAATCCACTTTCTCATCTTCAGTTTACCAAGGAATGGGGAGGAGCATTTTTCTTAAATAAAGAGTATTTGTAAAACAGAGTTACTTAAATATAAAAAGACAGAGGAGAATACTAATTGTTCCATAGAGCACGTTCATTCTTAAAAGGAATTGTAATGATGAGAATAGGAAAGGTCAGTTGGAAAGACAGTGGCTGAGAGGATAACCTGAGAGATAAGATGATAATGCTGGCACATAGACAATGCATAACCTAAAATGGGATATACACATTGCTGCATAGTTGCCTATGTTACGATTTACCCACAGCTTACTGACCTGGATAGGAATTGCCATTTTAATAAATTTATAAACTGGGGCTCAGAGAAATTAAGTACCTTTCTGAAAGCACCCATGAAGTGGCCATGGCAGAAACTGAACACCGATTAATTGAATCCAAAGGCTATGCTCTTCCTTATATGTAGCTGTTTCTCAAAACTGGCTGATTTTCAGAAGCACCCGAGAGTGTAAAGCCTGCTTTGAAAACACTGTCCTCCACCACACTTCCCTGCAGGATCCTGCCTGAGGTTGAAGGCACCGAGGGAACCAGACTGGGTTTGCATAAAGACACACTGGCTACTGGCCCTACTTCAGGCCACCCACCCTTTTGTTTTATGCTGTGCATCCTAATTTATCTGACCTTAGAGCCAGATCCTGTAATCCACCTTCCATCTCCAGTGCTATTTGCAGTCAGTCTCATTCTGAACCCTAACCCCAGGCAACCACTGATCTGCTTTCTATCTATAGATTTGTGGAGTTTTTTTGAAATCTCATATAAATGGAATCATAGAATATTCTCTGGACTTATTCACTTAGCATAATTTTTTGAGGTTCATTCATACAGTAGCATGTTTAAGTGGTTTGTTCCTTTTTCTTGCTAACTAGTGATTCATGGCACTTGTCCACTTCAGGGAAGAAAGCTCAAATTCTTCAGCTTAACATAAACTTTTTATAACCTGGCTGCTACCTACATCTCTACCTCCTTTTATTTACATCCCTCCACCTTCCTCAGCCTGATATTTTACTCTAACAATACTGAACTACTTGCAGGTTACATGTGTACTATGTTTTCTTTTCCTATGTGCCTTTTCTAATAATAGTAGTAGTATAAGTCATATAATGAAGCTTAACCTTCTTTGAACACCCTTATGCTGCTTCTGCCCAATCCTAATTTTTTTCTGCTCCAAATTTCTTTGCTTGATTCATTTTTCTTTCTTTCTTTCCTTTTATTTCTTTGTTTCTTTCTCTTTTATTTCCTAACACAACTCAGAAGTCACCTGCTTTACGAATGCTTCCCTGATACACAGCCACGCTACCCTAACCTTGTCCTTACAAATAATTGGTAGTGGCCATAGCTTCCTCTTCACATCACATTATATTATAAACATTTGTCCACTGGTTTGTTTCCCTAGGCTTATCAGATTGTCAGGTAACTGAAAGAAGCTACCATGTTTTTCTGTCTTCAGCAATATGGCACATGTTTGCTGGAAAATACAAAATTTCTATCCATTGCTTGTCTGTCTTGTGTTTAAACATTCTAAATGCTCCCAAACTAAATGGAAGAAGAATTTTTGCACCACTAACAAGTAAAAAAGCTTAACTGCAGGAAATTATTTCCAAATGCAGTTGTTCAGTATAATATTGGTAGGCTAGAGTTACTTCAACCCATAACACAAGTTATTTGTAGGCTCTTCAGGGATTATTTTTTTCATGGTCTGGTTATTATTTTATTTTTGGTGATTATTAAACTAAAAGGAACCTTAAGTATTACCTAATTCAATCAGCTTGTTTCAGTAATGGGTATTACTGAGGTTTAAAGAGTGAAATGATTTACTGAAATTCACACACCTGTGGCTGAACTGGTACTGGAAACTAGCTTCTGTGGACTTTTACTTTCACTGCGTCATGTTATACCCCCTTTCCAAAAGATGGAAACAATGAATGTAGCTCCAGGGATAAGAGAGGAAACTCTAAAGTCAGACTGCTTATATTTGAACCCTAGCTCCCCATCCAACATGCTGGGAGACTTTGTGCAAGACACTTTACCTCCCTGTTACCTCCGTTTCCTCATCTGTCAAGTATGCATAGTTAATTGCACCTACTGTGATCTAGCTATTGTCTCTTGGCTTCAAATCCTCCCTTTTGTGCTCTGCTTTGGGATGTTTGGGCTGGGACATGTCTCCTTCGTTGTCTGGCCTTCTGTTAGGATCTATTAGTAGGAGGCACTAGAGAGAGGCTGAGAGATTGGAAGTAAAACGTGTGTGTGTATATATACACACCTACCTACATATATAAGCACACACACACACGTGTATAAAGTTTTTCCAAAATGAACAGAAACAGCCTCAAGGAGCCTCATGAGAAATACTAGTACCAGCCAAGCAGTTTCCCTTCCTCATAAGTCTCAGTTTTAATTTCACAAGGTCCCTCCTTTAAGCCTCTAAATTTTGATATTTGCAAACTCGTCCATCTGTTTCCCTAGCCTTAGTAGGGGTAGCTGGTTTGTATAGTTACTACCTCCCGTTCCCCTTCTGTCTTTTCAATTCTTTAATACCTAGTTAGCAATTCTTATTAAACCCTCTCTGTTAAAATAGATGTGGTTTCTGTCTCCTGACTAGACTCTGACTGGTATGTGTTCCTCACAGGATTGTTGTGAATATTAAAATAATAGTCCTTGTAAAGGGCTTAACAGTGTCTGGCACATAGAAAGTGTTCAAGAAATGTTAACAGTTGGTATTACTAAATGCTGTGCCATTGCATGAGAAGAACTATGTATCTTATGAATATTTCTTTTTATTTTCTTCCTCAGGAATAATAAAGGAAAGGCTAATTACATAGGATTCATATTTTGTTTTGGATTTCTCTATATTCATGCACCCCTTTGGACTTCTTTCAAGTTTTGTAGGAGGCACAAAAATCTTGGTCACAAAAATATAGATCAGCTTTACAGGGTTACTTAGTTCTCACAATAGCTGCCCTGATGCCAGTATCTATTTAACCACTGCAAACAACAGCAAAGACAAAGCAAACAAACAGGCAAAATAACCTTCTCCACGAAGTGTTTTGCCAGTGAGTCATCCACACTAATTTCCAGAACAGAGAACTGAACAAATCTGGAGAACTGATTTATTCTTATTGAAGTTTGCTTCTTACTGACTTCAGTTTTAACCAATATTATAGTCTCCATACGTATGTTGCCTTCTTCCTAGGTTCTTTATAGCTTGTATACTGTCTCTTTTTAAAATACCTATTGCCCACATTTTCTGCCAAGCATCCCAACATATTCCTTGCTTATACACTTCTCATTATTTCAGATGCTTCTCTGGGTAAATGAGAACTTTAGATTGTATTTCTCCATTCAGTAATCCAAATGGATTGTTTCCCAAACCACTTGCTGCTATAAAACTGGTCAATTTTCTACTTATTCTTGAACCAACCTATAGGGAGAAAAATGGATAAATTTGTGATTACTAGTCTCCTGAGAATCACTAGAAGTCATTCTTTATGTTATGAAACTGCAGGAAAATCGGCATTGAGGGTTTTGCTTCCATTTCCGGGGGTATTTATTATTTATGAGACTGATTGGGCTACTAAGATATCTAAGTTGATTCTGTCCTCACTGACTACTCATTATATTAGGATTTTAGCTAGAGTTCAGGAAGTAAAGATGCTGCATGTGCATGCATGTATATATATGTGTGAGACTGAGGGGAAATGTGTGTGAGTATTGGGCCAGGGGGAAGAGTTAATGCTGGCTATAGTAATAATTGCCCTGTGCTTGACTCAGGCAGCCTGCTTTGGTCATACTTTAGTAGCCAAAAAACTGTACTGTTCTGGTGGCTGTTTCAGCAACATTGATGAATATGCTGGTGTAGCCCTTAATGAAACTGAAACAGTTTCATCAAACATAGTCCAGCCTTAAGAGGTCCATCCATAGCTATGAATTTAGCCACTTTCATTTGGAAGAAAATAGATTTTTTTTCCCTGCTTCTGTTTCAAATATGTCCCCGAAAGTGAGCTAACTCTAAACTAAAAGAATATTAATAAAGAAGAACAACTTGAACTAAATCAAACCAACCAAAAGAAAACATTCTCTTCACCATCAAGGTTTATATTCCATAAGGAATAGGAATATATTAATGGAGATAGAGATAATTGGAGAGAGAAAAAAATTCAGTGAAATATTCTCCCTTCTCCTTTGTTACAGAATGAAATTTACCAACAGTGGCCCTCACAGGGTCTTTCTTGTACTGTTGAGATAGACAAAAAATTTCGTTGTTGGGAAAATTGGAGACAGGCAAAAGTTAATTCTTATTACTTAACATGTCTACTTTTCTCTTTCAGTCTCCTTTGGGTAAAGTTCTTCCCATGAGATTTTCCCTTTTATTTCCTGCCCTTTAAAGGGTCTTCCTTCATTGCCTAGTTGTATACTTTCTTGGCTCTTTTTATAAGTTGCCAATTTACTCTCACTGTCTGCTAGTATTTAATTATTCAACTACCTCACAATTAAAACTCATTTCAACTGTTGAGAAATTGCTGCCTGGCACTTATCTAGCTCTTTCCTTATGTATATATTATAAATGATTGGCCTCTGGGGCTTTCTTGAATATATTTCTTAATTTTCTAGTTTTCCAACACTAATTGGTGACAGTGGAAAGAAAGCTGTAGCTAAATCATTAATAAATGATGTTTCAGAGATTGAAAAGAATTGGGAAAGAAAGATCCAGGAAACCAAAACTCAAATGGTCTGGTAATCATTCAGAAAGAACAGACTGTTAATTGTTTTATTAGCAAAACTTTAGGCATCTCATTATTTGTATAGCACAATGTTGGGATTATTACAAATATTAGGAACTGAAAGTTATCTTGTTTTGTCTCGACAATATGTACATGTGCAATTCAAGTCTGGTGGCGCTCTGCCCTTGTCCTGGTTTACATCCCCAGTATCTCTGAGGTGTCACAGAGATGGCTGTCATCCATCCAAAAGCTTGATAACATTCTCTCTGGAGCCCATCTGTGAACCATTGTATCAGATGGGAGGGTCACAACTGAACAACATGTTAAATTAGATTTGCATAAGACATTCCATTTTCTCCAGGTTGAGCTTTCAGTCTGGATGTTTTCATTTTGTCTGTGTCTTGGTTTCAGCAGCATTTCTACCGAATATTATTTGGTCACATTTGAGCAGATGGTACATCTTCAGTTCTTCTGCTGCTTCTCCACCCAGAGTTGAGTGTTCATCCCAAGGATTGTACTGTCCTCGTAGAGCATTGCGGAGGTAGAGAGTTAACTGCTTCTCACATCCTACCCTGGGGGCGGGGGTGGGAAATCTGGTATTCCAAATATCTGATATTGAAGAAGTCTGATCCTGGTTGGCATTTAGCAGGAGACTGAAGCAATGAAGTACTGCCAGACTGTGTTCTTCCCTGAAGGCTGGTAGAGAAGTCTGTTTTCCATTCTCAAGTGCCCAGGGTGAGACCCTTCAATAGTTTTCTCCAAATTAAGATTGTTTTTCCTTAGACTAATTCTTGTTTACAAAAAGGGATCTTCTGCTCTCCAGGATGAAGACAAACTGTTAAGTACTGTAAATTGTGAGGCTGAAATAAAAGCTCTCTGGTCTCTTTATTTAGTGGTTAAAAAAAAAGTAAGATTTAAATATTTCTCTAAATGGTGTACAGATGAAAATCTACTTTAATGTATTTCTAGGACTGACTGTCATTTGTTCTGTTGTAATGACATTTTCTAATGATGCTCACATTTTCAGTATGCAAAACTTGGGATAAATGTGCCTTTCTTTGGCCATTTACTGCATGAAAACAATTTTTACTTTGTAGGAGATAAAACGAAGTGTCATGCACAGACGCTTGCACGTCTTTTTTCTTATGGAAATTGTGTGTGGTGAGTGAACAGAAAGTCATTGGTGGTTAGGAGTTAAAAGAGCCATTCTACAAATGAGGAAGAATGAAGGATAGTTAAGTGAAATGCTATCAACTTGTTAAAAATGGAATTTTAAAGATTCCAGAGTCAAATTAAACCATTCCTCTTGGGCTACAACATAAATATTATATAATTAGATACTCTTCTTTAAGGATTGTCATTTATAAAGATAGAATCTGAAAATATATTTGTTCTATTTCTAGAGGATGTTGAAAACTTATTCCCACATAAAAGTCACTGAGGACGTTTTTGTACACATGAAAATATGTTTTTCCTACAATAGACTTTTTATGTTAAAATACATGTAATAAACATTTATTCCAATAGTGATAGCAGGGACTTAGAACACCAGGATTTCACACTGATAGGCCTTTTTCAGTAAACTTAGGGTAATAAGGAAGAAAATACACCCTTTGAATTTTGAGGCACCAGAGGAATAAGACACCATGAAACTTGTAAGGAATATATTTTCTTGCCTATTATTGTACTCTATAAACTCTAAATCACTTTTTAAAAATCAATTTTCTTCCTCTGTTCTTGAACATATCATTTACATTTGTTTTCTTTTTTTCCATAACCACCAAGCCAGTGCTGAGATATATTAATTTGGATTACTCTGTTTTATGTCATGTGCTAACAAGTTTTTTTTTAACCCAACTTAGTTACTTTGTTTTTACAGTATTTTTAAATAAAAATTTTCTGTCTTCTTTTCTTTAGCTGAGTTAACACTACTTGATAGCCATTTCTGCAGTTCTGCAGATGGCTCAGAAACCTCTTTTTCTAGGATGCTTATTTCAAATTCATCACCTCAGTAATCATTCTCTGCTGAATATCTTTCCTTAATTTTGAAGTCATTGAATGCTACTTTATGATCCCAAGGCCACTGGAGCTTTCTGTCTTAAGGATCATCTGTGCATAATGCAATATCTTATTCAGATGTCAGAAAAGTTTTGTTCATTAATAGCAGCCACCCTTAAAATAGTGACTTATAAAACAAAGAGGCACTGATCCCAGGGAAATGTTGTGGGAGAACGTGCGTATGAGTGAGTGAATGGGTGGAATGGTTGTGTATTTTGAAAAACCATCTTCAGTATACCTACTCTATTAGTTTCATAATATAAGCTATAAAATATAATTCTAAATAAAACCTTAGCAGGTAGAGATATGCAAAAGACAGGGTAGAAAGCACCTGAGGGGTTATGGCTAGAAAAGAAAAAGTGACTGCTTTGGGGGCAAGCAATCGATTGATCATTAACTGAAATGAAGGTAATGGCTTATATTAGCTGCATTAGGTTATTTTGTGACATTAAGTTTTTATAGTCACAACTGCCATAAATAGGATTCATTTATAAATATGGATCTGTAAGCATGTCATTGGGGAAAGTGAAATATGGTACAAATGTGTTAGGCTGTCATGTCTATTCTGTGACTATGGGAACAATTAATTCTCAATATGCAGATTTTTGGCTTCTCTTGGCTGACATCATATTCCTGGGTCATCTCAAACCAGCTACTGTGTATTCAGAGGATATAAATCAAGGTTACTAAGAAGAATACAGTAGAAAGATAAATTTTCTTTAAGAAGTTAGAAAAAAATTATTTGATCAGTTAAAAGTAAAAAATCCAAAAACATTATTTAAATTTATGTTCTCACACCACTCTTCCAAAATATTAGAGAGAAGAATCTGCAGTCAAATTTATTGGCTCTCTCTTTTATGCAAGAATTAGCTCTTACAGCTCATTGCATCTTTTGTTCCAACAGCCCTCATTTTGGGTTTTTCTACTTCTCAACATCATTGGCCAGCACTGATCAGAGGTCATAGGGAAGAGTGATAAGAGTTGAAACTTAAATGGCTATTAGTGAGAAGCTATAGTAAAAAACTAAAAAAGAAAGAAAGAATCTCCCTTTTTAGGGAAATCTTGAAAGGATTTATATTTATATTTATTTATATCTGTTTACCACCGTACTATTTACCATAATACAAGAAAGTTTCATCATTGAGTTTCCCAAAATGAAAAACTATGTTCTTTTAAATATATAGTTGAATATTAAATTTCAGACAAGCCATCATATTTATGATATTTAATATTTATTTCTGTCTATACAGTCAGCCCTCCTATCCATGTGTTCTGCATCTATAGATTTAATTACCATAGATCAAAAATATTCAAAAAGAAAAAACACTGTGTCTGTACTGAACATTTTTTTGCTATTATTCCTTAAACACCTATTTACATAGCATTTACATTGTACTAGGTATTATAAGTATCTAGAATTTATTTAATGTATGCGAGAGGATATGCATAGGTTATATGCAAATACTACCCCATTCTATATCAAAGACTTGAGAATCCTTGACTTTGGTATCCACAGGAAGTCCTGGAACCAATCCCCCAGGGATACCAAGAGGCAACTGCATATAATTTAAATCTAAATGAAAGATTATTTTACACACATTATTATACAGAAATATATACTATACAAATATACTGAACATGTGCATATTTAAATAAATTTTATACATATGTAAATATATTCTTGGTATCTTGGCTCAATTTGGCATTTTTCCAGAAGTATGTGTATCTCTAAATTATCTGATTTTTGTTTGCCTGATTCTCCCAATGGAAATTTACACAAATGTAATTTTAAAATACATTTCTTTAAGAATCATAGTAAAAATAGTTAGCAGAAACACATCATTTGCATTAAATTAAATTATTTTCTATCCTATCCTTTAGGGGGCTATCTTAAAGAATATAATGACGAGCAAGTGAGCCTCAGTTACCATTTAGTCATACCACCTTTGTTAGCTATTCAAGTGGAAATAATAGAAGGAATAACTTCAAAAAATATATTGGTGAGACCTCCATAATTGACACATTCTACTTCTTCATCATAGAGGTTAACCAATTGAGTGATGCTAAATATTGCCACAGAGAGAAATATAAAGGAGAAGAAAAAAACTGACAACTAGGCTTTTTGGTTTAGAAAAATGTCTCTTCTGTGACCTTTCAAGGAAATTTTGTTTTGCTCTAAACATTTTGAGAAATAAAAATAAAAACAGTAATTACTTATTCATGAGCTCAATTCACTCTCTCCCTTGAGAAGTGAATCAATGAACCGGCAGGTGGTTTAGCTCCCCTGGAGGGGGCTACTTGTTGGGTGTATCTAGTGTTCTCTGCTCCATGAAGGCATGCAGGCTGGAAGAGGGCTCCTAGCACAGCTTAGTTTGAGGAACACTGCTGATCACTTGAGGTCTGCCACCTGTAGCTTGCTCTCAGAGTGAAGCTGCCTCACAACTACAACTGAGAGCTCTTATTCTGGACATGCAGGCTTGCAGGAATGCCCAGTTTTCAGACTTTGTTCAAGTAGAAGGGACTATAGGTTAAAGACCAAGCAAGGATTTTAGAATATATCTCTTCCTGGATCATATCTCAGTGGACATTGTTCTTTTGAAATTAAACAAAGGCTAATCAATTAGACACATCTATGTAGGAGACACAAGGCTAAGTTTCTTTTTTAAACAAGAATTGAGTTCTAATGGAATGCTCTGCCTGCCTCAGCCCCTTCTCCAGGGCTGTTCCACCCACGTCCTCTGTTGAAAGAGAGGTTATTTCAGCAGTCATGTTTCCTATCACACAACTCTCAGCCATGGCTGATGGATAATGTGTGCTTGTCCCACCCAAGCCCAGTCAATATGTAGGCTGACCGGCCACCTGTGATGGTACCTGGCACACACATGTGCACAAACACACATATGCAATAAACTAAAGTAGTAGTAAGAAACTCTCTTGTCAATTTAAACCAAAAAGTATACCGAGCCCATTAGCAAGGGGAATTGAGCTTAAACTGTCTTGTCTAGAGATAGGCAGGTGAAGCTATGCTGAATGTTTTAATTTCCTATTGTTGCTGAAACAAATTACAACAATCAGTGGCTAAAAATAACACAAATTTATTCTTACACAGTTTGGAGGTGAGAAATCCAAAATGGGCGTCACACTGAGCCAAAAACAAGGTACTTGCAGAAGTGCACTCCTGGAGTCTCTAGGAGAGAAATCAGTGTCCTTGCTGTTTTCAGACTCTAGAGCTGCATTCCTGGCATTTTTTGGTTCATGGTCGCTTTCTCCATCTCCAAATTTACTTCCAACATCAGGGCACCTTTGTCTCTGATCCTCTACTTCCCTCTTACAGGGATTCTTATGATTCTTATGATTATCTGAATGATTCAGATAATCTCCCCATCTCAGGATCCTTAACCTAGTTACATATGCAAAATCTCTTTTGCCCTGTAAGTTTAGCATTCTTGGATTCTGAGGATTAGGATGTGGACATCTTGAGGGGCCATTAGCCTACCACCGCAGGTAGTGTGCACAGCCAAGTTATAGGAAAGTCCAAATTATGAGTTAGCAAAACATATGACATGTAAGACACACATGGAGAACTGAGGAAGGAGAGAGCAACTGTGGCAAGGAAGGGCAAGGATCTCCAGAGTGAAGGTTCATGGGCTCCTGTGGACACAGTGCCTATAGCCATAGAAACACGCTCCAGCTCTTGCTGTTCCTGAGACCTGATGATCAGCTTTATTTATGTGTGAATATCCTGAAAACAAATTGCTGCTGCTGGAGACAACTTGGAGTTGTCTCTGATACTTGTAGCAAAATGACCTGATGAGATGAAGAGGCATGTTTGCAATGCTTTCTCTTTAAAGTGGGCGGTAGGGAAGGAAATGTTTGTTACTTGTCTAGGCACATTATTGAATAATTATTTTACTTGTTTTCTAAAAAAATTGGTGATTTCTTTTCCTTTTGAATTTTAAATGGTAATATTAATAGCTATAATTTGATGAGAAGACCTCTGGTTATGGAAAAGAAAACTTGTTATCACCTACACTTTGGGCCTTAGTTGCTGTAAGATTTGGGAAGAGTTAACCGGCCAGAATCTGTTTCTTGTTTTCCTTGTAGGTATATTGAAGATAATGATACCTACCTTACCAGATTGTTGTGAGAATTACATGTTGATGAACTTAAAAGCCCTTTGAGACCAGAAGAGCTACTGCTTTTTATCATGACTGATGTAGAAGTCTGGCTGATGGATTTCTCAGAATTTTAGAGTATGGTAAGATCTTTTAAAATGGTAAACATATTTTTGATAAACAGCAAGTAAGAGGCCATATTGGGATGCCGCTATTCTACAAATGAAGTAAGGTTTGTAGACAAATGAACTTGGAAATCAGAGCAGAAAAGAAAGGGAGAAAAAAGTATAAATGGCAAAGGTCAAATTTGGCTTATGATAAGGTGATCATTTGTCATAAAATTGCATATGGGAGAGGTGTACAAGGCCTCATTCAGGTTATAGGCTTAAGTTTATTTTACTGGTAGCTCAAAGAATGGATATTGACAGTTGTCTCCTGTGAGAGAATTACAGGTTGCTTAAGCTACAATTTTTTATATCAAATAAAATACCTAAACTCCCATTGGCTCTCATTTGCCTATATTTCAAACCCGAAAAGAGAATGAGAAACATTAAGGAAAGGAGATATGTGCCTTATCCAAACTGGGAAGGAAAGAAGTACTTGGAAATGAATGGGACAATCCTGTTCTGTTCTGAAAGGAAAAGCATTTTGTCTTTCTCTGTTTGAGAAAATAGGCGTCCAGCATTTTCTCTGTGAGCATGAAGACCCAGAACTGTAGGCATCAGCCAAAATGAGGCTTAGCACATGAAACCTGTGTTGAAAATTCCAGAATTTACATAAAAACGCCTGACATAATCTTGGCATCGAGCAAAATGTCCAGCTGAGTGAAGGCAGCAGGCTTAGCAGCTCTCAGGAAAGGTCTGATGAAAGCGAAGTGTCTGATTCTCTGATTCTTAGAGCAGTCACATCAGTCCAAGGTTACTGCGCAGGAGGAAAATTTTCACTGCTTCAGAGTTAAGGAGATTTCAGGGTGGAAATTGATTTAGACAATGGAGAGTGGTGGAAATCTGGTTTATATCAATTACTTATCTTTTAAGGTACTAATGATGGAACAACCACTGAAATATCACTCTAATACTCTGTTCTTGTCTTCTTTAAATTGTTGTTTTCCCAAATAGGTAGAAGATATGAAGTACTTTAGAAAAAGCTATTGTCCCTTGATTTTAACAGTGAGTATTATGGACTGGCTATTTGTGTCCCCTACCTTCAAATTCATGTGTTAAAGCTGTAACCCCCCAGTATGGCTGCATTTGGAGTTGGGCCCTCTGGGATGTATTCAAGATTAAATGAGATCATAAGGATGGGGATCAGAGGATCCATTAGGATGTGTCTTTTTGCAAAAAGAGATCATAAGGATGGGGATCAGAGGATCCATTAGGATGTGTCTTTTTGCAAAAAGACACCAGAAAGCCTGCTTGCTCTCTCTCTGCTATGTGAGGATATAGCAAGAAGACAGCCATCTGCAACCCAACGGGAGTGCCTCACCACATACCAACCCTTGATCTTGGATTTTGAGCCTCCAGAACTGTGAGAAAATAAATTTCTGTTGTTTAAACCATCTAGTCTCTGGTATTTTGTTATAGTAGCTCAAGCAGATTCAGTGAGTGACCCAACAGGCTCCCTAGATGGTGAAACATAAAAGTACAAAGTAAGAAAACTGGTAGTTAACTTTAAGTGGGAAGTCTTAATCTATTCCACTTTTTTGTGTGTGATTTTTGCCTACTAATAGTTGAATCTAAACAGGATTTATTGACTTAAAATAGATGAAAATATTACGGTAAACATCAGACGCATGGCAAAATATAATAGATGTGGACTTGAATGCTTTTGTTTGCTTATGACTTATTTATGTATGAAAATTTACATAGTTATTTTCTGACCCATTTTTCTCTTCAAGGAAATAGGAATATGAAGTACTTATGAAATATGCCAGACCGGCTTCAGCAAATTCATGTGAAATATCTAAGAAATGGGTGTAGGAAAACTGGGAAATCCTATTTCAGTTGGAATCTTTCAGAAAACAGATGTCATCATATGACTTCTAGTCACCGAGGCAATGTTTATGCATTGCACACAGGGAAGTAAGGAGGCAACAAAACCTTGTAACAAGTGGGCCTCCTAGAGAAATGAGCATTGTTGAGAATCCCTTACAGACTCTGAGGTCTGCGCTATTGTGCCTAATATCTTCCTCTGCCTCTATTCTTGCTTTTTACAGCTCATGGGTACCACTTGCTCTTTAAGAGTCTTTCTGCTCTTCCCTGTGAAGTTGTCTCTATTTGCCATTTATCAAAACTTCTCAAAAAATATCTGATTGGGGGGGCTCATCCAGTGCACCCCTATCCTGCTGAGCAGTGCTGTGTGGGGTCATGTGATAGGCCACTGGTCTCTCTCATGCCAAACTTTGGGACAGGCTTTGATTCACTGTGGCCAGACTTGCATAGTTATGGGACCCAAATCATGACCATCTCTTGATGTTGGCAGATATTCAGGATTTATTATTAAATGACATATATGTGTAGATAAGAAGAAAAACATGTAGGTATACACATCAAGATCTGTCTTTCTTATCTCAACAAAAGTCATGTTTATATCATCCTCCATTTTGGGCTCTGTACCCTTCACTATTAATTTTTGCTCTTACTATAATAAAGAAATGTTTATTTCTTCTTATGTTTCCCATTTTACCCAGTGCCTTCTCATCTGACACCACTGTTGGGCATGGCCTGTTTCACTCAGTGAGACAGAGGACCTGGGGCGGGAGCTGTATTGAGTCAGGAACAGGCATGGGAAGGGGAGAAAGAAGTAGGGTGCATGTGGGATGTGGGAACGAGCCAATGGTCCAGCAACAGAAAGTAGTTGGTTATTTAATGTCTAAGTAGGACTCCATCTCTAGTTGGCTAAGTGACCTTGGGCAGTGCAACTAACCACATCAAGCTAAGACGAGGAGTTTGGGGTTTATGCTAAACATATTAGGAAGGCAAAGGGAGGTTTTAAGCAGAGGAGTAACACGACCTGAATCATGTTTAGGACGATTGCCTAGGCTTCCAGGTGGGAAGTGGATGGAAAGTGGAGAAGGGTGGAAGCAGGAAGAACAATTAGGAGGCTAGTGCCGTGGTCCAGGGAGAGAAGATGGTGGCTTAGTCTTGGGTGGGCAAATGGGTGTTAGTGTCGAAATCTAGGTGGAGATGAGAGGACAGATTCAGGATTTACTTTGGAGGTAGAAGTAAGGAGACTTTCTCATGGGTTAGAGTAATAACAGCCACAGAATATTAACAACAATCCACCAACTTCTTAAAATCACAGGATGGCCCTGGGCAATCCATGGTGTTACAGAATTATCTTTCCAATCACTTTTCTTTTTTCCACCTGCTGCGCCGTCAGGAGCCCCGTGCAGTTCTGGTGGCTGAAGAGCCCTCCAGGAGCACACCATGAGTCATTTCTTCTTAATCCACTCCCTGTAATCACTTATCATTATACCCTATAGTCTCCCTTGGCCCTATGAGTGACTAAAGCTTATCTTTTAAAAGGTATTTTCCACGAAATATAAATGAAGTTATGTACAATATCCCTAAGATATAAAACATTTGCCTTTTAACATGGAATAATTCCTCTTGGAAAGGTTAGAGAGAGTTGTCAAGTCAATAGGAGGTCCTGTAGTGTTCCCCAAATGATAACACATTATTTAAACTTCCAACTTTTACTCAAAGTGGGACTGTTCCAGGCTGGTGTTGGATGGCTCTCTTCTGTAAATTCTGTACATCAGACTTTTTTTTTTTTTTTTTGTGGAGCTTTTAAAAATACATTCACCTGAAAACACACACACACACACTCACACACATGCACTTGAAAGCACACATAAATATATACATCTGCACCCCAATCCTGAATCAGAACCTCAGGGGTGGGCCCAGGCACTGGCATTTTCACACATTCCCTAGGTTGGGAGTCAGTGAACTTTGTCCTGTAAAGGGCCACATGGTCAATGTGTTGGGCTTTGTGGGCCATGTAGACCCTGCCCTAACTACTGACTCCATAGAAGTAGATCAGAAGAGATAAGCAAGGGAGAGTGGCTGTGTTTCCATAAAACTTTATTTACAAACCAGGCAGTGGGCCAGGTATGGCCGTGGTTGCTGAGAACTGCCCTAGGTGACGGCTTTGTGCAGTTCTCCAGCTCCAAGGCATCCCTGAAGGTTTGATCTGGGTTTTGAGGATTTGCATTAATCCTTGATTAGCTTCACCTTATTTATTTCTTGAGTGTTTACTATATGCCAGGTACTTAGACTACAAATACTGTCTTCTGCCTTCAAGGAGTCACAATTGCTGGAAAAGAAAGATAAAAACAGAGACAATTACAATGGCAGGATAAGGGTAACCATCCATTTCTATGGGGGTAGGAGGGGAATTGAAGGTAATGCTCCTGTTAGAATGCTTAAATCTTCACTTGTAGGCTGAGCCCTGGCCTAGAGGCCCAAGGCCAACTCTGGCTTCAGATAATGGTTTCTCTGGCAGCCCTGGCCTCTGGCTACTGGGTTCCTGCCTTGGTCTAGGCTGTAGCCCTACTGTGCTCAGGCTCCTGCTTCCTTCTTGGCATCAGTGGTTTTGTGTAATCCTAGTTTCCTTCCCACTCTGCTGGCCTGTCTCTCTGTGGCTTCAGGGATTTTTCTGGTACTTGGTCTCTAAAAACAGGCACCAGCCTTGCTCAGGCCACGCTGCTGGGGTCTGAAGTGTTGCTTTCCCCTGACAGGTCTCCTCCCAGAGAGAGGCTGTCAGCACCACCCAGTCAACATGCTGTGCTTGTGTCTCCTTCCAGCCTGTGCCCTGCACTGGCTCTTGTTAACATTTTACCTGTCATGCTTCTTTAGCTTCTTTAATTTCTCTATCTCCCTTTCTTTCCATCCAGCTAGTTCATGTATAAAAACTTTTCTGTATGCCGACTGCAAGCATGGTTTTCTAGCTGTTGTGCCTCTTTAGACCTCTCAGCAGAAAGCAATACACAATCTAGAAACAGTGGCGCTGGCATAGAACTAAATCCCAGTTTATAATCGTGAGAAATATCATCCTTCGGTGATTATTTCTGTATTTTCTAAAGTTGGTTTTGAATGCTTGTACATTCTTATAACTCAATAGTGGGCAGTTCTGTCCCCTGAGATGTCCCTTGGTATCTTTATGGGAGTTAGTGACACCACACACAGTAAGGCTTCATTAGCTCTGGGCTGAAGCGCATCCAGGAAACAGGCCCCTGACTCATTCTTCTGGCCTGAAAGCCGTCATGGTGCATGGGCATGGGAAGCCCGGGGTATTTCCTCTAATGATATTCAGAGGTTGTCCGAGCTGAGTGAAACATGGCTTTGGTGCTGGTGAAAGCATCCTTTCTGACCAAAGTGTCAGTTAATTTCCAGAAAGATTAAACTATCCCTGCATACACAAATGTTCAAAATTCACAGGCCATCTGGGGTTCCTGTATCTTCACATGAGAGACCCCAGATGGATTGTAAATTCATCCCTGTGGGTAATATAGTGCAGTCACTCCTCGGTCCTCCTACTTTTCCCAGTGGCATCTGATACTATGGCCATGATGAGGTTAATTTATGTGGCTTGATACACTTTATCATCTGTCACTTGTACAGCTCTTGCTGTGCCATCTGGTGTCTCAGAGGCAGTTTCAGGAAGCAGCATGCATAACAAGGTATCTGCATTTGTGATTCTTTCAAGCATTTATAGGTAATAGCTAAAAGATATTTTGAGAAGCCAGAACCCATCTCTGCCGTGGATCACCACTAACGTGAATAATCTGACATGAGGTTCAAACAAAGCCTGCCATATTTTGCAGGAAAGCACATTTGCATTAGTCTGCAATCACCAATATTGATGGTACCTATTTATTTCAAGACCCTGAATATCTCTATCAGGCTGAGAATATCTTACTGGGCTCTTGTACAAATCAGTAAAAGCCAGAGACAATGGCTTACTATCAAACATGATGGATGATGAAACAAAACAGCACATACTAGCACGAAAGATTGTTTAAATCAAAAATCCTGTAGCAAAATGCCTAAGTGCCCCTATTATAATGATTTCATATCCATGTCTCGTTTCCAGCAATGTGTTAGGGCCTCGAGAGAGCTCAACAAAACATTAAATAGGTAAAACCACGAGAAACAGATAGAAAATATACTCAGAGGAAGTGGGAATGTTGAAATGATGCAGCGCGGACCCTCCTGTCTGTCAGTCAGGCTGTGATTTGCATGCTACTGTGCTGGGTACCAGGGACAGGGCTAGGGCATGGGTGGAGAAGATTGTGCATGGTAAGGATGAATGCAAGAGCCCTACAGACATTACAATTTATTTTAGGAGAGTAAGATAATGAAGATGTATATTTTAGTAAATACTCAGGTAGAAAGAGAAGAAAATCGTGGGGTATTTTAAAAGGAAAAGAATGTGGCAGAGTAAGGCTAAGTTCTTAAAAGAAATTAGCGTTAAAGCAGATTGACTTTTATTTAAAGTCAATCTGGAGAATAACTTTTATTTAAAAAAAAATAATGGCTTTTAGAATGGAAGCTGGAAGGTGTGCAGGATGATGCAAAGGCCAAGAGGCAAAGTCCGACTTCTCCACGTGGGGTGCAGCTGGCCCTTAGCTCAAGCAAAGCACAGGGTCCACAGCGGGAGATGGAATGGGCGGAACAAGAGGGGGTAATTAATGCAGGTTGTAATATGTTAGGCTGAGATTTGGAAATTCAATTTAACGAGCACCACAGATCGTTATGTTTTCAAGGAGGTAGTGAATGAAAGTGGAGTTTGAAGGGACAATTACTGTAGCAGCAGTATATGTTGGAATGTCAAATATGGGTGGGAGAACAGCAAAGACCTATTCAAGAACCTCCCTAATTCTTACAGCTGAACTGCAGTTAAAATATAATAATAAGGTAGTTCTAGTGCATGGAGTATCAAAGGTTATCCAATGTTTAAAAAGCAAGTTTCATCCCAATAATGAGTTTACAAATTTCACAAAGCTTTATTATTCCATCCGTATCTTATGTCTTTCCAGCTCTCAGCATTTCTCTCTATATTAGAGGGCTAAGTAAACACAAGCCAACAAACACTCCCCACAGAGCCAGAGACAGTCTGGAAAACTGTACTATGAGGACAGGAACAAAATCAGTGAGTTCAATTGAAAAGTCATTTGATTAAAAGCACCCTTTAAAAACCATCTATTCTGGGTAGGACCATCTCTTGGCACTTTCTGTTTATAAATTCTTAGGAAGGAAAACCTAGGTTCCTTGTTTGAGTGACATGCCTCACTGGGAAAGCCTAGATGAGCCAGTACTATGTTTCTGGCAGTGGTAAGAACAAAGAATTTCATCAGGAAGAGGAAGAGTTGCACTTTGCATCAAGCCCCAGGAGATTGGAGAAGTGGCTTGGCCAGGCTCATGTGCTATTTTAATCCACTCTGCAGTTCTTTCCCCAGAGATGTATGGTCAGAAATCTGTTGTAGTCATTCTGATCCTCAGTGCCCTCTCAGCCCAAGGCCTGGCAGACAGTGGGGGCTCAATTAATGTTTGTGAATTGAACTATGTGTTTGTATTGTCCGACTTCCTGGGAAAACAATGTTTCTTTCGCCTACTGAAATGTCTTTGTTCAAACTTCTGTGAATGTGGCCTAGTAATCTTAGTGTGACTGTTGGAGAGATCATCTTACCATCCGATGGTGCTCCTCTACTGGTCTATATTCTGTTGACTAGACATGGCATCTTCTTTTTCCTTTTGTTTTGTGGCTCTGGGTGGAGTAACTCATGACTTTCTTTGGCAACCTTAGCCATTTTTATTTAGTGTAAGGGTCAGCTCATTTTCTTATAAAAGGTCAAATAGCAAACATTTTAGACTTTTCTGGCCTTATAGTCTGTCACAACTGTCCAACTCTGCTGTTACAGAAAGCAGCTGCAGACAAAATGTAAGCATATGAGTATTGCTGTGTTCCAATCAAACTTTATTTACAAAACAGGCAGTGTTTGAATTTGGCCTACAGGATGTAGTTTGTTCACCTAAATTACTGTGTTTCCCTGAAAATAAGACCTACCCATAAAATAAGCCCTAGCAGGATTTCTAAGCATTTGCGCAATATATGCCCTACCCTGAAAATAAGACCTAGTGATGGGCGTGGCTACGCAGCATATCTGCACAACCCATGCATTTCACCGCGGAGCAGTAAAGAAGATGAGCAACCCTTCTCATCTGCCCCATCGTGACAGCCAATATCCCAGAGGTGCCCGGAAAGGTGCGGGTAGCCCCACCAACAAGGTTGGCTCCCCCTGTCAGGTCCTAGCAATTCTGTGCGTGCTGCAAGCTGAGGCTTTGAGGGGAAAGTCTCCTCAGTGAAGTGAGGAGTGGGACGCTCCGCTTTAGGTATTTTGTGTCCCAGGGGGAAGAAGAAAAGCTGTGGCTGCCATTTTACTCAGCACTGTGGGCCTCTCTCAGTCCCCACAAACACCAGGGGATAGGGAAAAAGCTTCAGCAAGCAGTCTCCTACTGAGCCCAGAGAGATCATTTCTGCTCCACTTAATTATATTTGAATAAATGTAGATTGTTGTACCATACTTAAAAAAAATTACACATCCCCTGAAAATAAGCCCTAGGGTGTCTTCTTGAGGAAAAATAAATATAAGACCCTGTCTTATTTTCAGGGAAACACGGTAGTCTATAAGGTATATATATGGTCCTTAATTTATTGTTTCGACTATTATTTTTCTTCTTGCTAGCATTTAGCAAGTATCTACTCTCCTCTTTCTTTTTTTGTGCCAACCATTGTGTTTGCATTTATTTTTGTGCCACTCATTACTTTTGCATTCATGATCAAACAGGTGGACTGGGCCTTATCAAATTTTGTTGTTTATGCACCCTGGGCACTTAATTCTTTTAACACACAAGTTACTCTGTCCTATAAAGTAAGCTATTTTACAGTGTGAGGTGATTCTGGCACATAATAATTAAGTAAAATACAAAAAGTTTGGTCACTTCTTTCTTTGAAGCTATTATTGATCTTGTGAATTGTTTCAGCAGAATATTGTCTTGAGTTTCTATTACTGTTAGCAATTAAGCTTTACTTGGATCTCCTGATACTATGGAGCCTCTGAATATTCATTCATTTATTCATTCATATTTTTCATCTTCTTTGTAGAGCTAAGGGCTATAATGAGCAATTTACCTTCTCTCAGTTGCCTTTTCCTGACCTGGGTCCTATATTTTGTTTTCTGAGAGAAGGGAAAATTAAGTAGAGTTAGCGGTCATTAAACTGTCTTCCATGAGTTACTAAGTTTATTTGAATCATCTAGAGGAATTCTTTGAATGCTAATGTATGTACAGAAAAAGACATTCTGTACATCACCATCAAGATATATGAGAGTGGGTGCCATAGATATATACTTGCTATGGTTTGAATGTCACATCCAAAGCTCATGTTGAAATTTAACTGTCATTGCGATGGTAGTAAGTGGTGTGATGGTGGGACCATTAAGAGGTAATTAGGCCATAAGGACTTTGCCTTCATGGATGGGTATTAATGTTATTATCACAAGAGAGAGTTGTTAGAAAAGTGAGTTCGGCCCTTTCTTGCTCTTCCACCCTGCCTTCTGCAATGGGATGACACAGCACAAAGGACCACACCAGATGGTATGCTTTTGGACTTTCCAGCCTCCAGAATCATGAGACAAAAACTTCTATTGTTTATAAATTACCCAGTGTCAAGTATTCTGTCATAGCAATATAAAAAGGATAAAGACAATACTGTACAACGGAGACTCCATAGCTCAAAAGAAATTAGGTAAAGGAATTTCTCCAGGTTATATCAATCTTGAGACTATAGTTATGACAAATATTATCTCAGGAATCTCATGTTTGCAAGCTTTTCTTTTGCCCTTTTTTTGCTACTTTCACTTGTAAATATTGAGTTGTTGCAGAAAGCAATGTATATTTTGTCACAGGGTCCTTTTTAAATATTATCTGTGTATTATTTATTTCTGTTTTTCCTGGGCAATCATGGTCTAGGCAATCATGACTCCCCTCCCTCATTTAAATGACAATTTTTGTTTAAAACTTATTTATAAGAATGAGTCCTACATGCATTTACTATTGAAGGAATCAATAATTCTAAGTCTCAGGTCATTCCATATTTGGCCATATTGTCTTGCAAAGCTAGCAATTCTTGGAATTCTGAGAAGCTAGTTTCAAACACTAGATTTAGAGATGGCTGACGGCATTCCCATTTCATTAACATTTAAAACACATTAAGGCTTAGTAATAAATACAGGGTAGTCATTGGACTTCTGCTCCAAGCTGAGGAGGCAGGGGAAATTTTGGAGGAGCTTTCCTGCTCTTGAAGAGTGATAAGGTAGGAGAAGGGTCATACAAACCCTGGATCTCAAAATAGGAACATTTCATCAAGAAAGATGTAGAAAAAAATTTGTATTTTTTTTAAAAGTCCTGCAGCTGATGGAGATGTTATCATGAAAGATTTAGAGCTGACTTTTGGGAGATCATGGAGGGAGAAATGTAGTAATCATCCTGCTGTTTCTCACGGCCCTTGAGAGGATGTCAAAATAAACACACTAGAGTTGGTACACAGAGGCTGTCAGCAGTCTGAGCACTGTGCAGACCACATGTAAAGAGAGTTGGTAGTGCACAGTGAACTAGTGTTTGTTTCCATAATTCTTTCACAGACAGAAAGAAGGGAGAAAAATTTTATTCTTGCATCATAGAACAAATATAGAAGCTAAAGTAGATACAGAAGCAGATTTTATGGAGACCATGATTAAGGTTTAAATTTAGTCTGATCTCCTTTTCTTAGCTATATTCTCCCATGTTTTAAATGTTATGGGGAAAAGGTACAGGGCACGTAAATTTTAGTTGGAGGAGGAGAAAAGGCTCTTGTACTTGGTGTTAACATTAAATCTATGGCATCAGCTCTACAAGTATCATGTAATCTGTCTCTAAGGCAGAGTTCAGGCTTTGTGAGCAAGGTCACCCTGTGAGGAGGCTCAGTGTTCCGAGTTTGTGTGCTGCCCAGGGAGGAAGAGGCTCTTCTCAAGGCTCCTACTATGAAGCATGATTGGAAATGACAGGCAATGAAAATTCAGATGACCTGAATTACATGGTTTGATTTGATTTGACTAAGCCTATATTCCATATACTCAGCAAGGATAGAGAGGAAAATGTTTTAGAGTAGAAAATGCCTAGCTAATTAATGACAACACATTCAACATGTATTTCCAGTTAAAATAATTGTATTGAACCTTTACTTTAGCATTATACTTCTTGATCTTTTTCCATTGGCATTAGTCATCAGAAACTTGGCTAACCACTTTATATCTATTTAATGAAATCCTTCAGTGAGTTCAATTTTATTATTTTCATTTTATAGATTAGGTTAGGTCACATATCCAAGAGCTCACATAGCGTATAAATGCAGGGGGTGGGATAGGAACTCAGGTCAGTTTGACTTCAAACTCCTCCTTTTAACTACTCTGCAACAGTTCTGTTTTCTTCTAAAATGCCACGCACTCCTTTCTCCACCATATTTAAAGTTATGTTGAAATTTCCATATTGTAAGTGGCTTAATCATTGAATAAAGGACTATACATATTCCTTAAAATGTACCCCTCCATCCTCATTGTGTTACTAATAAAAAGGGGCTTCTACCAGCTGAGTATGAGTCCTGCTGTCTAATTCCCCTTCCTCCTCCAATAAGATATATATTTTTTTCTACTTATGCAAACTGAAGAAGCTAGTTTGCCTAATTAGTCATTGAGTTTTTGGTGGAGTGAGTTTTGGAGAACTGAGGGGAAGGTAGTGAAAAACAGTGGAAAGTGGTTGCTTCAGTGCCCTAAGCAATGCCATTACTGTAGCCAGTGAAACTGTCATTGTGGCTTCCACCAAAGAACTGAGGTTTTTGACTCCTAGTACTCAAGAGTTTGATGTCATAGACAGAATAACATACTGACATATGAGAAGAGTCCTCTTTCCCTTGCCTGCTTCTTTTTCTTCCCTCTCTTCCCGATACTATGTGTGGGCAGGCTTGTGGTGCATTGAGGGAGAAGTTGCTGCAGAGTGCTTGCTGAAGCTAAAGAGCCTTTGGCTTGTAGCCTCTCCCTGCAGACTGGGCTGAACATGCCCTCCTGGGACCTGGGCCTGCTACAGTGAGAAGGCTGTCTTAATTAGTTTCACCAATGCTTCCAACCACTTCCCAGAACAAATGTGGAATGACTTAGACTTGGGAAAGAATAAGGGAATCCAACGGACCATGAGTGATTGTACAGAGTTTAAAACTTTAAGAAAGATAACCTGAGAAAAGAAGATGAAAGAATAGAAAGTGATCTTTATTCCTATAGGTAGGCAGTGAATGGGTCACTGGCTCAGGCACAGCAATGATTCTGGACAGAACTTACCCAATGTGTGATTTATCATTGTTGGAAATAAAAATTGCCTTTGCATTTATCATTTTACATCCAAATTCTATTCTTAACACATAACCTAAGCTCACAATATCTCTTTCACTCTTCCCACCTCTATGCTTTATAAAAACTACAGTGGGTAAACATTTTCCTCTATGCTGACCTCCAGTAAATTGTGAATATACACAGCATTTGGGATAGAAAAACACACAATTCCATAATGCCAGTGACATCTGTGTATCTCAGCATCTTTGTGGTGACATTGAGCTACCCAAGGACCAGCCTTCATTCACTCAGCTGTTGATTCCTTGCCAGAGGACATTCCACCACATTAATCCCACTGATGGACTGTCTGTGTAGATGGATTTTAATCCATTGATTCAAAAAAACTACCTATGCCTCTATTGACAATTATTATATCATTCCATATTTATTAGCTCTTAACAATATGGTTCACAGTCTTTAAAATGTGCTAAAATTTAAAAATATTTCTAATTTTTTTCAACGTATTTTCCAATAAATCCAACTCCCAATAATTTTATATATTAGGAAAAGTTATATATGTGTAACAAGATCTATACACATTAATTAAATAATAAATGTATTCATATTTAATAAACTATTTCTGGTGTTTAGATTCATGAAAAGCTCAGATTAACTGATAACAAGTTTATGCTCTATTAAATAAGACTCTGCCTTATCAGTGTACTGTAATCATTGACAATTGTGAAACATACACTCCTAACTATGTCTGTTTTATGGCTGTTGTTTATGTCTTAAGTATGACTATATATTACCAGATGGAAGAAACCTATGTTCCAAAAGCTGAAGTCTGTATACACCACTCTGGTTTATTTTAGTAGAAAAATTTGGGGGAATAAAGAGTAGTATAGAAAATGCGTTCTGAGTCTATGCTGTAGCTGTGAACAACAAAGACACTATTTTGAATGCAAACATATTTTCTTTCAACTGTAGTAAAGAATGTCACAGTTGGACTGAAGCTTTGTTAGCTATTGTGTCAAACTGGAATAATGTTTCTATCAGAGCCTGTCTCATTTTTAAAAATATGCATTGTCACTGTAAATGTTGGCAGAACCATACCTCAAATTGGGCAATGAGCTACTTTCACAACAAAAAAGTTTTAAGATTTTTCAGAAGCAGAATTTTATTACCTCTATTGCAAATACAGTAAAAAAGTTTTCTGTGTGTTCTTTCAATGGAGTAGATTGCCTGTATAATACATTTCCTATTTTTAAATTAATCAGAAAAAAACTCTTTGACACATAGTTGGCTCAAAATGATGGTAAACAGCCTAATAGTTGAGAAGTAAGTGTGTGAAAAGTAATGGGAAAGATGGATTATTTATTCTCCCACTAGCTCCATGTGTGGTGATTAGAAAGTTATTATTATATTAAACTTTGATCTAAAGAGCAAAAATTTGAGCCACAGACTGACATCTACTTTAAATTTTGGAAGGAGCTGGATGAAGAGGAAAAAAAACCCCTAGACTTGTTAAGTATTTACTAAGTGCCAAGAGCTGTTCTGTAAGTCATGAGTAAATTCTCTCTATTAATAAATTTAAGTAAAGTACAATGTGATTCATCTATGTAGCATCATCAAATACAGACATTCATATTGAATATAGTGAGTTTTGCTTGGTGGTAAGCCTAACACAAGCACGTATCTCAACAAATGATCTATATTTCTCTTGTTAAAGTTTTAGTTATCTTAACTTTGTGTGAAATGTATCATTCATTCATTTTATGTTCAGTATTTTTTCTAGTTATGGCATAGGTTTGTTTTTTTCAAATTGTAACTAACAACATGCCAATGTGAGTCTTTATGAAGGATATGTTTTTATACTCAAAGAATTGAAAATGTTCAAAATATTTTTGAACCTAACGTAATTTTTTTTTAGGTTTTGTATTCAGTGTTGTGTGTGCTAGTAGTCAGGACTTCCTGGAGGACATAGGTATACTTTTCTTCTACTGCTCCTAAGTTATCAGCAGAAAACAGCTGGGGAATAATTTTCTTGAGCTGAGAAAGGTTTTATAGAGTGTTTAACTAGAATGATCAGTTGATGCTGAATAGAGTAGCTGTAGTGCCTTTCATTGCTTCTTCAAACTTTCTTAGCTTGACTATGTTGACCACAAAGCTGAGAATGCATCCCTTTTCCCACCTAATGATGAGCAGGTAATGATGGCACATTTTGCATTACCATGGCAATTGTTCATCATCTAGTTAATACTGTAATATTTTCTCCTTCCTTCCTCCCTCCTTCTCTTCCTTCTTTCCTTTCTTCCTTCCTTCTTTCCTTCCTTTCTTCCTCCCTTCCTTCCTTCCTTTCTTCCTCCTTCTCTTCCTCTCTTCCTCTTTCTCTCTCTCCCTTCTTTCCCCCTATTTCTTTTTTTCTAAAAGCAGTGAATTGTGAAAAATATAGATTTGGGTGCTAAATGATCTAATTTCAATAGAAAGTTCAAAGGTTTATCATAATTGCTCTTAAAATTGCTCTGATGTTTTGAGATATTGACTCTGTATTCTGTACCCATATAAAATGTATGAATGCTCTACTTAGGAATATAAAATATGAGTTGATATTATGAAATTCTCCCTTCTTTTCTCCACTAAAGATATTCCATAGATTACTTTGAAATGAAAATGTTACCTGTGTATGTGAGCTGAGAGTTCTGACTTTTCGTCTGACAACCATTGACATTGTATATGACCTTGAAGAGGGCACTTGGCCTTATAATTGCCTATCTGTGGAAGTGCAGATGATACAGATGCCTAATGATTATTAAAAAAAATCTTTGATGCCTCAAATAAAACAAGATAGCTACATACTTTAGAATTAAATATTTAAAGTGGATATAATTCATTACTCTTTAATATTTCTTTGTGAAGCAGATGTGTTTCAGGAATTATGAGACTTTTGTAGTCAAATATAATAAAGCATAGCATTGTTAATGGACTTAGGTAGAAAATTAATAGGAAATCAAAACTTGAATTCAGGTTCACAGTGTTTTAATCATTTAATCATCTTCTTTTCATGGTTTTTGATATTTTTTTATCCTGTGATTCACCAAGGAGAATAATGAGAGGTATTATTATTATTATTTGCAAAAGTAAAATGTGTTGCATTATTAGTTCAAAATCATCTCATCAAATCTGCTTATGTCCTGCTTAGAAATGATTATGTAACTTAAGAAGAACTCAAATCTCTTTGATTCTTAGTTTCCTTATCTGTAGGTTTTTTATGATTTATTAACATAGGGCTTTTATGTTGTAATAATATCTATACTGTAAGACATTTTATGACTATTAGATTAAATAACTGGTATAAAATGCTCCTCAAACTCTTTAGAGCTATAAAAACATAAGATCTTATTTTTTGAAGGTAATGTGTGGCCAGGGCAAAGAGGGCATTAAATATTAAGCTTACAAGTATTGACTTAATTTGTTGGGCAACAGAGAACCCTTAAAGATTTTAGAAAAGGCATTAAGAAAGCCCAACTAGACCTGGAGGAAGATTGACCTTGTAGCATTCTGTGTGACAGACTAAGAGACAAAAAGACTGAGGGCTGTGGGCATAGAAGTCTAGCACAATAGCTTGGGTGAGAGGTAAAGAAGAATCTGAACAAGGTCAACACTATTAAAAAAAACAGAAATAGATGCAAAAGATATTATAGAAATAGAACCTTTGGCATCAATTAAAGAATGAAGAGGATGTTTAAGTAAAAAAAAGAATGAAATATGGCAGAGGATTCAATCTCAGGCATATGAGACAAAGTTAGGAATTTTAGGAGACAGAGTTGGTGCTTATAAAAGATGAAATGCTAACTTTAGCATATGTTGACTTTGAGGAATTGGAAGGGCACCCCACTGGCAATGACAAGCAGACACTAAGAAACATTGAATGAAATCAGGGAAGTTGTCAGAAGATAAAATGTTTAGAGGATGAAGAATCATTTGTAAGGAAGGAATAATAGTAGTCCTGACATTGGAGGTCTTTGATCGTAAAGATACTATCGAGACAGAGGAATATCTATTTTCATATTAAACATTTGTGAGGAACTGAGGCTCTGGAATGGCCCTAAAATGAAAGGCTATTTATTGAAGAGAGAACCTTTTCCCTATTGTATATTTTGTCTGCTTTATCAAAGATTAGGTTACCATATACTGATGATTTCATCTCTGGTATCTCAGATCTATTCCAGATATCAGTGCTTCTGTTCTTGTGCCAGTACCAGGCTGATTTAACTATTATTATAGTACAGATTGAAGTCTAGAAGACTGATGCCTCTCAGTTTGTTCTTTTTACTTAAGATTGCTTTGGCTATGCATGGTTTCTTCTGGTTCCATACGAAGTGAAGAATTAATTTTCTAGATCTGTAAAGAATGCTGGTGGTATTTTGATGGGGATTGCATTGATTCTGTAGATCACCTTAGGTAATATTGACATTTTAACAATATTGATTCTACCAATCCATGAACAAAGTAGATTTTTCCATCTGTTTAAATCATCTGCAATTCCTTTTTTAGTGTTTCATAGTTCTCCTTGTATAAATCTTTCGTATCTTTCGTTAAGTATACTCCTAGATATTTAATTTTCTTTGGGGCTATAGTGAAGGGTATTGTGTTTTTGATTTTAGTTTCTGCTTGATGGTTCTTGGCATATACGAATGCTTCTGATTTGTGTATATTTATTTTATAACCTGAAACATTACCAAATTCATTTATCAAATCTAGGAGTCTCTTGGATGAATCCATGGGTTTTTCTAGGTATAATATCATATCATCAGTGAAGAGTGAGAGTTTGATCTCATCTGCCCCCACTTGGATGCCCTTAATACCCCTCTCTTGCCTGATTGCTGTAGCTAGGACTTCGAGCACTATATTGAATAGGAGAGGAGATTGTGGGCATCCTTGTCTAGTTCCAGTTCGAAGAAGGAATGATTTCAATTTTTCCCCATTTAGTATGATATTAGCAGTGGGTTTGTCATAAATGGATTTGATAAATTTAAGGTATGGGCCGTCTATGCCTATTTTGTTAAGAGTTTTTATCAAAAAGGTATGTATGGTGCTGGAAAAACTGGTTAGCTACATGCAGAAGAGCGAATCAGGATCCCCACCTCTCACCTCTCACAAAAATTCACTCAAGATGGATAACAGACTTAAACCTAAGGCATGCAACCTTAAGAATCCTAGAAGAAGATGTTGGGAAAACCCTATCAGATATTGGTCTAAGCAAAGAATTTCTGAGGAAGACCCCCAAGGCAATCACTGCCACATCAAAAATAAACAAATGGGATCTTATCAAATTAAAAAGTTTCTGCACAGCCAAGGAAACTATCATTAGAGCAAATAGACAACCCACAGAGTAGGAGAAAATATTTGCTCTCTACACTTCTGATAAAGGTCTAATAATAAGAATCTATCTAGAATGTAAAAGAATTAACAAGAAAAAATCAAACAGCCCCATTAAAAAATGGGCAATGGTAATGAACAGAAACTTCTCCAAAGAAGACAGAATAATGACCTGCAAACATATAAA
>VBSM01000361.1:46048353-46064861 GCA_008086735.1 Cheirogaleus medius
AAAAAGAAGTGTTAAGGTCTTCTGGTAAGTTTTTATATGCTACTCAGAGCTCCAGCTTATGGGTGGGGTCTTTGTGCACTGCCCAAAAATATCAGGCCAAGAAGTGAATGGAGAATGAAATCCAGTTTTCACTCAGTTCACCCAGCCTCATGCCTTGAGACAGGTCTGGATGTGCATGGGGGCCATGAGTTGCTATTTTAATTTGCTATCCACAAAGGATGCCTTTGCCTAACGTGCACAAAAGCACTGCATGAGCTAGAGATGGGCCCCATATTATTTTCCCCAAAGTGGATAGAAATAAATTTGTAATTATAGCCTTTCCTTTATTGTAGAGGTTATTTGAATGCTAGGTCTCTTGAAATAACCTTACATAGACAGAAGCTTATTTTGCCCATACACATAATTATTAAACACACATTTGCATTGTTTGTACAAAATGCCAACATGTAAGCCACTAAACAATAGCCACATTCTAGAACAGAGGTTGGCAAACTTTTTCTGTAAAGAGCCAGACATTAAATATTTTAGGATTTGCAGGCCTTACTGTGTCTGTCATAACTGCACCTCTGCTGCTGTAGCACAGAAGCAGCCATAGACAATACAAAAATGAATGGATGTGGCTTTGTTCCAATACAATTTTATGTATGGATGCTGAAATTGGAATTTCATGTACTTTTTACATTCACTGTTTAAAATTATAAAAACCATTCTTAGGTTAAGGGCCACACAAAAACAGACTGCAGGCTGGATTTGGCCTGTGGCCAGTAGTTTGCCCATCCTTATTCTACAGTACCTTTCAAGTAAGACACCTTCTTTTTCTGGGGGCTGAGGTAGGGTAGGGGCAGGGTTCCTACTGAATGGTAATCTCACTGGCATACTTTGAGACGCTGCCAGATTATCAAAGGAGAGAATGACAAAAAGGCGACGTTTAAAAAAGACTCATTTGCTTTAAATTTTGTATCAGTTGAGTTATTTTTAGGAAGTAAAGCGTGTTAAATATTATCATTGAAATGCAAGAGAAGATCACCATGAATTGAGATGTACTTATTCAGAAATTCTGCTTATTACCATACAACTGCTAATCCTATTTGATGTCAGGAGAATTCCTTCACTCATTTATTCACTAATTGGTTTAGTAAATATATATTGAATTCCTACTTCGTGGAGGACTCATGACATGCTTAAAATGGAGGAAAGCACAAGTCATGGGAGGCAGGTTTGAACCCCTAAGAAGTCCCGGAAGTGGAGTATTCCAGAGGCAGAGTGGAACAGTTATAGAAGGCTGGGAAATAGTCACCAACAGATGACCTGGCTTGTGGGCTTATCCTGTAAGCAAATGTTGCACCTGCCTTAGGAGGAGAAGAAGCAGAGTCCTAAGTGACAGCAGAATGTAAACAGAAACTCAAAGCTATCTAACAAAGCATACCTTTTAAGTGTGCACATGGAGCTTTTAGCCATAGAAACAAAGATCTTAGCAGCTCAATCTTCTAGGATGAAGGATAGTTAAACTATATATATATATATATATACATATATATATATATATATATTTGTTGAGAACATAGACTCCGATCTTTTTCCTGCTGAGATTTTTGTATTTTTAACAAGTACCTCTTTCCATCTGCAGTCAATCCGTTGCTTTTTCTGCCATGCTGGATGCATTCCTTCATTACTTCCAGGACAGCTACTCTGAAGTAACACCTCCATCACCATATCACCCCATCATCACCACCACCTTGCACATGGGTAGAATTCCCTGAAAGAGAAATTGATAATTGCACCTTGATTTTTCACTGGAAACATTAATTGAATTGAAAAAGAGAAGAGCTAATGTGACTTATTATAGTCACCCGGAATTCTGGCAGCCTTCACAAAAATAAAATGCATGGGGAAGAAGGAAATTATTCTAGCTCCAAAGTGCCAAAACATATGGATGAAATATGAAACATGAAAAATGCATTCAACTGTCCAGATATGTTTTCTTCTAACTGGCAAGCATTTTGTATTTACTAATTTAACCACCTTAAAACCCACATGAAAATCTGTCTAGAATAAGACAGCACCATGAATGTATTAGTTTTATGTAACATTTCTAGAAGTCTTCATAATTTCAGTATTCGTTCACATACCATATTTGACTGAGCTCTCATAACTTTGCAGTGAAGTATTAACATCAATTCCATTTTGCAAGAGTGGTCACTGAGGATTAAGATGTGCAAGGATCTGCCCCAACTCAATTGGCAGCAAGTCTTGGCAGGGGCTGAGATTTCAGTCCAAGTAAGTCACAGGTTCCTTCAGTTATACTGTATTATCTTTTTATTTGACAAAATTGCACCAAGGCTGCCATTAGCTCCCCGTGTGCATGTGACTAAAGAAACTAAGCTGTGTAAGCCACAGACTCTGATGAATTGCTGTTATTTGCAGAGCCTTTTGTTGAAGCTTTAATGTATCCCATAAGCTTTCTGCTACCCCTACCCCCAAAATGTGAAATCCTGGACCAAAATTTTCTGCTGCCTGATGCTTCTCTATCCCAAGAACTTAAATGATATAGTGTGTTGTTTAAAATTTGTAAACATCAAAAGGTCCAGCAAGGCCAAATGTCTCATATAGTATTACACAGACCTATCCATTGCATTGGATGTAATAATTTATCATTATGGGCAGATGTATAATTACTGTCATTTATAATGAGACAGAGGTACAAACTTCATGTTTGATGTGATTCTGCCAAATAATTTAACATGGTGCAGTTAAAAATTGACATGGATCATATATTTGGTTAGTGGCCTGTGAGGAAAACCAAAGTCAATCTGATTTCAGCCCCATCAAGATAAGGCATCCCCTGCATTCTGCAGCCTCATGTGAGAATGTTTATTTTAAAGGGGGGGCGGAATATGTTCATGAGAATGTGGTGATGCTTAATTGCTTTCCAAATCTAGAATAAATATTTACCTAGAGAAAATTCTTCAAGACATTAAAGCAACTGTTCTGTCTCCTAAGCCAGAGAAACACATCAAACCACAGGCATTTGTGGGCTGTCAGTGAGTCCCAGCTGATTAACATTGGCACTTTCATGCACCTTCTAGAATCTCTACCAGTACCCTCTGTACTGCATCCTGCAGGCTCTCTTCTTTCCCCTTCACAAACTTAGACAAACAATATGAAAATCTTAATTTAAAAAATGTGACAAACCAGGTACAGGAAAAATGCAATATGGGTTTTTATTTTTTTCAGTCTTCTCTGTCCCTTTATCCTGGACTCCATTTTCTCCACCAAGAATCCCAGGAGATCATGGCTGATGAAGATATGAAATTAGATGAGCTACAATCCTGTGTAACTGGAGATATTTTCCAAAGAAAGCTGGAATGTAGGTCTTAAGGTGGTTAAATTAGTAAATACAAAATGCTTGCCATTTAGAAGCTTGTTGAGTCAGTGATCCATTCAACAAACATTTGTTTGGTTATTATATATCAGCAGCTGTGCTAAGCACAGGTGTGTCCACCTTCACTGGCTACCTCTAAATTGAATAAGAAAATCATAGCTTAGTAGGGCAGATAGACATGTAAGTTACACAATTAAGATAGAGTATGATGAGGGCTATGCTGGGCTCTATTAAACCAAAAGGGAGGGAAATCTAACCCAGGTAAAGGAGATCAGGCAAGGCACCTTGGAGCAGAGAAACACATATACTCTCAACGTGGGACTTCTAACTGCTAGGGCTTTGGCTTTAAGCTCATCCTCCAACACCTTGGGGCTTCCCAGTGGGTGTCTCACATTTGCTGTTTCTCTTTTCTCATTTTACCCTCAGCTGTGGTGCTGCATCCTGTCTGGCTCCTGCTCACTGAGGGGCAAAGCCTCTGAGCTGTCACTGCCCAAGTCTGCAGAGGAAGCTGTCACTATAATTCCTGTGCTAGTCCTGTTGGACTGACTGAAGTCACTTTCTCTGGGCTAGGCCTAGCATAGGTTTCAGCACTGAATAAAGGCTGAGGCTGCAGGATAGGCACCAGTTCTTCTTTGTAGGTCTGGTAAAATTGGGATATGAAACCATCTGGTCTGGTACTTTTCTTTTTAGGAAGGTTACAAAGAACTGGTGCCTATCCTGTAGAAATTATTCCACAACATCAAGAAAGAAGGAATACTCCCAAACATGTTTTATGAAGCCAACATCACCATTATAATAAAGCCGGGAAAGGATGTAACAAAAAAAGAAAACTACAGACCAATATCATTTATGAATGTAGATGCAAAAATTCTCAACAAAATCCTAGCAAACTGAATTCAGGTGCTTATCAAAAAAAAATCCAGCATGACCAAGTGAGCTTCATCCAAGAGATTCAGGGATGATTCAAACAGAAAAGCATTTGACAAAATTCAACACCCTTTTATGATAAGAACACTTAACAAAATAGGTATGGATGGGACTCACTTAAAAATGATTAAAGCCATGTATGACAAACCCACAAGCAACATAATACTGAATGGGTAAAAATTGACAGCATTCCAGCTTAGAACTGGAATCAGACAAGATTGCCTTCTACCACCTCTATTCAAGACAGTGCTGGAAGTCCTAGCCAGAGCAATCAGACAAGAGAAGGATATCAAGGGCATCCAAATGGGGGCAGCAGAGGCAAACTATTGCTCTTGGCTGATGATATGATCTTATATTTAGAAAACTCCAAAGATTCTGCCATGAGATTACTGGAATTCATAAACAAATTCAGCAAAGTCTCAGGTTACAAAATCAATGTACAGAAATAAGTAGTATTCCTATATGCCAACAACAGTCAAACTGAGAACGAAATCAAAGACTCAGTACCCATCACAATAGCAGCAAACAAAATAAAATACTTAGGAATATATTTAACTAAGGAGGTGAAAGACCTCTACCAGGAGAACTACAAAACACTGACGAATGAAATAGCAGAGGACATAACAGGTAGAAAACCATACCATGATTGTGGGTCGGTAGAATCAACATGGTTAAAATTTCTATACTACCCAAAGTGATCTAGAGATTCAATGCAATCCCTATTAAAATACAAACATCAATTTTTGCAGACCCAGAAAAAATAATTATATGCTTTGTATAGAAATAGAGAAGACTCCATATAGCAAAATCAATCTTAAGCAAAATGAACAAATTGAAAGGCATCAATTTACCAGACTTTAAGCTATACTCCACGGCTATGGTAACTGAAACAGCATGGGATTGGCACAAGAACAGAAACCAGACCAATGGAACAGAACCGAGAACCCAGATATAAAACCATCCTTGTATTGTCATCTGATCTTTGATAAAGTGGGATAAAACATACAGTGGGGAAAAGAATCCCTAGTCAATAAATAGTGCTGGGAAAATTGGATAGCTACATGTAGAAGACTGAAATAGGTTCTGAACCTCTCACCACTTGCAAAAATCAGTAACAGACTTGTGGATAACAGACTTAAACATAAGGCATGAAACTATAAGAATTCTAGAAGAAAATGTTGGAAATACTCTTACAGACATTGGCCTAGGGAAAGAATTTATGAAGAAGACCCCAAAGGCAATCACACCACCAACAAAAATAAATAAATGAGACCTGATCAAATTCAAAAGCTTCTGTATAGCCAAGAAAACTATCATGAGAGCAAACATTTCTCCCTACAGAATGGGAGAAAATATTCACATGCTACACATCCAATAAAGGGCTGATAACTAGAATCTATATAGAACTCAGCAAGAAAATATCAAACAACCCCATTAAAAAGTGGGCAAAAAACACGAGCAGAAACTTTTCAAAACAAGACAGACTAATGGCCAACAAACATATGAAAAAATGGTCAACATCTCTAATCATCAGGGAAATGCAAATCAAAACCACAATGAGATATCACAACTCCAGTGAGAATAGCTTTTATCAAAAAGTCCCAAAACAATAAATATTGGTGTGGTTGTGGAGAGACAGAAACACTCATACACTGCTGGTGGGACTGCAAACTCTGTGGAAAATAATATGGAGATACCTCAAAGAGCTACAAGTAGAACTACCATTTGATCTAGCAATCCCATCGCTGGGCATGTACCCAAAGAAAAAAAAGACATTCTATAAAAAAGATATCTGTACTAGAATATTTATAGCAGCACAATTCACAATCGCAAAGATGTGGAAACAACCCAAGTGCCCATCAGTACATGAGTGGACTCATAAAATGTGGTATAAGTATACCATGGAGTTTTACTCACCAAAAACAATGGTGATCTAGCACCTCTTGTATTATTCTGGATAGAGCTGGAGCCTATTCTACTAAACAAAGTATCTCAAGAATGGAAAAACAAGCACCATATGTACTCACCAGCAAATGGGTATGAACTGGTCAACACTTACGTGCACAGATAGTAATAACACTCATCAGGTGCCGGGCAGATGGGAGGGGTGAGTAAGGGGTGGTTATATTCATACATAATGGGTGTGGTGCACACCGTATTGGGGATGAACATGCTTGTAGCTCTTAGGTGGGGGGCAAAGGCAATATATGTAACCTAAACATTCATACCCCTGTAATATGCTGAAATAAAAAAGGCTGAGACTGAATTGGATTGCTGCTCATACCACTTTATTCTGTGCTTGAGCCTGCTGCAACATTAATTCTGAACAATGGCTTTCGCCCTCTGTTCCTGTGGCCATCTATTGCATATGTCAGCAATCACAGAAGCTGTAGGTTCTCACTTCTTCACTGAGAAAATAGCTCTAAAAGTTTTTTAGTAACCTGAGCCCGTAGGGCCACTGCGGCCCTCCAGATCCCTGAGTGTGGCCCCTCGACTGAATCCAAACTTCAGTAGAAGGATTTGTTCTGTAAAATTTGGATTCAGTCCAAAGGCCTCACTCAAAGATCCAGAAGGCCACATGTAGCCCCAAGGCTGCATGTTCTTTAGGACCCAGGGACATCTGGGCAATAGAAACTCTTCCTGCTGTAGTCTGGAGAAAAATAGAAAAATAAATAAAAGCCTCCCTTCTGACCCTAAAACATTGTCTTTGGACATAATTTTTGTGGCTTTAAGCTTACTTTCCAAGGATAAATTCTTTCTCAAGACCATATCCTAATCTGTCATGCAAATAAAATTCTAACGGCTTTACTAAGCCAGCCCTCCAGATCCCTGCAGACACACAGAATCCTCCAGAGAATACAGTTTAGAATCAAGGAGGTGTGAAAAGAAAAAGTACAGGAAAAAGTACAAGATGGTAGAGCACAAAAAGGTCTGCATGGAGAGCAAAAGACTTAAGTTCCTTACCTAATGTAACTCTCATATATCCCAACATTCTAGGTTCCCTGACTAGCTTCTGAAAGACTCTTTTTGCCCAAAGGGAATAGATACTGGGGGGAACTTCTGAAGGAAACCCATTAGTTTTGGGTCTTTTCCTTCCTTGGGTCACAGTGAAAACTAACTATTGTGAGGCTGCCTTTAACCATAGGAATAAAAATAAGAGTGTGTGGGATTTGGGCCAGCTATGCCCCATGCAGAGTGGTAAGAGAGAACAAGAGTGGGTAGCTAAGGTGAATGTCCCATAGAAGGTTTAATATTATTTTTTTTTTTTACTAGGAAGGGTCTTGTTCCCAGTGAAACTTCAAAATAGTATGATGTTTAAAATACCCCAATACATATCAATGGCTTTTTAATTTGGTGCTAAAAGATGACTGGTAATTAAATATCAGTGATTGCTTTTACTAAAATATTTATATACCTGGTGGTTTCTAACTGCAAATATCTAGAACCCTTGGCTTGAGTGATGATGCCTTTCATTTTAGAATTGATCTCTTTTGGATTCCTCTGAATGCAACTGACATGTTTTAGATGCACAATACATATTTGTTAAATTACATTAAATACAACTTAGAATTATATCTGTTACTTAGCTTAAACCCTTGGACTTTCAAGGAACAAATCATTGTAACTCGGCAATGTTTTAGCTACAAAATAAGGAGTATCCAGCCTGGACACAGTTGCTGTCTTTTTATTATTTCTCATTTTGATGCTTTTCATATGCTGTTGGCTATTTTATTAGTAACTCCTGTTGGGAAATATTTTTCTTTAACATTATATCTTAATAACCATCAAGGTGGCTTACCAGGGTTTCCTAATACTCAGCATGCCTAGGAATTGTATTATGGTAAATATCATATGGGCAAAGAGACTGCATTTTAAAAAAATCTGTTAGTGACTGCATTCTTTACCTGCTGTTAGGCATATTGATAATATATAGACATAATCTCCCTTGGGAGATAAGGCATAATTTCTTATAGAAAGATTTTTCCTTATAGATTATTATTTGGAATAAAAAAATAAGGTCCTTTAAAAAAAACCCATCTAAATTTGGAAGACAGAGTTTTGTAATTTCAAATCCATTAGTTCATTTTTAGCAGTGCCTTGTTTGATTAAGCTCATTAGCCTGGGTATATAGGCAAAAGCCATTGTAACTGAATTAATATTGTATAAAACAATTATTGTTTCTTATCAGCTTCCTTTCAATGTGTTCTTCTTTCACTATTAAAGAAACAAATACAGTTTTCAGCATCTTATGAAGTGTACAGCACTACAGATGACCTATTTTTGTTGTACGTCAGTTGTTTTATTCATTTATTTCCAATATAATATTTATATACCAATATAACTTATGTAAATGATGTGCACCTATATTTATATATCTTTTTTCACCATTCCTCATTCCTCAAAGCTTTGAAACAGCTTACAATAATACATATAATGATATGTGATGCATACTTTGTCACTTGGCAAAGTTGTTAAGACTCTGTCAAACTGATTCAATACTGATAAATTTTGGAAAGATAATAAATGCCTTTTATATTTGGGAATATTTACCATTCATAGCTTGAGCTTTTAGGTCACTATACCATCTCCTACTTTTTATTTTCCCACTAAGATAAGAAATCATAGTGGCAGACCTCTTGGTTTGCAAATGGCTAATTATAGCCATTTCCTGATTATACTTGGGGGAGTCATTGCTGATTATCTCTTGCAAATCTTGCTTTCAAGTTCTATTGACATTCAAACAAAATGGGCTATAAAGTCATTTGTGGTTATTACTCAATACCTTTTGCCTAATTTCCCTTCCTCATGCAGCCCATCACCCAGCAGGAGATCTTTTATGTCAAAACACTTAATTACCTCCCCCAAATCAGTGAAAGTAAAAACACAGCACAGGAAAACAAACAAACCAGAAAAAACAAATACGGAATATTTACAGCCTTTCCCCCTGATTCATGATTTGCTTTTACCTGCTTGACTTGAGGCTACTTGCAGAGCACAATGGAAACCAAAGAAGCTGTTTTGAAGGCACAACAAACCTAAGACAATACCTCTTGTCCTGTTCTTGGGGCCCCACCATGTTGGAGTAGAGGGTCATGAGACCATCAATGGGGAAAGAAAGATACTGTGCTTGCCACATGTGCAAGTCCTTACATGTATGTGTGTGTATGTAGGGTATACATTAAGGAGAGCAAACATCTTGTGTATGTATGGATATGTACATCATATACAAGTTGTATGCATATGAGAATTATAAATAAAATAATTCAATCAAATGCCTTCCACACCCTCTGTGTGCAAATGACAGACTGACATCCTCCTATATTCTTACCTACTATATAATGCTTTTGTTTTCATAGATCTAGAGCAGATAAAAACCACTGGATAGGTGTAAATCTTTATTCCCTAATACCAGAATCTTTTCCTTAAATGAATTCTTTGTTATTCCTTGCATCTGTGAAGCTTTTCTGGGTAAAGATCAAGGGTATCTTCATGATTAAATTGTGAGCTTTTTATTTTTAAACCAGTATTTACTACTCTAGCCCTGCCCATGACAAAACCAAACTGTTTTGTGTTTCTTTTCTTTGTAATATTGTACATCGTGAATTTCCTATGAATGTTCCTATGAAAAGGGACTGTCCCTGCTTCCTCCTCAAGGCTTTTACTTGCAGAATACATTGTTGGTTTGGATGCTGTGATTGCTGCCGACCTCCTCCCCTTGTTTTAAGAAACACCATGTGACCCTAGAAAGGCAATGCTTTGAGTGTGTTTCTACTTCACCTTTGAAAAGATCTAATGTATTTCATCATCAGACTCCTGTGGAAATATACAATGAAAGTAGGGGATCTGGTTAGTGCCAGAGGCAAAGTACTACTAACTCATCCCAAAAGATTGCTTTTTGATTAAGGGGCTCTTGCTGTAAGGTGCTCAGCCTTTCTTGTAACTGATATGAACTGCTATTCTTGGCTGTATAACCTAAGTTGAACATCTGATTTTTTTTTAAAGAAACAGCAATTATATTAAGGAGTTCTCATTTGAGGCATAATTCCTTGAAAACTTCAAGTAGAATTCAATAGGCTGACTGAATGTTGTACCATAGAGTTAGGCAGAAATTCATAAAGGATACAGGGTTGTGGGAGAAAGGTAAGGGTAATTCTACACCAAAAGTTTTCTAGGTAAATGGGACCATGTCAGAGATAATTCACAGAACTCTGCCCTGTTTTAAGAAAATGAAAAGTAGCCTAATGAAGAGCTGAGCTTAAAAAACAGATAACTTTTTTCTTCTTCTAACATGTCCTGAAGAGTTAAAATAGCTTGCCCTTAGTTTTGTGAGGAGAGAGAGAAGGAAGGGAAAGAGAGTAGGGGTAAGCCCAGGGCAACTATGTAATTTAAACTGGGACACTTTTGGAGTTAAAGGTACTCTAATAATAATTATACCAGATAAAAGGCATAAATCGGAACTCTTGCAGGCAAACTGGGATGTTTGGTGACCCCTGGGAAGTACAATTAATAGGGCTTTATGTCCCTGGTCTTTTAGCCTTGCTATGACCATGAGCTCACAGTAGAAACATCATTTCTATTGATGGCTTTTTTTTCCTTTAAGGTTTCTGATCATAAACTGTCTGTGGTGTAGGCAATCTCAATTATACTGTGCGGTAGGATAGGTTTTCTGTTCTTAGCATTCCGTTATTAGATTAACAAGCATTTTATTGTTTCTTTTGTATATGGGCTTTTCATATTTGGTACAATTGGAATGTGAAAAAAGGAGAGGTATTTAATAGGATAGCTGAAAAAGAACATCAAAGCCCACTATTTGAATCATCTTTAACTGTTAGCTATCTTTTGTTCTTCAGGGCCCATCAATCTACGAATCCCGTCTCTTTTCTTTATATAATGATACTGTTTTCTCATTTTCACAGGGAAAGGAAGAAGGCAGAAAGGAATTTGTTGTGATTGTTAAATAAAAATCCTAATGATTTTTTCCTTCACAGTAAGGCTTTTTCAAAAATGGAAGTTATGATAATTTCCGGACATAATTTTGGCCTAACATGATGGCCTTTGATGCTTTTCAAACAGTATCTGAAACTAAAGAGATCAATTTGAAGCAAGAGTGATTGTGAACCAATTGTAAGAAAATGTACTTTTTTTGGTTTAATTCATTAGCTTTAGAGCTTTTAGATGTCAGCTTTCAATCACATTTTTATAAAATATAAGACTGTCATGTAAATAACAAGAAAGTTCACTTGAGGAAAGAAAATTAGAAATCAAGCTAAATCACTTATTTAAAACATCATATAGTCAGATTTCTTGCAGGCATTTTTGACATATTATGTTTGATGAGAGAGCAAGAAGATCAACCAACGAACCAAACCAGTGATGTCCACCACTAATTAAGAGCTTCTAAAATGCCAGACCCTATGCTAAGGATTTTATGTGCATTACTTCACTTAATCCTTACAGAAATCCTATTATTTCTATATTAAAGATGAAAAATAAAACCTCCCAGAAGGTAAGTTATTGGAGCAAGTTCACAGAGAAATGAGAAAATAAAAATCAGACTGAGGTTGTATTAAACTGATACAACTATCTACTAAATCCTCTCACTATAAGTAAGTAAAATTTTAAAAGTTCAAAGTATACTTGTTGCAAACAATTTTCCATTTGAATTATTAAATACTAAATATATATTTTAAACACTAGCTTTTTAGTAATTAAAAAAATCATTAAGAAAATAAAAGTCAAGAGAAGTGTGTCAATAAAAATGTAACTTTTGGCTCCTTCTTCCATTGCACAAATCTCTTTCCCATCTTCCTTACATAGATGTCTCCCTGCGAGAAAAAGAAAGAATGAGTCGAGACTAGATTTAGCAACTCTTAATGCCTCTCAGTTCATTCTTTCCCCTAGAATGGCAATTCACTATTCATTTTTTCAGTCATCTGTCTTTTTCTATAAAGATCCTGAGAACTCCTCCTCTTTCAAAGACCCATCAGCTTGGTAACTCCCATCAATAAATGAGTGTTGAAATAAATTGACTGAACTGAATCACTTCACTCCAGACACTGGTCTAGCAACTGACTTCCCCATCTCTTATATCTTGTTTGTTCTGCTTGAAAGAAAACTGGAAATCAGAAAGAAAATACTCAGTACGTTCCTAAATCCAGTTATAGAAAATAATCAAAATGTATTGATAACATTTGGGGCCATGGTTTATGCAAATGATGACTTTATGTGAATTGCAAAGAAAGTACCCCCTTCTGGGCAGGCTAAGTACAAAACACAACTTCCTCTGGCAAGATGGGGCCCAGGGTGTTTTGACTCCTCCCTCTGCCCCCACAGAGGGGCATCAGAGGCATCAGTTGGTATCCTGGGAGACTGATTTCAGTACTGCCTTCAGATACCAAAATCTGTAATGCTCAATCCCTTATATAAAAAGGCATTCATTGTATTTGCATATAATCTACACATATCCTCCTGTATATATTATATCATCTTTATATTACTTATAATACCTAATCTAAAGTAAATGCTATGTAAATAGTTGTTACCTGTATTATTTTTTAATTTGCATCATTTTTATTGTTGTATTTTTATTTTTTATCATTTTTTTCCCAAGTATCTTTGACCTACATGTGGTTGAATCCATGGAAACAAAACCCAAGGATCCAAAGGGGCCACTATACTGAGTCACATGTGTCCTGGTGAGCACTCTCAGGGCTCTGGTGTCTGTGGAATATTTTTACCTTTTGTGTGTTAAATGAGGATACAGAAAAGAATATTTTAATAGGAGACCACAGAATGTTAATTTGTAAAGCCACCTTTCAAGTTACTTATATTTTGAAGAATAGGTAATGAATAGAATTAGCTATAACATTGCTAACAAGCATTTGCAATAGAATTTGGCATCAGCTAGATCTGTTGAAACCCTGAACTTACCACTATCAACTGTGTGACATTGGATGTGTTACTTAACGTCTGTGGCCTCATTTACGCATTTGGAAATGGGAAAATAAAATTCTACCCCCATGGTTGTAGGCAAGGATTAAAATCATGAAGTAAGTAGACAGCCTGGGGAATGCTTTCCGATTTTGCTAGGTGGTATAGGATGTAAATATGCCCAGCTTCTGAATTTTAAGGATACACTTACATCTAGCATATCAATAAGCACTATTAAAGAATGAATAAAAATAAAAGTATTATATAATAAGCTGGTCAAAAAAGTCATGTTAAATTCTAGTTTGAAAGTGGTAGCCTATTTCACTTTATGATCTGTATCACATTTTCCCTTATAGAAACAAAGAATATTAGGATTAATATTTCTTTATAGTGAATCTGGATTATTGCTGTTCATCATGTTTGGAGTAGAGATACTTAGGTAGAAACTGTATGTCATGTATTAGAATTGAATCTAACATGTCAGTTACACTTAATAAAAGGAACTCTTTTAATAAATAACTGTAATGGACATTGTGTTTTAAAATGTAAAGTTATGAGAACATTTGCTGGGCAATGTTTTTTATTTGTGTAAGTTAAATTCTACCCATTTGTGATAAGCACTTTATTTGGTCTCTGTCACATCTTTCTTACAGGAAAGCCTTACAATAACTTGCGAAGGCAAATTACACAGGCAAATTACACACAGAGTTAGAGATAGGAAATATTTTTCAAAAGACTGCCTTTATGAAACTGCTAATAAGTTGGTGTCTGTTTTCCATTAATGACCTGAAAAACAAGCAAAGCCTGTGGCATTTCAAACAAAACCATGTTAATTACAGTATTTCTTCTATTCTATGTAGAGGAGATTTCCTTTCAGTTATCACATATCTATAATTAAAATATGTGCAAATCCATTTTGATGTGTGCAAAATCTTGTTAGAAATATTTGCTGGGCATTCTTTTGAAACTAAGAAATGCACTTTGATAGTGAAGGATATATTATATAAATGAGGAAATTCTTAGCCCTACTCCTCACTTAAACTAGCAATGAAATTCTTTTTATTAAAATAGTGGGGATAAGTTTTGTAGTATTGTCCTGTAAGCTTCTTAACATTATTGTTTACTTCTTGCATAGTGACCACAGTATTATTTTTGAAATAGTATTCTTTCATATTTAATGTTAAAAAACATGCGGGTTGAATTTTTTATAACAACAGCATATCTCACCTTCCACACATACATGTCCTCACATTCATGGTTCCAGTATAAGTGGTGTATAAATGAGTGAGTAAAAGACAACATCAGGTTTGCAGGAGATAGAATTAAACTTGCCTGGACGACTGGGTAGGGATGCAGCCGCAGTTCTCTGTAGCATGGCTTGGCTCTCAGGGAAGCTCCATCCTAGCATTATAGTGCTTTTTCAGGCTGTCTGATGAGAGACTTTTACTTCTCAATGTCTAGGTATTGCAATGCCTTCTTCTCGTCACGGTTGCTAAAAACACAGAGCCTTTTGTCAGGCTACAGAATGTTTTAATTCCCAATGCAAATCTGGGTGACATGTTTGTTACGCTAGTGGATATACCTGACAGATCCTATTCTGAGTTTTCCAGGAAAAAACACAGGGCAGCACGTCTGTGGGATATCAATCCATTTATGTGAGCATGCCACTTAGTAATTGGGGAAACTGTTTCAAACCAGAGTAGATTTGACATAAAAATATCTGGCAAGTTCTGTTTGTACAATTCCTAGGGTAAGATCATTTTAACAGATCTAGGTATTACCTATGAGAATGGTTTTATGGTTTGTATGAGGTAGTAAATAATAGCAAAAGCAAATAAAAATAAAGCTTTCATCACACCTTTGTTAATCTTTAGAAATATAATCACACATATGTACAAAAAATGTGTAAAGAATTATGGTACACACATTCAACTAACTTAAAAAACAGAACAATTACATACACATGTTTCTGAAACTATAAGTCATAGACATTCATAAAAGTATGCTGAAGTATATTTAGCATTCAGTGCAAAATAGATATTAAGAAAGCTTTGCTTGAGATTTAAACTCTATCCTTTATTTATAATGAGATACATTGCCTTTAGCCACCAGAACACAGGTTCAAATTCAGGTCACTTGGATGTGAGGAAACCTACCTGAAATGAATTGTTAGTCACAGTATTTAATAATGTTATGGGCTTAACTGTGTATGTAGAGTCTCCAGGTAATAAAGTTTTTTGAGCCTAAAAGCAGATTTTAGATCACATTACACTGTGTCCCAAATTCCTCTCCATTTCTGTTTTTAGAGTTAAAAGAAGGGAAGATATAAGTTAAGCTGGTTTTGAAAAATTGTATTAATTTTACTTAGTACCACTACAAAGATTTTAAAACATGTTTCTCGACTACAAAGTGTTAGTATTTGCGAGGTTTCAGTAGTATCCTTAATTCCTTTTCTTTCTCATCCATTATATCTTTCACTTGCTTTTGTTTTATTCTTATATAAATGTCTTTATTTTGAATTTATCTTTTCCAGTTTAGTATTTATTATCTGAGATTGTTCTATATATGTAAATGTAGGTAGAGCTAATAGTACAAAACCAGGCAGAAGTGGATTGGAGTTGAGCATGTATCCTTTTAATCTTTTCATTGAAAATGCAAGAAGCATATTTAGAGCACTTTAATCTTATTTGAATTAATTGTTGTATTGGTTCAATTAATATGTTTAAATTTCCTTACGCAGGAGCCAAATTGTGATAAAGTATTTAAATTTCTATTTGCAGCCTTCACTATGTGGCATGTAAAAAGGAGCTTATCTTATTTCAATTTGCAGTCCACTAGAATCTATTTTCCTTTTAATATAGGTGCAAGAAAGACTAAATACCTTGCCTTACTGCTATAAGAGAGAATATTCTTAGACTCCACAAACTTACTGAAAGAGAATGACAAATTGACTAGGGATGTTCTCCTTTATTTTAAATATTTTTACTACCATGTAAGGTATTAAGATATATTGTATTATTCTATTGAATTATTTGTTATTGTGAAGATTTGGTGAGTTAATGAAGAAATGCCTTTTGAATTCATTTTTTCTTTGTTATTATAAAGTACCTGCTGGAAAGCTCAGGGATATCTAGGTTAATGTGTTTCTATTTCAGTACCCCAAAAACAAATGTGAGCTCTTGGAAGGGTCATGTTCACATCCCAGTTGACAATAATTGCACAGGAGTGAGCACCTGCTGCAGAGGTGAGGGCTCTGTGGCAGAGGAGG
>VBSM01000361.1:46064871-46110781 GCA_008086735.1 Cheirogaleus medius
GGAGAGGCTTTAAACAAAAACTTTAACTGTAAAAGAAACAAGTTTTCCTCTGGGAAATTACTCAGAGTGCAATACAAGCATATTTTTCTAATTAAATAGATTAGTTTATGCCTTTGGCACTTAAAAGAAAGTCCTTAGATTCACAGCCTCCTGAGTTATAAGTATTTCCCAGGTTAATTCTCTCGAAATTAAATCTGGCCCTGTTTCTTGCCATTCTGTTCCTTTTTTTTCTATTCCCTTTTCTCTTTGCATCTACGGCTCATTTCCTTCTCTCTCTTTATGATCTGTCCACCTTTCTCTTTCCCTTCCTTAACTCTTCTGCCTATTGAAATGAGACCAGCTCTGACACTCCCTCTCCATCACTGTCCCTGAAGTCAGAATGAATCCCTACGAAGATTGTATTCCTGCAGGACTCATTTTAGCCCACTCTGTATGTACAGCGCTTAGCTGTCTGCCGTGAATAACAGCTGGCTGCCAACTTGACCATCCCTCTGTCTGCACTGTGGGCATCTTGGGGGCAAGAGTACCATTTGCTCCCTCCAACCTCCGATGTCAGACATATGATTTTTCATAGAGTAGGCACTCAAAGGAGATTAAGCTTAATGTTTGTGTTAATACTTCACATTTGTGGCTAAATGTGAAGAATCGTTTTCCTTTTTCTTTTTAAATTCACAGTCTCCCTCTTTACTTTTGCCTTTTTACACCAGCCTCTTCATCTCCCATTCACTAACTGGGATACTCCTAAGTGCCACTACAGAGGGGAGTAGAGAGATGTGTGTATTTGGAGTGTGTCTCCATGCCGTCTGGTGCACAGTGAGTGCTGCAGAGACATGGGGATTCACTGGTCCCCAGAAGAGAGCTGAAGAGAGACCAGGGCTGAGAAAGAAATTGTATTGTACTAACAAGCAATCATTGGGAAATCATTTTAAGACTTTGACAATAATTTCCCAGTGGTTGGTTGTCTAAAAAAGGGAAGGAAAAAAAAAAGAAATAGTGTTTTATACTGAATACCAAATAATTCCATATGACAGTGCAAATCAAGTTTGAATGCCAGAAGCGTAGAAATTAAAGCCCACTCAGCCATCAGGTTGTCTGTCTTGATCAGGAAGGCGTGGAGAGTCAGTTCCTCAAAAAAAATGTAGAAAAGGAATTTGAAGGGGAGAGGCTTAAAAGAGGAGTATTTTTTCAGTTTGTTTTAAATGAAAGCCACTGCAAGTTTGTAACACAGATTGAATGTATCACCAAAATGGGATAAAATAAACAAAATGTTGGATCAGGCCCTGACATTTAATATTTAATATTGATTTAATAAATCATCTTAGAAACAGATTAAAAGAAGGAGGCATTAGGATCCTAAAAAGCATAGCTTTATGAAATGGATCACTTAGAAGTGTGGTTTGTGGTTGCATTTTGTATGACACATTGGCATACAGACATAAAACAAATTGCTTTGAGTATTGTAACATGCAATTCCAAGGTCTCCTGCCTTTGGTATGTGTTTTACATAAGTGGTTTCTATGTTTGTACCTTTAAGGATGGGAGTTCATTTATAACCCACTACAGTGGACTTTTTGACTGTCCTTTTTAATGAACTGCTTTTCAGTTCATAAAGATTTTTTTTGAGGTTTCTGTGTCATAAAATACTTCTTCAAATGCTACATATCATAACAGAAAATTGTACTGAGGAAGAAGGCTGGAGTTAAGGCTAAATAAAGAAAAACAAAGCCTTTATATTTCTTTTTCCTGTATTTCTGAAACCAAATGAAAATGGGCACTGGTTTATTTTATAATATTGCAAAGTCTGGATTCAAAGGGAAATTCATTGAGAAAACTAAATGAAAGTTTTCAACATCTAAAAAAATAATGCAGTTAAAGTTTACTAAAAGACACACATTGATTAGCACTTGAGTACTTGGCAAGACATCAAGGCCAAAGTCAGAGTCCTACTTCCAGTATTACCTGTCAACCACTTTTTAGGAGTAATGTAGCCAAAAGGAGTCATATCCCAACATCCCAGTCTTACCACCAGGGACATGAGAGCTGCCTGGAAAAAAAAACAAAACTTGAAGCCCTTCTCTACTCCGTACTGGACACCAGGAAAAGATGATGCCAGCTTTTGCATATGATATCAGTATTCTTTTCTTCCACAGCTGATTTTATTTATGCCTCAGGTTCATCTCATTTCTGGGTGAGCTTTGTGGCCCTGCTCTAGCCTCTCAGTAAATCCAAGAGACTCAGCTAAAGTCAAAGCAGCTTCAACATTACAGTAGACATTTTGTTAATTTTTAATAGACCAACAAGGCAATATCACACCTTTACAAAGATAAATAGCTTTTTCCTTTCATAAACTCCATAAACAACCCATTTGCCACAAGGGCTGCACCAAATATCTGTGCACAACAACTGAAGGGGCCAAATTCAAGTCTTACTTCTTCCCTGATGGCTTCTCTGGGTGCTCTGCTTCATAAGACATTTCCTTGTACTGAATGCCTATTGTAATGTATTTGTTTCCTTTCATACACGGTTAATTATGAATAACAATGTGTCCTTCATCCAGAGGGGCAAAGCAAATCTCACAGCATTCATTTTCTTGATTCCAGAGGACAGGTGCATCATTGTGTAAAAATCAAGGCAGCATTTATTAAGTGTGCAGACATTTATTGAGCACCTACTATATACCACACAATGAGTTAAGTGCTGGGCATGCAAAAATGGATAAGATATTTAAAGAGCTTACATTTTAGTAGGGAGAACAGATTTATAAAAAAATTATTTACCTTCTATACAATGTGATACATTGGATCATAGCTATATGCACCCAGTTCTGGTGTTGCTAAGAAGCACATCTGATGATTTCTATGCTAAGTTCCAAAACGGTTATCTACAGGAAGATTACCCAGATTCTTATTTCTAGGTTGGACTTGAAGAATGACAATGACATGTGCTGCTATTTATTGTTTTTAAGTAGATAGTAAAAGAAAAGGCATTGAATGAGCACCCACAGAAGTATGAAATGGCATATTGTGTTTAGAAGCTATACGGACTTGTGAATTGCTGGAATAGAATTGCAGAGAAGGATATTAATGAAAGGAAAAACAAAATAAAACAAAACAAAACTAGGAGACGAAACTAAACAAATAACCCAGAGATATAGTCATAAAAGGCCTTGCATGTCATGCCAGGGAACAGAAGATTAGAATTAGCAAAGTAATATGAGAACAGCAAGGAATGGCATCTGATGGGAGGAAGAATGCAAAAACCTATACATCATGGGTAGAAAAACCTTAGAAGTCCAAAAGCCTGGGGCCACTTGGTGTCCAGGCAGATGGCTTCCCAGGACTCAGAAATTCCTGGTGACCCTCTCTTCCACTCCACAATATAGTGATTGAAATGCAGAGTGATGATTCTTAGTCATCAAGGAATGGAAAAATTATGTGCAATAAACTATGTTTATGAAGTCAGGGAAGTGTGTAATAGAGTTTAGAATGCCATCAAACAGTAAATATTAGAAAAAATGTTTTTGGGTGCTTACAGATGTGTTAGTTTATAAATGTATGAAACCCCTTATTCTCTGACATGGCCAGCTATGTTAGGTATTACTATAGTCCACACTATCTTGTCATATCCATGTTAGGCAAGTTTCACCTTTTAGAACTTAAGCAGTTCTTCGATAGCTACCTGATACTCCCCTACATCACTGAAGCCAATGCTGGAAATACTTGTCTTTAGTAAATCTTTTCTGATTGTTTTTAGACCATGGTCTAGTACCTCTGTACTGCCTCCTAGTTCTTTGCTGACTTGCTTATGGGATGTTTCAGGATAGTCACTTGAAACCTTCTATGGATTATCTTAAAAGGAATAAATTCAATAACTGTACTTTATTTTGAAGAATAATTAGTTCCTAGAAAGCTAATTGGGGGTAGATGATATGATATAGGGGAAAGAGAAAGACGTCATGTTAGGATCTAGAGACCTTTAAGTTTCAATGCCAGCCACCACCTACTGGGTGGCTAGGGGAGGATGATTTCAGCTAAATGCAGTCTCTGTGAACCTCCGTTTCTCCTCATGTAAAAAGACAATAGCTACAAAGACCCTGCAGAGAACTTATATATAATAGGGATTATTTTTATAAAGTATTAATACATAGCATATGGTCGAGTATAAAGTAGGCATTCACTAAAGAGTAGGTATTAATATTTCAAAACCATACTTACAAACATTATGTTTTTAATAACATGCCTAAAAGGTACATAAAATACTTTTGAGAAAGATGAATAATAGCAAAAGTAGCTCACCAAATACAAACCTAGAGTAACCTATATTATTTTCTTTTCTACTCCTCAAATGGATACCAATGGCACTTTACCTTGCTTGAGGTCAACAGTTCCCTACAAATATTCTGAAATAAGATAATACAAAATATACTTTGACTTTGTTTTTTTTTTTTGAAACTTTTAGATATTTAAATATGACAAGGCTGATGCCAAGCAAAGAAAGAGACAGAACTAGCAGACCAACAATTTAAAATATGACAATGAAAACCAATGGATAAATAGATTTCTTAGGACACAGAAGAGCTGACAGAGGCTGAAAGGTCTTCAGGGGAAGGAATTGAGATACTGACTATAGAATCAAGTCTCAGAATATACATTCTGTAACAGGAAACTCATTTTGAAGATATTTTTTATTTTAATTTTTAATTCTTACTACAGATTCAAAATTTTACGATTATAGTCACACTCTGGTTTTAATCCTTCATTTTCTTATAGTAACACAGAGCACTGTTTGTGAGCAAGATTTGTCAATTTTTTTTCTATTTTCTGTTTTTTTGGCTGGTCTCCTCAGCATAAATGCATTTTATGTTTGCATTTCTAGAAGTGTTTTTTTGTTTTGTTTTGTTTTGATTTGGGGGTTTTTAAATTGATGTTAAAGAAATGGCAAAATGATATCTGGGCTTCTTTTTCTTGGTCAAAAAGAGCAAAGTACATATTAGTAGTGACTGCCTATTTTAAAATCCCCTTTTTCTTTGTCTGTCGAGCTGTCTGTAATCATCAGAGTGGAAAATAACTTTGAAAGCTCGAGCTCAGGGAAAAAAGGAGCTTTAGTGCCTCAATATGGCAAAAGGACTAGCAGTCAGGAGAGCTGCTTTTTTTGAAACATAAGTTTTTACCCAGTGTTGTAAAGTTGTACAAAATGTACAACTACATAATGAAAATCGCAGTTTGGCCTGCTTGACCTACAGGTTTTCAGGTAAATGTTGCCACACGGATAGCCAGGGAGACAGCAGGTTGTCATTCATCAGGAGAGGAAGAGAAGGAGAGAGGAGAGGAAGGGAGGGGAAGACAGAAGAGAGGAGGTAAGGGGGGATAGCGGAGAAGATGAGAGGGGAGAGGAAAAGAAAGGTAGCAGAGGGGAGGGCAGAGGGCAGAGGAGAGAAGAGGAGAGGAGGAGATGAGAAATTACTTCAATCCAAAAAATCTGAACAGCAAACTCACGTCTGGCCTAGGTTGGATTCAATTTCGTTAATGACCCCAGTCTGTTTGCCTCAGCAAATTCACCCTGTATATTTTGTGCATGAAAAATGGTGCTTCCTGTTTGCCCTGGTTTGCTTTTCTTCGGTTTCCCTTCGCGGTGTTCATTCTGTCATCTGTGCCAGACACTGAAAATACCTTAACATTCTTAGCAGGCTTTGAAGACTTTTTTTTTTATATGTTGAACTTAATCTCTTCCAGCTTCTTTTCTATTAAGGTTGTACGGAGGTTTCAGTTATTTTTCTTTCTATTTCTTTTCTCCCGCTGCTGCATTTGTAGACACACTGTCCGGTTAGTCTCTAAGATGTGATGTATTATGCATGTCTTTCCTAGTGGATTGGGGTGGGAGAGCAAAAAGGATTCGGCGCGCGAGGAGAGGTCATGCCCTCTGAGGAACGCCCACTGATGACAAGGCTGACTGGTCGCAGGGATGGTCTGGGTGAGGGGACTGGTGGGGGTGGGGTTTCAGAAAAGAACATTCATTTTCTTTCATCCAGGAGCCTGAATGAAGAGCAATCTTTCTGTTTGTTACAGTGATGGGTAATTTGGAGCACTTCCCTTTGCATGAAGGAATTTGCTATTCTAATCAAAATCTCGTCCCTTTCTACAAACCATTATAAGATACTTATGAAAATAGGCAGATTCAGATTTCCTGTTTGAATTTTTGTCAGCTTTCACTTTTATGCTCATTTTCAGAATCACATAACTATGAAAGGCCAATTAGCTCTAAGTCCCCAGAAAGTGACAGAATAAATTGCTTTCTTCCTAGCAAATCAAGAATAATATTGTGGGTGTAGTGCAAAAGTGTCCACCCAGAGATTTCAGTTCATTTTATCAATCTAATAGAGTGCTTTCGGCCTGTCTTCTGTGACTCATACTTCCAATATCCACTTTCCTGTCAGAGCTCTTATATAACACTTCTCTACTTCTGTGTTAAGATAGGATAAATCTGTGAATTTGAGCAGTGGATTGGTCAAGATGCTTAGTGTGGCATAGATCTCTCACCCCAGTCAAAATATATTGACGTCAAATCAAGAAATCCATAGAATTCTCTTTAGCAGGGTTGATTGTCACCAAGTTAATGTCCCTTACTGTGGCATAGTGGGAATTTGAGTTTTTTCCCACAGGGGGTGGCTGGGATGATACCACTGTTAATTGCAACAGCTATGTAAATCTGACTGGAAACCATAACATACTTGCAGCTTTCAAAATCAAACTATCTCAAAAGAGATTGAGCAGATTACGGCTTTTCTGAGGTACTGCTCCTCCTAGATACCCATATGTGAAAGTTGCTTCCTTTCTCCTTATTTCTCTCTGTGACTCTTCTCCATTTCTTAAAAACTTTATCCCTAGGTTGCCCTGAGCAACTCCACCATGCTCAAAAAGCTCAGGGCACCCCAAAGGAAAGAAGCATTTTTTCAAGCTGTGAGGCAATCAGTGGGTTGGGCTCAGAGCAGCTGGGGAAGGAGGCCCTGCCCAGTCACTAACAGAGCTAGGATTCAAGGTAAGTTTCATCACGGAAGGAGCAATGCATCTCTCTTGTTTCACACTTTCGGGGTTTCCTGTTAAAGACACCGACACCTTGCCGTGTATTCCTCACTGCCAGAAATATTACTTTTGGTGCTTTAGAAAGGAGGACAGAATAACAAGGGACTTGACTTGGAATTAGTGTTCAATTATTTTGTTTTCATAAGTGCAATATCTCTGACTGAATGGCAGTGAATTGCTAATCACTTCTTGTGCACATGTGGCACCTACATTGGTATAAATGGATTGGATTCAGTCTGCGCTATTAAAATGAGTGACATATTTATTTACCATAACTGGTCTTTCATAGTTATGTGATTCTGAAAATGAGCATAAAAGTGAAAGCTGACAAAAAATTCAAACAGGAAATCTGAATCTGCCTATTTTCATAAGTATCTTATAATGGTTTGTAGAAAGGGGCGAGATTTTGATTGGGCTGCAACCCAATTTTTGTTGTTCAGGAAAATAGATACAGAATATTTGAGGAGCCTTGTTCTGGATTCCCACGGGGTTACATACAACATTTTTATTAATACCTAATGAGTTTGACATGATTACTGTCATTACAATGAATTCCAAAGGGATTAATGAGGATTTGCTACTTGTAGGGAGCTGTTGCTGTGCAGAGACTGCCGCCGAACAATTCTAGGGTAGCCTCGTTTTGTCACAACTTTTGGATTAGAGATATTCAATAAAACCATCTGTAAACTGTTATAAGATTTACATTCCTCCCCCTGTTAGAGATGACATTGCTAACTCTACTGCACTACTGGGGCTCATTTAATCTAGCAGTCATTCTAGCAAGCACTTCATAAAAAACAATTAATGTATTAATTGTGACGTTTCTGTTCCAGTATGCATTTATGATAGCCGCCCCTCTCCTGTAAACGCCTCTCCCAATTGCCTTGTAGAGGTAAACTGGATAATTTCACAGCCTATAAAAATATGTGTTTTTTTTTATTATGATAAAAATCTATGACAAGAACTCTACGGGTAGAGAACATACAGTTCCGGTGTCATTTTGTCCTGCTTTGGGGAAATAAAACCTTGTCAACTTACCAGGAGATAAGTTCGTTCAAACTCTGTGCCTACCTTTCAGCTGTCCTTCCATGAAAGGGCTCCTTCAAAAACCCTCCCACGTAAATTCAAAAATTCACTGAATGTTTTCTTCCTTGAGTTATTTTTAACTACCTCAGAAGAGAAAAAAGAGCAGTCTGAAGACTGAACACATTTCTAAAAAGGAGAAAAGTGTTTAATCTTCCTAAATTCTCACTTTTTTTTCTTTTTGGACTGAAAGTTCTAAGTCATGTTTTTGTTTAGATTGTTTGTGTTATTTTCCAAAACTTCACAAGGCTGAGCTGGGCACTTTTGTTTCTAAAGCTTCTATTTAAGCAGTTTCCTAAGACGTGCACAATAGATGATGAGAGAGAAGAGCCACAAAGATGAACCAGCCTGGCAAAGGGCAATTTTGGAACTGAAATGTCTGAGACTGGAGCACCATAAGTTCAGGAACACAAATGAAGGCCCTTATATGATTTCTATGTGATGGAGAACCTTGAACAGCTAAAGTACAGTGACAAGCAGCTCAGTATTCTGTGTCTTAGTTTTTGTCTCTGACAGTTTAGGGTGTAGATTAAGCATCCCCTCATCCGAAAAGAATGTGTTACTGATTTTAATAGAATGTGTTGAATCTAAATCGATTGTTATAGTGTAGAGACTGTCTCTAAGGGGGAAACCATACATAACTTGTGCAAGTGTGGTGGGGGAAGGTGTGTGCACCAACCTAGGGAGCCAGAGGAATCACACGGTTCTGCCTAAATACAACTGCATTTGCATTTCAAAAAAATCAGTGGGTATCAACATAAAAAGTTCGATTCAGTTTAAGCTTTGACTCACTCATGGCCTAGTAGACAGCAAATTTTAGGAAATGGCCTCACTACCATAAAGGAACAGTGATCACTTGCATCCCGGCCAACAGCAACTGTCAAGTCTAGTTGCAACCACAGCCACAGTGATTCTATGTTGCAGAGGGCTACAAGGAGACAGCAGTGTGGATCTCTCACATGACTCCTAATGATGCTTAGTTAAAGATGCAGTCATGACATGAGGGAGGCTTGGGGGATGATGGAGCTTCTTTGTATCCTCCTTATGGTAGTGGTTATGCCATTCTCCACATGTGTTAAACACACAGAACTGTACACTACAGGGATTTTTGATGTGTTGGATCCAATATTTAAATTGAAAAATAATAATACAAAGAGTTAAGTTACAGTTTAGGATGGTTCTATTGCATATCTTGGAAGAATGAGAATAGGAACTTGATTGCTGGATTAACACGTTAATGAAAAAGCTAACAGAAAAAAATTCATGTAGTAAGATACAGTAGGAACAACAATTATAATTTCAAAAAAGACACTAAAAATGACTAAAAAGTAAATGTGCAACGTTATTTGTAGGGATGCTCCATCAGCTTAGACCTCTTATAATATGCCCCAACTTACCTTTCAGGCTGCATCTCCCTCAACAGGCCCAAAATATTTTTTATTCACGGTTCAGAACTCTCAAAAGTTCTAAACACTGAATGTTTTTCCATAACTCGTTTGGTGTCAAAATCTGAACTGAACTGACATGAAACTATTTATGTTTTTTATGTATGTCACTTTGTGTGAATAATTTGCATGTTGCTATAGAAATACTATTATGATTTGATCAGCAGGTATTTCCTAGAGCCCACAAAGTATGTCTTAATATACAGCATCTGAACTGAATTCCCTTTCTAAAATCTGAAAAATTCTGAATTCCAAACATATCTGACCTCAAGGGTTTCTGGTAAAGCATTAGGGGCTGTGGTTTCAAAAGGCTGCTTCTGAATGAAACAGATGGTACCACCTACCTCTTCTGACATATTTCATGTGTTTATGCTTTAGTACATTTCCTAATATCACTACCTGCATTCTGGAGGTACAGTTCTCTTAACTTATCCACGCGTAAGACAAGTTTTAATGCCATTGCCCCCAAGAAGGCATCCCTATACACCCGAGATGGGCTTGTCAACTCTTTCTTTTCTGATTCTAACGCTCCTATATTATAATTTTCATGAGAGGACAAAGTACTCTGATTAGCCATGACAGTATGGGGATGGTTATCATTGTAGCAAATTTGCACAAAAGATGTGAATTCATGACTAGTGTTGTGATCAGAATATCTCTGGAGGGAAGGTTATAATCATGGCCACCAGGGCAAGGATGGAGGCCAAAGCTCCGTGTCAAGACCAGGGATAAGATGGTGATTGAGGTTGGGAACTTATCACCGTGCTTGGCAGGGACAGGTTGTTATAAACATGATAAACACATTAAAAACACCTGTGATAGGAAGACTAGCTGCTATGTGTTAACACTGATTGAGTACCAGAGTCTGTGAAGACAAATGAGAGTCATTATTTCATTTAGTCCTCAATGTTTCCATTTTTTGAGTAGTTACTTATTATCTACATTTTACAGGTGAGGGACTAAAGCTTAGAGAGGATAAGCCTTTGATGAGTATCCCTTAATTAGTAGGAAGCAAAGTCAAGATTTGAACTCAGTCTAATACCCTGATCTGGTTCATAACCACTAAGCAATACTGCTTCCTCAATTAGGGCAAACAGAGACGACAATGAAAAATTAGATTCAACTGAGACAGACACTGGGGTTGGGAACTTAGGATAGCATTTGGCATGGGTTTCAATGCATGCCATTTTGCCAGTGGTGTACTGTGGCTAACTGTGATCTTGCATTTAACAGATGTCAGGTTTTTTTCCATAACCTCTAAAGCTTCATACCTCTCTAAACCTTACAATTCTCTAGTCTCTTAGGATGGGTTCTCTACACTCAACTGGGGCAGCAAGTACACCTAAGACGGCTCTCTATGTACTACCATAGCAGGAAATATGAGGAAAGAGATTTAAAAACATATAGGAGAGAAAGTGGAGATAGAATACTCCAGTCTTGAAATTGTCTTTCCGTCTTTTTTAGGATATTACCTTTTTTTGAATCCTTAAACTTATCAGGAAGCATATTATATTCATTCTTGTCCCCAGTAGTAAATAATACAGTGTCTTGAATATAATAGGAAATAAATAATTGTTTATGAAATAAATTCTTGCCAGTAAAGATTGGTAAATCTGGGCAGCTTGATAGGAGTGTGTTGTTGTTGACACCTATTTCAGAGCATGAGGCAGTTTTCTTACATTTCAAGCTTCGGAGATTTCAAAATAAAGATTGCTATTTATAAATTTTCAAGAAAGAACTAATACATTTTATCTTTATTTAGTTGGACAAAATGTTGGAAATCACATTAATTTTCTCCTAACATTATTTTATGGTTTCTATAGACTGAAGGATTTTTGATGTGTTGGATCCAATGGGAGAGCATCCCAATAGTGTCAACAAAAAGCTGACATTCTCTATTCTGTTTTGTTCAGCCTTTTGTTCTGAATTCTATCTGTGCAATCTGCAACTTTCACTCCAGGAAAGGAGGCTGTAGATGAATTAATGAGAAGGGAGTTAGCATAGGTCCCTCTCAACAATTTATAGCAAGTAAATTAAAATCACCTGTTGGACCAGCGCATTAGCATTGCTGCCTCTTTGCTCAAACCCTTTAGGATTACTTTAAGCTCAGAGGGATAAACAGGCATAAATAAAATGTACTTTTTCATCTTTCATTCCACAAAGTTGTAAAAATAGTTGAGAGTTTTTCCTTTGCTATTATAGCTAGCTTTTACTGTTCTTGAGAAGCAGAAGAAAGTGAAACATAAGTTAAGTGGGCATGAAACTGTTACTGCTTTTGCTCTGTAATATATAGACATTCAGATATGGGCTGTTCCCTTATTAATCAGAAAACATTGATAATGGAAATATTTTACTAGGTAACCACATATATCCACATTTATATATTTTATTATTCAATGGTTTTAGGAGGTTGACTTTGGATTTCATCTGACTCCTGCTTTAGGGGTCAGCTAGAGACAGATCTTGGGTTCTTCACATAATAACTATAGTGAAGACACTTTAGTGACCTCTGAGAATGGACTCAGCCATTGAATCTCCCAGGCTGTCTTTGAAGCATTATGGGTTATGCCAAGTATTCTCAGTGCTGCCCAGGGTGATCTGATTTCTAGTCCGAGACACGGAACCTCAGAAATGGAAGATTCTTGAACTGTACCTGGGCCCAGCTGTTCCCAAGTGGATCCACTGAATTGGAAATACTTGGGACTCCTGTTAAAAGTACAAATTTTGGGGCTCAGGCCACACCTACATTATCAGAGTCTTCATTGTCCAGGCTAACATATCTGTTTTTAATAAGTTTTCTAGGTAATTCTTCTTTTGGGGGGAGTAATTCTAATAAGCTGCCAAGTTTAGAAGCCAGTTGTCTAGTCCAGATCATAATTCATTTAATCAGCATGAATAAATAAATATTTATTTTACTATTAATATGTAATAATATATTATTTTATATTATGTAATGTATACTAAGATATAAGTATCTTAATATTTATTAAGTCTCCATGGCTAATGGTCAGCCAGCATACAATTGGTCGAATAGTATATATATAACCAAGAGATCATCTGTCTGAGCCTCTAGTCTGCTGAGGGAGCCTGGATATTTAAAATTTAATTAGAATACACTCAAACCTACATCTTGCATATGTTGAGAAACCTAGACTCTCCCACAATATCTTTGGGGATTATGGAGGGATTTACATTTAGCCTGGTCTTCTACGCTCCAATTTCTGCTTTCGTTCCATCTCAGTTGTGCCCTGTATTTCCTTTCTCCCTTCCTACATGATCCTTTTCCATATCACATCACCCCACAGAAGCCACTGTCCAAGTCTGTCATTCATCAAGTGACCACTGTCAAAAGTCTTTGGGTGGATTCCCTTACCCCTTCTTACTCTGCAATATTCTACTCCCTTCAAATAAATTATTTTTACTTTACTATATAGAGCAATTTAATTCTATTCATCTGGACTCTCAGAGAGATGCCAGTTACAAGTGTATTGGCTGTGCACTGAAAAACTCTAGCAAACTCCATTCATATTAGAGTCTATGTGAGTGGCAACCTCTGGTGTTGAGCATTTCTCTACCTCTCGACATGCATGAGGGCTCTACTTTTCCACTAGCCTGCCAGTGCTCCCAGGCTTATTTTATCTCTTTTATGCCATGATGTCTAAACCTTAACCATATATTCTAGTTTGTTTATATCTCAACCAATTCTGTAGCTATTCAGTTTACAGGAGATTTGATGGAGTCCTTTGAAACCACACCCCAACCATTTAGCTATAATCAAAAATTGTCTATAGTCACATAGACCTCTGTGTTGTGCTCTCTGACTTCATGGTCATTGAGTTCTTTCTTGCTCTAGGACTGTATCCATTTATAGATCAGGATGTGATGCTTATCTTTAAGGAAAAATATCCCAGGGTTGAGCTCTTACACAGAGTAGAGATACGTATGGGATACAGACCTGAATAATTATCTGGTAGTGCAAGGATAGAAGGTGGTGAGTAGACCCAGCAGTAGGACTATGGTTCAGCTCTGTTACCTTCTGCTGTGGCAGGCCCTGTTGTCCCAGGGAGACTAAAGTATGAGGTGGCATCTGAACAAAAGAAACTTGATGAAATTAGAGACAAGATAGAACCTGTCTAACAAGAAGACTGTTTTTTGAGGAGAAAATTGCTGCTTGGAAAAAATAACAATATATTATAAGAGCTACTACTTATGGAAGGCTTATTATGTGCCAGGCATTATATTTATGATCTATCAGTATATATGTATTATGCCAATTTTAGAATTTCACACATTTTTAGAAAAATAAGGTTCAAAAAGGTCAGGCTCTTTGTCCAAGGTCATACTGCCATATGTAACTGAGCTAGGTTCCAACTAAGGCTGACTCTGGAGTCCCTGATCTTTCTACAATGTATACTGATGAGCAAGTCCATATTGTTTCCCGAACATTAGTTTTTAAGAAGCCACAATGCAAGCAGATAAAGTGACTGGCTTTTATTTCATCAAATATATGGTTATCACAGGGTTGGCACTCTTTGAGGTGGAGTTAGTGTTGCCCCACTTTCACTACTTATCACATAGGATGTATCATTGGAGACCCCAAACAGCTTCTATGCCTTAGCACTCCCCTTGGATGAATTAACTTCTGATGAAAGGCTTGTTCTAGCCTCACCCTCACTCTTCACCCCAGGGCAGCTGTTGCAGGTGTTCACCATTCTGGAACATGGTACCGCTATGTGCTGGCAGTACCCGCAGCCATGGGGGAAAGCATCTATTGCTAATTTAACAGCACTAACTGGCATCCTCTGGATGATGAGTAATCCAGGCCAAGTACTTGGATGAGTAATCTACCCCGGGGGCCTCTGGCTGATGGTGGTGGTGTGTGCACGTGCACTTGTGCTTGCGTGGGATGAAGGCATCAGAAAAGCCCTGGCTTTCCTGCTGATCAGGATTGGCCAGTCAAGTAGTCATAAAATTAAACAGCAAAAAAAAATAGTGCCCTATTATTGTCAACCCAAGTTGATACAGTGGGACTTATGCTTCTGTAATAATGTATAGAATACAAAGAGAAAGAGTAATAGCAGCCACTACATAAATACTTGCCACAAACCATCTTTTGTGCTAGATACTTTGCAGATATTACCTCTAATCCCCACTGCAACCTTCAAACATAAGTACTACCATCTCTAGGTAAAGAAAGTAAGATTCTTAGGCTAAGGACACCCAGAGAGCCTCAGAATGGTGTTTCCAGTTTACTGGCCCTGTGGAACTTTTTTTGTTTTTATAATGCAATTGATTTCACCAAAAAAGAAAACTTTGAAGAAGCAGCAATTTTAGTGTATGGTTATTGTTTTTACCTTTGCTTCTAGAAACATAATGCTATTGTTATAATTGTCTGAAAGTCAGAGCGCAAGCTATTTGAGTTGCTTTGGGGATATTAAACAAACAAGCTTCAAAGAAAATCTAGTTTATTCTTACCTTCATATTAAATTATGGTATCTATATTTCATGCTTCTTAAATGTATAACAAGCAAAAAAATTAAATCTCAGCCCTCTATTCCCACCCACCTTAGTTATTATGTGCAAAAAATATTCTACTAAAGGGATTTTGACTTTTACTAAGGTTTGAATTTTTTTCTAAATAGAAGGATATTGGCAAGTAGGGGAAAAACTTGGGAGACTGTTTAGAATAAAATGCATGTGAGGAATTAAATAATGACATTATTAAAACAGTGTTGATAAGTAGCCACATGATAAAACTGAAGGCAGATTGATATATTTTAAAATGGAAAGCTATTCCACAGATAGCATCAAAGTGAGCAACTTTAAAATATATGAAACTCAAAATGGCAAAATGCTGCAGTAAAATTACATTTGAGAATTCAAAATAAATCCTTTGGCAGATATCAAAACTCCAAAAGTGACAATTATAACATGTGAAGAACAAACATGGGCTTTACTATGTTCTTAATGCACCACAAATTAAATTATTTCTAATGTGAGTTGTATAATACTATAAAATTTACTTTTCCTGTGGATTGAAAAATGTAGTTAGCATTGTATACATGTAAATATTATTTACTGTAAAAGAGGAAATTTTAGAGCCAAGTTGCTGAGGTTTCTAGTGAGTTTATGTTACATCAGCTAAAATCAAATCTCCATTTATCTGCCACTGCAAAGTCTGGTATAGCAGAAACAGAAGGGCCTGGAAGTCCAATCTGATTTTGAATCCTTGCACTTTACAGCCGTGTCATCAGTGACAAATCCCTTAACTTCTCCAAACCTCAATTGCTTGAAATGAAAAATGGGTATACTCTACCTACTATGTTGTCATGAGGATTAAGTTTAATAACTTAAATGAAACTCCAGACTGACAGTTAGAATATGAAAATAAAAATATTAGTTTGTCTCTTATTGATCATTTTACTTAGGAAAGTAAATTAAAATGGAAGTTAATCTAATGTTATTTTCTTATATCCCTTATTAGAAATAAATTCCAAGAATAATTTAAGATATACAGCATGATTTGACTACTCACTATCTTAAAGCCTTTCTAGAATGTTTCTTCTAAAAATAATATTTAGAGACATTTAATGTCCTTGCCAATTAATTATACAGAATGGTTTGTATCTGTATAAAATGTGTTATATTTTTAACAGTTGTTCTTTAATCAATCATGTATTTGTAGCTTGTTCCCTAACTAGATTATGAACTACTTGAGGTCAGGGATTTCTTCTAGTATTCTCCTATAATACCACATTCAGTGCCTGGTTTGCAAGCAAACTCATTAATCATTTCTACTAGGAAAATAAAAACTTGTGACATAGATCCCTTTCAAAACTGGTACTAATTGATTAACACTTATGTACACATAAAGAAGTAGCATTCACAGGGCGTCAGGCAGACTGGGGAAAGGGGGAGGAGGGAACGGGTAAATTCACACCTGAAGGGTACAGTGTGCGATGTCTGGGGCTTGGGTATGCTTGTAGTTCCAACATGGGAGGTGCAAAGGCAATATATGTAACCAAAGCAATTGCATCTCTGTAATATTCTGAAATAAAAAATAAAATAAAATAAAATTATAAAGTATCTTTTAAAAAATCCTCTATTTTCTAAAAAAATATATTTGAACATTTACTTCTATTTAATAAATCTCATTGCCCATAGAATTAAGCACAAGCCTGATTGCAGCCCATCTGGAATATGGATCCATAATGGCCTTTCATACATTCTTTCTGACAACTCCTGTAAACATAATTCTATTTGTTTATAGAGAAGACTGAATACTGTACAGTTACTATGCTCCATTCTTAAATGATGTTGAATCTTTACTGAGACTGTTCCTTTTCAGAATATATTCTATCCCATTGCTACCTATTAGAACCCTACCTCATTCTTCCAAGTGCATCCAAAATTTAGATATTGCCTTTTCTATTTCTCTCTCCCCTCTGAAACATCATTGCTTTTCAGTGTTATCTCTACTAAAGAGCTTACAGGTCACAGAGACCTATAGTGGACCCTAGAGATAACTATTATACAACTACCATAGTCCACTAAACATATAGAAGGGGACATTCTATTTTGCCACTCATTTGACAAATTACCGATAATTCTATCAAAACGGGATTTCTACAAGGTTGTCCCTAAATCCTTCTCCACCCCTTCTAGCCTGAATATGTGCATCTGCAAATACCTCTGTCATAACACTCATCAGATGACATTGAACCTCCTTGCTGGTTTCCCAGTGCTTCCACTAGTCTGGACTCTCCTGGATGTCTTCTTTTATTGCTGTACACACATAGCCTTGCACAGGGCCTGATCAATAGGAAGACATTCAATAAATGGCTGTGGAATGAACGAATGCATCATTTGATTGCTGAATCACTCTCACACCTCATGAATGAAATTAGAATGGGAACTATCTCATGCTAGATCTGAGTGTGCTTCCTAAAACTGCAGAAATTTCTTTAGTTTTGTCGTTGCATTTCATTTCTCTTAAAATTGCAAATAAAATTTAGCTAATTGCCCCTTAAGCCACCTGTCTTCCCTGAGTAATTTTTGCCCATCCCATTCATCTGTCAATGAATGCCAAAAGAAACCATGTGTGTTGGGGGGAACGGGCGTGGGAGAGGTCTTACCTTCAGAAGCATCATCAGAAACAGCATAACCAGTTAAAAATCACTGCTATCCAGGCCTAGAAAAGTAAAATAAGGAAAAATTCTCTTTGAGTTATTGTGTTTTCATTTTAAAAATTCATTTGTTTATAGAAACACAAAAAGTATTGGTGTATATGTTAGAAATTTTCTACAATTAATATATTCTATTTTTGTAGTAAGGGAACTCCAGAAAGGTTTGTCTTTTGGCCTTAAGAGACAATTAGAAGATAGAATCAAGAAGATTTAGTAATTGGCTGAATATTAGGAAACAAGGGAAGAATCTAGAATGAATCTCAGTAATTATTAGTTGATCAATTAGACATATAGGTTTCTACTTTTCACTTAGTTTAGATCAGATATGATACTTAAATTTAGTTTTAATTATAAATTTTCATTTCTGTCATTATTTTTTTCATATTTTATTAACAATCACCTCAACCATTCTTAATAGAAAAATAATTCAGAGTTTTTTAGACTTCAGACTTTTCATTGCATGAATTTTTTTTAAATTACAGAATATTATGGGGGTACAAACATTTTGGTTACATGTAATGCCTTTGCCTCACCAAAGCTAGGTCTACAAGCTTGCCCTTCCTCCACATAGCGTGCTCTGCATCCATTAGTTGTAAATTTACCCACCTCTCCCACCACCCGACTGGCACCCAGTGAATATTACTACCATGTGAGCACCTTAGTGTTGATCAGTTAGTACCAATTTGATGGTGAGTACATGTGGTGCTTGTTTTGCCATTCTTGTAATACCTCACTTCAAAGGATGGGCTCAAGCTCTATCCAGGATAATATAAGAGGTACTAATACAACATTGTTTTTTGTGGTCGAGTAGTATTCCATGGTATACATATACCACATTTTATTAATCCACTAATGTATTGATGGTCACTTGGGTTGTTTCCACTTCTTTGCAATTGTGACTTATGCTGCCATAAACGTTTGAGTGCAAATGTCTTAATAGAATGTCTTTTATTCTTTTGGGTAGATGCCTAGTAGTGGGATTGCTGGATCAAATGATATTTCTATTTTTAGCTCTTTGAGGCATCTCCAAATTACTTTTCACAGGGGTTATACTAATTTGCGATCCCACCAGCTGTGTAAGAGTGTTCCAATCTCTCCACATCCACACCGGTATTTGTTATTTTGGGACTTTTTCATAGAGGCCATTCTCACTGGAGTTAGGTGATATCTCATTGTAGTTCTGATTTGCATTTCCCTAATGATTAGAGATGTTGAGTACTTTTTATATGTTTGCTGGCCATTATTCTGTCTTCATTTGAAAAGTTTCTGTTCATATCCTTTGCCCATTTATTGATGGGGTTGCTTGATTTTTTCTTGTTGATTTTCTTAAGTTCTACGTAGATTCTTATTATCAGCCCTTTATTGGATATATAGCATGCAAATATTTTCTCTCATTCTGTAGGTTGTCTATTCACTCTTCTGCTGCTGCTGTGATTGCTTTGGGGGTCTTCTTCATAAATTCTTTGCCTAAGCCAATACCTATAAGAGTTTGTTCATTTAAGAAGGACTTCACTTTAGATTTCTGTTTAATGTTTTACTAACATGAATTATATTCTTTCAGTGATAATCATTACAAGTTTAATGTTATGCAATAGGTGTGTTTTGTGTTAAAAATATTTTTACAAACAAAATCATTTTAATGCAAGTGAGTTTTCTAACTTTGGAAAAGAAACCTAATAAAGTATATTCCAGTATTTAATAATGAACTCTTTAATTTATAGAGCTTAGAGCAAATTTAGATTTTCATTGATCATAATTTGTTCCAGAAGGAGACCTTAAGTATTGGTAAAATTAGATTCTACTTAAAATTACTTTATTTTGCTGATACAATTTATTATGAGAAAAATCATAACATTTCTTATACAATCAATTCAATTTTAAAGGCTGATTTTTTTTACATTGTGTTATTGATTTGTTAATTCTATCTTCTAGTGAATTCTCTGATTACTACTTGTTACTATTGCAACTTTTTGCTTTATCATCCCAATACCCACAGCTTCTAGATGTGTGGTCCAAAAGGAAAAGGTATAAATTGTGAATTTCATCATAGAGCTTCTATCGAAGTTTGTTGAAGAATACAGCTATTGTCATTGTGTCACATAGCTGTAATGGAAACTAGAAATTAAAGAAAAAGACATGGTCCTGCTTTTGGAGGGAATATATAAAAATATATGGTATGTCGGGCGGTAAAAAAAATAAGTTCTATAGTGAAATAGAAAGCAAGATGAAGGGTGATAGGAATGCTAGTGTGGTTGGGAATTGATATTTGTATAAGGAGTTCAAAAAATCCTCACTGATAAGGTGACATTTGAGCAGAAACTTGAAATAAATTAAGGCACAAGCCACATAGGGGAAATGAGTTCCAGGCTGAGGAATCAGCAAGCACAAATGACTTAACATAGAAGCATGCTTGGAGTGTTCCTGCTCATGGATTTGGAATAAGGCTCTACAGCCAGAGCAGGGTGAGTACAAGAGTGCAAGATGAGGTCAGAAAGGGAGATAGGTGTGCAGAGTGTGAGCGTCTTGTTGGCTTATATAATGACTGACTCTTTGTACGAGTGAGATTTGAAGGCAGTGCAGGACCTTGAAGCAGAGACGTGCTATGATCTGATTCACATTTTAAATGTGTTATTCTGGCTGCTCTGTTCAGAATAGATTGCTGGAGAGCAAGGTTAGAAATAGGGAAAGCAGTTAAGAAGCTATTTTAGTAATACAGGCGAGTGAGAGATGATGTTAACTTAGATCAGTGCGGTAGAAATAGGAGCGGTGAGAGGAGCTTTGCATAGAACTAATAAGATTGGCCAAACAGAGGATGAGAAAAACAGAAAAATCAGACTCTTCCTAGGTCCAAGCAATTGGAAGGATGGGCTTCCCATTTACTGAGATGGACAAGATTGTGAAAGAAGAGATGCTTTTTTGTCTGTTTGTTTAAGGGACAGTGAGAATTAGGAATTCATTTTTTGACATGTTAAGTTTGAGACTCAATTAGATTTCCAGTTGGAAATGTCAAGCAGGCAATTGAAGATACGAATTTGGAATCCAGAGGGTGGGGGCTCTGAACAGGAAGAATAAATTTGGGAAATACCAGCGTATAGATTTAAAGTCATGGAATTAGGACATATGATTGAGGGAGAGAGGAGAACAGTGATAGAGGAGAAGTAACAGAATAAGAATTCACACATGGCTTTCCAATGTTTAGAGGGCAGATGAGGAGGAGCAACCAGGGAGGTGGAGAAGCAGCAAAGGAAGCTGAGTGAAAAAAAGCGTTTTAAAAAGGAAATGCTAATGAAGTGTGTCAAGTACTGCTGAGTAAGACAAGGAGTGAGATTTGACTCTTGGTTACAGGTATAGGGGTTAATTTTTTACTTTGATGAGAGCTATTTTTGCAGAGTGGTAAAAATAATTGGGTGAATTTAAAAGTGAATGGAAGAAATGGGATTAGAGATGCTGAATGTAAGCACCTTTCTCCAGCAAACTCCTATAAAGGAGAATAGAAAACTAAGGCATTAAATAGATATTTTAGTGAGAGTTATTATTTTATGTTTGATTGATGATGGAATAATCCCATAGAAAGGAAAAAAAATATGGATGAACCTGGAGTGAAAAGAGACAATTACTGGAGTAGGCAAGAAGTGATGGGTTGTGTCTACATGAAGGAAGAACCAGAGAGAGTTGTGGAGAGATCATCCACGGTAAGAGACAGAAACCGGAGTGTGTGGGTAGAGAAGCTGATCGGTTGGCAGATATGGCAGTGGGAGGTTACAGAATTAGAAACAAGATCATCAGTATGAAGGAAGGCCTGGGAGGGAAATGTGGAGATTGAGGAGGAAGGGGAAGTTCTGTCATCTAGGAACAAATGAGAGGGGATAAACTAGGGAAATGAATTTGCATTTCTGAGCAGCACTGAGTGCCTGCTTTTTTGTGTCAGAAACAGCTATCTTTTCACCAAAATCCATGTTATCCTTTTCTTCCAGGGCACACAAACAGCATTTCCCCTTGCAGTGAGGTGTGATGTTCTCCACTTCCAGGTCTAGCCTCAACGAACCTTTCAGGAGCACTCCTCCATTCGTTTCCTTTCTGGCTGGCTGGCTGGAGCAGAGATAACCCCCAGGCCCATCTTAGAAGCCCACAGATTGAACGGAGAGGGCCTTCATCAACCTGGGTCCCCAAATGAGCACATGAAGGAAGCCTTGCCCCACTGACGTGTCCACCTTCACAGTCCTGTTACATGACCAAGAAATCAACTTCTACAGTCCCTGTGTCCTTATACATTTTTAAGGGGAGGGGAGTCATGTACTAGAGTTACTCTAATTGGTCTTTATTATGTGTGATTCTTTCCTTGTGTTTCCATGTTTTATTTACTCTTTTCTTAATTTCTTGTTTTCTTTAGATTACTTATTAACACATTAATTTCTAAAACTATCTCACAAACTTATTAGAAGAAAAAATAAAAAATACTGTGTTATATAAGTAGAAATAACTAATGCAAAGAAAATATTATTTTATATTTTATATATTATTTATTATATTGTATTTATATGTATGTATTAGTATTCTAGGGCTTCCATAACAAAGTACCACGAAATGGGTGGTTTAAATAACAGAAATGCCTTGTCTCACAGATTAAAGTGTTGATAGTGTTGGTTCCTCTGAGGGTTATTAGGGAGAATCTGTTCCATGCCTCTCTACTTCTGGGAGTTTGCTGGCAATCTCTGAAGTTCCTTGGCTGTAGACACAAAGATGTCACCCCAATCTCTGCCTTCATCTTCATATGGCATTTGCCCTGTGGACCTGTCTTGTCTCTCATCATTTTATAAGGACACGAATTGTATTGGATGAGGGCCTGTGCTAATGACCTCATCTTTATTTGATTACCTTTGTAAAGACCCAATCTTCAAATAAGCTCACAAAAATGAGGTGCTAAGGGTCAGTTTTCCAACATATCTTCTTTTGGGAGACACAATTCAACACATAAGGATATTACACTAGGAGGTCCAGCAGCAGAAGGGAGGGAGCTCAGGCTCTTGAGTCTCACAGAGTTAGATTGAAATCCCAGCCCTGCCACTAGCTGTTTTGTTACTGAGTCCCAGTTGTTTCAACTTTCGGAGCCACACTTTCTTCTTTTGTAAAATGGGGATGGGGACCCCAACCTCATCAGGTTTTTGTGAGGGTTAAATGAAATATTAAGCACTCAATAAATGCTAACTATTACTCAGATAATTATGGTGTTAACCTATCATAATAAATGATTGCTTTGATTCAAATGTACATACATTAGAATACTCTACTATTGCTATGGAAATAGGATAGTGTTAAGGAAGATCCTAAATTCATCATAAGAAAATCCAAGTAGACTGAGATGTCTTATTTAATACTATTTATGTCATTATTTTAAATGTACTATTGACTGTGAGGCTCACAATCTCAATTCATCCTTTATTAATTGACATCTGTACTTGGATGCTTGTCCTTAGCTGAGTTTCATTTGATACAAAATGATAGATATATCATGGGATTAGCTACTTACTTCAAAGTCATGTTCTTTCGTGATTTGTGTGTTGAAATGAATCAGTTGTTTGCAGTTGAAAAGCTACTCACAGGACTGAAAAGCCCCCCAAAAGTTTAGAATTCTGAAAGTGCCTATGCATCTGAGGAGCACACAACCAGTTCCCTTTTAGGTGTCACATTGTCCTTGAAATGAAGCACTAGCAGATTTCCTGATATAAGTGGATGATTCTTTGATACTCAACCATTCTCTGTTCAATCTCCTCACAGAACAGTAGCTCTAAAAGCACATTTATTCCTCTCTTTCTTTCCTTTCCTATTTTTTTTAACTTGCAAGGTTTGTTAGTTTTCACACCAGGATAACCTGAGCAAGAGACAGCTGCTGAACCAATCGCAGGAACATCAGGTTGTGTAGGTGAGTTACTGCATATACCTGTGTCTGTTCACCTGCAAACCAGCAAGTTTGATCCTTAGACACAAATGCTAAAATATAAATTGAATCAGTGGGAAAGCAAAACGAAAGAGAAAATGAAGTCTCAATTTGGAAATGAATGTAAGTTAAATAAGAGGAAATGGTGAAGTTTAGAAAGCAATTGTAATACCAAATGAATCAGGATATAATTATCAAAAGGAGAAAAAAGAGAAGCGCCCAAGCAGTTAAAGGCAAACGAATGTATTTCCAGACATGTTACACTGCCTTTTGTCCAAGTGGATTAACACATTGGCATACTATATAGCCCCTGGCAGCATTTTTCCACTTACATTTTTCACCTGTCACTATACAATTTGTTTCAGACTTAGCTTTTGGAATTAACTTAAAATGGATTCTGGGGCTTCCAGTAAGGGACAAAAGATAAAAACCAGCTGACATGAAAGTCACCACAAATCATTCACCGCTCTAACAGCACTGCTCATGTTCCATTTCTATTTACCAAGCTGCGTGCTAAGTACAGCCACGTCCACTCTGCACATTTTCTTTAAAAGGGCTATAAAAGGCTTGTTGAGCTATTAGCACTCACTACAACTAGGGTTTCATTAAGGGGAATAGATACAGTACCTGGAGATGTCCGTCATAAAACTCCATTCAGAGCACAAACGGAGCTTAAAAGAGGCAGAAGGACAGCAGAAAAGAGAAGATGGTGTATGGCCATTAGACTGGAGTTGGAAGGGGGAGAAGCAGGGAGGAACTGAAGCAGAAAATTAAATGGTCTGATACTGACTTTGAATAATAGCTCTGGGTGACCCTGAATCTTACTACTGGAAGTGTGCACATATTAAAATTCTCCACTTGTGATCAATTTTCTGTGTGCTAGATATTTCCCCCTTCTATATGTGCTGTTAGGTGAGTAGGAAGAAGCTAGTCATTTTAAAAAAACTCTTGGAGGCTCTGCATCCATTTTACATCATTTGTGAAATCTGGCCATTTCCTTTCCTTTCATTAACTCCTCCAGAAACACTGGCCCTCATGTGGGTCCTTCACTCATCAGAATCTAATTACTGCCATCCATTTCGGTTCGGCTGCCCAGGCCTAGCGCTCAGAGGGAAAGCAGGGCTGTGGAGGTATTTGTTAGGACTGCCAGATACATCTCCACCAGGAGGTTATTTTCCCCTATTTTTATTAACTCTTCTTTTGTTTCAAAGCTTCCCACATGTTTCCATCTTCAGTTATTATACCAATAATTTACTGCAACGTAAACCCCCATCTTAATTCTTGAGCCTTAGTGTTTAGGCTTTGATGCCTTACAATTACTTAATTCGACTAATAATAGTATTAAGATAAGGACAGTTTCATGGCGTCCCTGTCTGTTCTAATGTTTTACATGAAGACATTGCTTAGCTATTCTTTTTCTATTTAGAGGAAGAAAGAAGGTTTTCCTAAAATAGTTTCTCTTTAAGATAATTTTAAAAGAAATAATTCAATATATTTCAAAAGAGGAACAGCATATCTTTAAAGAGAAGTATAGAAAAAAGACACTGAATTAGGATTTTGCTTTTTATGAGGTACTACCATCCAGCATTGTACTGTTAACATCTAGACCAAGTTATTTCTGACGAACTATAGCATAAAAACTGAACATTCAGCTTTTCTGAATATCTGAAAGATAGGTAAAATACTGATGCTAAAACGATCAGTTTTAAAAATTATTTTATTTTAATAATTTTCCAGGATTTATCCTTACTTCTTTGATTATGCAGAATAAAAATAGTATTTTCTCTATATTAGGAATATTGTATGAATACAGAAGGCTAAACAAATTATTAAATTATAATATCCAAAAAAATAAAGTGATTCTTCTTCTTTTGTTTTTTTGTAAACTCCCAAGAAGACTAACTGATCATCTTATATTTTCCCTTTCTTCTTCTCTCCACTGGGTCTAGAACCACTCAGTACATGCCATTCTCTCCTTCACAGGTGAAGTTTAGGTCACCAGGACCATAAGCAAGTCCCCAAAGTCCCTTTAGGTATGGTGACTGTTTCTTTTGTCCTTGAATGGGTTTAATTAGTACTGACTGTATTAGCTTCCTATTGCTGCTATTACCAATGTCCACAAACCCTTATTGACTTAAAACAATACAAATTTATTATTTTTCAGTTCCGGAGGTTAAAGATCCAACATGGGTCTCACTGGGCTAGAATCAAAGTGTCAACAGGGCTGCATTCTTTTCTGGAGGCTCTAGAGGAGAATCTGTTTCCTTGTCTTTGTCAGCTTCTAGAAGCTGCCCATATTTCTTGGCTCCTGGACCTCTTTAGTCTTAAAGCCAGTAATGACCAGTCAAGTCTTTCCCTGGTTCTGACATTTTTGCCCTTCTCTTTCCCATTTAAGGCAATTTGTTTACATTGGGCACTCCCAGATGATCCCATATACTTTCTGATTAGCAAATCTACTTCCATATTAATTCTCTCTTCCCATATAACATAAAATATTCACAGGTTTCAGGGATTAAGATGTGAACATTTCTGAAAGCCACTATTTGGCCTACCACACATCTCCTTGTAGAAGCCAGAAGTAAACTAGAGATGATATCAACTCTTGAGATCACTTGGGAAATTTCTGATTACATGAACATGAGAACTAGATTATTTGAAATTAACTGTTATTCAAAAATTATATTAAGTGCAATTAAAATTTATAAATAGCTCTTCCTTTAGTTTCTATGATGATGTGTCATGATTTTGGAGTCAAGACTCAGTATGATATAAGGGGAGGAATACCACTTTTGAGATCAAAAGGGCCAGTAGTCACATTCCAGCTTCACTAGTCACTTAGCTTTGGATTTCTCCTCTTTATAACAGGGGCAAAAATGTCTACTTTGAGGTCTGCGAAGAGGAAAAAATTATGCACAGAAAGTTATGCAAATAAAATGTCGCATAGTTTCTATTAATAACCATAGACTATATAACTCTATAAGATACATGGTAGGTGTTTGGTAAATGTTCTTGGCCCCTTAGTGTTCAGTGTATAAAATAAAAGAGGCACTTAACTGGAGGCCAAGTTTAACCTGGGGCTCTGAGACTTTACAAAACACAAATTTTGGGTCTGGGTTTATGCAAAATCCTGGGGCCAATTCCAGCCTTTGGTTTCAGTTGATCTTGGTGAGATTATCATAGAGCTCAAGTTTGGAATGTGTGGTAAAGTTGATATTTTTGTCCCAAATTGTGTGACAGCTGGTTCACTCCCTGGGAGAGATTTCAGTTAGGGAATGTTCAGCCCTTTGAAATTGATAACTTGCTGCTTCCACTTATTTCTCTTCCTTATCCTCTTTTATAACTCCACTGTTAAGTACAACGTGAGGAGAAATTATTTTGACTGGGATACATAGGAGAAATGCACCTATAATGTTGTGTAATTCAAATTAATAAGGAGAGATTATATCTTAATGCATGCAAAACATAATCATATGTGTTAAATGTTATTTAACCCTAACTTACCATATCTTAGACATGCAAACAGTATATTAGACCTGGGATAATAATAATAATAAGCTATTAAATTCTGCTATAAATAATTATATACTATGACAGGCAGAATGATAATCCCCAAATAATTTCCACATCCTAATCTCTGGAACCTGTGAATGTTACTTATGGCAAAAGGCAAAAGGGAGTTAAGGTAACAGATGCAATTAAGGTTGCTAATCTTCTGACCTTGAGATAGGGATGTTATCCTGGATTACCTGGGTGGGCCCAGTCTAATCACGCAACTCCTTAAAAGTGAACAAGGAAGATGCAGAAGAGAAAACCAGTGGGATTGTATAGTAATGTGAGAGGGAATGGACCCACTGTTGCTGCCTTTAAAAATGGCTTTGAAAATAAAAATCCTGTGAGCCCAGGAATGCAAGTGGCCTCTAGAAGTTGAGAAGGGCAATAAAACAGATTCTTACCTAGAAACTCCAGAAAGGAACACAACCCCTTGATCTTAGCCCAGTGTGATCTGTGTTGGACTTCTAACCTACAGAACTGTAAAATAAAGTTATGTTTTTTTAAGCCATTCTATTTGTGCTCATTTGTTATATCACTTATACAAAATTGATATATACTTTATATCTAAATTACTATGATGTTTTATAGGTTAAGTAGCTTAATCAAATTATGACATGGTATTAATGGTAACTCTAAAAATATATTTTATGTTAATTACACATTAAATACTATTCCATTATTATTTTAATTAATATGTTTCTTCCAAAATTATACACTTCATAGATAAGGTTTTCATAAAATCATATATAACTCTAACCTTTTACAATGGTTTGAGGTATGACAGAAAACTTCAAGGGAGATTTTGAAGAAAATGTATTAACGTGTAGGGCATTGAAATTATATAATTGTATGCAAAGAATTGTATTTTAGATTCCTATGATAAATTAAAAATGACAACCACATTTGACCAGGACAAATGACATTTATGTTTCTCAGATGTGAGAAAAAAAATAAATTTACCTTTAAAAGCTATTTACTGTCTATGTCTATCACACCTATAGTCTAAGATATTAGAGTTCTAAAGTTTTAAAACTATAAGATTTGATAAAAACTCAACGTACTTTCTCAAATGCTCATTGTGTCATTATGAGTTAGGAAGACAGTGTTTTTTGATGATTATCTCATCAAATTAATCATTCTGACATCTCTCCCAAGTATATGGCAAGTATTTTGGAAAATTCAACAAATCCCTCCTTCCCGTCCAAAAGGGAAACTGAGTCAGGATGGAGAATGTGCTGTTGTTCCAGGTCACGAAGAGGGCTGGTAGAATGGGAGGCAGGCCCGTGTCTGCGAGCTCTAAGCTCACATTTTCTGCTTTGCCTAACTGCAGGCCTCTTCCGTGAAATGCATTCTTTCTCCAAGCTCTCATGTAATAGTCACACTGTTGTCCATTCCCTTTTACTTTCCACTTCAAAAAAGACAAATAAGGACATGGAGGGAATGTAAGTGAGAAATACTTCAAAGTCAGTTTTCTGCTTGTCACAGCCTAAACTTTTCTCTCCGCTCCTGAGAGAGACTTGCTGAAAGATGGAGGTTTGACTTGAACACTTAAGAAGTTTCTAGAAGTGTGCTTTGTAGCAATGCCCCTGAAGAAAACGAACGCTTACTCTGTGAGTGACTATGAAGCAAAGCAATGCAACAGAGAGGCGCCATTCGTCCTCTGGCTCCAGGGGCCTCTCCCACCAGCCTGTTTGACATAAAAAATTTCCACCTCACTTGGTGGTAAAGCTGCCTGCTGTTTCCTCTGTACAGGGAAAAGTGGCCAGAGTTCTATAAAGGTGAAGAAGTTGTTATCTCTGTGAAAGAAAAGTACAGAGACTTGAGTGGGAAGAGAAGTAGGAAGAGGAGAGGCAAACTAAACTTGGAGGGTACGAAAGATGGAAAACAAAACTCTGAAATCTTATCATGAATAGAATCGTATAATCTTACAGATTTTAAGGACTTCTTTTAAAATGTTAAAAAATTGAGTTACCCTATAACAACTAGGTTTCTTAAAAAAGCTTGTGCTGGGCTCTGCACAGCTTCCTGCCTGCTCGAGGTGCTCTTGCTGTAGGTATGAACATTTATATTCGGTACTGTTATTTTTATCATTACGATCACTGAATGCATGTACAAATGGAAAGCATTTGCTGCTTTTAAACACTGATTTCATAACTAAAAATCCCTCTTCCATCGCACCTTTAAATCTCAGTCCTTTCATCCCTCTGGCCACAACCTGTGAAGTGGGCTTGTTCACATGCTTGTGGAGGAACACCAGTTCACATCATTCTGATTTCTGTCCATTCCTTGGATCGTCCTCTCAAAGATGTTCTTTTCTATTTACTTCTCGGAACACTGCTTTTCTCATTTGTAAAAAATGGTGGTTATAATCAGTTGGGGTCTTGTGAAGATTAAGTGAGATGGCATATAGAAAAACGCCTAGTATCATCCCAAAACTTAGATGCTCTTTAAATGTTAGTGTTGTTCCCCCCTTACCTTTCTGCCTCACTGATACTCTCCTTCTCTATTATAATTATTTTATCCTTCACATTGTCACTTCTTCTTAGTTTTTTTCCTTCCCCATTTGTAACCAGTAAATTGATTTCTGAATGCCCTGATGACCCTAAACTGTAGGATTACGGTGTGACATCCTAAAGAGCTGTCCTATTTATGGATGGTGCACCTGAGAATCATTGACATGACAGACTTCATCGTAGTGTGAAATGTAGGTTACCACAGAGATCACCACAGCCTTTCATTGTCTGTCTTGATCTGTGTGCAATTACCTGAAATAGAGAAGCAACAATATAGAGCCAGAAACTTCTACTGCTGTATCTCTGAAAGGACTTGATGGTAGTGAATGACTAGGCGTGGAGTAGAGTCAACATTTTTTAATTGAAGTCTCAACAATGGCAAATGGTATAACTCTCAGGAGTGTCATACAGAGACCCACTGAGTTTTCAAATTCAATGATGAATATTTATTGAATGTGTAATGTGTGCTAAAAACTGGAGATAGGATGGTGGGTAAAATAGACACAATCTTTATATTAAAGTTCAGATAAGGCTGAAGAGTTTATCTCAGAAAAGGTTTATGCATATTTTATGCCTTTAAACATTTTTTAATTTTTTAAATTGTAAAATGCACATATATTTACCATCTTAATAGTTTTAAAATGCACATTAGCTGTCATAAAGTACATTCATATTGTTGTGCTACCATCACCACCATCCATTCACAGAACTCTTTTCATCTTGCAAAACTGAAACTCTGTACTCATTAAATAATAACTCCCCATTTCCCCTCTTCCCCCACACATGGCAACACCATTTTACTTTCTACTTCTATGAATTTCTCTACTCTATTTAACTCTGCAGTCCCCAGCCCCTGGGCTGCAGACTGATACCAGTCTGTGGCTTGTTAGGAACCAGACTGCACAGCAGGAGGTGAAGAGTGGGCAAATGAGCAAAGCTTCACCTGTATTTACAGCCACTCCCCATTACTTGCATCACTGCATGAGCTGTGCCTCTTGTTAGATCAGCAGTGGCATTAGATTCTCATAGGAACGAAAACCCTACTGTATACTGCACATACGAGAGATCTAAATTGCATGCTCCATATGAGAACCTAATGCCTAATGATCTGAGGTGGAGGTAGGTGGTAATGCTAGCTATGGAGAGTGGCTACGAATACAGATTATCAGCAGAGAGATTTGACTGCACAATAGATGTAATGTGCTTGAATCATTCTGAAACCATCTCCCCCAACCCCTGTCCAGTCCGTGGAAAAATTATCTTCCATAAAACCGGTCCCTGGTGCCAAAAAGTTTGGGGAATGCTGATGTAGCTCATATAAGTGAAATCATGCAGCATGTGTCGTTTTGTGACTGGCTTATTTCACTTAACATTTTTTCAAAGTTCATCCATGTTGTAGCAAATGTCAGAATTTCCCTCTTTTTAAAGACTAAATAATATTCCATTGTATGCATATACCAGATTTTCTTTATCTATTCATCTGTTGATAGACACATGGTTTGCTTCTACCTTTCATCTATTATGAATAATGCTGTATGAACATGGGTGTACAAATAATCTGTTCGAGACTTTGCTTTCAATTCTTTTGGGTATATACCCCAAAGTAAAATTGTTGGATCACATTGTAATTCTATTTTTACTTTTTTGAGGAACTGCCATACTGTTTCCCACAGTGGCTGCACCATTTTATATTCCCACCAGCAGTGCTCATGGGTTCTAATTTCTCTATATCCTCACAGAAACCTGCTATTTCCAGTTTTTTTTTTAATATATATAATTACCATCCTAATGAGTGTGAAGTGGTATCTCATTGTGACATCTCATTTTCATTTTCCTAATGATTAGTGATGTTGAACATCTTTTTCTTATTCCAATTGGACACTTGTACATCTTCTTTGAAGAAATGTCCATTCAAGTCATTTTCCAATCTTTAAATCAGGTATTTCGTTTTTTTGTTGTTGAGTTGTGACGTTGGTATATTTAAAAATATTTTTTTTATTTCAAAATATTAAGGGGGTACAAATGTTTTTGACACATGGCTTGAGTCAGGGCTGTAAATGTGCCCATCACCCGAATAGTGTTCACTGTATCCATTAGGTGAGTTTTTGCTCCTCTCCTCCCCCTGCTTGATTTCCTATGACTTTTACTTCCCTCTGTGCACTTGTGTGCCCATAATTTAGTTCCAATGTATTGGAGTACATGTATTTATATTTTTAAAGCTAAAAGAACAGCAAATGATTATTAGTTGATTATGAAAAGTCACTTTTATCTGCTGTTGATCCAAATTTTCTAATAATATTTAAAACATTATATTCTAGATATATATCACTTAAGTATTTTATTATTTTTAATGACATGATTTCAATATCTAAATCAAAACTAGGTCATATATGGGATGTACATCATATTATGTTATTTCGTCACAGAGGTTAGGCTTCTATAGAAGAAGGCCTTCCGAACCATTCCATTTTCACTCTCTCAGCTTTTTCTTAAGAAAGAAGTCCTTTGGGGATGAAATTTCACATGCTTATTCTTTGTATTACTCGGCAAATAAAATTCTTAGTTGTTTTGAAGGTGTAGTAGTATTTTTTAAAAAATTCTGTTTATTGGAAGATTTTAAAAGATGCCAAGGAATAAATTGCAGACATAAGATCCTTTAGGGCAATTGGCCACTTGTTAATGAAGAACTTTGTTTAGATGTATCAGTCAACATTATTTTAATCTTCTATTTTATGATATGTCAACAGAAACTAAGTTTTCAATATATCCCTGAGCATACTTCAGGCATGTGGATGACTTATATAGTGTAAGACATCATTCTACCTTATATAAATATACTTGATGCTATTTTCTTGCTCACAGTAGAATAAAATGTTAATAATTTGGTGAGTCCCTGCAATTTTACTATCCATTTCTTTCTGGTTATATATAACATTTAGTGAGCACTAAACCCTAAAAGACTCAGGCAATTCAGTTTGAATAACCACTTAAAAGTACATATGCTTACTCAAAATAACCGAGCTTCTTGATTCTGCAAAATGAAGTTGAACCATCCCCAAAGAACAGACTTTTATGAAATAGGAGGTTGCAAAGTGACTTTCATTTATATCCCTGGATAGTTTTTCCCAGAAAATTACATTCACCTGCACATTTCTCTACATAAATATTTTCTATTTTTAAGAAATGGCTAGAAACTCATTTAGGGTAATTTAAGTACTGGTTTAAGTTCCGTGGGAGCAATGTTTTAGATTCTATTCCATCTATAGTTGAAGCTTTGTCTAGCATTCTTTTCTCTACTACTGTATACATTGTTAAATTAATCTAAATATTTTATAGTAAATATTAAATAAATATATGTGATATATAATAATATAATAATTTATTTGCATGTATTTAAATACAATAAGATATAATCTATAACTATATGTAATGATCAGATATCATAATTTTATACACATTTAAAAATGCTTATTGAATGTTTGGTATGCTAAGCATTGTGTTTGGGTCACAGTAGATTACGGTCAGTGAGACACAAGTGGTCCTTATCCTCATGGATATTGCAGTTTAATGAAGAAGAAAGACAGTGAATGAGTGAAAAAGTAAACAAACAAAGCCCCACACAAATACACCTTGACTTATGAGATGCTTCTTGACCTACAATGGGGTTACATTCTGACAAACCCACCATAAAGTGGAAAAATCTTAAGTTGGGGACTGTCTGTATATTTTGTTATATATCAATAGCCAATAGATAGCCTTTGTGACAGGCTATCTGTCACAAAGAAAACAATATGCAGAGATGGAGAATAATGTCAGCAAAGAGAAAATGTACTCTCTCCCTCTCTCTTTGTGTTTGTGTGTGTATGTTGACAGTAGATGGTTAGGTACTTGGACCTAGTGTTTCAGAGAGAAGGCAAAGCACCAAGGGAGAATCTAAGGTAGGAAAGGACCCAAGATAACTCAAACACAGAAGGAAGATATGAAATGAATGTAATGAGGGGAAGATGGTTTGCAAATATTTTCTCTCATTCTGTAGGTTGTCTATATACTCTGTTGATTCCTTTGCTGTGCAGAAACTATTTTAATAAGTCCCATTTATTTATTGTTATTGTTGCTATATTTGCCATTTGGGTCTTAGTCATAAATGCTTTGTCTAAACCAACGTGCAGAAGAGTTTCTTCTATGTTTTCTTCTGGAATTTTTATGGTTCACGTTTACATTGAAGTCTTTAATCCACCTTGAGTTAATTTTTGTGTATGAAACAAAGAGAGATAGCACCATTTTCCCAGCACCATTTATTGAATAGGGCCTCCTTTTCCCAGTGTATGTTATTGTTTGCTTTGTCAAACATCAGTTGATTGTAGCTATATGGTTTTATTTCTGGGTTCTCTATTCTATTCCATTGGTCTATGTGTCTACTATTCTACAAATACTATGTTGTTTTGGTTACGATAGCCTTTTAGTATAATTTGAAGTCAAGTAATGTGATGTGTCCAGATTTGTTCTTTTTGCATGAGATTGATTCAGTTATCAGACTCTTTTTGGTTCCATATGAAGTTTAAAATTAATTTATCTAGATCTGTGAAAAATGATTTTGGTATTTTGATGGAATTGTGTTGAATCTGTAAATCACTTTGGTCAGTGTAGACATTTTAACAATGTTGATTCTTTCAATCCATATGCATGGAGTGTTTTTCCATTTGTTTGTGTCCTCTATGATTTCTTTCATCTGTGTTTTGTAGTTCTCCTTGTAGAGACCTTTCACCTCCTTGATTAAGTATATTCCTAGGAATTTTATTTTCTTTACAGCTAATGCAAATGGTATAAAGTTCTTGATTTGATTCTCAGTTTGACTGTTATTAGTATTTAGAAATGTTACTGATTTATGTAAACTGAGAATTTGCTGAATTTATTTATCAATTCTAGGAGTCTTTTGGTAGAGTCTTTAGGGTTTTCTAGATACAAGATCATATTATAGACAAACAGCAATAGTTTGACCTCCTCTTTCCCAATTTTTCCATTATTTCTTTCTCTTGCCTATTGCTCTGGCTAAGACTTCTAGTACTATGTTGAATAGAAGTGGTGACAGTGCCTATACTTCTGACAAAGTACTAATATCCAGAATCTACAAACAACTCAAACAAATCAATAAGAAAAAAAACCAAATAACACTATTAGAAACTAGGCAAAAGACATGAACAAAGTCTTTCCAAAAGAAGATAGACAAATGGCCAACACACACATGAAAAAATGCTCAGCATCAGTAATCATCAGGGAAATGCAAAGTAAAACCACAATGAAATACCACCTTATCACTATCAGAATGACCATTACTAAAAAATAAAAAAACAAATAAAAAAAAGAACACAGTAGATGTTGGCCATTTTGGTGAAAAAGGAATGCTTATACATTGTTGGTGGGAATGTAAATTAGTACAACCTCTATGAAAAACATTATGGAGATTGCTCAAAGAAATAAAAGTAGACCTACCATTCCATCCATCAATCCCACTACTGGATATCTACCAAAGGCAAATAAGTTATTATCAAAAGGACACGTACACCTGAATATTTATCACAGCACAATTCATAATTGCAAAGATATGTATCAACCTAAGTGCCCATCAATTGATGAATGGATAAAGAAAATGTGTGTGTGTGTGTGTATAGAGAGAGACACACATATACATACACATACTGTGGAGTACTACTTAGCCATTAACAAGGAATGAAATAATGTCTTTTGCAGCAATTTGGATGGAACTGGAGAAGTATACCAGCATAAATGAAGTATACTAAGTGAAGTTATACCAGGAATGGAAAAAAAGGACCACATGTTCTCATTAATCAGCGGGAGGTAAATCATTGGCATACACAGTCATACAGTGGTGTAAAGGACATTGGAAACTAAGAAGGAAGAAAGTGGGAGGGTAGAGGGATAAAAACATATCTATAGAGTGCAATGCACACTACTCTGATGACAAGAACACTAAAAGCCCTGACTTCAGCATTATTAAATTCATCTATGTAACAAAAACACTTGTAGCCCCTAAATATTTTTGAAATTTAAGAAAGAGGTAAGGATGGAACATGAGCCATGAAAAGTTGAATTAAGGCTATATAAACCATGGTAAGGATTTCACTTTTTATGTTATGTTCAACAGGAAAACACTGAAGAATTTAAGCAATGTAAAGACATAATGTGTTGTACATTTAAAAAAATCATCTCGAGTGCTATTTACAGAATAGATTAGGGGTAGAAGTGGAAATTGGAGACCAATATGGAGGCTATTTTGGTGGTATATCCTAGGGGGTTGAAATGGAACTAGAGGGAAGTAGAATGTCTGTTTTTCTATCTTAACTTTTTCTGGATGAATTATATTTTGTCAGTGTTCCTTTCAAATCTGAGCACAATGAGCTCACTTCTATTTAGGATGTAGAGGCTACAGAAAATGTCATTTCTTCCTTAACAATGATAAAAAAAGGTAGATAAGCTGCAAAATCATAACTGTCTTTTTCAGTCTATCATAGAGTTGAGGTTGCAAGATGAAATTACCTGAATTCCATAAGACCTTTGGAGGAGAGTAGGACACAAAAACTCTTTAGCCTTTGGTGGGACAAGGAGGAAGAGGTGACAGTCATAATTATGAAGTTCAGAGCAAACAACTAAAACCTTAATGAATTATTAAAGGCTTGAGTATATGGTAACATGACAGTTTGAATCCATGGGAGGCCCAGATGTAAGTGTCTGTACCTCCTCATCACTCTCTTCCATGGATCTTCACTGGATGCACATTAGAAAAATCAGGAGCAGGGCAGAAGACCTCAGAGAGGCCCCTCTGGTGGCACAGGTGGTAACACTACCTGGTAGCAGTATGCTAGTGGTGAGCGAGCATGAAATTCACAGGCATTCTGGAAGCTTCTCTTATGTTAAGCAAAATTGCTGTCAAGGAAGAGCAGGAAATGCTTCTGCTTCCGCTAGCAACACTAAAAGAGTAGGTGCTGCTGAGGAAGAAATAAAAGTAAAAGTTATCTGTCACTGAAGAGGGAGGAAACCCACTCATACCCAGGGTCTTGCACAGATAGAAATCATAGTTCTCCTGCCCCTGGGAGAGCGACAAAAAGCTACTCATACTTAAGATACCCATGAAGTGAAAGCATTTTGGCATAAAGGAAGAGGGTAAGGAATACTCAGAAAAGTTTATTTCTGAAGCTTAAGTGCACTGGACATGCTTAAGACTAAAGTCAAAGCAGTAGAGTTGAAAAAAATCCTCTGCTCCCACTGCAGTCCTTCAACTGAGGTGTAGAGGATGGGCAAAAACATGAAGAGACTCTTCCTCTATTGTACAGGTGGACAGGGACCGTAACATGTTTAGGGTGGAGCAGTAACACTGAGGACAGCTCTCCAGCACTCTTCACCTTAGTCTATTCCCATGGTAGCAGCAGTCTCTGGGTGGAGGAATTTGACATCTGAGGTGCACTGAATGTTACTATGGCAATGATAAAACCCAAACCTAGCACCACTACTTACTAGTTCAATTTAAATCCTCCTCTCCTTCACCTCCAATGCACATGTACACACTAACAACCTGACAGATGAAGAGGCATGCACATTTCTGGGTAAAAATACTATTTACATCAATCTCTAGTGTTCTTGTGTATAGCATTCAATCAAAACTTCTGAGGCATATAAAAAAGCAAGAAAAAGAAACAAGCCATTGTCAAAAAATAGAGCAGTCAACAGAACCAGACCCAGAGATGGCCCAGATATTAGAATATTCAGGCAGACACTTTAAAATAATTATGATTAATATTTTAAAGTATCTAGTGGAAAATGTATGCATGAAGAGATGGGAAACTTTGGCAGACAGATGCAAACTATAATTAAGTGTCAAATAGAAACATCAGAAATGAAAAATGTGCTGTCAGAGATGAAGAATTCATTCAATAGGCTTATCAGCTGACTGAATACAAAAAAGAAAAAAAATCAGTAAACTTTAGAATATATCAATAGAAATTATCCAAAGCAAAACAAAAGGGAAAAAAAAGGTAGGAAAAGAGCATCTAAAAGCAGTTAGAAAATACATAATAATCTCATATAAAGGAAATTTGAGGTGTGGAAAGAGAGAAGAAAGAAATCAGGGCAAAAGAAATATTAGAAGGGATAATAGCCAATAATTCACAAAAATTAACAATACAATGAGTCCCAGATTCAAGAAGCTTAGAGAAAAACATACCTACGCATATCCTCATCAGAGGAGAAATTATTGTGGGTGGAATTGAACCCTCCAAAAATTTATATGTTGAAGCCATAACTTCCAATACTTTAGAATGCAACTGTATTTGGATACTGGGTCTTTAGGGAGGTAATTAAAGTAATTAAACTTTAAATATGTTAAAGTGACATCATTAGAGTGGGCACTAATCCAGTATGATTGGTGTCCTTATAAGAAAAGAAAATTTGGCCTCAGAGATAACAGAGAAAAAATGATGCGAAGACACAGAGGGAAGATGGCCAACTGCAAACTAAGGAGAGAGGCCTGGAACAGGTCTTTGCCTCAAGACCTTCAGAGGGAACCAACTCTACTCACACCTTGATCTCATACTTCTACTTACACCTGGATATCATACTTCTAGCCTCCAGAACTGTGAAAAAATAGATTTCTGTTATTTAAGCCTCCTGGTCTGTGATACTTTGTTGTGGCAACCCTAGAAAGCAAATATAATCCTGAAAACCAAAAATAACAAGGTAATTCTGAAGGCAGCCAGTAGAAACAAGATGTGTTTCATAAAAGAAACAAACAAAAAAACAATGAGAGCAGATTTCTCATTAGAATCTTTGCATGACAGAAAACAATGGTGCAATAACTTTAAAGTACTAAAACAAACATCAAAAAGACCTGTCTTCCCAGAATTCTACATCCAGCAAAAATATCTTTCAAAAGCAGAGGCAAAATAAACACATTTTTAAACAAACAAAAGCTGACAGAATTAATTATTAGCAGGTATATACTATCAGATGTGTTAGAGGAAATTATTCAATTAAAGGAAATGTGAAAGACAAAAATTTAGATCTACGCAAAGAAATAAAGAGCACATAGAATGGTAAAAGTGTAAATATGAAATATTATTTCCTTTATTTTAATAGCTTTAAAATATAATAGGTTGTCTAAAAACTGTAGGATTTAAACATATTCAGAACTAAAAATGCATGAACACAAAGGATGAAAGGGCCAAAGTGGAAAGATACTGTTGCAGGGTTCTTGTGTAAAGTAGCATAATATTATGTGAAGGTTGTCTAGGATAAGTTAGAGAAGACACAGACTAACAGTATTAGGAAGAAATGAGAGGACATCACTGTAGATACCACAGATATTAAAATGATAATAAGCAAATAATATTACAAAATTTATATCCATAAATTTGACAACTTATATATAATGGACAAATTTGTTGAAAAGCACAAACTATTAAAACTTACTTGGGAAGAAATAGATGAACTGAATAGCCCTCTATCTATTAAGGAAACTGAATTTGTAGTCAGAAGCTTTCCCTAAAGAAATGTTAGGCCCAAGTAACTTTATTCCACCAAACAGTTAAAGAAGAAATAATACTAATTCTACACGAAGTATATAGAAAATTTCAAAGAATCTATTAATACAAAATGACTGCCAGAACTAAGAATGGAATTTACCCTTTTACAGGATACAAGGGTAATATATATTTTAAAATTCAATTGCACCTCTATATACTAGCAACTAACAATTATAAATTGAAATTTTAAAACTGTCATTTATAATTACATTAAAATATGAAGTACTTAGGGATATATTAAGCATAATTCTTGCAAAGCTTTTATACTGGAAGTTATAAAATTTGCAGAAAGAAATTAAATAAGACTTAAATACATGGAGAATTAATGGATCAGTGGTCAATATTATTTGCTGCCAATTTCCTCCAAATTTTTCTAAATATCTATCATAATCCGAATCAAAATTCCACCAAGTTTTTTTTTGTAGGTATTGACAGAGTCATTTTAAAATTTATGCGGAAATGTAAAAGGCCTAGAATAGTCAAAATAATTTTGAAAAAGGAAAACAAAGTTAGAGAACTCATCAAAACAATGTGCTATTGGTGTAAGAATAGACATATGGATCAAAGGTACAGAATAGACAGAACAACACACAGAACCACACAAGGTACGTTTGTGATTTACTTCCAGTAAAAATTTTTCATTTCTTCTTAATGCTTCATTCATTTTTGCCTCGCACTATAGTTATTTGCATATAAATTTTATATCCTTAAATGGATTGTGAGATCTTAGAGGATATATAATATTATTTTATATTTCTTGTATTTACCCACACTGTATTGTTTTACCATTAAAAATTCTGTTTCATAAAGTTCAACTTTCTTTCCAGTATTCCTCAGTACTTCCTCAGCCTACTTTAGCCATCTTGTTGACAGCAAATCATCTGAAATACAATAGGTGATCAGTAATATTTGTAAAATTAATAAACAAATAAAAACTGAGTCTAACGTTTTGCTATAGTTTATTTCTATTTTTTTATGTAAAAAGCAAGTGAACTAGCCAACTTCATAAAAGCACTCTATATAAATTACACAGCATTCATTAACTTATCTAATAAGAATTTATTGAGGCTGCAGAAATGTCATTTGGCAGATAAAGACAATTGTAGAAGCTGAAAAATGAATTGCTATATTTCAATGTTTATTCCCACTCAACATATTGCCTTCTAAGCTAGCTTTCTTGCTTTCTTTCTTTCTTTCTTTCTTTCTTTCTTTCTTTCTTTTTTTGTTGAAATCATGCTCTTAAAGACATGTTTAAGTTAATGGATATACTGCAGGGTTCCTACACTGTATTGGCGCACGTTGGTAGCCTTCTGTGCCTAGATACATGCACACAGGTTGCAAGTTAAAAGCTGCAGAATGAAACTTGGTTTGGATCCTCTGCATTTGTTTAGCTTTTCTGTTATTTTTTTCTACTTGCATGTATTCCTGTGAATAAATCCTTATTAACCCTGTAAAAAAAATATTTACTGAGCACCTAATATAATCCAATGTTTTAAATGGTTGAAGCACAAAACATCGTAACATTTCTTATCATTGTCTTATATGGTGGAACACTCTAATCCCTACAATTTACATTTGGAATTTTATTTCCTTAGTATTTAACCATAATGACTATTTGGTTTAATGGATATATGCCGTTGATTATTACATTATTCACCATGTGGATTCCTCTTGAGTGAAATACAGTAGATACCCTTGAAACAAATAACATGTTATATATATGTATGCATAAATGTTGTATATGTATACATTTGTATGTATACAAAAAGTTCATTTGTTTATTTCTGCCTAAATTGTTTAGAGACTAAAGTTACTATAGACTTGTGATGAAAATATAAATAAAATTTGCTAAAACTACATTGACTATACAAAATAATAATGCTCTTTTAATGTAATTGTGTTCTTAAAAGTTAATAAAGAATTCAAAAAAGGCTTATATTGTTATATTTTTCAAATTATTCTCAAAGTACTTTTATTCCCTAATTATCAGGCATGAGTCACATTTGTAAAAGTGACTTGAGGAATTTAAAGTAAAACAGAGAAAGCATTTGCAAATATTTACCCATTTGCAATTTTCTGTCAATCTTATCCCAAAATACATTTTAAAATAACCGCAATTATACTAACATTTTTCAGCAAGAAAAAAGAAAGAGATTGAGATTTCATATGTTTGAAAACCAGTTTAAAAATAGGTGATGGTGGCTCCATATTATCCACATGCAAAAGAGAAAATGTATTGTTTCATAAATTGGGAAAATACATTATTCAGCAATTCCTATAAAATTGGTTCTACAATTTAAAATTTATTTATTGGGAACTCTTTTTTCCAATATTCAATTCTATAAATATTACTGAACGTCTATCTTGTGCCAGAAATTATTCCGGGGGTTTAAGATACATTAATGAACAAAATGAAGATTCCAATCCATGTGAAGCTTACATTGTGGCAAGAAAGAGAAAAAATTAGTGATAATTAAAATGAAATAAACACACACATTAGAAGGTAATACTTGCTATGGAAAGAAAAATGAGAGCAGGGGAATGGTGAGCTTGCTGGTTGCAACTTTAAATAGGATGGTCACGGAATATTGTATCGAGAAGGTGCAGGAAGTGGCCATGCATACGTCTAAGGGAAGAGCAGGCCAGGCAAAGCAAAGAGCCTGTGCAAATGTCCTAAGACAGTGTGGTGCCTGAGCATCTGGAGTGTCACAGGGGAGGCCAATGTGGCTGGGGCAGAGTGAGCACAGAGGAAAGCAGTAAATGATGAGATGCAGGAAGGAGGGACGGGAGAAAAGAGGAGAGGAGGCATTAATCATTCAGGGCCTTTTAGGCAGTTGTAAAGTCTATACGATTTTTCATGAGTGAAATGAGTCAATAATTCTTACTTCTCATATGCAAGGAAAATAACAAGTAAGGACTGCCCAGGAAATAGCCTCTCCCTCTTTGAATGCCCAGCAAGGCCATCCACCCTGGCTTTTCCAGGAAGCCTCTCTGTTCACGCCAGTCCTTCTTTGTACTTATGGGATTGCCTTTCTGTATCACTTGACTCACCAGGCACTCAGAGAGCTTCCATTCCACCTTTACTTTATACATTTATTTAGCACTGTCTTTAAATCTCTACATACATTGTATTAATATATCTCTTGAAGATACCGAGTTTGTTATCCTCCTCAATATAGTTGCCTTGCACAAAGAACTCATTGACAGGGTCTCTTGACTTTATATTGATGTCAATTTCCACACTGTAAGAGATTTCTTACCTAGAACAAACAACAACAACAAAAAGATGTGCCATTATCTTGAAATATGTGCCTAACAAACAGCAATATTGCACTTTTAATTTTTTCTCTGGTACAAGCAAACATGTTCATGTTGTTTCTAATTATTGAACTTTTTGTGAAATGAAAATACTTTGTTAACCAGGTTCCCTTTAATTACATTGCTTAATGGGCTGCTAAGTCTCACATTCCATATTGATCCTAGTTCTTCCTTCAGATATAATACTTGCTTTTTAAATAGCTATGCTTTTAGTTAAGATATAATGCAATTTTCTGATACTTTGTCTACTATATCTTTCAGATGAAGTTTTATATGTTTGACTACTCCATTTCCCTCAATCATACATCTTTTCACAGAGTTTGATATTTTTGTTTTAATGACAAATTGGTGAAAATAAAGTTATCAACATGATTTGTTGCTCTACTATGGGTGCCTCATATTAGGAAATTCAATTATATGTCAGTTCTATGTCTTCATCATAGTTTTTCTTACACAACATCCTATATTTGGAGAGTCATTCATGGCCCATTGGGAAAGGTTAGAGCTATAATTAGACCTTTTCTCTAGACACTTGAGCAATGGAATGCATGAAGGTTAGTAACAGCTTCCCATTAATTGCTCCCTTGTGATTTTACAGTAAAGCCGTTAACTTATGTACTGGGGCTGCTACCCATAGCATCCTTGCACTGACATTTGAAGCAGTGATTATAATGTCATTGCTTTCCAATACTTCATTGTTATTCAGGGGACACATCCGATGTCTTTCCCCTTATACTGCAGGGATCACAAATTCAGACACACAAAAAAATCATCTCTGTTTCTTTATCATCAGAATAGGCCCTTTGAAAGTAGATTTTTTCTGAAGACAGTGTGCACACTGGACTCTGTTCAGCACAGTGTCACTGTCTTGTCTTTCAAACTAATGGGAACAAAGCAGAATCATTCTTTATGTGCAAAGTAGTGCACCCCAAGGGCAAAACATCTATCAGTATGAAAAATAGTCAAGTAACAACCAAGAAATTGTGTTTTGTGGAAGCTCGTGGGTTTGATTGTGTGTTTGAGCCAGCACACTGCCATGTTAGTTTTCTCAAATCTTTGAACTTAATAGTTTCTTATTCAAATGTCTTTCTTATCATTTATGTTCCCTGAATTCAACTACTCAGTTTGTCCTGTCAGTACTTGCCTGTAACTCAACTAAGACCGAGATTTACTGGGCTAGAGAGCACAATTATCCTCCTGTCTCAAAAATAAATTACAACTCCAAAGCTCTGCTCTCTCTTCATCCTACTCATTCATTTTTTAAAAAATTCTTCACCATGTATATTATAAAGATATCATATTTTAATGAAGGATGTAATGTAGGCCTGCCTTTATTCCTTTCCTTACTATCTCTTAATGTATGTGTATGTATGTGCAGACAAATATATACTATATGCATGTTGTGTATATATATATATGATTTGATTCATTTCATTTAACAGATTCATATTATAGTTCTGTAGAGTGAGGTGCCCTGATATCATTTCAGTTCTTATTGTCAAGGCCATTTCAGACATTTTCTCTTAAAAAAGAAAGAAAGAAGACTTTTTATAGGTACTGCACCTTAATGTAGATATCTGATATATTGCATTCTTGTGAAAAAAAATTACTTTTCTGTCACTAGAAGTGGCTGAAGAGTAGTTGCAAAATTGAAATGACCATGACATAACTCTGTAGTTTGGGGTCAAGGAAAGTTAGAAGGATTATTAAACGGCTGAAAAACAAGACTAGAGGGGAAAGTTCCCCAGAAGTGAGATTATTAAAGGCACAGAAGTTGAAATAGACACTAAATTTAAGTTTATGAAAAGTTAGAATTCAGGTTTCGAAAAAAATTCAGTCTTCAATGGCCACAGGACAGAAGGAAATAGGCATAGAGTTCCTAGACTGATATAAAATGTTTCCTAGGAGTCAAGATTTACAGCACTGAAATTTTAAGTTTAATTAATGACATTTTGAAGATAATTATTTTGTTGAAATTATTTTAAAAACTTGTCTCATGGCTCTAAGACAAACTAAATATATTCCTTCAGTCATAAATGTATCTTTTATGTCAGTGTTAGGGTTCATGAAAGAAATTGATTTTAGAGTTCCTGGTGACAAAGACATAGGGGTTGCGGATGACCACTATTGGCATGGGAATATGGACGTATGTGTTGCAGACCCCTATAAAATAGAGGCTGAAGAGGGCTGTCAAAGGCATGCAAATAGCTGGGCAAAGGAGATAAACCTGTCATCAGGAAGATGCAGATCAAAGAGGATTGATTATTGGGGATGGGCCGTCAAGAGACTGTGGTGGGGGATGCAAAAGTTTTAAAAGGTGTGAAATGAAAATAGGCAAGAGAGTCTAATAGTCTGGGAATTGTGGAGTATTCCATTAATTTCTGGTCAGTTCTCAGTGCTTGTTCAAGTAATGCAATAGGAGGATGGAGCCTTATGCACAAATGCACTTTTTAAAGGAAAAACACAAGGTGGATTGAGATTGTAACACAGACTCTTAGAAGAAATGTTCTGAAGTGAGGGTTCAGGAGTATGACAGAGCAAGTCTAGAAATTAGGATAGTCCCTGCAAGATGGGCCCTTTGGATCTTCAGAACTTTAGAGAACAGCTGTCGTTTCTTACATGAAAGGATAGATTCAGAAGATGAAATGATACAAAAGAAGTATTTGAGGCTGGATGTGAAATGTTAACATTCTTTCATCCAATGCGTATTTATTGATCTCCTACTCTAAGTGAAAATTGCTGTTCTAAGTGCTTGGGATTCATCAGTGATTAGATAAGACAAAGAATCCTGCCCATCTGGAACTTATATTCAGTGTGGGTAGCATAAAATAATGAGCAAGCATAATGAATAGACAAATTGCATAGTGTATAGAAGGTAGTGAATGGTGTTGAAAACAGAAAAGTAAAGCAGGTGGAAAGGTTGGGCAGTACCAGGTGGATTGTTGGGTCTCTGTATTAAATGGAGTTCCGAGCAGGCGTCATGGACAAGGTGTGATCTGAGCAAGGACTTACAAGAGGCGAAGGAGGTTAAGATATAGAAATTTATGGGAAGAGCATTCCAGGCAAAAGGAACAGCCAGTACAAAGGCTTTAAGGTAGGAGTCTCTTTAAAGAATTGCAAGTTAAGCATTTTTTTATATGTTTGCTTGCTGTTATTCTAAGAAACGACAGTGAGCTAACACCGTTTATGCTATCCTGGATTAAGCT
>VBSM01000361.1:46110881-46167027 GCA_008086735.1 Cheirogaleus medius
TAACAATATTTGTACCCCCATTATATGATGAAATAAAAAATAAATAAATAAAAAGAATTGCAAGTTAAGTGTGGCTATTGCCAAATGAGCTAAAGGAAGAGAAGTAAGAGACAAAGCTAGAGATATAGGTACTTTCTCAAAAGTTCTAACCCAAGTTGATCTCTCTACTATTGAACTATCAGAAAAACATCAGAGAATAAAAATTTTTTAAATAAAAAATTCACTCTTAAACAAGAAATTAATTTTTTAAAATCATAATTACCTAGCTAATGTTATGTTACAGCTTATTCCACAAAGAGTTATGAGAATATAACATTTTTTGGATTCTAATAAGCAATTGAATTAAGAGATGCACCTCTAAATTTATGTTGCCTTTCACTGCTTTACACACATAGAGAGTTTGACTTCCTCATATTTAAATTCTGGATTTGATGCTTTATACTCTATGAAACACATTTTTAATAATAATTATTCTCCCTAGATAGCCTTTCCCTTAGCTATCTACCTCAACCCATTTTACTGTATTTTCCATTTATAAAATAGCATGGTTTATTTCATCTCTCAGATGTGTTGAAAATGCAATTTTCTTTATTTCCTATAACTCAATTCATTTTGCCATTGAATCACTTTATTGTTATTATTATTGATGGCTGGGGAAAAAATATATATATATTTTAAAATACTGTAATACTATACCTCCAATGTTTTATGTAAGTACTTGAAAATCAGGCTTCTTTCTTTTCTTCTTTCTCCCAAGGGGCAGATGAGACTTGAGCCTTATATACTGTCTCTGTTTTTTCCAGATAGCCTGTGCTATTGTCTAAGCTGCTGGCTTACCCTGTAGCCAGTTATCGCCTCTATGTAGCTGAAATACTTTGCGTATTTGTCCTTACCAAATCTCACGTTGAAATTTGACCCCCATTGTTGGAGGTGAGGCCTGGTGGGAGGTGTTTGGGTCACGGGAGGGGACCCTTCATGCATGGCTTGGTGTTGTCCTTGCAGTAATGAGTGAACTCTCCTTCTGTTAGTTCTCCTGAAGACTGATTGTTAAAAAGAGCCTGGCACTTCCCTTCCCTCTCTCTCTTGCTTTCTTCCTCTTGCCATTTGATGCTTGCTCCCCTTCACCTTCTGCCATGAGTGGAAGTTTCTTGAGGTCCTCATCAGAAGCAGATGCTGGCGCCATGGCTTCCTGTACAGCCTGCAGAACCATGAGCAAAATGAACCTCTCTTGTTTATAAATTTCCCAGCCTTGGGTATTCCTTTATACCAATGCAAAATGGACTAAGACAGGACTTCATCCATCAACCTGGGCTAACCAGGTCTCCATCTTCACTCCTGTTGAAGGTGCTTCCCATCAAGGAACAGTTGAGAAAAAGCCACCTCTGCTTTTGGGATTTGGGTTTTATTTTCTATCCCATCAAGTCCAAGAAGGAGGAGCAGGGAGAGGCCTCACACTCACATCACAAATCATAATCCTATTATTTCCTTTTCTCTCCCCGTCACCTTTTTACCACCAATTTTGCTCCCCACCCATCCCAGAAAGGGTTTTTTAACTACTCATGGGAGAGACGAGGCAACAAGTATTTAATCTTCCTTAATCTGTATTATTAGAGAAACTCTGTTTTCTTGGGTTGCCAACCTCAAGTTCTTGATATTTAAAGGGAAGATTTTAGAATTTATCTCAGTTAAATTTTGGTTCTTGCAAATAAAAGCTTTGGCTATCACAACCATTGTGGCTGAAATTATTTTTAATGTTCATTTTGCAATTCAGCTTTGAAATTGTAGTCACCCAGCCACTGGATCTTCAGCTTTAAAGAGGGGAGGATTATGATGCAGCAGGACAATCCTCCATAAAACACATATTTGGCTGAATGCTATGTTTATTGTCAGTGCTTAATAATTATTATTTGTTGCACTCAAATGTATTGCTAAGAAATGTAAGGCCTTATATTCAACCTAAGAAAGTTGAATATCCCTGCACAAATGGGAAGGTTAGATTGTCACTTTGTCTTTCCAAATCATTCTGAGATGGGACATTTGCAACGATGTAACTCTCTGCTACAATGTAAATGCTTAACAAGGATAGATAAATGGTCTTTTACCTTCCTTTTGTTAAGATACCCAATGGTCTATACACCAGAGTTTCAAAATAAATTATTTCTTTCAAGTCAATGAGGTAGGAAAAGAGCTGTAGGCTGAGATAAGGGCAGAAGAACTGACTTAGAATTCTGTTTTTCTCATTAGAAGCTATAGAATTCTAGGATATTTTTATGGAAAGCCCTGCTTTTATCACTTTAAAATGGGAATATAAAATGAATATGATAGCTATTTGTGGGATTACCTAAGATAATATATTTGAAAGTTCTTTTTGAATATTTTATGATACCTTATGCAACTATAAGTTGCTAGATTAATAATAAAAATAATTATTAGGAAAGATAGAACTTAAAAAATAAAGTTAGGATTTTTATCATTTCAGATGTGAGCTTCTTATGATAGCCTTGTGAATTGTATGCTTTGAAAGGACTTTAGCTATATTAATTGAGGATCTACTATGTCCTTAGTACACCGCTGTACTTGTCAACTCAAAGGTACACCATAAAAAATGTTGCTTTTCTCTTATGGACAAATAGTAATTTTAGACTGTAATAAATGAGAGAGGAAGAGTGAATAATACACAATATCCTATTCTAGAAAAAAGTTAATTTATTTGTACTTGAGTTATAGGAATTGTATATCGATGAATAATTGAAGTAATATTGATGTCTTTAAAAATTTCTTAATGCAAATCTGACAACTTTAGTAACGTATGTTGCTGTCTCACTTATTGATTCTATCAAGTATTTACATAGCTTTTCTAAAATAAGTTGGAACAAAGCTATAAAATAATTATAGCACATATTTCTTGGTTCAGGTTAATTGAATAACAGAGTGCCATAATAACTTGGTGAATTAACAAAGTGAAGGTTATGATGGTTAAACTCTGACCTTTGCTTTTAAAAGGAAAGCTTTACATAATATTATGTATCATTTTACATCTTTTTCCCTATTTCATATTACAGAATTTTCAAATGACCTTTAATTGTAAAGTTACATACAGCTTTGGAAAATACTGTTTTAATAAAATAATTTAAATTGCAGCACATGTGAATAGTTTAAAAATAATTATGCCCTACTGAACGTGCAAAATAAAAAGCAATAATTTACCTCTATTCCACCTCTCCCTAGGATCATTTTTTAGGGATAGCCATGTTTTTGTTATTTATTTAGCTCTTCTGTTGAATACAAACATAATTCTGAACTGCTTTTACCTCTATTTCTTGATTAATCAACTCTAGACATTTAGTCTACCCCCCTCCTCCTTTACCAACCTATCTTACAGGTTTTGTGTTAGTCATGGTTCTCCAGAGAAACAGAATAGAAGAGAATATAAAGATAGACAGATAGAGAGTAGGAAATTGGCTCATGTAATTATGGAGGCTGAGAAGTCGTATGATCTGCAATTGGCAAGCTGGACCCAGAAGAGTCAATAGTATAGTTCCATTCCAAATGCCATTAGGCTGGAGACCCAAAATGAGCTAATGTTTCAGATCAAGTTTGAAGGCAGAAAAAGACCAATGTCCCAGCTCAGGGCAGTCAGATAGGAGGAGTTTCCTATTACTCAGCCTTTTGTTGTATTCAAGCTATCAGCTGATTGGATGAGGGCCACCCTGGTTAGGGAGGACAATCAGTTCACTTTGTCTACTGATTCATATATCACTTTCATCCAAATGCACCCTCACAGAAATACCCAGATTGTTTGACCAAATATCTGGGCACCCAGTGGCTCAGTCAAGTTGATACATTAAATTACCCATCACACCCATTGTTTCTTGAATACTATTGGTGGTTATACTTATAACTTTAAATAATATACTTTAATCTCTATTTCTTTACCTACTTACATTAAATCCACATTAGTAATTCTTACCGTGTTGAGTACACTACTGAACTTACTTTTCTGTCCAACACTTTCTCTCCCTCTTACCCACATCTCTGTCACCCATGTCATTGCTTCTCTTTTGCCTCATTAGTATTTGTTACTTTTACATTTTGTTCTGTAACTGTAAGTCAGTCTCCCGGGATATTGCAGTAGCTCTATCCTCTGGATGCATATTAATTACCTGAGGGCATTAAAAAAACTTGATGCCAAGCCTCACTCCAGACAAATTAAATCAGAATCTCTGGTATTGAGGTTGTGAATTACTATTTTTATAAGATATTTAAACAATTCTAATGTGCTACCAGCATTGAGTATTATGTTATATATTGATTGATCCTAAATAATGACTGCTATAAGACATGGAATGATACGTAATTAAAACCAATAGCATTTACAATATTATAGTTATACAAACATTATTAACTAGAATACCAAATGGGGTGTGTGTGTGTGTGTGTGTGTGATTATCCTAGAACAGGAAACATATTCTTATTTTATTAAGCCTGTGTGGCATAAGTGATACTATATCAAGTGTCAAGTTTGTATTCGAATGGGTTCTTTTCTCTTATACTTCATCAATTAAGCAAAGCCCAGCCATAGTATATTTTGGGTTATATTTATCTCATGGTTTATCCTTTCTCTTCACTTCCATAATTTCTTATTCTTTCTTTTTCTATTCATAGAAGAAATATGTATCTTCATTATAGTTTGAAAATCTTCCAAGTTTTCAGTCATACAAATTATAGAATGTAATCTACCTACTTCTTAGATTCATTATTTGTGTAACTTTTTTAATAAAAGATAAATATGATGTAAAACTCTATCTTTTTTTGCTTGTGTAATTGATTGTATATTTTCAGTTTTCTTTATTCAAATCACTTTTCCTTAAAATTTTTTAGAAAATGAATCTTACTAAAATTTCTTCATTTACTTTGTTTCACCTCCAACTGGTACAACACCAACTGGATATATTCAGTTTTAATATTAACCACCTGGAGTTGGTGTAGATTTCTCAAGTTAAGGGCAAAGTCTTCTATGAGCCTTCCCTCACTTCAGCCTTCAGCCAAAACTCTCAGGGTATGCCCAGGTCACCCACACTTCTGGCTACAAATTTAGGGATTCCTGTGAAAACTTCAGGTTTGATAATTCACTAGAATGACCAACAGAACTCAGGAAAGTGTTATACTTATGATTAAAGTTTTGTGTAAAGGATATACCTAGAACAAGATCTGAGAAGGAAAGCAGATATTCTGTGCCCTTAGTCTTGCTCCTGGCACATTGATATGTTCACCAGCTAGGAAGCCCCCTAAGCTTCCCAACCAGAATTTTTATTATATAATTTCATTATATAGTTATTATTGATTAAATCATTGGCTACCTGACTGTACTAAATCTCCAGCCTCCCTCCCCTGCTTGGAGGTCAGGTTGCTAAAATGTCCCAACCCTTTAATCATGTCCTTGGTTTCTCTGGGACCAAGCCCCCATCCTCCATCCTGAAGGTATCTAGAGGTCCACCATGAGTGAACTCATTGGCATAACAAAGACATCCTATCACTCAGAAAATGTAAAGGGTTTTTGAAGCTCTGTGCCAGAAAACCAAATCAAAGACTAGGCAAATTATTTATTATACCACATCATTCAACACAGTGGGTAGATGTGGTAGAGAAAGGGAGAGCAGCACATGCCTGAACATGGGCTTGCTGCCCAATGTGCTGTAAGGACTATGGTGGCATGGTCCCCATGGAACTGTGCATTCCACTCTTCTAATTTATTAGCAATAAAAAATATAAGATAAAAGGTTCATTGTCCAATATTTTTACCTTCCTATCAGTCTTTTAAAATTTTTCTAGTGGTTCTTATAGCTAGGCCTAGAGTACTACTGAAAATTTGTTAAGCTTTGCATTTTCCTGATGATTCAATGTTCCCACAAATAGGCTGTGAACACCTTCCCAGGCAACCAGGTGCACTACCAGGTGAGAAGACTGGTCCCTGCCACAGCTTCCCTTCCTGCCCTCTCCTGATTGTGACTTAGTGACATTCAAATGCAGCGGTAAAATCCCCTCATGACTTTTACCTGTGTATTCCACCCTGACCCCTAATAAGGGGTCTTCTCTCTCTCTGTTTCTCTTTCTGTCTGTCTCTGTGTGTGTGTGTGTGTGTGTGTGTGTGTGTGTGTCTTTATCCCTCTCTCTCTCTCAGCTCCTCACCTGCTTAGTTGAGCTCAGTCCCTGGGAGTTCCTTCCATATGGCCTCCTGTATGGCGTGCTGGCCTTCTGCTTCTAGGAAATGTGAGTATAAGAAATCCTTTAATTGCATATTTCTGAGTACAATTCCTGTGTCCATGTTGGAATGATCCTTAAAGACCCCACAAAAGGAATTTACTGCCCCATTTACAACACAACAAGCCCACTTCAGTCAGAGGCTCCTCTCCTTCTATACCATTACTAAGTTGTTAAAAATTTTTTTTTTAGCTGTAGCATCTCATGCTCTATAAGTTGTTAAAATTAATTGGACAATCCTGACTTCAGTATGGTAAATTTTCTGGTATTTTAACACTCACACTTTGTAACAAAAGGAATAAAGTTCATGTATATCAACCAGCTAATACTAATAAGAAATATTATAATAACTGATATTTACTAAGGGATTACTATGACTCTTTATGTGCATGCTTCACTTGCAATATTTAATTTATTTATCATAACAAACTCATGAAATAGATACCAATATTATTTACATTTCAAAGAAACTGAGGCCTAAAGATGTTAAGTAACTTGCTTACCTTCACACAGTAAATGGTAGTACTAGAATTTGGACTTAGGCCTGTGTAACGTTAAAGCATGCTCTTAACTGCAATGACATGTTGGTCACTTGTCTCTGTGATATTTGGGCTAGCTGACAAAGTGAGGGTTACAGGTAATAATGCATGCTGAAGACACATGGAGGAATATATAATTAATTTGTTTTCAGAATATTTCAAAGTAACTGTTCTACCATTGTCTTGAAACAACTTTAACACATAGTTATTGTTAGTTATTTGGTCTCTTATTTTAAAGAAAGAATCCATATATCTGTTATTTTTCTTCATGTGCTATAGACTTTCCTTGATGACAATTCAGTGATGACTTGGGAACATTTAGCAGTCTTTATGTTTGATATCTAGAACCCACATAGCCTACATTTAAAAAAAATCAGAATTGTGACAATAAAGTAAGTATGCAGCTAGTCATAATAATTATTTAGTGCTGTAGGCAATTTGTATGTGTCTAACTGGAGAGCTGTTATCACATAATATCTTATTGAACTTGAAAATGTTATAGACGGGTTTTGGAGGTTATCATACTCAACTTCTTCATCTTGCCTGAGGTCATGTAATTTGTGCCTATGTAGAACAAAGGATAGAAAGGAGGAAAAATGGTTCCACATGCTTGCTGGTTCACAATGGTGGGCATTTGATTTATTCAATCTTTGTACTTTTATCAGAGTTCTGCCAACCATCTGTGTGTTAGTATCAGCCCGGGTCGCATTTTCTATATATTTTATAATCTGCCCAGCTTCTGAGAAATTATTGCCATTTCCTTCTTCCTACAATCAAAATGTCAGTGCCTCCCACCAAATAGGTTTTGCTCCTTGACTATGAACATGCAGGCCCATAAAAAAAGCTCATGCGAATCAAGTATATAGGGACAGAGCAGTGGCCTTATTTTGTATAAAAATACAATAGCCATTTTTTAACAGATAAAAGCAACCCTTTTCAAAGGAAAGAGCATAGTGTTTTATTCTATAAACAGATTACTTACTACAACTTCAGGTAGACACAGAGGGATCACTTTGTGTAAAGTAGAAAAATCTTTCCTATCATAAAGAGTATAAGATTATGAACAATTATATGCTAATCCTTCATAGCATGGGTAAGTATAATCACCCAGCATAAATGCCATTTCATTAATTCCTTCTAGACACATCTCTGTTTTCATTGTGTTTAATGTTATGTCACTTTGCTGTGTATGAATCTGAAGCCAGTTGAGAGAAACTAAGCCAAGCTGTCTTCCCTGTTCTCCTGACTTCATAGATGCTCAGCTTTGATAGAGCCCTCACAGAATAGCATGGCTTAGAAATACCTTGACCCCCTTGAAAAAGAGGATTTTCAGAAACTGGCAGTCACTATTCAAATATTTTTAGGGCACTCGGAACCCAATTAGAGTAGTTGAAGTTGGGCAAGTTAATGAAAAGATTGGATTCAATCTGCTTGCTTTTCCGGTCATTAAATTTTAGTGTGCCTGCTCTCACTTCAGTTCTAAGACTTGGTATTTTTTTTTTTTTTTTTTAGGGGGTGAACAGCTTCTTCTTTACTTGTCACTGTCCACAATGTTTTCAAAAGGCCAAAAATGAAATTATTCCTGCACTTGCTAAGAGGATATATATGAATATGCTTGGCCAGTATGAAGATGTGATAATCTTATAAAGTTCTTATCCACTGACATCATGTCCATATAAAATAGTTAAAATGCTTTTTATATTTTCAAATTGGAAACTAACCTGCAGAAAAAGTTTAAAAATAGTAATAGCCAAGCATGTCACTTGAAAATAATATTTGAAGTTCTAAACTGAATGTTATTTTCCTTTTTTATCTTGTCTGGTATTTGCCAGGTGCCTTACGGTATTAATGTTGATTTTTATGCATAATGTGAACTTAGTGCTCCGATATGTCCATTTGTAATAATGTAAGTTAAAGAGTGGCATATGCAGGAGCTGACAGATACACACAAATTTGTACAGCACAATCATGATGCCTCTGAAAGTGAGAATTGTGATTGTGAAAATTAAAGAAGAACTTAGAAATGAAAGGACCAAATTCCCAGGAACTTGACTGTCATGTAAGAAATGCCTCTTATAGGGTGGGGGTTAATCTAATGACCCTGCTCTTTATCCTGACTTGGTAGCTACCTCCCTCCCTGTTCCTAGAGCTGGCTGGGCATAGAGAAGTAGCATAATCCAGTCTCAAACCTGAACTTTGCAATAACATAACCACGCACTTACATAAACATAGGCAAAGACAATGTGGACTTGTTGAAACTGAGAGAACAATTTACAAATTAATGAATTAGTCTAATGTTTAAACTTCCAGCTAACAAGGAAATTGTTTATTTACCTAACTAGCTGTAGTTTGATTATAGGCTTTTATTGCCCATTAAAAAAATCAAACTGTGTTTGCATATACAAACTAGGTTTGTATTTTATGTTCTATTTCACATCAAGGAGGCACTTTCCAAAGCGAGCAACTCTCATTAACATATAAAGTAGAATTTTTATAAATTAACATTTTAACATTATGAATTTAAGTATATTAAATAGAAAAATTTGTGCTTATTGATTATTCTTTTTAATGTATAATCTAGTGTACAGAATGATAGAATGAAAATAATAGAGAATCTGGAGCGAGCAGATCAGAATTCTCATCCTAATACTGTCACTTTACACGCTGTGTGATTGTGAGCAATTAATCAACCTCTCTGAACTATACATACCCTGTTGTGAACTAATAATTCCTGAATTACCTGCTGTACAGGATTTCGGTGAACATCAGCAAGGACTATAAATTCCTTGAGAAAAAGGATAACAACTAACACATTCAACAATGACAAAAAATAAGCATTTAATAAAAATAACAAACACTCAATAAAGATATATTGAATAGTATAAATGAAAAACAAATGAATCAATAAATGAAAGGGGAAAATGATAGATCAAATTTTGTAGAAATTTAATTCACATTTCGTGTTTAACTTGTAACATGTACACATATCATTGATGCCCTAGTTACTTGAAAAAACTGTAATTAGGTAGAAAGTTGGTCAACTAGTGTATATTTTGGTTATAATATATACAAAACCACTGAGGAGACTTACTAAAAGTACAGAATTCCCAGTCTATGTCCACAAAATCTAATTTAGTGAGTCCAGATGGGTTTTAGGAATCTGTATTTAGCAAGTGCATTCGTTGATGTTTATACAATATTATCAGTTTAAAACCCAGCATTAGGAGCTACTCTGAGATTTCTCTTGACTTCTTTAAAAACATTTATTAAATTTTATCACACTCATATATGGTATTTATTATAGGTCAGGCACTGTTCTAGTGTGTTAAATATAATAACTCATGACTCTGCATAACAACCTCATGGTGAAGGAGGTGTTATTCTCATAATCCACATTTTACATAGGAAAAAGCTGCCACATAGGGAAATACATACCATGCTGAGGTTACCGAGCTAAAGGCAGCAGAGCAGGCAGTTGTACCCAGGCAACCTGACTCCAGAGTCCCTGCCCCAAACCATTATACTGTGCTACTTCCCTTGTACTGCTGTCTTGTAATGTTGAGCAGTTTCTAAAAGTCCTTTAACTAATTTGAATTAAATTAGAAGGAAAAGATATAAAATGCAACCAAAATGTTCGTACTTTCATATTTTCTTGAAATAAAATAAAAATGTAAAAAAAAAAAAGAAAAAACAATATTGAATTGTGTAACTTTTGTTGAGCTCCTCCAGGTCCTCAGCATTACTCTAATTGCAGGGTATACTAAGATAAAATAAGACTGTATCCTTCACCGCAAGGACATTACAAGTTAATAAAGGCTCAGACATGGGAGCTATTGCCACCACTGACCTAGGATCATGGTGTCCTATTTTGTTTCTCCTGGGAAGCAAAGACTGAGATGAGGCCTTGCGTGTAGGGACTTAATTTTGAACAGTGACCCCAGGGAGCAGTGGGGAACTGGGAAGGGTGTTACAGGGAAGCAGTGACAGACAAAACACGGATATGCTATTGAGCTGGTCACCTGAGTCTTTATCCCACTGGGATGCTCTCAGGAGCCATGCAGAAAACATCCTTGAAAGTGAGCAGAGGAGAGAATTCAATGCATTGGCTCAGTTTCTATTGGTTAAGGGCTGTCCCAAGGGATGTTGATATCCTCACACCCAAACTTGTGCATGCATTAGAAGGGCTGAATGGTTCCATGGGTGCACAGGTAGCAGCACCTGAGAAGTTCCAAAGTCTCAGCACAAAAACACATAAATGCAACAGCTGTATGAAACTGGTTGCCACAGCAACAACTGGAGTTAAAAAGTGGGCCCTAGATCCTTGCAACTCAACATGTGGTCCAGAGCCCAGAAGTGTGTGTGTCACTTGGGAACTTGTTAGAAATGCTGATTATCAGCCGCACTTCAGAACTAGCAGACCAGAATCTACATTTAAACCAGATCTCTAGGAGTTCTATATGCTTATAAAAGTTTGAGAAGCCCCGGCCTGGTGGATATAAGCTGGGGCTCCAGAGATGTCTGAAATTCATGGTCTACAAGGCCACTTATGACCTCACCCCTCCATCCTTCTCCAGACTCTTTTCTTGCCCCTTCTCATCGCACTGTGTGCTCCAACCACACTGGCCTTTCCCTGGTCACACAACCTGCCCAGTCTCTCTCTGCCCTTCACATGCCTGGCTCTTTTATATCCTTTGGGTGTCAGCTTAAATATCACCTGCTTGTGGAGGCCCTCCCTAGAGAGGCTATGAAAATTAGGATTACTCTATCTGGGTGATGGGCACACTTAGAACTTTGACTCACACTGTACAAAAGCAATTCATGTAGATAAAAAATTTTTACCCCTGTAATATTCTGAAAGGAAAAAAAAGAAAAGAAAATTAGGACCTGCACTGTTATTCTCTATCTTAGCAATTGGTTTTAATTTTTTCATTTATAGCACAATGTATAATGCTATACACTTTGGTTCTTTTTTAAAACCTGTTTCTTATCTATCTCTCACACTAGACTGTAAACTTTACATAAAGGTGAGAGCTGCATATGAGGGTTCACCACTGCATCCCCGGAGTCTACCCCAGTGTTATACACATGGCAGAATACTATTTGTAGTTGAATGAATGGCTAAACACTGGGAAAGAAGACAGACTTTAAAGTAGACAAACGTGTTAAAATTTTGGTTCTAATGCTAACTTAATGAACTGGGTAATCTACACTAATCTCTTATCATCTCAAGTTTTCCTACCTATAAAATGAGACAATATAATGCACATGTCACAGAGTGATTGTGAAGATGAGTGCACTTTAGAACCCTGTGCTCCCTGGAGCTATCTTTGGCTTGGAGAATCTTACGATGTTTTAGGGTCTGTAGGATGTCTGCCAGCAACATAAGACTAAGGAATATAATGCCTTAGGCAAAGTTTAAGTGAGTAATTTTGACAAAGAACTTTATGGGTTAAAGTGCCTTTTCCTTCATGGCCCCTTTTCCAAAATCCATTCTCCTATCAGTCTTCTGCTACTATAAAACCCTACATCCCATCATAAAAGCAGAAATGTTATGACAGGAAGCAGAAGCGGGGCTATAAATAGAAAATTTGCATCCAATTTGTAGCTCTTATCTGGTGATCTTGCCTTTGTTTGGGCTCTTGGTATATTTTGGTGGGTCATAAAGTACATATCCATTTGCAGTAGGAGAGTTTCCAATTGGAGCTCTTGGTATCTCGGCATTAATAATATTTCCTAGAACCATGTTTGTTCCAATGTTTAACATCAATACATTAGACTCTTATATTGTAAAGGTGAGATATTCTTGCTATAATTATTTAACACAACTCAAATCACAGAAGAAGAGATTTAGATTTCATTAGACACCTTTGTTCAGGCCCTGCACTATTTAGGCATACCCCCCAAAATATGCATGTGTATATAAATATACATATATATATAATATATGATATAGCATGTATATATATATGGAGAGAGAGAGATTAAGACGGATTTTATTGTCACTCTGATTTCAGAATTCTACTGTATAAAGTGCCCTTTATGTATCCCACTTATGTTCAGATTGAGTATTCTTTCAATGACTGGTTCATGAGAAGTGCTGAAATAAATTAAAACATTATTATTACATACATACATAAAAATAGCATGGGGATAAGTAGAAAGTATAACAAGCACACAAAGAAGGGTGGAGTGATCAATTCTGTCCCAAGCGTATGAGAGTATCAGAAAAGCTGACTGGAAGAGGAGGTACGGACGTTGGCTTTAAAATATATCTGAGTTTGCCAGTCAGAGAAGAAATTAAAAACATTTCAGGCTGAGGAAACAGCAAGGATCATGGGACAAGATGGCTCATTCAGGGATGACTTCAATTCATGTGTACAGTGAATCAATGTTACAATAATTATAAGACAAAGAATGACTAAAAAACCCTTGCCTCTGCCTTGGCAGGCTTGCAGCCAAGTGGTGGCTGCAAAGGCATTTGCTTTGCCTATCAGTTTGGAAGTTTTCTTGCAATCAATCTGTGTGTAGGAGGGGAGGTGGGGTGCAGGAAGGATGGACACTCACATGGAGGTTGGAAGTAAAGATATAAGATGAGGGGTTCTGATGGTGGTCCAGGCAAGAGGATTTAAGGGTTTAGAGCAGAGGATTTTTTTTTTGAACATTATCTCTCAATCCCCGCTATTAGCTGTTTAAAAAAAAATTTTTTTTTTTTATATTTACCTGTATCTTTCTACTTGTTCTTTTGTGGAATCAAAATGGGGGAGAAATGTGCATAAATGCACACACACACACAGCCACCAGATACAATCCATGCCCTCAAGATTTTCACACATTCCTACAGGAAATTAATAATTTTATATCAACTGTCACAGTGACAATAACATTTAAATATGAATTAAAATGTTTACAAATAATCTGAGACTAGTACTCATCCAGGAGTTCATGATGGTAAAAACTGATAAAATTCTGAATAGATTCTTTAATAAATAGATATAAAAGCTCCAGGAACACACTTTGCATGCTTCACATTCCCCTCATTACTTGAGAGCTGTGCTCACACACAGCTATCCAAATCAGGATACTTTGCCGGAGGAGAGCTAGAGCTCAGTGTTTACATCTGAAGTGTTCTCTGAAACAGTAATTTACTTTGCCTTTAGTTACATTTTGATTTTTATTTACTATTTTTACCATAGACTTATTACATTAATATTTTATCACAGGTTCACTAGAGAAATGGGAAGAGAAGAGGAGAGATGTTTTCCAAGTTGCCGACATAGGAATGTGAACAAATAACTTTTGAGGACAGAAAATTCAAATCCCTGACTACATTTGCTGACAATGGCCAATGCCTTGACTATGTGGGGTGGTTTATTGGGTACCTGGACTAGTTAATTCATAGTAATTCTGTGAAGTAGCCATTGTCACTCCTATTCTGCAGACAAGAAGACTAACTTTGAGAGATTTAACACTTGCTTAAAATAATACAAATGATGTCAGAGTGCAAATATGAAATGTAGGCTCCAAGTCTAGTGTTCTTCTTCTGTATTTCTTTGACCTTTCAAATCAAGGTCATTACTCACTACCACTTTCTCTGTAAACTCAACAGAGCATGCCAGAAGTATTAGTGGGTTGGGGAAAAAATCAGATAAATAATCAAAGGAAAGCTAAAACATTTTGAAATAGTTTTCTGTAAGAACTTGGACCTTACATTAAAAGTTAATAATAAAGCAATAAATAAAACTATTCGTTTCTATAAACTTGACTGTAGCTATGAATTTATATAGAATAATTACTATGGATTTAACCTGTTAACATTATTTAGAGAACATTTCATCTGTTTATCTTCACACCACCTGCTGGAAAAAGGTAGGTAGTATTAGTCTGAATCTCTTGATGAGGAAACAGATATTAGTATAGCACGTATTACATGAAGGAGCAGTGTTGTGACTTGAGTCACAGTGTTGAGAATGTGCTCCCTGATGAACTGTACCTTGTCCCTGTAAATTTTTTCAGTCTTCGCTTCTGTCCATCTGGAATCCTTCAAGCATAATATGTGTAATTAGATAACATAAAATACAAATAAAATTCTTCTCACTTGTCAGGCATGTTATTTTTGTTATTTATAATTTTTCACTTAAGTCATTTATCAGTGACTATAAAACTAATTTCAACATATATTTCTCATGCTATGGCTGTTCCATTGACAGCTTTTCTCATTCAAATACTGGTATAGTCTGGAATTATGGTCACTTATTAAAAATAATATAGTCTCTGTGTTTTCATTACTGAACATATCTAGTGCATCTGTGTGTTTGTATGTTTGCATCTATTTTTTTCCCGGTGAATGTTCTATTGCTCAATTAATCAATTTTAATCAAATTGTTTGGTTCTCTACATGCTGCCTGCTAATGGCTGCCTGAACATAATGTTTCTCATAGTAAGTAAAGGAGGTAGACACAGATCTTTCCTGTCTCAGGATTTCTCTATCTTTAAAATTGTTTGTATTTTATTTCTAGGAGAGGGTATAACTTTTTCCTTTTTTATTTGTTTCTTGTCACTGCCTCATTGTTGATATAAACATAGTTTCTCCATTCTAATTTATTAGCATTATACTACCAATGAGTAAGGGCCATGTAATGCTTTGTAGATGGCTAACTCTTTAGTCTTGATATTTATGAAATATTGTTGACCCAGGTCCTGAGTCATGAGGGTATAGAGTAGAATTTACAAAGATTTAAATTATGTTTTTTTTAATTTCAATAAATACCTGGAGAATTTTTACCTTTATGATTAATATACATTGTTTTCCTAAGTTTCAGGAAAGTTGCAGTCAGATTTTCAGAGCCTGCGGATCATATTTATTGTTTTAGAAATCACTTAGTGCTCAACTGTGCAATAGAGCAGAATTAATTCAGCTAGAAACAGAAAGGAACTGAGCAGTGTTGCAGATAATCTTACGATTTCCATAGGCATAGAGTGTTAAACATGACCCTGAAGAGATTTATACCGAGTCTCATTATGGTTCAGGAAGATGTTTACATTCACATAGAAGAGACCTTCAGGAATGCAGTAATAATACCCTACAGATAGATTCACTATCCATAACTTTTCAGTTGATATATTGGTTAGTTTTCTGTTCATAACCAGAAAGTTCTATAGATGTACAAAAATTTGGACTCACTATTTTCCTGTGATAGGATTAGGAAACTACGGTTATCAGTTAATAGTTTGTAAAGCAATATGATTAGGCACCTAGTAAAAAAGATAGATCATTAGAAAATATATTTGATTATTCAGATATCAGAGGTGATGCTAAATTTGAACTCATGATTAATACTATTTGTGATCATAAATGATTTAAAATGCAAAATTATTTTGAATAGAGAGGTAGTTTAAACTTTTCTGAAAAATATCTGAATAATAGTATCATGAAATAACATTTAAATGATTCATTGTTTCATGATAAAAATGGATAGCCCTTTTTTCAAAAAACATTCATAAGGCATTAAATGAAGAGTTAAACTCCTTTCATACTATGTGTAGATGAAGACAAATACAGGTAGACCCCTTGGGCTTTATATGCAGATAGACTGGCTTAGTTTATAATATAATTTTATTTGCATTAATAATACTGAACAAAAATACAAAGGCAAAAATGATCAAATCTCTCCATGTGGGAAGAGCATTTGTGAAGAGGCATTTGTCCCTGCAGACAGAAAAGTTTATAATGTCAAATTGTTATGCACCTCTGATTTTTTATTACATGTATATATTAATACTAAATATATTACAAAAATTGGTAGTTCCTGGAAGTCCTTTTTTCAAAGCAAAGTCAGTAACTAAATATCCATACATGTCTGACTGAATTATTTTGTTTGATTTAGCAGTGGCTTTCATAAAGAAGATGTTCAATAAATAGTTGTTGAACGAGTGAACAAGATGCCAGAAAATAATCACTAGAAATTAATTAATTCAAATACATTGACCATATTGGGTAAAGAGTTATCCATATTTACATTGCCCATAGTTGTCACAATGCCAAGATATCAACATGGAAAAATTAAACACATACTTTTGCTAAAATTACATATCTATAATTATAGAATACTTAACAATATCTGTATGTTTGATGACATTTATCACTTTTACTCTGAATTCTATCTGAGAAGTCTTCAAATCAGCTGAGTTATGCTTCATTTAGGATAGAGTTATTCACCTTATCCTAATACAAATTATTTTTTCCAGGAATTTACATAAATACAGATTTTATTCAAACTAATTATTTGTGCAACTTGAGACATGATAATATTATAAAGTTTGGCTATTTACTATTATTAAGTATTCAAACTCATGATTCAATAATCTTTCCCACTATGGACTCTCTCTGTTTGACAAGCTCACCCAACCAAAATTACCCATATGACTGGCTTATGCATCTGCTTAGATATGATTGGCAGCTCTATTCTACTTAGGAGTTCTTTCCTTCTTGTTCCATTTCACTTCCTCCTTTTCTAGCCACTATGGCGGAATTTCTGTTGATGTCAGATACAGCAGCTTCATGGGAGTTTTATTCTCTCTTCCCACTCTTCACTCACCCATCTCCCATCGCTTGTACAGGCAATCTTGGTTTTCCTAGATGCCAGCTGTCTACCATTAGGGATGCCCTCACTCAGGTCTCTTTCTGTGACCACCCTCTCTAATCTTCTTAATGAAATGGCAGAATGCTGTCTTTCTTCCTTAGTAGCTGGCAGAACTAGCTGAGATGTCACACCATGACAATGACATGCAACTCTGCCTATGTGGAAGGCTGGCATAATGAAAATAGTGAGCAGCTATTAAATACTTATGATAGCTCCAAGTGTGTGGCAATCTCCTAATATTAATGAAGATGATATGAAAGAGCAGTCAAGCTAACCAGGTTCAAATCCTAGCTCTGACTTTTTCCTAGTGGTCTGACTATAGGCAAATTACTTAACCTTTCTAAGGCTCAATTTCTTAGCTATAAAATAGCACTATTGTTTCCTACCTTTAAAAATTGTTGTTAGGATTAAAAGAGATATCTCAATGTCTAACACATAGTTAAACGCAGGGAAGATGACTTTCTGAATATATTGTATTATTCATCCAGACTAAACCGTACCCAAATGAATATAATTAATTATTGTGTTTGAAGTGGAAAAAAAATGAGTCCTAGCGTGACCCATATAAAGATCATAGTGAAAACAGATGTAATTGAAGTCATTGGATAGCTCCTTATTTGTCACGTCAAGACTTTTCCAAAAAGAGTAATATTTTCATTTGAAGAAAGATTGTACATTTAAACCACACAATCAGAATGCCATTGCTTGCTTGTAAATTATCTGGTAATAACTTATCTTTCTTTTTCCACATTAAAAGAAGTATTTGAACCAATTTTTTTTCTTTACAACCTGATTGTTTCCCCTAACTGCCTTCCAAACTGTGGTAGACACAGTAGATGGATTCAACCAGCTTCATCCCCACGCCTTGCAGCATGTTTTTATGCAGGCCAAAGGCTAAAGCAAGACTCCTTTACAGCTTGGCTTTTGAACATAATTGAGCTTTCACTAAACAGAGGACCTACATACATAAGATATGAAAGGGGGATATCAGTGCCAGGAGGCAGGGGGCACACTTCTGCTGCATCTGCAATTCCTACTGACAGGTGCCTTTGCGAAGGTTTTTGGTAGCAGCCATAGTGGAGGTTTGAGTGGCCATCCTCTAAATCCACGGGGTCAAGGGACGGGGACCTGGACAACATTCTGCTGGCTCAGAGCACACAGAATAGGGTGTTGTTTTGGCAGCAGATGTGGTGGTTCCTCATGGAGCCCCTGTATTCTGATCAAGCCAGAGATATCAGTTCTGTAGACTCTTCGTGGGTGTTCTAGGAGAGGTCCTTGAAGCTCAGTCTAGCCCTCCAGCCCTTCCAACTATTTTGTAACTGAACTGACTAATATTTCAGTGAAAATCAAAATCATTCAATGATAGTACTCTTTTTCCCCTAAAGTCTTCATAACTGCTTGAACTATATTATAAGTTGTATAGTCAAGATTTTTTCACACAGATTTAGCTGGCTTTATTTTGGTTGACAAATTATTTTCAGAATAATGTTTTCCCTTTGACATATTTTTCATTCCATAATAAATTTTAAGACATATTCCACAGATAGTAAATAATTTTGAAGAAACAATGCTTCCTCTCAAAAAAATCTTAATTTTCAAAAAGAGTTGTTTTTCTATGCCTTGAATTATAATCATATATATGCATATATTACATATATATATACACTGCATATACTGTATATATATATACTACATACATATTCATTTTGTTTATATTTTTGCTATCAGCATGTAAAAGGAAAATTGAAATAGGCTAGAATAGACAAAGTAAATATTATAAAATGTCAAGATTGAAGCCAGGAGGCAATTTATGACAAGAACCAGAAAAATTGAGGTTGAAATTCAGCTCCTCTTTGTACTAGCTGTTTTAATTAAGTTAAAACTCTCTGAATCTAATACTTGTGTCAAAAGAATTGTAAGAATAAGTGAGATGGCATATATGAAGAACATGGTATAGAATGGGTACTTAATCAATGATTGAGTAATGAAATGTTGTAAGGGTACACTTGGTCTCAGTTTCTACTGAGGCTCAATATGCTGAGAAAAGCAACAACAACAACATAGGGAAAAGTATCCCTACATCCTAACATGAGGGACATGGTCCCGCAGCTGCAAGGCACTGTGAAATTATTTTTCCCAGTTTGAGTGCATCACTATTTTTCTTCCAGGATGTAGAATGAGGAAGCAAAGATTCATGGGAAGATTAGAGATACTGGAAATTGTGGCAGAGATCACCAATTATAAAACAAAATCCATTCTTTCTTTCTGTAGAGAGAGAACTGTAGTTGAACACATGGCTGGGATGCATTTCTCACAATTTCATTCAGGCAGGCATGGCCAATAGAAGGTAAGCAGAAGAGATCTGTGCCATTTCTGGGCTGGGGTTTTTGAGAGAGTGGTTTTGTCTCTCTACATCCTCTTTTCCTCTGTCTGGACACATCTGACGATGAGACCCTAGGGTTTTGTGTAGCTGAAGGTGGAAAGGGTCCCTGAATAATCCATTGGAGGGCAGCCATCCATATATTTAACTCCCCCACCCAGGACTGTTAAGGGAGAGAGATGTGAACTTCTTTTTTAAGCTACTGAAGTTTGGTGTTCTATTTGTGTCGTTTTGCAGCCTACTCCAACTAATACCGAGAGCATAAAGTCTCTTGCAAAAAGTTGTTGGAGTGCTATGACATTTCTCCTTTCTGGATACTCATGGAGGAGGTTAGAAGAATGTACATCATCTCAAGCCAAAAGAGGGGATGTTTGTAGTGAATCTGCAGTAATACACTTGGAAAGCTTGCTTTATGTTCTCTGGAATTTGAGGACATAAGGGGATTGGTGACTCTAAAGCCTGGGGCAGATTATAAACTGACAGGAGAGAGAAAGGGAGGGAGGGAGAGAGAGAGAGAGAGAAAGAGAGAGAGAGAGAGAGAGAGAGAGAGAGAGAGAGGATGAAGTAAATGTGTCAAGTGTTCTCGAAACAGATATGCACTCCACCAAAGGGAGCCGAACTGCAGGGGACTCACACTACAAAGGGGTGGAGGAGTGAACTGCTGGGAGCCCAGAGACTCCCACCACAGCAGTCAGCCAGAGGCCACGTAGCCTGCCTCACAGGAGCCACGGTTGGGTCTGCATTAGGAGGATCTCAGAGGCATCCATCAAAAATCTGGAGAGAAAAAGGCAACTGTTCCTCTGCCAGGGCCCTGGAGCCATGTGTCAGCTATACCAGTTAGTGGTGTTTGGGACTTTCTTTCCCCAACACCTCTCCTCTCTTAACCAGATGCTTTTGAAGGGACAACAGTGGTAGAGAGGAGGGAGCTGGAAAAAAAGAAGATATTGACCACACTCTCCTCACTCTTTGCAGGATGCACAGCTATGGCGAGCCCCAGCTGGGGCAAGGGCATTTAAATTGTATAATAGATTAAACTGTAATGTTAGATTTGATGAGACTTTTAAATTTTTGCAATGAGATTGTCCTTTCTGAAAGGGACCAAAAAAGCTTCGAGTATTACTTGAAATTTCATCCAGGAGTGAGAAAGGTCAACTTCAAAATCCATGATCGGAAGAACGTGGGAGCGTTTAGCAAAATTTCTTGCTTATGATACAAAGGCAAGGCTCCTACACTTTCATTGAGCGCAGTGCCGTCTTACAGAATTATAAGGCAAGCCACAAATGTGAGCTGCATCTGTCATTTAAAATTTTAGCGGCCACATTTGTTAGGTAAAATTATCTTAATATATTTTATTTGACATATAATACATACAATATTATCATGTCAACATGTCACCAACAGAAGACATTTTTAATGAGCTTTTTTTTTATAGTTTTATGCTGTCTTCAAAATCCACTGTGTCTTTTGCATTTACAGCAGTCTCAGTTTGAACCAGCCACATTCTAAGCGCTCCGTAGCCACATGTGGCTAATGGCTGTGGTATTGAACAGCACAGACCTGGAGTTACTGTGCCTAAGAAATGAGCTGAAATACTGGGCTACAGAGGTAGTAGAAAGGAGAGAAGGAGAAAGAGAAAGAATGGAAAATACAGGAAAATGTTGGCCAAGGAGAAATTCTGAGGAGACAGGAGTAACAAATGGTATCAAAAACAGAGGTTTAGAATAATGCCTGGCCTATCAAAAATACCCCATAAATGCCTGATCATAATCCCTGAAACTTCCTTTTTCCTTTTCATTTATCCATATCTCAGTACCCTTTAGGCATGATCTGTTAACGAATTATAAAGCCACTTCTACTTTATATGTATTTACCATGTTACCATCTTACATCCCATCCATCTTTCCCTATCTTTTTTCAAAGGCCCTAACCCAGTCAAAGCAGGCCCAGCATATTTCTAAGAACTTATCATCCACTTACTCTGGCAAAGAAAATAAATACATTTGGTCCGATGTGGCTTTTGGTTGACAAACCCATGCGGTTTCCCAGTGATCATTACTAATTTTTTGTGTAAATGTGTATGTACATCTTTCTGTAACCAAATTTGTTAAGGTCATTTAAAATATTTTATACTAGTATTATAGGGTAAATTATCCTTACAATCTTTAAACTCATAGCTGCTGTAATTTGATTCCTGTATGTGATTGTGTTTTAAACATGTAAGTATATATCTGGAAGTGTAGATGAAACATTTACCAACTGCTGATACAATGCCCTGTCGTGCCCTTTGCCACAGCTATATTCAGAGGTTCTATTCCAGGAAAAAATAATAAAGACTCATAGGTCTTATGTTAAGTGAATGTATAATGTATTAGTTTCCTGTGACTGTTGTAACAAATTATTGCAAACTTGGTAGCTTAAAACAACAAAAATTTATTCTCTCATGGTCTTGGAGGCCAGAAGTCCAAAATTAGTATTACTGAATTGAAGTCAAGTTGGTGACAAGCCATGCTCCCTGCAGAGGGTCTCAGAGAGAATCCATTCATTGCCTCTTCCAGCTTTGGGTGACTGCCAGCATTCCCTGACTAGTGGCCACATTACTCCAGTCTCCCTCTGTGGTCACATCGTTTCCTCTTCTGGCTGTGTTTTCTCTTCTTCCCTCTATTTGAAATCTCCCTCTGGCTTTCTCTGGGCCTACCAAGATAATCCAAGAAAATCTCCCTGTATTAGTTTTCTAGGGCTGCCGTAACAAAGTACCACAATCTGGGTGGCTTAAACAACAGAAATTTCTTGTCTCACAGTTCTGGAGCTAGAAGTCAAGATCCAGGTATCAGCAGGGTTGGATTCTTCTGAAGGCTGAGAGGGAGAAGCTGTTCCATGCCTCTCTGCTGCTGGGGGTCAACTGGCAGTCTTTGGAGTTCCTGGGCTTGTAGATGCATCACCCCAATTTCTGTCTTCATGTTCACATGACAGTCTCTTTGTGTGCGTGTTTTCTCCAAATTTATTTCTATTATAAGGACACCTTTTTTATAAATGTCATGTGGGATTAGGGGTCTGCACTACTCCAGAATAACCTCATCTTAACTAATTATATCTTCAAGGACCTTATTTCCAAGTAAGTTCATACTCTGAGGTACTGGGACTTCAATATATGACTTTTGATGGGACACAATTCAACCCATAAGACCCCCCATCTCAAGAATCTTAATCACATCTACAAAGGCTCTAGACTCCAGAGTTAGGACTTGATATTTTTAGGTGTTCATTATTCATCTTACTACAAATAACATGGCAATTTCTTAAGCAAACTTATAAAAAGATGAGGAAGAAGAGGTGAAGGTACAAAGTTTGAGTTTTAACAAATTCTTTATCAATCACTAACCATCTCCTAGGCATCAAATTCACCAAACTCTTAAATGCTGTCCTTTACTCCCTGATTTCATGAAGCACTATTCAAGACACACACTACATATGGAGTCAGAACCACTGCAATGGGGTCATTTATGGAGCAAGGAACCTCAGTAAAACCTGATGTTGGTCTGGCACCCTACTCAATGAATAATTCTGTGAGCTCAGCTATGGACTGTGTTCTAGAAAATTTGAGAAGGGCTTGTTTCATTACATCCACCACTTTTTCATCAGAGAGAATTGAAGAGGGAGGAGGAAAAGGCTCTCTTATGTCTCCTTTTCTGATTTCAGGTACCCTAGAAACATCCCTGCCTTGTGGCTGGCACCCCCATCTCACAGACCACAGACTTGCAAAAAAGACATGCTTCATTTAACTCTCATTGTAGATTCATCAGTGTCATCAGGATGAGGCCTTTGTTTACTCTCTTGTGAGGACAACCTTATTCTCTGCTGATCAACACCTGTAAAGACACTTATTTACTAAGTGTACCTGATAGGTTGTGAACTATCACCATGCTGCAAGCCTGTGCCCCCTACAACTAAGGTATATTACCCCTCCTGGATTAGGGCATTTTCCTATAGCTCTGTGCCCAGTAGTGTTGCAAGGCATGATAATAACATTCAATACTAGGAAGACTATAGTCGAAGATGAGAGCAAGTTTGCAGGGGAAAAAAGAGACAAAATAATTTAAACGGTGTCAGTTTGAAGTGAGGAATTTGGATTAGATGACTTCTATTGTGCTCAATTTCAAAATTCTGCAATTATATAAAAGTTTTTATAGATAAACATACATATTAATAGATGTGTGTGTGTGTGTGTGTGTGTGTGTGTGTAGTGTGTGTATGCTCATATGTGGAGCAGGGGAAGAGGAGAGGGAGAGAGCCCAGTCACATGGGTATCAGCATGACATGTCAAACTGGCTTATTAGTTGTGCAATAAAGGGTTAATTCAGCAGGCTCACGGTGGTCAAACCCTGTACAATGCTAAAAAAATGACTGGCCCTTGACTGGCTTCTAGGAGATAAACTCTAACCCTTCGGAATATTCTGCCTGATAAGAGTCTTTATATACCTGGGACCTTGGGCTATGCCAGATAGTTTATGATAACAATGTGATTTTGGATAAAGACATGTTTTTGGTCACCTGGGCCCTGGGCACACTGTATCAGTTTAACCCCTGGAGGGACTGGAGACTGAGTAGCCAATGCTCATCATTTAGATGTTCCATGCCTATGTAACTCACTCCAGTAAAAACCTCTGAACTCCAAGGCTCAGGTGAGCTTCCCTGGTTGGTAATAATTTGCACACATTGTCACACATCTTTTCTGGAAGTGCTGTTCCTATAACTCCACTGAGAGAGGACAACAGGAAGCTCACAGCTGATTTCTCCTAGACTCTTGCCTATGATCCTGTTTCCTTTACTGTTTATAATCTGTATCCTTTCTCTGTAATAAACCACCACCATGAGTATAATAGTTTTTCTAAGTTCTATGAGTCCTTCTGGTGAATTACTGAACCTGATGGTAGTCTTCAGCATCCCCAACAGAGTACAAACTATTTGTAGGAGTTTGCTGTATAAATGCAAGTCAAATTAAAATAAATCACTCTGATAATAACAAATATTTATTGTGTGCATTTTAAGTAAGACCCTCTGCCAAATACTTTATAGGGAACACTTTATTTGTTGTTCACACCAGCCCTCTAAGAAAGGAAGAAACTCAGAGAAGTTAATTAACCTGTATAGACTCACATAGTAAATGGTGCAGCTGGGAAGCAAACCCAGGCTGACTCCAACGCCTATGCTCTCAATCACTGTGCTTCACACTCACATGGGCCAAATGACATACTAACCTAACTTTAATAAAACGCACATTCACCCAGATGTTCTAAGAACGCTTTCCATTGTAAAATAACAACTTCAGTGTAAGCTCAGCAGTTTAGAAAGTAGTTGTCAGCCATTCAGGTTTATATAATAGGAGATGAATGAAGGTGCCCTTTCGATAAGTTCCAAATGAGAACCACATACTTCCTTGTCTTTTCCCTCTGCTCACAAGACTCTCTAAGATCCTCAAGGAGGGCTCTGTGAGTATTTTGCTATCCTGTTTCTATAGTCATAGTCATAGCTGGGTTGCTTTTCTGGCATGTATCTTTCTGCATTATGTTACCACTTGTTTTCATAGGCCTGAATGTATTTACTGGAAACTAATTTGGATGGATATATATAGCTTACAGAAAGCAGAAGCTATTCATGGATTTCATATTGGTATAAAAAAATCATAAAGCTTGCCATCTAATTTCTTGTAACCATTTCATTGTCTCAGTCTTGTAGCAGATTCCATGGGTAGAGTTTAAGTAACTCCATTTCTTCCACTACATAATTCAGTAACTTTAATAAACTTGTCCACTGGCTGAGCACCATATTAGAAATCCCATGCACAATTTCTTCAGAGAAGCACTTTATTACCAGTTTTACTGTAATGCAATATTAATATAAAATGATGACACTTGGACTGTAGAGGCACCATTATGCATTTACAATAATATTTATACAAATAAACTTTCATTTTATTGGATAGGGCATGTCTATGCAAAGGCATCTTTTGCACAAATTAAATGAAAAAAAAAATTTGTAAGATTATTGGCCAGTATGTTACCTGAATTTTCTCTGAATGGACTGCAGAAAAATCTAGTTTCAAATATTGCATCTGTCACCTGTACTTCATATCAAGAAATTAATCACACTGATGGTGGACAGAGTTTTTTGAATGTTCATTATTTCAACTATTAATTTTTAAAAGCAGCAAATGTTGCAAGTCAATAGCATCCATAAAAATTGATTTATTGTGCAATTTCCTTCATACTCCTGGAAGCCAAGAGCAGATTCTGTGTATCCAATGCTTTCTATTTCTAAGGCACTCTCTTCACATTCATTTTTTTAAGATAAATTATTTAGATGAAAGAAATGTAGTCCTGTTTGAATTTCACTGATTTGAATTCGTGGAGACTGACCACATCAAGGAAATGTGAAATTTAGCATGAAAAAGAACTACACATTGAAGAAATTACATTGTGAAAATCACAGAAATGTAATTTATATTTTAAAAGTGTAAAAGATTCTTGATCAATCACATTACTTCTGTGATATAGGAAAACTTATATTATGATCTGATAGAGAATTCTAGGAGAGCCAGGACCCTCTGATACCATTTAGACCACTGATTTCTCATTTTAGACATATACAGTATCCTTTATACAGAGAAATCACATATTCTACTGAAACTATTTACCACTATTTATTTGCACTTCGATTTCAGAACTGAATTTGCAGTTGGTCAGCCTTTGTTCAAATCCTGATTCTGGCTCTGCTAATTTATACTATTATCTTGAAAAACACTTAGTTCTCTGAGTTTCAGTTATCTTCTCCATAATATGTAGATTATAAAGTTTATTCAATAGGATTTTTAATGAATTAACCAAGAATGAATAAGACAATATTTGTAAAAGCATTTATCACAGTGCTGTTCATTAAATGTGATTATTCTTCTATCCAGAAATACCCTGGTTTCTGATAATATAATTTGATTATGAGAAGCAAGTATTTCTTAACATGCCATTCCACTAACTGGTATTATTTTCTCTTTAACCAATAATGATTACTACAATTAGTACCTCTGAATCCAAAGGAAAACTCAAGGCTATTTAAGTAGTACTTTGAAGCACAAAATGATAATATAAAATCTCAATACCAATCAAATATAGAGTCTGTACTGCTCCTCCAATATATTGCCTTCCCCTTACAGCAAAGAATTCTGTTTCCCACACCTGGAATATCTTCTCCCCCATGTCTGCAGATCAAAATAACAACAATTATACCCAATCCCACTTATGATTTTCAAAACTAAAATGAGAAGTGTAAACTATAGGCATAAGGTCATTAAATAGGAAATATCTGATTTCAAATCAAAAGTTTAGTTTATTATATCTCAAAGAAGAAGCAGTACAATTAATCAAAGTATGTGCCTGAACTATAGGCACAGTTTTGCTGTCTTAATGGTAGGTTGTTTATGCCAGCAGCAAGAAGCCTGGAGAGCAAGTAGCCATGAAATCGTGAAAAGCATTTTCTACAGCTTATTGAGAATTGAATATTTTTCCTTGCAAGAAGTGGTCCAAAGCCTGGAAGAAGTGATAGTCAGTTGGTGCAAGGTCTGGTGAATACAGTGGATGACAGAGAGTTTCGAAGTCCAGCCTCTGTAGTTTGAGCAGCCTTGTTTGGGGTACATGTGATTGAGCGTTGTCTTACAAGAGGATTGGCCTGTCTCTATTGACCAATCTTGGCTGCTTAATCACAAACATCTTAATCATGTCATCCAAGTGATTACAGTAGACATCCACTGTAATCAATCTAGCAGGTTTCATGAAGCTGTAGTGATAATACCAGTGCTGGACTACCAAACAGATACCATTAGCTTTTTTTGATGACTATTCCATTTTTGTTTGTTTGTTTTTTGAGACAGAGGCCTGCTCTGTTGCCCAGATTAGAGTGCCATGGTGTCACCCTAGCTCGTAGTAACCTCAAACTCCTGGGCTCATGCTATCCTCCTGCCTCAGCCTCCCAAGTAGCTGGGACTACAGGAGTGTGCCGCTACGCCCAGCTAATTTCTTTCTATTTTTAGTAGAGATGGTGTCTCGCTCTTGCTCAGGCTGGTCTTGAACTCCTGACCTCAAGTGATCCTCCTGCCTTGGCCTCCGAGAGTGCTAGGATTATAGGTGTGAGCCACCATCCCCAACTATTCAGTTTTGAACTCTGTTTTGGCATTTCATCTTTTCCAACCACTGTGCCAAACTTCTTGCAATTGTCAAAAAGAATCCATTTTTCATCACATGTAACAATACGGTATAGAAATTGTTCACCTTTATGTTGCAACAGCAAAGAAAAGCAAGCTTCCAGACTATTTCTCTTCTGGAGCTCATTGAATTCATGCAGTACCCATCTACCCAGCTTCTTTACCTTGCTGATTTGTTTCAAATGGTCCAATATTGTTGGAATAGTAACGTCAAACCTTGCTGCTAATTCACATGTAGATTGTGAAGAATTTGCTTCCACTATAGTTTTCAGCTCATCTTTATCCACCTTGGTCTCAGGTATCCCACGAGGCTCATTTTCAAGATTAAAAATATCAAAATGGAACTTCTACAACCATCAACATACTGTGCGTTCATTAGCCACATCCTTCCCAAACACTTCATGGATATTTTGAGCTGTCCGTGCTACATTCGTTCCATAAGGAAACTCATATTTGAAAATAACAAGAATTTTTGACTTACCCATGGTTTCACAAAAATTGCTGTAAAAAATTTTGAAAGATAATCACAAGCCAAACCATGCATTTAAAAGAATGAGGATGTACATTCACAATAAAAATAAAACAAGAAGTGTCAAAGTGAAATGTCAGAGATATCAACTGTCAAACTTAGTACTTAAGGAAATCGGACATGTCATACTTATTAATCTAATAGGAAATGAGGACTGGGGACTGAGTAATACCTAGGTTAGCTCCTGCCATGCGGCCACTGTAGAGGGCTTCAATGTCCAGCTGCTCAGAAAGAGAGAAAAAATTTAAACTGGTTTTAAAGAGAGACAAAAAATTAAACTGGTTTTAAACAAGGCTGAAACACCACACCCCTGCAGACACCTCCTGCTGCTTACAACCCATCCTAACCAGATAGGAGAGATCTGATTACTACCCAGGCAGGGAAAAATCATAATATATGTGATACGTGATTTCCTTCTACTATTTAATTTATCTTAGATATCAAAAATAATAATTATATCCACTTCCATAGAGATGAGCAAGCAGAGAAAAATAACTAAGCATATTAAAAGACTTAGAAGTCTGAAAGAAGAGAACCATTTTGAGCATTCAGAACATATGGTCTACAGTGAATCACAATTATTACAGGAAATTGTAGACAATTTTTTAGAACTTGTAGAGATATGAGACCAAAAATAATTTGCACTGACAACACAAGATCTTGATATACTGATACAGTTTTGGAGATTTAAAACAATAATTGCTAAACTAAAAAAAAAAAATTCAATTGTTTACAAGGATAGCATTTTCAATATTGGTAAAACATAATGAGTATATTAGAAAACCAGAACTCAAATGAAGAAAACAAATTGATGTAACATAATGAGAGAAATATGAGTCATGTGGGATAGCTATATTATTCAATATATGCGTAATTTGAACTTTAGGAGGAGACAATAGAATTTATAGAAGAAAAGCATCAATAAAAGAAATAATAAAATTTCCTGAGATGAGGTAAGACTAGTGTATTATTTTTCAACTGCTACTAAAACAAATTACCACAAACTTAGAGGCTTAACAACTACATAAATTTATTATCTTACAGCTCAATAGGTTAGAAGTCCAACACGAATCTCACTGGGCTAAATCAAGGTGTTGGCAGGGCTGCATTTTCTTCTAGAGGCTCTGAGGGACAATATATTTTTTTGACTTTTCCAATTTCTGGAGGCTACTCACGTTCCTTGGCTCTTGGCCCCTTCCTCCATCTTCAACGCCAGCTTTACATCTCTCTGACTCTGCTTCTCTTGTCACATCTCTTCCCCAGTTTTAAGACCCATTGTGATTTGATTGACCAACATGGATAATCCATCCCCCCATATCAAAGTCCTTAACTTAATCACATCTGCAAAGTCCCTTTTGCCATAAGAGGCAAAATATTCAGAGGTACGAGGAATGGGGTTGTGGATATCTTTGGGGAGCCAGTATTTTGCCTACCACAACCTAAATCTCCATGTAGAAAGAGTCCAGTGAGTGCAGGGTAGAATTAATGGAAAGCCACATATATGTACACATATCCCAAGTTTCAAGGACAATGAAAAAATTTAACAAGCATCTAAATTTTAAAAGATGGTTATTATAAATGGAAAAAATAACATTAGCACAAAACCTGTAAAACGCTATAATCCTAAAAACTATCTTAGATCAGTTATGGCAAATAACACAAGATGCTGTTAAAAACCCCACATCTCAGTGGCTGACCACAGTCAAAGTACTGTAAGTAGAGTAAGTGTGTATATATGTATATATGTATGTTACTGTATGTTAAAGTACTTCTTGCTTATATAAAACCCAATAGGCTACTCTTTGGGGTTTCATCTTCCTCCAGATATTGAGTCTTCTCCTTTCAAAGTCAGTAGAAGGGGAAAGAGAGATGGAAGAGCAGCTCATGAAGTTTTGGGGAAGCTAATGTGGATGTGACATCCATCACTTTTATCTACATTCCACACTCAGATCTTAGTTACATGGCCACAATTAACTGCCCAGAAAGTTTAGAAAGGTTTGCTCAGGAGGAACTGATATGAGTCTTGATATAAACACAGCACTCTCAGCTACATGTGGTACAAATGGCTTTTCTGGAATTAAAGGCTGATTCCCCATAATTTTATTTACTTACTAATTATCATTCACTTGAGTGCACACAGGTATGCATACACATGTTTTTAGATATATAAAGAATTATTTATCATACTACCCATAAATTCTTCCTGAAAAATTACCTAAAAAATCGAACAGATGAATATCACAATGTACACCCTATACTCAGAAATCACATATATGTTTTTGAAACCCAAGAACTAGTTCATATGAATGATTTACTCTTGTTAATCTGAATTCAGAAGGGAAGGAATAAAGAGAAATTTTTACCTTCCATTCTCAACTGGGTATTACAAGGAAAGATTTGGGAGAGCTGACCTTGAAAAAAAAATTCTTGCTTTTTTTTTGTTGTTGTTCTTGTTGGATTTTTATCAGTTGTCTCAGGATCTTGTCTGCAGGCTCCAGAGTGAGTCAGATGACTCAGCTGTGCCAAGTTGGGTGCCAGAACTGTAGGGGCAAAAAGGTGTGATGCCTTTCCTCCCCACCATAAGGTTCATGGCTGACACTCTTATTACAAAAGACAGGTTAACAAGAGAGAAGCATGACCAGTTCATCTAATTTAAGTTTTACATGACATGGTAGGGAGCCTTCTGAAATGAAGACTCAAGGACCCAGGGAAAACTGTCCATTTTTATGCTCAGGTTCAATGAAGTATGGACAGCCATGCAGAAGTGTGTTTGGACAAAAAGAATATAATCTAATAGTAATAGATTGAGAGGGAAATCCCAGCAAGTGCTGTTTGTTCAGATTCTTCTCAGCCTCTCTGTGTATTATTCCTCCCTCCCAGGTTTAGAGCAGGACTCCTCCTGGAATGAGAATCTTATTATCTACCATGAAGCAAGGTAGATCAGAGAATTTCTTTATGGCTAACTCTTACACAGAAAAATAGGGGAAGGTTAGAGTAATATTTCTAAATTTTATGGCTAGCTTTGGGGAGAGGGGTTCTGGTTTCTATTACCTGTCCTGAGGAAGAGGAATTCTCATTTCTATGGCTTGCTTTGGGGGAGAGGGCAGGTGGGAGACAGGAGTGCAGGGGAAGGTCAGAGAGACTTGGCTTCTGAGGCTGCTTCCTGGACTTTCAGTCTCTTTCAAGTCAAAATGCTCAGCATGCCAAAGTGCCATACTTCAGGGTATCATTTTCTGAGCCCCAACAGAGTCAACAACTCTCTTTTCCATTTCTAGAAATGGTCTGAGGCCATAATACACATCCACCTTTTACTTTCTTAAAAATGCCCTGTTCTTCATTACAGTTTCAATTCCCTTATTTTTCTATTTTTAATCAAAATTGTTTTTTAGTCTTAGACTTTTCTATAATATGAAGTTTGTCACATGCTAATTATCCTGTTTGTGGCATCTGCTGATTCCACCTTATAACTTGTTTCTTATGCAATTTGTAGCCTTTCTCTTGTGAGCTCATGATCTTTACATCTTTATTTTGATGTTGTTGATTTGCTTTTCCTGTGGGAGTTAGCGGGCCCTGAGGTGTGAAAGGATGCCTTCTGGGCATTGCTTTGCTTGCGCCTGACCCATGAGCTTACAGTGGCCCTGGACGAGTTTAAAATATTAATTACTTTAGTAGTAGCTAAAGCACAAAGGCATCATAAATTTAGACCTCACACCCAAGGCTCTAGATACAGGATAGCCTCCTTACTTCTAAACAGAAGAGGTACTTTTGTATGCTCCTGGCTTACAGAAATGGATAAGTGTTGGCTCCCTATTGGTCTTCCCATTGGCCTGAGACCATATCTCTTAATATCATGGGGCATTAAGACCCAGTCCTCAGCTGCTAAGATCTCTATCTGTGATTAAAATACCTGTGATATAACCTATACCCAGTCTTACCACACTGGATTTAATTTATCTTATTCTTGGAACTAGAGATTCTTTCTCTCTCTTCCTTCCTTCCTTCTTCTCTCTCTCTATAGTTTTTTCATTTTTGTAGTAGAAGGTAGAGTAGTTAAATCATCTATGTCAATTCAACCTGCCATAGTCAGGAATGTTTCTCAAATCCCTTTAGTAGAATATGTAATTTAACAGTGAGAGAAAATACAAACAAAGGCCAACATCACTTAAAGCCAAATAGTTCTCCATTCGTTAATAATAATTATTGAATATCTACAAGGTAAAATAAATTGTGCTAGAGATAGGTGGTAGGTCCCAGTCCTTAAGAAATTTACATTCTAATAAAATAAAACAATCTGAATAAAATGCAGCAAAATCGAAGCCAGTAGGATGTTAAACAATGCTAACATATTTTAAACTATTAGATTTATTTCTGAAATTCAAATACATTAGGAAATATTCTAATTAAATCAGAATGATCACCTTATAATAATGATACTATAATATGATCATTTTATAATAATTTCAAATAGTAAAACTCCAAAGATTCTTCCATGAGACTACTGGAATTGATAAACAAATTCAGCAAATTCTCAGGTTACAAAATCAATGTACAGAAATCAGTAGCATTTCTATACATCAACAACAGTAAAATTGAGAATGAAATAAAAGACTCAATACCCTTCACAATGGCAACAAAGAAAATAAAATACCTAATAATATATTTCACTAAGGAGGTGAATGACCTCTACAGGGAGAACTATGAACAACTGAGGAAGGAAATAGCAGAGGTCATAAACAGGTAGAAAACCATACCATGCTCATGAATTGGCAGAATTAGCATTGTTAAAATACCTATACTACCCAAAGTGATCTACAGATTCAATGAAATCCCAATTAAAATGCCAACATCATTTTTCACAGATCTAGAAAAAATAATTCTATGCTTCGAATGGAACCAGGGAAGACCCCATATAGCAAAAGCAATCTTAAGCTAATTAACAAATTGGGAGGCATCAATTTACCAGACTTCAAGCTATACTACAAGGCTATAGTAACTAAAACAGCATGTTACTAGCACAAGAACAGAGACACAGACCAATGGAACAGAACTGAGAACCCAGATATAAAACCATCCTCATATAGTCATCTCATCTTTGACAAAGCAGACAAAAAAAAAAAAACACTGGGAAAAAGAATCCTTATTCAGTAAATGGTGCTGGGAAAATTGGATAGCCATATATAGAAGACTGAAAGAGGATCTGGTCCTTTCACCTCTCACAGAAATCAATAACAGACTTGTGGATAACAGACTTAAACATAAGACATGAAACTATAAGAATTCTAGAAGAAAACGTTGGAAAAACTCTTACAGACATTGGCCTAGGCAAAGAATTCATGAAGATGACCCCAAAAGGCAATCACACACCAACAAAAATAAATAAATGGGACCTGATCAAATTAAAAAGCTTCTGCACAGCCAAAGAAACTATCACAAGAGCAAACAGACAACCAACAGAATGGGAGAAAATATTTGCATGCTATACATCAGACAAAGAGCTGATAACTAGAATCTATATAGAACTCAGGAAAATCAACAAGAAAAAATCAAACTACCTCATTTAAAAGTGTACAAAGGACATGAACAGAAACTTTTCAAAAGAAGATAGACTAATGGTCAACAAACATATGAAAAAAATGCTCAGCATCTCTAATCATCAGGGAAATGCAAATCAAAACCACAATGAGATATCACTTATCTCTAGTGAGGATGGTCTTTATTAACAAATCCCAAAACAATAAATGTTGATGTGGGTGTGGAGAGATAGAACACTCATACACTGCTGGTGGGACTGTAAACTAGTACAACATCTGTGGAAAGTAATATGGAGATACCTCAAAGAGCTACAAGTAGAACTACCATTTGATCCAGGAATCCCATTGCTGGGCATCTACCCAAAGGAAAAAAAAAGACATTCTATAAAAAAGACATGTGCACTAGAATGTTTGTAGCAGCACAATTCACAATTGCAAAGATGAGGAAACAACCCAAGTGCCCATAAATACATGAGTGGATTAATAAAATGTGGTATATGTATACTTTGGAGTTCTATTCAGCCACAAAAAACAATGGTGATCTAGCACTTCTTGTATTATCCTGGATAGAGCTGGAGCTCATTCTACTAAGTGAAGTATCACAAGAATAGAAAAACAAGAACCACATGTACTCACCATCAAATTGGTATTAACTGATCAACACTTAAGTGCACATATAGTAGTAACATTCATCGGGTGTCAGGCAGGTGGGAGGGGGGAGGAAGGGATGGGTATATTCACACCTAATGGGTATAGTGCATACAGTCTGGGGAATGGACACACATGAAGCTCTGACTCGGGTGAGGCAAAGGCAATATATGTAACCTGAACATTTGTACTCTTGTAATATGCTGAAATAAAAAAAAAAACTTTTGATTCATTTCTAACAGAAACTCATAGTATACTAAGGCTAGATATTTAACAGAAAAAGATTTCAATAGGAAACCAACAATCTCTGATATTTTGAAAACTAAAATACAAGAAGTATACACATTAAAAGAATAAACACAACAAAGATTTCCACTATCTATTATTCAATATTATTCAGGAAGTGATAGTCATACAAATAAAGAAGAAAAATAATATATCAGTTTTAAAAATGTATCATATATAAAAATATCTGATATATCAGATATAAAAATATCATTATTTGTAAATGACAGAATGTTCTAATTAAAAATCTAAAAGATTTAGTTGAAAAATTTAAAAAAACATAGAAATATAAGTAAGATGGATGTAAAATTATAAATCTTTCTTAAAATTAAAAATTGGACAAAATTATCCTAATTGAAATAAAATTTTAAAACTTTCAAAAAGCGTACTATTAATAATAGATAACTCTACTAAGGAAGAAAATAAAAGATGAGTTAGTGAAGTGACATCCATCTTTCTTGACAAGAAGTCTCAATATTTAAATATATCAATTCTCTCTATTAACTTATGAATTGTGTGGGAAATCTTTTTCTTGAAGAATTTTGGAAGGAACTTGACAAAAACATTTATTAAGTTAATTTATAATAGTAAATTGATGAGAATGGCCAACATAATTTTGACAAATCTGAATAATGATATGCATGGGGAGCCTGTCTGCCTTTGCAAATTATAAAAATGTGTATACGTTTGCAGTCATTAAAATATTGTGTCTTTAAAAGACAGAACAAACAGTAAATCCTGAAATTCAAGTATGAATGTATTAATAGCATAAGATAATGATAGCATTTCAAATCAGTGAAGGGAAACATGGTTATTTAATAAATAGCTATAATATTGTGAAATATTTGTTTGATATTTGTCCCTTATTTTGGCATACAACTCTTAAAATCCTTAGTATCTGCAAAGTGATGTATTTTTGTATGCTCATGAGTTGACTGATGGCTGGCAGGCCCTAGGTAACTTTGGGATGATGACTGGTCACTGGAAAGACCAAGACATGATTAGAGGGTTGGGACTTTCAGCCCCACCTCCAACCTCTAGGGAGGCAAGAAGAGTGCTGAAGATTAAGTTGATCACCAATGGCCAATGATTTAATCAGCTGTGCCTATATAATGAAGCCACCATAAAATGTTAAAGATACTGGATTTAGGGAGCCTACTAGCTGCTGAACACGTGTAGGTCCCTGAAGGGTTGTGTGCCAGGAGAATACATGGAAACTCCATGCCCTTCCCATGTTTCCTACCCTATGCATCTCTTCATCTGTATCCTTTGTAATATCCTTTATAATAAACAAGAAAATGTAAGTAAAGTGTTTTCCTCAGTTCTGTGCGCTACTCTAGCAAATTAGTTGAACCTAAAGAGGGTGTCATGGGACCCTGATTTATAGCTCCTCAGTCAGAAGCAAAGTTAAATAAACAAGAAAAAAAACCCCAAACCTGGGGCTTTCCATTGGCATTGCAAGTGAGGGGCAGTCTTGTGGGACTGAGGGGACTGAACCTTCAACCTGTGGAATCTGATGAGATAGATCTCCAAGTAGACAGCGTCAGAGTTGAATTGGAGCACACTCAGCTGGAGTCCACTGCAGAACTGGCGGATTGTTTACTGGTAGAAAGAAATCCTCACACATTTTTGTGACCAGAAGTCACAGAAGCATTCTGTGTTTTGTGATGAGTAGAGAATAGGAGAAACTGAGTTTATGTTTTCCAATGTCTCTACAATAGTATTTGACAACTAAATAACTAAATAAGTTACCACTGTATTTCTTTGCCAGACTGTTTCCCAGAAGAATTTAAGACAAATATTTTTTTAAAAGACTATGAAATTTTAAGGGCAATGTGTATAACTTTTATATACACTTGGGCAGTGAGGTAAAATTTATCAATTCTCTCTCTCTCTCATATATCTACCTGGAATAGAAAAAAATGGAGAGATTGCATTAGATGAACATAGAACTTTTTTTAAAACTATAATATCTTAAAAACTTTTAATCACAAAATGGAGTCAATATTTGTCATTGTGTCCTGGAAATTTTGGGTACGTATATACATATATATCTTTATATATGCTCATTAATGAAGACTTACATAATAAGTTAAGCAAAATACAAAAACTATGTATTAGTGAGAATAGGCTAGGTTACATTGTGGTAACAAATACAACACAATCTGGTTGGTTTACAGAGACAAAATTTTATTTCTTTTTTTTTTTCCTTTTATTTCCTATTATTATGGGGGTACAAATATTGTTCGGGATACATATATTGCCCCTGCCACCCCTCCCCCACCCCACCGTGCCAGAGCTTCAAGCGTGTCCAACCCCCAGGTGGTGCACACCACACCCATTATGTAAGTATACACCCTTCCCCTCCTCCCCCCTCCCACCTACCCACCACCCAACAAAAGGTTTTTTTGTTTGTTTGTTTGTTTTGTTTTTTGACATTTTGGTTACATTGTATATCTTTGCCTCTATAAAATTTTATTTCTGATTTCTGTTTTCAAGTATATTGTGAGGTAGGGATAAATCTTTTCCACATAATCTTTTTTGAGAGATCCAGGGTAATGTGTACCCTCCTTCTGGAAACTTCCTGGTATTGTAGCAGAAGGAAAAGAGAGATCTGAACAATGATCTACTTATTAAATCTTTTGTTTGGAAGTGACACATGACTTCCACTAATATTTCATTAGTCAAAGCAAACCTTATGGCCATCCCTGAATTTTAGAGAGTAGGGGTTTGTAATCTACCTATGGGAAGGTTACCACATTGATGGATATAACATGTGAGTGAGCAGGTCTTCAGATCTCTGAGAAATGCTAGATTGTTCTTTCATTAGATTTAAATAAGTTACCTCTTGAACTAGAAACATTTAGATTAAAGGCAAATTATTTTCCCTGTACTCCACATACACATACTGACGGAGCTGGGATAGCATCACTCCAGAAGTACAATTCTCATTGAGAAATGAAAAGAAAGGGAGGGACATGGTAATCTTTGGTATGCAGCAAAGCCAAAATCCCACAGGACAGATGTTGCAATTTTCTCTACTTTGCAATGAATGCTCCTTGTATAAGCCATCATTCTCCTTCCCAGGAGTAGCACCCTAGCCCATCGTTCTCTTTCGCCCTTGATTCTTCTTTCTAGAAGGTTCTCTTCCTTTTCTTTTATCCTCAACTATTTCTAAAAAGGACAATAGAGATTACAGGAAATACACTTTCCTTAAACCTTCTCAATCTGCAGTCTATCCTGGTGATATTTTAAGTCTTAAGTAGTTACAGTCTCTTTGAGGCAAGATTGTTGGCAATTTTGATAGTTCAATGCAAATATGTAGTTAGCTTCTTATTTATTAGCTCCATGTGGCAGGACTTACATCCACAATGTTTCCTAGACTTAATTCTCTCCACTTAATTATGGGCACTTTGAGTTTGTCAGGCTGGGGTTTGGAAGAGCACACTGCCAGTCTCTTTCACCTGAATGTACTGGGTGCTAACAATCAATTCAGTTTCAACTAGGTTGACTGGGGCCTTGTCATGGGACTGAAGTATAATCCTCCTTTGTCACTTAAAGGCTTTTCCAGTTTTATTTTTTCCTAGGTGGAGATAAGAACTAATTGTATCTTCCAACACTATAATCTCAGTTTCTAGATTCTCTTTTCTCTGTGGCAAACAAGTAATGTTTTTAAAAATTCATTTCCTTTTGAAAACATCTTGCCAAATGAACCAAATAGTAACCAAATTATGCTACTAACATTCTGGTTCCCAAGTTCTTCACCCACTAACACACCCTTTGGGATCATGATCTGCTTTCTAAGTTATGACTGAAGTTTTTGCCATTGCATGGCATGAATCACCATCTATCCAGCTCTGATAACAATTTAAACTCCAGCTACTTCTTGGCCCGAAGCAAATGCCACATGTGTTGTTTGTTATTATAGCTTCCTTTTGGTCAAGTTTTTGAATTATTTGCAATAGCCCAGATTATGGTAAGAAAACAAGTGACACCAAACTGTCATTGGCTCACAACAATAAAAATACAGTCCTCACTCACATTATATGTTAATTGTGAGACAGTTATGGTTCTTTTCAAGACGATCTTCTCTCCAGGAACAACTGGTCTCCAGGCAGAAGAAAAGAAAAAATGGAAATGAAGAAATAATTCTTAAAATTTCTGTTAAGAGGTATGCCATTTCCATTCTAACTTTCTTTGGCAGAAAAATTCACATTGGCACATGTGAGTTAAACAGGTGAGATATTGTATTAGTGAAGCTTCTTCAGAGAAACAAAATCAATAGAGATATATAGAGGTATATTAGTGAAGATTTATTATGGAAATTGACTCATTTGATTAGGGAGGCCAAGAAGTTCCCCACTATGTTGTCTGCAACCTGGAGAACCAGGAAAGCCAGTGGTGTAATTTAGCCCAAATCCAAAGGCCTAGGAACTAGGGGGCTGGTGTAGGGAAGGGTGCTGATGTAAGTTTGGAAGATTGAAGGCCCAGGAACCAGAAGCTCCAATGTCTGAAAGCAAGAGAAGACAGATGTCCAAGTTCAAGAAGAGAGCTAATTTCTTCACTTTTTGCTTTTTTGTACTATCCAGGCCCTCGACATACCGGCCGTCATTTGCAGATGAATTGGTGAGGGCAAATCTTCTTCATTCAATCTACTGATTTCAAATCCTAATATCTTCCAGAAACACCCTCACAGACACACCTAAAAATAATGTTTTACTAGCTACCTAGGTATCCTTTAACCTAGGTAAGTTGACATATAAAATTAACCATCTCAGGTATAAACTTCTGAGACAGGGAAAAATGTCTTAGGGAGAGCCACTGAACATGGTGAAACTGTAATCCAATTTACCAATACAGGCAGATCACATATAAATGCAAATTGCCAAAAATACGCTGTAGGGACAGAAAGGTATGATAACTTTCCTCCCCATCATAAGGGCCACTACCAACACTTCTCTAATAAAAGCTAGACTAACAAGAGAAAAACACACTTATTTACTCCAAGTTTTACATGACATGGGAGCCTTCAGAATGAAGACTCAAAGACCCAAGGGAAAACCATCCATGTGTATGCTTAAATTCCATGAAAAGTGGACAGATGTGTAGAAATGTGATTGGACGAAAAGGGAACAATCTAATAGTAATAGACAGAGTGAGGAAACCCAGCAAGGCCTATCTCTTTGGACTCTTCTTGGCCTCTCTGTGTGGTATTCCAGAAGGGGCAGGGCCCCTCTGGATCAAGGATCTTATGATCCACTATCAAACAAGGTAGGTCAGAGAATTTCTTTATAGTCAGCTTCTACACAAAAAGGCAGGGGAAGGTTAGAGTAATATTTCTAGATTTTATGGCTGGCTATGTTGGGAAGGGGTTCTGGTTTCTATGACCTGCTTTAGGGAAGAAGGATTCTAGTTTCTATGACTTGCTTTAGGGGAGAATGAGGGGTGAGAAACAGGAGGGCAGAAAAAATTTAGAGAGAATTTGGCTCTGAGGCTGCTTCTGAGGCCTTCTAATGTCCTTTAGATCAAATTATTCAATATGCCAAAGCGTTATACTTCGGAGTATCATTTTCTGAGCCACAATATTGTGAAGAATATGAGCCTCCACTGGAGATAAAATACAATTTAAAACAAAATTGAATGCCACTTTTTACCCAAAAGTTGGGAAACAATTTTGAAAAATGGTAATATCCAGTGTTTAAAATATTTTAGAAAAATAGACACTATAATACCCTGATGAAGAGATTTATAATGTATAAATTTATATGACTTTTAGGAAGATGTTTGGGCAATACATAAGAATAACCTTTAAAATGGCCATACCCTTTGCTCTAAAAATTCCCCATTTTAGTGATTAGCTAAGATAATTTTGAGAAAATGCACAAACGTACATATTTGTAAGTAGAAAATATTTCATAATAGGATTATTTTAGAAGTATTATTCATATTAATGAAAAATTAGAAAAAATTATAATGTTCCAACAATAAGATAATTGTTAATTAAAGTGCGATTTAGCTCTAGAATGGACTATAAGGCACCCATTAAAATAATACAATATTAAGCTCTGGTAGAAATAGATATTTTTGCTATATTGTTAAATGAAATACTCATTATTGAACAGTATGCATTATAGAAATAGAAAATTACAAAGCCCCAAATACTTTGATTTAGTCTTGATTAAAATTATAGTTGAAACCATATGCTATAATTTTCAAATGGTACTTAGTGGAAAAGTTTGGCTTTAATAATCTATTTATAATGTAAGTCTATGAGAATGCAAAGCAGAGAGTTGGCTGTACTCTGTTTAGAAAGATAAAAATGAAGGTTAAAGAATACTTGCATTCTATTACCATAAATATTAAGTTAAATCTATAGTTTTCCTGTATCTTGTCATCATAAAGTTGAATTTCTTTCTGTTTACCAAAAAGAACAAAGAGCTTTCCTATAAAATTCATAGTTCTGCTTTAATAGTTTTTTCTCCTCAATGATTGTTGACTTATGACCTTGAGACCACATATTTGTTCTATGAAATCATAATTGTAAGAATGTTTATTGTAGAGAACTCTTGTCACTTGAAGGTGTAAACTATGTTTGTCCTAAGCATTGAATTTGCCCACCAACTTTGTGATAATTAATAAGATATTACCTTTTTAATTTTTGTTATATTTAACCAACCAATGCATAAAAACTGTCAAATATTTTATTAAGTCAGAAATGCATTTTAGAGCCTTCCTCCTTGGAAAAAACAAAAAAAGAGGGGAAAAGTAAGAAATGAATTTTAAACTACAACACAAATGTATTCTACTATAGTATATATGATTTAATTTATGTATTTATATGCATGAACATATAATCAATTCAATAATCTGCCATATGCACTTAAGAATAGATCATGAACGTTATCTCCATATCAATAACATCTACCCTATCAGTTCTAATTGTAGGACGCTTCATATTTTGAACATATACATCAAAATATTAACAGTGGTTATATTTGAGAGTTGGAGTTTTTGTTTTCTTCTTTTTGCCCATTTATGTTCTCTAAAGTTCCTGCCATGAATATGTATTTCTTTTGTTATGAGAAACTTTAAAAAGAAGAAAAAAAAAACTTGTAACTCATGCTTTCACATCTAGATCAAATGCTATTTCTTCCATTCATTAGTCCTTTCTTGGTCACTTCAGTCAAAGGAAACTTTCTCTTCTTCAAACTCTTGTTTCTTTTAGCATTTTATATCATGCTTAAATCTAGCCCTCCTTTTTTAAATGAAATTCTTCTATTCTTGCTCGTCAGTTCCTTGGGGACAAGCTCTATGTCTTACTCTTCCTTATGATGTGCACAACCTTTAGCACGGTACCTGTGGCATTATAGTACTTTGGAATGAATTTTCCACAAGAATGAATGAGTACAATCAGACCCTTACCCAGGTCACCTCCAATTTGCATCAAGTGCTTGGTCATCGCCTGTGTCTCACTGTGACTCCCTGTGGTGTAGTCATCATTGTAAAGCAAGCCATATCTAAAACAGCATAAATATTTTACTTGGAAATTAAAGCTTTGTCGTTTAAAAAGGTGATTTTTGAAACCTCCTTCTGGTCGTCATCTGAAAATGGAATTTAAATTGGGAAAGCATTTGTTTTTCAATTCTCAGTTGATTGAATTTTCCCTTTGCCGATCGCTTTTTAAATTCTCCTTGGCATCAATGAGAACTGGAGCAGCATAGCTTGCCCTGGACATCTGCAATAGACTCTCTCACCTCTTTGTTTTGATCTTAAAACCGATCTGCCTACCATTTTTTTTTTTTTTAACAAAAGCAAATCCTGGCAAGTCCACATGATATTATGAGAAACGGATTTTACGTTACTTTGCAGCTTAGGGATACCAAGTGCTGCTAAGAATATAAATGCTTCGCTCTCATATACATTTGTGTTTTCTCCATTGTTTTGCTTAGGGTGATGTTCAAGCCCTTTGGCTTTTTGTGCCTGGTGTGCAGTCCTCATTATGTCTTGAGTAATGCTCAGCCAGCCTGACTTACAAAATTTATGATGTCTGAAGACAGTGCTTCTTTTAAAAACACTTTCATTGCCCATATCTAAACATTTCATTAAATGGCAATTTGAAGTATTTCAGTTGGCTCTTTGTCAAAATAAGAAAAATATTTTAGGCAGAGTTTTCAAAATACTTAGATGGGGCACTTAGTGGTGTGCACATTTTTTTTCCAGTGCTTGGGTTACTTTGGGCTCTTGTTAGTAAGATTACAATCTTTCTAAAGCAAAAGCTTATGTTGTATAATAAGACCTTTTAAAAACTATTTATGTATTTTAGCTTTAGGCTTTTGTACAACCCTTGGGTGGGCATTTGAAGACACCAAAATATACCTGCAGGGGGTTTGTGGATTAAGTAATAAGTGGTAAGCCTCCAGCTGAGACTTTTGTTTATCATTATCATCTTGGTACAGAAAATATTCAGACTGGTAATGATTCTGGGCTACCTGCTGTGGGGGATTTCAGCCTCAATATAATATTTAATAAAACATTATCACTAGACTTCAGTGAGACTATATTGATAAGAACTGCTTTTAGAAGATGTCAGAAGAGTGAGCTTTTGAGGTAGAGAATGCAAGCTCTAAAAATAATGAAATAAAAACAGGATTCATGAAAGTGGAGATAAAATTTTACTCAAACTAATAAAAAACACAGTAAATGAATAAAGAAAAGTAAAGAAAAAACACACAACAGCCTATCTAAAACCCAGTACTTAAACAGATAAAGGGAGTGCATAAATGAAAGTCACACATTGCAAGCAAAGCAAGAAATGAATGGGAGAAACATATTACCAGCATAGAGCAAAACAAAATTCAATAAACGGGGGACTGAAATATTGGCTCAGCAGCATAATGGACTAGCTCCTTGGTCTCGTGAAGCTTAGAATGGTGTGAATTTCCATTGTGTCAAGTTTCTCACACTGGGGCTTCCCTGACTCTATAATGTATCATTTTGCTAGCATCAGTCTTCTTTACATGTAGCATATTTTTCTGCCCTTTATTTAGATTCAGTATGTGTTAAAAGTTCAGAGTAATTATTACACTGAGGTCTTTGCCCTTAGATTATCATGATGTCTGCCCCAGTTGCTGGTTAGTGTAATTCAAAGTGCTGACCCTAGCTCATAAATTCCACTGTGGAGAATGATAACTGCCTGAGAAACTGCTCTTCTGGGTGGGATATTTCAGCAGGAAATATTTTGGGGGTCTCAATTATTTGTTGGCATTAAGAATTTTATGCTAACAACTTAGTGCTTAATATTGTTTTAAAGGAAAGCTTCCTTCTCCTAGTTTAATAGATCCTCACTTAATTAACCTTTAGTGCTGCAAGTAAGACACACATCTTTAAAATTTTTATGCTCTGCTAGCTATACATTATTGGGGTTGTTTCTACCAATAACAATGGTCTAAAGTGCTTACTTAGGAACTCATTAACTCTTATAGGTCATCAAGATATCATTTAGAACATCATTTCTTCTAATGGACTAAACACTGTGCTCTTGACCTTTTCAAGTCTAAATCTCTGTAGAGACCTAACTGACTATGACGTCTTGACAACGAGCAATTATCGAATTAATATATTTTTTCTATTAATTTCAAGGTTGATTATTAAATAAAAAGCTCAGAGGTTGGCCAATATCTGTTTGCATTTTGTAAGTAGTTTGAATTTCCAAGTCTTATATTTTGTTAAAAAAGAAGCAAACACCCCCTCCTATACTTTCAAGTCCTAATTCTAGTTTATAGTCTTAACAAAACAAAAAAATAAGCTTTCATCATATCTGTGTAAAACAGAAACAGGAATAATCAACTATTATTTCTGGATAATAGGTATTTTGTAACTTTAGCCTGCATTTGACCTTCAGATAAGATAGATATGTTTCTCAAAAAGAGAAGATATTTCTTTCTTACTTGTGGTCTTTAGGAAAATTTTGGGCATTAATATTAATATTTTAAGAATCTTTTAAAAATTTTTTTTAGATAAATAGAAGCTGGTCCACAGGACATATCCCAATCTCTGATGACTTTCTTATACAAATTTACCTGGCATATATATTACATTTTTTCCTTGTTCACATGATGAATAAGTACTTATTGAGACAGAAGTATGAGAATAAGCCTTTTCTAAATGCTTTCAGCATGCCAAATGAGGAACATGCAGACTTTGGACTTAAGGTTCAAGATAAAATATCAATACTATAAACTACATACAAATGGAAATTTAAGTAAAAGTAGGAAGACATTATATTAACTATCAACAAAGGCAAAGATTTGTCCTGACAGGTAGAAAGCAGGGATGGGGGGAGGGGTGCACACCAGGCAGAAGGTACAGTTCAAGCAATGAGTAGGATGTGTGAATGGATGAATAGATGAAAGATGATAGTGTTGGGACTCAGAAAACAGTGTCCCAAAATGAAGGCCTCAGAAGCAGTTGCAGATGCAAGAATTTTTCTCTGACCTTCTCCTGCCCTCCTGTCCCTCAGTCCCATTCTTCCTCAAGGGTAGTCATAAAAACTAGAATTCCTCTTTGCCAAGGTGGGTTGTAGAAATCAGAATTTCCTTTTCCCAGAGCCAGCCATAAAACCTAAAAATATTGCTCTAACTTTCCCTCTGCCTTTCTGTGTAAAAACTGGCCATAGAGAAATAATACAATCTACCTTGTTTGATTATAGACCATAAGACCCCAATTCCAGAGAGAGCCAGCCCCATACCCAGAAGAGAAGATTGCAAGCTCAGAAAGGACAAGAAGAATCTAGACAGACAGGCCTTGCTGGGTTTCCCACTCTGTCTATTAGTATTATATCATACTTTTTTGTCTAACCATATTTCTACTTAGTTGTCTATACTTTGTTGAATGTAAGCACAGAAATGGACAGCTTCCCCCGTATATTTAGGTCTTTATTCTGAAGGCTCTTGTGTACACATGAAATAAATTTGTATGCCTTTTCTCCTATTAATCTGCTTCTGATGAGTGATTTTCAGTAAACCTTCAGAGGGCAAAGGGAAAATTTCACATTGAACCCAACAATATCTAGCTAGCTAAATACAGAGTTAAAGATACTCTGATTAATGTAAATAATTTTATATTTTATAATTTTAATAATCACCAAGCCATTCATAAAAATATTTGTAAAACATTCCTACATGACTAGCTCAAAGTCATATAGTTATGATTTAAAATCATTTCTGGAAGACTAAAAACAAATATTTTTCCATTATTGGATTTCAAGTTCTCTTAAACACTTTTTTATATCAAGTATTATCCTCCTAAATAAAAAAAGATAGAAATAAAATGCAATTGAGCAATGTTATTCTCTCTGTTGTCTTTTTAAATTACAGCATTTACCTACCCTTCCTTCCTTTTTTCTATCCTTCCTTCCTTCCTTTCTTTGTCTTTTATTAAACACTCACTAGGTTTCAGGAACTACATAAATGTAGGAGAAGTAAAAGAAATATTGGAATGATTTTTAGCTTATTTCCATGCTTAGTAGGCAGTTAATCTTAGGTTTAACCCTTTCTGGTTTTGTTCTATGTCTGTTTATTATGTGATTCTCTTCCTGTCCTAATGCAAAATATATTTTATAAAACTAAGTTCATTACAGTTCTTTGTGAGGCTACCTTTTTTTCATTTAATATATTTTATTCTTAATTATGATCATTTGTTATTATTCTGGACTTTAAGAAGAAAGTATATATTTATTTCCCTGTATTATTATTTTAAAATGACTGTTGCAAATATCGAATGGAAGATATATTTTTCTTCATTTTCATACCATCTACTTCAGCCACCGATTTGCTTTTGCAAAATTTATTCAGGAATAAGCTAAGTTCAGCAGTTCCTTCATATTGTTTTATTCATCTTTTGAAAAATACAAATTCCAACCAAGTAGATAAAAAATATCTACATATGCTCTACTTTATCAAAATTAATCTTAGTCTAAGATTGGGTTTTCTGGAAAGCCATTGGAGGGATGTAAGCAGGGGACAGGGGCAAGGTGCCAGGATCAAATAATTTTATCTCTCTAGGGAGCAGTGTTTATTGTCATGGTTGTTTTGTATTGCTTTGTTTTTATAATCCAAAGGATAAGGGATGGGGAGAGGTTATGGAAAGGAGCAAAGAAAAGTACCAAATGACAAATTCTCATAACAGATCAGGCTCAACAAACCACAGCCCACAAGTCAAATCCAGCCCTCTGCCTGCTTTTGTGTGGCTCCCAAACTCAGAATGGTTTTCTACTCTTTTAAATTTGAAAGAGAATCCAAAAAGGAATAATGTGTTGCCACATCTGAAAATTGTGTGAGATTCAAACTGCGGTGTCCATGAATACAGTTTTGTTGGAACGTAGGCGTGCTTGTTCATTTCTGTGACCACTTTCACCCTACAGGCAGAGCTGAGTGGCTGCTCTATGGCCTGCAAAGCTTCAAATGTTTACTATCTGACCCTTTACAGAGAACATTTGACATAGATCATGATTTTTTCATGTGTTGTTATGTTTCAGAACATAAGAACCCCTGGACAAAGGGTAAAAGCACCTATCCCTGTACTTACAAGATCTGCTTCTAGGCTGAATAGTGCATTTATTTATGTAGATACTGATGTAAGTAAATTGCAAAGTATCTGTTCTTACACTCTGGTGGGAGAAGCAGACATTCAGAAGCTATCTCCACGCAAAAATATGTATTTTAAAAAGGTCATAATAGAAGTAGAGGGTGCTGTGATTTAGCATAATTTCTTTTCTAGTCAAAAGGAAAGCCTCTTTGAGGATGTAACATTTAAGTTAAAGAATGGCATATGAAAAGTCTAGGCAGAACTTGCAGGCAGAGGGAAGAGCAAGTGCAGGCAGGAGTGAACTGGGCACTGGGTGTGTTCAAGGTGCTTAAAGAAGGTCCGTGTGGCTAAAGCACAGTGAACAACTGAGGATAGGCAGGGGCTAGATCAGGCAACATTTTGTAGATCAAATGGTAAAGATGTTGAGAATACAATGGGAAGCCTTGGAAGAGTTTTGAAAGAGCAACATGACTGGATCTACTTTTCAAAAGAACTCTCTGATCTCCTCCTTCTAAAGGGTAGACAGACACAGCAATAGTGTGGGGACATGGAGGATAGAAATGAGAGAATTTTGACTATTGAAGGGAAGGATCTGGTAGAGAGGAGGTTGAAAGCTCAGGAAATAGGCAATACCTGCTGGAGTGAGAACTCTAAGAAGAGGAAAGGACCTCCTGGAGATAGGAGGTGGGATGTCTTGTCTTTGCTACAAGGGGTCAGAAGGGGAGGAAGATTGCACATGTGCAACTTTGTAACTCTGAAGCCCATCCCTCTTTCTCTATTCAATGCTACCTAAGAAACTTCCTTCAGCTTCTTTATAATTAACCAAACTTCTGAGGAGGTTGGTAAGTAGCTCTATTGTTTTTAATTAATATTAAGTCTTATTGTAGGGTGTCTTAACCTTAATCAAGCTACGTTTTAGTTCTCTCCTCCCTTTTACTCTTTTCCTTATTCCTTCTTTGTACTCTGGTTCCTGCTTCAGGCATTTGGGACAATCCATTCATACACTGGAGCTCTGTGTGCAAATATTCTCAACCATGTTGTGACTCTTCTGTCCTTCCTGTTCTCCTTTCTCTCATCTTATTATTTCCCTCTTTTTCTTACTTTCTCTACTGGACTGCTCCTTATATTTTGCCTTCTTATTCTCTTTCTTTGTCTCCATTTCCTCAAGGATTATACCTGCTGCATCGTTTTTTCCAGTTTATTAATATCTCTAGCTGTGAAGCACCAGAAGAAAATCAAATATATGTTACATATATATATAGAGAGAGATATGCATATATACTGCCTATGTCATGTACACAAATTTGTTGAATTCTAAGTGGAATTTTACTAACTTCGATTTTAGTAAAAGCCACCTTCATATTTTGGGTTTTCTCCTGTCTCCTCTCCTCCCAATAAATGCAAAGAATTCTAAATTTCTCATTCCCATTTTAATAATGTAGCAATAAATAGTTTATTTTTTCAATCATATGTTTATATTGTTGTGTTTTACATCTGTAATTAACCATGAAATAATGTTCCACAGGGGAAGAAAGAAGGTTAACATTATGCTGATTTTAACTCACGGAAAAAAATTTTCCAAATCTACTAAATTAGCCAAATGGTAATTTTTTTTCAAGTGATGACAGAGTTAGGGTTACTTCCTTATTGGGATTATTATATTATCCCTTATTTGTCTCTGAAATTTCCACTAAGAACCCTTATTTCCCCTTACATAAGGAACACCGGGGGTTAATTGAGACCTGTGGTTAGAATTTTATAAGGGAAACAGGTGAACTAGGCAAACCAGGGTTTACTTTGTAGCCAAAGTAAGATGGAAAAAGGGAGATGTTACCAGGTGTAGCAAAGTTTCTGTTATCTTCAGGGACTAGCTTATTGGCGCTTGGGTTGCCTCTCTATTCTAACCTTTCCACTTCTGAGTTTAGTTTTGTAATATTTCTGTGTTCCTGTGATATGTCCTGTTTTCTTTGTCTGCCTCTCTTGAGATTCTGATTCTATTTTCAAGCCCATCCTGACAATCTGATTCTGACTGTCCACATACTCTGGACTTCCAGATCTGGGTCCTGGCTTAGTATCACTCTGTCATAGTGACCCACTGCCCTAGAACGTCTGTGGGCACTTGGTATATAGGTATGAATAGGCAGCTGCCACATCAGTGTCTGAGATCTCAGTAGCTGAAAAGTACGATTGCAGTCCCATTTACATTAATACTCAAATTCTGATGGCTCCAATCCCCCACACAATTGAACCCATTATGTCCAGCTTTTTATAGTGTCCACTCAAGTGTTTCCTCCATATACCACTGATACAAACATATGCTTATGGATCCATTGTTATTGCTTGCCACTGAGGTTGAGTCCTCCAATCTCATCAGTTGCACAGAGGAACCACTCCAAGAGGCAACTCATTGCTTTTACTGTCGCTGCTACCATCACTTCTGTCTGGGCTGGAGTCCAGTTAATTGGCAACAGAGCTGGAGCTCTGTGGCTCTACCCCTTACCATTACTCTTAGACGTTAGAAGGGAAACACCTCTGTTGTATAAATGCTCAATGAGATAAATGCATGAAAGAGGTCCATTTCAAAGCTGCTTGAGTTCGAAAGTGTTATAGCATTTACGAACACCTCCCTTCCATTTATACAATCACAAAATTCTCCCCAGGAGAAGACACACATTTTTAGGGTTGATGGATCTAGTCAAGTTTCAGTAATAGCTTTTTGCTGTGTTAACTCGGTTACACTGAACAACAGTGCCCAGAAATCCATTTCTAGTATGTTTCTAGGCAGGGTGGGATACAAGTTGTGGGGAGGCAATGACCATTTTGTGGCATACACATCTCTTCTCCCTGTTATTTATTCACACTGTAATCCAAGTGCTGCTGCAAAGGATTCTGTTAATGTGATTATAGTTACAAATCAGTTATCTTAAGTGAATCAAAAGGGAGACTGTCATTGGTGGGCCTGGCTTACTTAATTGGAAGACATCAGCGAGGGCTTAGGCCTTCCCTGAGGTCAGAGACTCCAAACAGCACCTGGACTTGCAATCACTCTCCCTTGCTCCTGGATCTCCCTCCAGGACTACTACCTATGGACGACAAGCCTCGGCTTTTGTTTATGGGGTTTGGGCCTGCTTGCAATCTTTCCTTCCTAACTGCCTACCCTTCAGACATTGGATTTGATCAACCAGCCCCCCAAATTGCTCATTGCTTTCATAAAATCATATGTATCTTAATGTTTCTGCTTCTCTGGTTGAACTCTAAATGATATGAGCTCCTACAAACTGCCTCTCTTCTTCTCTTCCATCTTTGGTCCTGTTGATGAGAACAACTTACAATGACAAAATGCTTTCCATATGGTGAATACAGCAGCTGCCATCTCCTCTCCTCTGCACTCTTCCCCAGACTTTGTCTCCACGTGGGCCACCCCAGTCCATAAATCATCTAAATCCTGTGGTAAACGCTACTCGAATAACCTCTCAAACTCACCTCAGTCCAACATCAATAGACTTATGGTAGGAGGGATGTGCCCAACACCACCAATAAGGAACACTATTTTGGTTGGAATTTTTCAAAGATTTGAAAATTCAGACATCATGGGGAAATTTCATTTTTGTGATTTGATTATGAAGTAATTTGAGGAAGTGACTTCTTTCCCTAGATCTGGTATCCAAATGGACAGCAAATGTTAATGTAGAAGATCCATAAGTGGCTATTTTTGAAGAAACCAAGAAATCTGGTTGAATGGCCACAAGGTTAGATGTGTTTTTCACATGGCCAAATGGCATTTAAAGAAAATGAAGGTAAGTAGAGTTTTGCCATGTGAAAAAAGCTAACCTTTGTTATTTTTCTGAGTCCCACTGATTTCCAATCAAATTGATTTGCAAGTGATTACTGTTAACCCAAACGGTACCAAAGCCAATGCCATCAATGTGTATTTAAGTTATTATTCACTTGTTTTTGTGTGACCCAGACTTCATCAGAATGAACCCCACGCCCTATTCAATTAATGTCCTCATTACCATCCTCAGAAGTGAAGAGTTAAACTCACTGGGGAGCAATAATGGTAATATGTCCTGAGAGATATTCATTTGGCCCCAGCTGTCTATTTTATTCTAAGTGCTAAATGCGTTAATATACATAGACTATCATTTACATAGCAAGTGGCTATGCAAGATGAATTATTTATTGTGTGACTACTACCTAATACCTGGTGTACTATCAAATGCAAAGCCATTTCTCATTTGACCTGTATATAAATTTGCATTATAGAATTCATTACCTTTATATATAAGTCACATTGAAGTTATATGCAGCTATCTCTCAGAGAAGCTGCAGGTTACCTCTGCTTTGATTTAATTGCTGCTCTCCTTGTATGGCAAAGAAGACTGCTCTTGGAATGGAAGAATTTCAGGGACCCCAGCCAGGCGGCATGTGAAAAGCCTCTCCTTTGATGCAGAGAGTAAGGTGAGAGAGAAAGACAAGCCCAAATTTAATTAAAATGTTATGAGAGCTAGAAACCAGCACATGAGACAAAGTAAAGGGGAGCAGGGTTTGTGCCTCCTGAAGTGTGTATGCTGCCAGGGATCACCAAGGTAATAAAATTCAAGCTGCTATCCCCAGGCAGTGGGTGACCCCATCCTCTGCAGAGAGCGGTGTGTTTACATTCAGAGAGAACTGGGAAGAAGTCTTCTTGAATAAGAAATTACCTCGTTTCCAATTTATTCTTTAGTCTCTGGAATGTAATTTAATTCATCTTTGCAGTTTTCATGTGGCTTTTCATACTATTTCGTCTCTGGATTATCTTTGCAACCTCAAATAATATGGTTCATCAGGGAGGTTGGTGCTTCTGAACATAATAGTGCTAAGACTAGTTCCCTGACAGGGCAGATAGCAAGCTAATTATCCGACTTGTTGGGGAACCAGAGCTGTAGGGACGGGAAATTTCTGGTATTGAAATGAGTGATGGAGAGCCTTTAGAGGCCAGAAACTTTAGATATCCTCCCCATTAGACTCTTAGTCAGTCGCTCGGGGCTCTGCCAAATTGGATGGCCTCAAGATTTGCTTTGCTTGTGAGATTTTGTGTTACTTCCCAATTCCAGCTGGGCTGCATATACTGCAAGAAAATCCTTTCTTATTATTGGTATTTTGGTCCTTCTATTTCCCATCTCACCTGGAAACAGGCAGTGCAGAGGAGTGAGAAAATGAAAGAACAATGGAAAAGGTAATAGAATTGCACTGAACCCTTGAAGAGATTTGCTTTGAATTCCACATGAAGGTTGAGGCACCTACAAACTTCACCTAAGTCAATCCAGGTGTACCTGTCCCTCTAAGTGTAATTTTAGAACTGCTCTTTCCTGAGGAAACATATTTTTGATAGCAGATTTGTTGGAATACCCATGAGATTACAAAGCTTCATTTGCCTCTCTCATTTGATACCCATGCACCTGAACTAGAAATATTTCCTTGGATAAATGAAATATTTGGAATTAAAAATTCATATTATAATCTAATCCCTTACTGAGCAGAGTATGGTCTGGGGACAGGCAGTATCTGTACCATCTGGGACATCCTTAGAAGTGTCTCACCCCAGACATACTGAATCAGAATCTGAATTTTAACAAGATCCCCAGTTTATTTGTAAGTACTTTAAATTTTAGTACTCTCTGAACTAGCCCACTGATCTCCAACCATTTGCATTTTTTTCTAAGTGAATCATTCCTTCAAATGACTTAGATGAGGCTTTGACAAGGGAGGGGTGCTGAGACGAGACATGTTGAGGACTCTCAAAGCTGTCCATGCCTCCATTCCTGCTGCAGGTCTTTGTTACCCCAGGGCACGAAGGAACACAGTACAAAGACACTAAGCCAACCCTTCCATTTCATTGTGCACTGAGACACTGAGGCTTGAGAGAGGTTAAATAGTTTACTTTAGGTCAAAGAGCTTGTTAGTGCTAATGCTGGGTCTATAAGCCAGGTGGTTGGACTCCCAGTTCCGTTCTTTTCATACTGCCTGGTTCTGACACCCAGGATTTGCAATAAGCCTTTGAACAAAAAAATAAGCTGTGTCTGCGACTGAAGTTGTTATCCAGGCTTTGCCACTCCCTGGACTGTGAAAGACATTTAAACACCTGTCCTTGTTTAAGAGTGAATTAGTGCATTATGTGTTTATAGCTTTGGTAATTGCACCCTATGCATACTATTGTATTTAGAGAACAAATCTGAGGTTGAATGCACACTTCTAGCTTTGATTATAAATGTTTACTTAAAAGATGGCTCTGATTCAAAGCTATGAAATCAATTCCAGGCCACCAGAGAGAGTGCATGCTAGCTTTTTACCTTCTGGGCCTGAGAGATGAAAGGCCTTGGATGGTGTTATGGACTCAATGTTTGTGTCTCTGCAAAATTTGTATGTTGAAGCTCTAACTCTCAATGTGATGGTATTTGGAGATGGGGCCTTTGGTAGGTAATTTGGGTTAGATGAGGTCATGAGGGTGGGGTTCTCATAAGACTAGTACTCCTATGAGAAGTGATGCCAGAGAGCTTGCTCTCTCTTCCTGCACATGCACAAAGAAAAGGCCACGTGAACACACAATGAACAAGATGGCGGCCACCTACAATCCAAGAGAAGAGGCCTCAGACTGAAATCTATCTTTCTGGCACCTTAATCTTGGACTACCTAACCCCTAGAACTGTGAGAAATAAAATTATTGTTTAAGTCACCCAGTCAGTGTTATTTTTTTATGGAAGCCTGAGGCCATGTCTTCCATACCTATTTAAAAATGTAATCTGGGCATTATTATGAAAATTGAATAGTAATGATAGCTCTCATTTACTGAGTGCCTATTATAAGCTGGGTACTGCCAAGCTCTGTGCTAGACACTTCATACACATTACATATGTCATATCAGTCCTTTAAGATAGATATTGCCCTGACTTTACAGACTAGTTTCTTGAGGGAGAGAGCATACCTCAGGCTTTCTTAGCATCTCCAGATTCTAGTACACTGTTTGGCAAATAATAGGTGCTCAAATGCATTTGTTATACTGAAAGTTATAAGATTTGCCCAAGGTCATGCATTTGCTAAATTTCAGGTCCAGAACTATCTTTCCAAAGCTCATTGTAGTAGATTGCAACAAAGAGCCCCCAATTCTCCCTATTGCTTTATGCGTACTCCTTTGAAAGTGACTTTTCCTATTCATCCCATCTGGAAGTAGAGAATATCTTGCCACTCTCTTGAATTCAGATTGACCTTGGGACTTTCTTTGACCAATAGAATGTGGTAGAAGGGACAATGTGGGAGTTTTGAATCTAGGCCTGCGACTGCCATATAAAGAAGCCTGCACTGGCCTCTGTGGGGGTGACACTTGTAGACAGCAGCATCAAACATCAAACACCAGACATGCAAATGAGAACATCTTGGACCATCCAGCCCTGTTGTGCTGAGTGCTGCCACATGTGTTGACTCAAGTGAGACCAGCAGAATTTTCCAAATGAGCTTAGCCAAAATTGGTAACCTACGCAATCATGAAATAATAAATGATTATTGTTTTTAGCCACTATTCTATTACTATATTATAGAAAATTGACAAACCCTTGCTTCTTTTACTACCTAGTTGTTGGTGATGATGATGATGATGGTAATTAAAAGGATGATAATATTATCTGACATTGTTGAAAGATTATAATGAACAAAGCAATACTCTAAGAACTTTACATGCATGATAACATTTAATTAGTTCAACCATCTCGAAGGCTGGTATTATTTTATGTCCATTTCATTGGTGAGAAAATTAGATTAGGTAACTTCACATGGTCAGACAGCTGAAGTGGATATACTCCAGAATAAACACTCTTAACCATTAAACTATAGTGTTTAAAGGAAAGGAGCCATGGTGCAGTGTGTTATGTATAAGGAGATGAATTATATGAACATATTTATGGAAGTGATAGATTAAAGGAGTATGTTAGGAAAAATAATGGCCCTCTAAAGTTGTCCATGTTCTAATCCCTGGAACCTGTGACTATGTTATATTACATGGCAAATGAGAATTTAGGTTGCAGATGGAATTATGATTGCTGTATTGGTTTCCTTTGGCTGCAATAAGAAGTTACCATAAATTTGGTAGCTTACACAACAGAAATTTATTATTTCATAGTTCTAGAGACCATAACTCTGGATCAGTTTGACTGAGCTGAAACTAAGGTGTCAGCAGTCCTGTGGTTCCTCTGGAGGAACCGAGAATCTGTTCTTTTCCTCTTTCAACTCCTGGTGGCTGCTAGTGTTTGTTGGGTTGTGCCCACATCACTTCGATCTCGCCTCCATGGTCACATCGCCTTCTCCTCTCCTGTGCATATAATGTCCTTCTGCCTCCCATTTATAAGGACAATTTTGATCACATGTATGTCCTACCATGATAATCCAGGATAATGTCTCCATATTAAGATCTTTATTTTATTTTATTTTTTTCTGTTTTTAAGCTGAGTTTCCTCTTTTTTTTTTTTTT
>VBSM01000361.1:46167127-46180249 GCA_008086735.1 Cheirogaleus medius
TGCAGAGACGCTCTATCTGGTGGTGTTTCTCGTCCGCCATCTTGCTCCGCCCCCATATATTAAGATCTTTAATTTAATCACATCTGCAAAGTCTTTGTGTGTGTGTGTGTGCCATATAAGGTAATATTTCAGGTTCCAAGGATTGGGGTGTGGAATCTTTTGGAAGGCTATTATTTAGCCCACCACATTGCTAACCAACTAACACTGAGATAGGGAGAGTATCCTGAATTTTTCCAGATGGGCCCAACGGAATCATGGGGGCCTTATAAATCAAAAAGGAAAGAAGAGAGTTCAAGAGAGTTGTGACGACAGAAGAAAGAAGGGCACAGAGGGGTTCCAAAACGTTACTGGTTTTGGAAATGAAGAAAGGCACCATGAGCCAAGAAATGTGAGCAACCTATAGATGGAAAGGGCAAAGAAATGGATTTGCCTAGAGCTTCCAGAAAGAGATGCAGCCCTGTAGACACCTTGATTTTAGCCCCTTGAGACTTGTGTTGGACTTCTAACCGATCAAACTATTAGATAGTAAATTTGTGTTAAGTCACTAAATTTGTTAGAAGGAAGGAAGAAGTCAAATGCTCTGTTCTAAAGCTAAACTTTGTTGAACATTTGCTTTATACCAATTACTATGCTAATTTCTTTATATATTTATTATTTCATAAAATTAAAAAAAAAACAATAAAATAACAACCTTTCAAGTATTGTCTCCACTTAATAGCTATGAATACTCAATCTTACCTGCTGAAAGATACACAGCTCCATAGTGGAGCTGGGATTGAACACAGATGATCTGACCTCTGAGCCATCATTCTTTATACCCTGTCAGTCACCAGAGAGATTTTGTGTGTGTGTGTGTGTGTGTGTTTGCGCGCATTTGCGTGTCTTAAGGTATGTGTTTGGAAGTACTCACCAGATTGTGTTCTCAACCAAGGATCAAGAGAAGCCCAAATGAAGACATCCTGTCATGGTAAGTTTCTACTATAGGTAAGAAATAGGAGTTCTTGAAATATATTCTGTAATTTTCTTGTAGTTTTTGAGTTAAAGATGATCTAACTTTTTATTTTTCTTCATTTCTGTATTTTTTGCCAATGGCATTGAGGAAAAAAAATTGACTAAGAAAAAGAAAAAGAAAAGCCTAGATATGGAGGAAGGAAGGTTTATTTTTTAAAATTTGTATTAATTCAAATGAACTTTAGCTCCTCCAGAAAATTTACAAATATTCTTTAGAGATAAATTTGGGCATCTAGAGGTTCCTCGATTCTGATTTATGCTTTCTTGTCAATGCGGAACTGATGTCCATCAAATGCCAATATGCCTGCAGAAATAAGCTCCAGGAAATTAATTTAATTTTCAGTGAAGTTCCACTTATTTGCCATTTTAGTTATGAATCTGCCTTCTTTATTCTGTAGCATGTCTGAGTTTTGTCCGATTGCTTTTAATTACAAAGTTGTACTTGGGTCCTTGCTACCTTTGATATAAGCTTTTCAGACACAGGCTCTGGTCTCATTTTTCTGAGCTCTGGCTTCAACACTAGGAATCCCTGAGGCCTGATGTTGGTTAGACACTGACTCCAATTATTTTCTGTGTAAATTGCTTGACCCTTTGGCTTTGATTCTCCCTTTCACAAACTGAGGATATAATCTCTCTTCTCTTATCTCACAAGGCTCTTAAGGGAAACATTAAAGAGCTTTGAATATGAAAAACACTATATACCTGTGAAGAAGTGTTATACACTCACAATTTTCCATCTGATTTCTAGATAATATCAGGTGCAATCACCCCCAGGGAAGCTAGTTAAGACACAGCAATCCTTGGCCAGATCTATGGTCTCTGTGCTTCTGAGGTGCCCTGAAGCAGACAGTAAGCAGTAACCCATTCCTTCCTATGGAGATTTTTTTTCCATGGCTATATCCAAGTGGGATCCTAGCAGAATTGCTGAGCCTCTGTTAAACTTCTCCCTTTACTTAATCTATTTGAAAAGAACCTTGCTGCATACATTTGTATACATATCACCTCAGAGGAGCTCTGTGAAAATGCACTCCTGTTCCTCTGGCCTGCTTGGAAAAAAGAAAAGCAAGCCATATTCAGAGCAGCCTGAGTTCAGATAGAGAACAGAAATTTTCTGGATTAAAGTAAACTGGTGTTATAATTACAGTACTTAAGACACCCTCAAACTGAACATCATTTTTACTCTTCTTGCTTTAGATAAGGACATCATCAGACTCTACAGGTCCTCTCATAATGCAATTGGCCCAATCCATTCATGGCAAAGTGACAGTAAAGCATTTCTTGGACCTTTTCCTTTCTATCTGTATTCCAGGATAAGAAAGGCTGAGTATGAATGCATGAGCACTTACTTATTTTCCTAGATTCTGAATCCCACTCCAAATTAATTAGCTTAGATTACCTATATGTAGCTCCAATTCCTTTGCTTTTGTCTTCATCTATTCCACCTATTCCTGAAACCTCTTCTTTTTATTTTTGGGAATGAAAATTTCAAGAATACTTCTTTTAAATTTCTGAATAGCTAGGATTATGCCATGGAATCAGTGGGCCTTTGGAATGAGAAAGGACCTCAGCCTAAAGAGGAGAGAAGTGAGGCCCAGAGCTGTTCAACAATGGATTACAAGTCACATATCCAGTGAGCAACAGATTCGGACCAGAGCCTGGGTCTCCTGATTTCCATCCTGGGCTTCCATCCATTGCATGCCCAGTAATGATCACTGCACCTTAGACCCAAATGGAACACAATCCACAGACTTTGCCTTGAGGGACGTGAGGGCCAAGGCTTTCCTTCACCCTCTGCTCCTGTGCAAATACAAATCAGGAGCATTGCTATATTTCCCTTTGGCTGTGGGTGGTCCTGGTGGCTCTTGAGAAAGACGGAAGGGGCTAGCCTGAGGTTTCTTGGCAAAATACTAAGTCTGAGTTGTTCACTTTCCACTCTAACTCACATTTCCCAGGCTGGGGCAGCCTGGAGGTAGAAAAGGGTCATAGTAACAGCTATAAAACTGTATCTTTCTAACTCTGGTCTGATCCATCCTTGGGAATTCCAGCCCCCTCAAATACTTCCCAAATTGTTTCAAGGTTCACAGAAGTTGTTTCCCAGGAGCTCTGAGAACAAGTTTTTAGGTTTTATAGTCTTTAAGTATCAGTGATTATCATAACCTTCTGGAAACTAACTAAAAATTGGATTTTATAACACCACGCCAAGAAAATTTAAACTGGCAGGTTTGGGATTAGGCCTAGGAATATGTATGTCTTTAACTCCTCACATCAATTTGAGGATCAGCCAGGTCTGTGAACCCCTGTTCTATTTCCACAGGCCATTATTTCAATACATATTTAGAGTCCACTGTATCCTAAGCACTGTTTTAGGCCCTGGATATAAGCAATCGAGAAAACTACGTTTTTGACCTGTTTCTAGCTTTGCATCTTAAATTTGATTTTCAATATGGCAGCCAGAGTGATAGATCTAGAACATGTATCAGACCCTATTTCTCTACGGATGAAAATCCTCCAGTGACATCCTGTTCAATCACATAACAAAGCCCAAATTTGTTCACTCACCTATGTCTTTCATACCCTTAGACACCATCGCCCTGCTCTCTCCTATTCATGCTGTCCTCTCCAGGCATATTAGCCCCTTGCTGATCCTGAAACACAAAAGGCTCACTTGTAACACAAGACCCTTTGGCCTAGCTTCTCCCTCTGTTTAGAACACCCTTTTACAAAATATTCCCATGGCTTTGTTCTACCATTTTCCTCAATATCTACCCAAATATCAATTGTGGAAAAGACCTTCCTTGTATGAAAAAAGCACCCATGCTCCTACCCTCACTTTGACTTTGCTTTTCTCCATTGTATTTGTTACATTTAATCATTTATTCATGTATTGTCTGTTTTTCCCCCCAGTGGAGTGAAAGCTCCAGGAGGTCACATCTGTGACTCACTGCCAAAATCTCAAAGACACCAGCGTTGCTGCAGCTGCTTCCAAGGCAGGAAGCTCTGGGGCACTTCCACAGCCGGTGCTGCCACAGCTGTTCTCACCAGTTCTGTGCTAGCACTGAAGGTATTGCTGCTTCAGCTCTTTGATGCCCAGCAGGTATGGGAGAAATTTCTCTTAGGTTTCAACATGTCCCTTATTGGAGAATCCTTAAGAAAGGATTTAGGTAGGTATCCAGAAGCCAGTCAGAGTAAATGGTATGTCCTAGTTCATGAAATGAATGCATATATTTCAAGTATATTTATATTCTGAATCCTATCATGAACACAGCTTAGATTCAAGCAGAGATATTAGCCACATTGGAAGAACATAGAACTCTAAAGCAATTATTTTTTTAATGCTAGGAGGTAGTTCTTGCCATCATGGAAAAATCTGAGCTATAGCATCACAGAAGTTTGGTTTCAGATCCCACTAGCAAGACACAGAAAGCTCACAGAGGGAGAAGTACAGTTTTCATATTATTCTCAGTTACTCTCTCCAGAAGTACGGGAAACCTCTGTTATGTGCAATTTGAGGTGTTGGAGGGAAGACAACAATTTAATTCAACAAAAGACTATTCCATTAGTGTAATTTCTTACTGAAATACATGCTATAGTAAAATACAATGTACACACATATACCTTGATAAAGTGTCTGCTTCTCTAATTTTCCTTATTCTGGACACAAGAATTGTGATTTTAATAGTCTAATAGGGTTCACCCATGTACAGGATTTTTAATTAACAAGACTTGGAAAGGGTCTTTCATTGAGAACTTTCTGAAGAGGACTAAGGAATGACTGCACCCTCACTCCATAATAAGAACTGTACTCTGTGTACCTGTTTGTAAAAACAATATTATGTTCCCAGTATTCTTATATCCTACTCTAAACAGTCCCAAAGTAACAGGTAATAAAACTTCATCTGCATGGATGTGGGATAGTTTGGTTATTGGTCTTGTATGTATCACTTGCAGTTCTCATATCAAGGCCTCTGACTGACCCACCAAGGTTTGCTTTTGGCTTCAGAGTCCTTATTATTAATCCCGGATAAGTCGAAAGCTTTTCTTGTTAAGCCCAGGAGGGGTGTGATGCTGTAATTCTCTGTCTATCTAAGTTGAATGCTTTTGTTTAAAGTCTCTCTGGTGATGATGTTTTTTCTGAGGAACCAGCTGTTTATTGGGTTCTCTGGAAACTTTGAGGAAAGGAGAGGTTATACAGTCAGTCTGATGAGAACTTTTTATAACATGAATTCTTCAGGCTATTTTATGTGTAAGAGTATTAAATATCTCTGAGGCAATAATAGCTCTTGATATTTCTATTCAATCTCTCCATTTTAATATCACAATGGCTTGTATTATGACCATTGCTAGCCAGAAATGGCAGATGGGTTGAGAGAAACTGACAACAGAGCCTATTCAAACAGCATGCTCATTTTTTCCATTGGCATGGACAAACATTCACTTTCCCTTCTCCTTTAGTATTTTCTATCTTGATGAATAGCAGCACAATGATCCACCTAGTAATTGCAGGCAAACTCCTATGCTTCTCTCCTGACCTCATTTTTCACATCACACTAGGATCAAATGGTCCTAATATTGCTTTAATTTACCCTCTCCTGTCTATGGCCAAAAGTGCCCTACTTTAGACTTTCATTATTTCCTACCTGAATGATTGCAGTAGCCTCCTATTGGTTCTCTCTACATCTTGTCTCACCCTTTGAAATCCATGCTAAGTGTTCCCACAAGAGAGTCCTTAAAAAACAAAAACAACTGGAATATCCTTCATCTGCTTCAAAACTTTCTAAGGTTGCCTCAAAATGTAATAGAATGTCTCTAATTGTGAGCTTTGGACCTTGCACATCAGAATCACTGTTAAAGACCTGTATTCATACATTCTAGAATTTGGAATTTGCATTTAAACATGCTTCCCATGTGATTCATACACACTAAAAACAGATAAGAACACTGACCTACCTAAATGATAAAGCCCCCAGTGTTCACAATATCATATAGTACTCTGCTTATATCTGCAGTATTGGCTTATATTTTGTAATACCACCTATGTTACTCTATTCATAATGATCTCTATGTAGTTCTGGAGACATGTTCACTGGTCAGGAAAATGTCTCCATTTAGGTCCAGTGAGGGTCTGGCATTTCTGGACCACTCAAAGTTCTCAGGGGTTTATTGGCTTCAATTGGCTAGAACTAGTTGTGGTGAAAGACAGCACTGAATTTTATTATATTTTAGGCAAAGCCTAGGTAAATATAAACTTTTCCATTTACACAGAGTAAATAATACGGACAAAATCTCTTCCCTCTACAACTGCACTTCCAATATAGGATCCACTGGCCATATGTGCACTTGAAACGTGGCTGGTCTGATCTGAAATGTGCTGTACATATATCAAATTTTTGAGAAAGTAGTATGAAGAAAGAATGTAAAACACCTCATACATAATTTTTAAAAATATTCATTCTACATATCAATATGAAAATATTTGTATATATTGAGTTAAATAAAATATATTATTAATATTAATTTGTTTTTATTTCACAAGATAGCCTACTATTAAAGAAAATTCATTTCACTTGTAACTTTTTACTTTTTTAAAATTTCAGAGTATTATAAGGGTATAAATGCTTTGGTTACATAAATTGCCTTTGCACCATCCAAGTCAGAGCTACAAGTATGCCCATCCCCCCTACAGCACACTGTTAGGTGTGAATTTACCTTTCTCCTTCTTCCCTGTCCCACCTGCCTGGAACCCGATTAATGTTACTTCCATATCTGCACATAAATGTTGATCAATTAGTATTAATTTAATGGTGAGTACATGTGGTGTTTGTTTTTCCACTCTTACGATACTTCACTTAGAAGAATGGGCTCCAGCTCCATCCAGGATAATACAAGAGGTACTTCATTTTTATGGTTAAGTAGTAGTCCATGATATACATATACCACATTTTATTAATCCATTCATGTATTGATGTGCACTTGGGTTGTTTCCCCATCTTTGCAATTATGAATTGTGCTGCTATAAACCTTGATGCCACAGCCAGGAGAGGACTCAACAAAAAAAGAAAACTATAGACCAATATCCCTTATGAATATAGATGCAAAAATTCTCAACAAAATCCTAGCAAACTGAAGAAAGCTGCTCATCAAAAAAAAAAAAAATAATAATAATAATAATCCATCATGACCAAGTGGGCTTCATCCCAGAGATGCAGGGATGGTTCAACATATGCAACTCTATAAATTTAATTCACCACACAAATAGAAGTAAAAACAAAGACCATATGATCCTCTCAATACATGCAGAAAAAGCATTTGACAAAATTCAGCATCCTTTTATGATAAGAATGCTTAACAAAATAGGCATAGATCGGACTTACCTCAAATGATAAAAGCCATATATGACAAACCCACAGACAAAATCATACTGAACAGGGAAAAATTGAAAGCATTCCCACTTATAACTGGAACCAGAAAAGATTGCCCTCTATCACCACTTCTATTCAACAGAGTGCTGGAAGTCCTAGCCAGAGCAATCAGACAAGAGAAGGAAGTCAAGGGTATCCAAATGGGAGCAGAAGTGGTCAAACTTGTTCTTTACTGACGATATGCTCTTATATCTAGAAGACCCCAAAGATTCTGCCAAGAGACTACTAGAATTGATAAATAAATTCAGTAAAGTCTCTGGTTACAAAATCAATGTGTATGAATCAGTACAATTCATATATGCCAACAACAGTAAAACTGAGAACCAAATTGAAGACTCAGTACCTTTCACAACAACAACAAAGAAAATACAATACTGAGGAATGTATTTAACTAAAGAGACAAAACACCGCTACAGAGAGAACTATGAAACACTGAGGAAAGACATAGCAGAGGATATAAACAGGTGTAAAACTATACTGCTCATGGAATGGCAAAATCAATATTGTTAAAATATCTATACTACCCAAAGTGATCTATAGATTCAATGCAATCTCTATGAAAACACCAAAATCATTTTTCACAATTTAGAGAAGATAATCCTATGCTTCAAATGGAACCAAGAGAAGACCCCATATAGCCAAAGCAACTTTAAGCAAAAAGAACAAATTGGGAGGCATCAATTTACCAGACTTCAAACTAGTAATATACTACAAGGCTATAGTAGCCAAACAGCATGTTACTGACATAACAACAGAGACATAGACCAATGGAACAGGACTAAGAACCCAGATATAAAACCATCCTTATATAGCCATCTAATCTGTGACAAAGCAGATAAAAATATACACTGGGGAAAAGAAACCCTATTCAATAAATTGTGCTGGGAAAATTGGATGGCCACATCTAGAAGACTAAAACAAGATCCGTATCCCTCATCTCTTCCAAAAATCAACTCACAGTAGATAACAGACTTAAACCTAAGGCATGAAACTATAAGAATTCTAGAAGAAAATATTGGAAGTACTCTTATAGAGCTAAAGAATTTAAGAATTTATGAAAAAGACCCCCAAAGCAATCACAGCAACAATAAAAATAAATAAATGGTCAAATTAAAAATCTTCTGCACAGCCCAGGAAACTATCATTAGAGCAAATAGACAACCTATAGAATGGGAGAAAATATTTGCATGCTATACATCTGATAAAGGACTGATAACTAGAATTTATATAAAACTCAGGAAAATCAGCAAGAAAAAATCGAACCACGTCATTAAAAAGTAGGCAAAGAACATGAACAGAAACTATGGCCAACAAATATATGAAAAAATGTTCAACATCTCTAATCATCAGGGAATGTAGCTACTAAAAATTTAAAATTGTATTTGTGGTTTACACTATATTTCTGACAGTACTATTCTGGTATATACTAAAGTCGACCACAGGCATACCCTATGTGTGCCCAGCAATTCCACTCCTAGGTATGCACATGAAATAAGGTTTACGTAGGCCTACATATGTTCAGCAAAAGTCATGCCCTAGAATGTTCACAGCAGCATTATGCTTAATAATAATAAACCATGGCTATAGTTTTCACCATGTCTTTTTGGTGTCTCTATTATCTACAACAGTCAAAGTTATACAGTATATCCTTTTTGAATGAATGAATGAATGTATGTATGTCTGAACAGCTGTTGGCAGGCTATCTCTGGATTGGGGGAGAGAAACAGACCTTAAGAATGGAGGGATTTTTGTGCTATGGAAGGTATCTACTCCAGGGCCGAGGAATAAATATTACTGAAAACATGAGTAGTTTACCTTCCTTTCATGGCAGACAGCACATTAAATAGACTCCTTACACTAAATGTTCCTTTACTTTGTTTTTTCCTCCAAATTATTCTTTACTATAAGCAACATCCCCACACACATATCTACTCGTAGAGCACTTCTGCATGGTGAATTCTAAGACTGGACTTTCTGGAATAAACGTGGATGTACAGTTTGTGTGAGTACCTGTTTCCAATCAGAGGTGTGCTTTTATATTTGCAGCAGGATCTACAATGCACATAAGCACCAGCATTCACCCTCCTGGAAGGCCCAGTCCCCTGACAGCTCTCTGCATAGCAGCTCAGCACTTACCAGCCCTGACCACCTTCCCAACGCTCATAGCCTGAGGCTGAGGGGTGAGAAGACAAGCCAGAAAATAAATACACAGTTGTTTTGTTTGGGCAAATCCCAAATTTCTGAATTGCTAATAAATCAATAATACCAATTTCAGAAGAAACTTTGCATAGTCTTGACATAAGAATAAAAACTACTTAAGAAATGTTATGAAAAATTCTATTGAACCTGCTCAAACTGAAATGAAAGAATAATTGGGCTGGCTAGAGCAGCTGTCCCCCAGAGCTAAGTCCCTGATGCTCCCATTCTCCCCCACTGAGCTCTCATTTGCAACCCAAGGACACACCAACTCCATATGCCTAACACATTTGCTTCTCAGTAGGAGCTTCCATTAAGACTATAGAGTATACGTATTGCTTTATTCTCCTCCTTCTGGGAAACTCCTTAAAAGCTTGTGAACCTGGTTGGGACTATCATATCCCTGGCTGTAGGACAGTGGTAATTGTATCAGTAATGGGCTTGAGGTCCTAGCTGAACTAAGTAGAATTCTTTTTGAAATGTCCCTTTCAGGACAGCACATGAGAAAAAAGAGGAAAGAGAATGAAGATAGGATACAGAACAATGCTGAAAAACAGAGTGGAGGTGGGGTGGGGGTGGGGAGAGAGAGAATGAGAGAGAAAGATTGAGACAGGTCCTGATGGGATTGAGTTCCCGGGTCCAGGCACCCTTATGTCTAGTGCCTTTTATGTTCTTTCTAGAAAATGGCATGCAGGGCTGACAGCAAGTAACTTTACCTCTTAAAGCCTCAGTGGTTCACAAAGTCTAATATGAACTGACCCTCCCTAGATCCTCAGTTGGCCTCATTTTATGTAACATACCTTCCCATCCACTAGCCTGCCACACATTAAACTTTTCTCAGCTCCCTGAAATCACCAAATTTGTGCCCACTTAAGGGTGTTTGCGCCAACCATTCCCACCTTCCAGTTTGTTTCTCTTTCCGCTCCCCAGGGAGCCTCGCTTGGCTGACTTTATTTTTCCCACTCAGAACTAGGGTCACTTCCACAGAGAATACCTGGACTACCCAATTTAAAATAGCCATCCCATAACCATGTACCACATCACATTTTTAAAAAATGCATTGCATAGCATTTAAACCTGACAGTATTTATTAATTTATTGGTATGTGTATTGTCTGATTTTTCCCACTTGACCGTAAGCTCCATGAGCAGAGTTCCTAGCACAGGATAAGCACTCAGTGGATGAGTGCTTTCTTGTTGAAAGAAAGAACAATGATAATAACAACCATCACCAATATTTACTTTGGCTTATTATGTGCTGGGCACTGTTACAGGCATTTTATTGGTTAGCAAACTAAATCATTGTAATGGTCCTATATGAGATTAATATTTTTATTATCCCCATTTGACAGACGATTAAGCTATGCTACAGGAAAGTTGAAACCCTCAAAGAACATGCTTTGAGCAAAAAAAAAAAATAAGCACTCTTGAATGTCCCATGTGTTGATCAATAGAGCCAGGGCATGCTTGCTGCTGTAAATATTATAAAAAACAGGGATGAGCTCTAATAAGGAAAAATGTGAAGAGAAGAAAAGGTAGAAGTAGAGGAGGTGTTAGTTTTCTAGGTCTGTCATTAACAAAATGCCACATACTTGTTGGCTTAAACAACTGAGATTTGTTTTCTCATGGTTCTGGAAGAAAAAAATCCAAGTTTGGTTTCTTCTGAGACCTCTCTCCTTGGCTTGCAGATGTCCACCTTCTCCCTATGTCCTCAAATGGTCATCCCTCAGTCTGTATTGTCTGTGTCCTAATTTCTTCTTGTAAGGACATCAGTCATATTAGATTAGGTCCCAACCCTATGACTTCATTTTACCTTAATTACTTTTTTAAAGATGGTATCCCCAAATGCAGTGAGAGTTATTAACGCCGTCAACATATGAATTTTGGGGGGACACAATGTAGCCCATAACAGCGGAAATAAATGATATATAAAAATGAAGGTAAATGCAATCAAGGAGAGAAAGAAAGCTGTGATGTAAAGCATAGGGTATAAAAGAAAGTATTGCATAGTTATACAGAAAACAAAAGTAAAGAAGCTATTAGGTAGATAGTGAGGTATTCAGCTTTCTCAGGGACAAAGGTGGGTGCCTTGCCTTGGTGCTGCCTTGAGCAATTGCCCCACCTGGGAAGAGGGACAATGGCAGGCACCCTCTCTTGGTGCTGTCCCACTCTTGGTCCTGCCCTGAGCAAGCAGCAACTGCCACACTTGGGAGAAGGAGGAACACACCCTGCCTATTTGCAAAAGAATGCAAGGAATCCCCCAACCCTCAGGCCAGGAAACTCAGACACAATAGGATTTGGAAAGTGACATAGAGTAACCTAAGACTAATTATCATGTCATTAACTGTCCATCAAAGTGGTTCAGTAGTGACATTAACCATGAGGAGGGCCCAATCCAGACACTATGAAACTAGACCTCAGACCATTACCAGAGCCCTCTTGTTATGCGGGGGTGGGGGGGTGGGGGGTGGTGTCAGTTCATCCTCTGTGGCAAACTTATCTTGCTCTTGCTCTGTAAACCTATTTTACCCTTTCTCAATAAACTTCATTTCACACTTGCCTTGTTTTTGGTGTATCTAGTCATTCTTCAGACAAGAGCACACCAAGAATGGAGAACGAGATTGCCAACCCAGCAAAGCCAACAAAGAAATAAAATAAAATAAATCAATGTATTCAGTGAAAAAATAAAAGAAGAGTTAATGTTTGTAAAAAGAGAAATAAAAGATGGAATACATAAAAGATTAGCGCAGGAAAAAAGAGACCGATGAGGACAATGACATAAAAATGAATCAAGAAGAAAAGAATAAAAAAGATAAAATTAGAAAACAAGTTCTGCAACATTACTAGATTTATGCTGGATTTCATTTTGTTTTGTATTGGGAAATGACCTATCATTTTTGTAAGGTTGAATAGAGAAGCACATGATTTCTATGACTAAAGACTTTACTGGTTTGAAATATTATAAGAAGGCAATGCTGATATTGGAAATATCATGGAGATAGAGTCAGGAATACTTTCCGATATGACAGTACTGATCTTTGTCATAAGAGAAAGTGTATCAGTGCATTTTATAAAGCTTCAGGGGGCTTTAAAAAGCAAAGAAATTGAGATTGAGTTAGCTGGAATCCGACAGCAGGTTTAACAGGAGATACTGTTCTGCTACAACTCTCACCAAGGGAGTTCAATTTCAACAGTGCTAATCTTTCCGTAGTGGTGGAAGTTTAAATTTTGTGCCCCTGAGGAAAAATTTCCAAAGTAATTCCCATTGAACTTGCCTCCCAGAAACTCCTGCATCGTTCACTATCCGGGTACCACATGTGCCTCTCCAGGGGCCATGGTACTTCTCTCTCTACTCTGTCAAAACTTACTCATTTGACGTCTCAGATGCTGAATTCTATATTCCAATGTGGTTTAAATAAAGTTTCTTCTGTTTCATAAAACTTCTGGTGTGGGGCGCGGTGTTCCGCCATTACAAGATGGCGCCTAGTTCCGGGTGC
>VBSM01000361.1:46180349-46230577 GCA_008086735.1 Cheirogaleus medius
AGAAGAACTCCAAGTGTTGCGTGGTCCTTGCTGGCGAGGGGCGCGCGACATTCTGGCATAGAATTTAAGGGCTAATTTTTTTAATTTCAATGTAATTCTGCCCACCTTATTCTGGTATTACAAATTAATATAATGCTTTCAAATATAACTCTATCCTTGTTAGTATCATGGGTTAGTAAAAACAAATAGAAAAAAAATTAGAAAATGAAAAAAATGCTAAAAATTTTCCAAAAGTGAAACAAATAAATATAATTCTAGATTGCTTTCTTTGTTTTAGTTATTATTTAAACTTTCCCTCTGCAGTTTCAAAAATTGGAGTTTATAAAACAAACTGACAATAGGCAGATTGACAGGAAGAAAGGCACACAAATTTATTTATGTATGAATATGTAGGAGCCACACAAGATATGGGACTCAAGGAAGGGCCAGATGGCTGAAGATCAAATAGCACCCTCTTCATAACAGAGAGGGAGGCGGGGAAATGTAGGCAAAATGGAGATGTAGTAAGTGATTTTTAGGAGAATTGAATGGGCCCACAGAGCAGACAATAGTGTGTATGTACATGATTCTCTTTGGAAACTGAAAGGGACTAGAAAAGAGACAGTGGCCCAGGACAAATTTCCTCCAGCTCTGCTGGAGGTACTGAGAAATGGCAGGAAGGTGTGGGGTGGAACTTCACTGTGAACAAAGGTTGTTTTATGCAGGTAAAACCTCCCCAAAAATCTCTCAGAGCTGTCCTCAGACAAATAGATGAACAGTCTGTCTGAGCCCATGGAGAAATGATAGTCTTTTCTCTGGTGGTTAATTTTTCATGGTTATTTGATGAGATTTCTAGGGAGGCAGGTTTAAGACAATTGCATTTTTGTTGGAGAAATTTTCCTCAGTCAGATAGGGGAATTTCTAGAGAAAGCCCCTCCCTGCATTTGAGAGGTACAGGAGAAACAAGAGAAGGTTAGAAAGTCCTTGGTTCAGAGGTAGCTTCTAAGGCCTTTTAATTTCCTTTATTTCAAAGTGCTTGGCATGATGAAACATTTTACTTTGGGGTATCATTTTCTGAGCCCCAACACTCACGGGCCCTGGATCACCTGGATCACTTGGGGTGATTAATAAATGGAGATTTCAGGAACCTACTCTACATCTACTGAACCAAAACATCAGAGATTGGTCCAATGAAACTACATTAAATCAAGCTTCCCCGGTGATTCTAATACTTACTAAATTTTGAGAACTACTGGTAAATACTTTACATATAACAACTAAAACTGAGTTCAAACAAATCATCCTTCTCATATATCAAATACTTTATTATAATTTGTCACACATATGAATTTTGTCAAATAACAAATTATTTTTATCTTCTTAAAATTTCCTTAAAATGATTTTCAATTTTACATTTCTCTGCTATTCTCACAAATATTTGAAAACTTTTTGTTGTTGTTCTATTTTGTTTCTTTGCTTTAGAGACTTCACTATAACAGGTAATATCAATTTAATGAACCCAAAGTACATTACACATACAAGCAAAAGCAGAACAAGCACTTCATGTCTGACTGTGGTCTTCACTGAAACAGAGTTTGGTTTGCACAGTGCAGCAGGTTGATATATTACATGTGCAGACTCAGGTCTCCTGAATCAAGAGAATCTGGGTCCAATTATACTTTGCCTCCAAAGTCCATATAAATTCTTCTTTCTCCATTCAATTTGACAATGTTGGGGAAATATAATTAAAAACTCAATCTTCTCTCAAGTCAAAAATGTTCACAAAGATAGAAGAAAAAACCCTGTTTTATTATTGAATGAACATTAGACAGTATAATGTTAATCACAGACAATCAGCTAAGAGATTGCAAAATCTCATTCTTTTATATAGCAAAGTAGATACAACCCATTATATACATGTTTTCAAGATAAACAATAACTTGTCCTTAAGTAAGAAGACTTGACAGTAGTATTTGTCACATGTAATTCATCCTCAGATAAGCTATTACCAGGGTGACCATCTGTATTAACTAACTGGCTTTACCCAGAGAAAAAACAAACTTCTGCTATGACAGGAGATAGTTTCACAACATGGAGCAAGGAGCCCACTAAAGTTAGGCTCCTACCCTCCCAGAGAAACTAGGAGATGGTGGTGCTATATCCCTTGATGTTTACATTTCAAAGAGATGGCTCCTGAGTCCTTGAGAAAGGCATTTCTGAGTCTTAAAGCTGACAAAAGGCCTATCTGGTTTTCAAAAGGATTTATATACATTTCAAAGAGAGGAGAAAGTACTTATAATTACAAGTTTTCTGAAGCAAATGCTCAAAGTAAAAGGGAGGGGAGAGCAATCTCCCTTCCCATTTTCAACAGGGAGAATTAAGCTTCTCATTTTTAATTTGTATTTGTCCTTACAATAGCTACCACTCTTAATTAAGAATGATGAAACTGACTCATCATCAGATAAAGGTTTTTGGTTGTCTTTGCACATATGTTAATAAATTTAATATATACAAATTTTTTCCCCTTATTTCTCCTGTGACCAAGGGTCTACATTTACAGGACAAAGAGGTGGGATTGTCAATAGTCATTAGTTTGTACTGATAAACCTGGCACTCTAGGGAATAATTAATTTGTAAACTTGTTTCCTAATTCTATCATATCACCAAATAAGGCACAGACACTCCTATTACTGATGTTCAATTAGTTCTTGATTTTTAGTCACTGGTTTTGAACTCCAACCTAGACTAAGAAACTTTCATTTTAAGAATGTACCTTGAGTACTGAGTTAGATATAAATGTTTGCTTGTAGATTCTGTTCAGAAAGGGGCATGCACAAGCTTGCATTTTATTTGAAGGGTGCTCATCAGGACATACCTGGGGCCATCCGGACTCTCATTCGTGATTATGCTTGAATTGTTTGCCTTCTAGGGAAACAGAGTTACTGGCACAAGTGTTATTCCCAGTGCATTCCTTTGACTTTCTGCATAAATAGGCATCACATCACTTTCTCACTCCACTCCAATTTCTATCTCCTTGAAAAATGAGCAATGTGAACTGGTTGGGGCCAGAGGGGAATGTTCCTGATTTAGCAAGTGGCAGTGGGATGCCAAGGGGTCTTGTTTGACTCAGAATGTTTACTCTTAAAGGGTTGGTTCCCAAGGAGTTAGAGAGATAGTTCCCGGGCTTCAGTCAAAGGAAAGAATAACACAACTGCCCTCAGCAAGGGGGAATTCCAGCATAATGGATTGGCAATGGAAACAGTTTAGACCAATATAAATATAATAGCCACCCACTGAGAGGCAATTTACACACATCAGGCCAGTCTTAAAGTGGTGTACTTGGCCAGTGTAGTCTACCCTGGAGTATTTTATGAGGTTTGATACAAGGAAAATGGGTAGAGAGAGAACGGAGCATAGCGGGAGTGGGCAGTCCAAATGGCACGCTGAAACCACAACCTCCTGCTTCAGGGCCACTTCTGCTTTGTGTGCCACAGAAGGAATGGCCTTTATCTACCTCCTTCTTTGAGAAATAGTTTTTTTTTATTTTAAATGTTAATCTGGCCTTGATTTCAGTTCTAATTTTGCCCCTAAATGGCAAAATGGTTCTAGATATTTTTCATCCTGCTCTACTTCAATAAAAATAGGAGGGTTAAAGTAGAGCCAGTCAAGAGAAGTGGCTGGGATGTCTGGAGCCAGGATCTCTGGGTGGCATTCCAAGTACCTCTCAAGATGGCTGTGTGAATTTGGGCAAGGTTCTTAATCTCAATACGGCTTACTCTCCTCATCTGTAAAACAGGAACAATAATACCGCTTTCTTCATAATACTTCTTAGGAGTAATAAAGGCATTCTCCACGTAAAAGCATTTTCATCATGCCAAGCCTGTGATGAGTACTCATTGAAGATTAATAATTCTTATCAACAGAGACCTCTATAGTCTCTTCTGGTTCCTAATGTCTAAGATTTTTAGAATATTTTGTCATTTCTAATTTATAGACAGGTTTTAATGCCTCAGGGAAATTCTCTTTGAGACGTCTACTTGGTAATTATATTTTCTGCCTTTATATTTCTAAAATTAAAATTTATTTTTATGCCTAATTTTAAACCATTAAGCATTATTTCAAAAATCTCCTCTTTTCCCATGATAAATTCCATCAAATTTGTGGAAATGAAGGAATCTCTACCTTTGTTTACACCTCCCTTTACATTTCAGAGGCTGCCTGAACAGTAGTCACGTTATGTCTGTGAGAGCGTAAGTTTTTAAAAGTTAGAAAATGTTCACCAAAGCGGTTCTGTGCATAGATCTTGTAAGATAAAGTTCACGGCTGGACACTCCTGTAACCAAACACAGGTTATCAAGAGAAAAGCAAAACAAATTTAATCAAAGTTTTACATAACAGAGGAACTTCAGAAATGAAGACCCAAAGACTCAGGGAAAAATTATTTTTACGCTTAGGTTGGATGAAGCATGGAGAGCTGTGTAGAAATGCGATTGGACATAAGGGTATGACCTACTGGTAACAGACTTGTGTGGGAAACACAGCAGGGCCTGTCTGTTCATATTCTTCTTGGCCTCTTTGTTATAGCATTTATTCCTCCTGGTTATAGAGTAGGAGCTCTCTGGAATGAGAGTTTTATGATCTACTATCAGAAAAGTATAGGTCAGAGAATTGCTTTATGGTCAGCTCCTAGGTAGAAAAGCAGGGGAAGGTAAGAATAATGTTTCTAGGTTTTGTAACTTGCTTCAGGGGAAAAAGGATTCTAGTTCCTATGACTTGCCTTGGGGAATAGGAATTCTGGTTTCTATGACTTGCTTCTAGGAAGAATGAGGGGTGGGAGACAAGAAGGCATGAGGTCAGAGAGACCTGGGTTCTTAGGACTTCCAATATCATTTAGTTCAAAATACTCAGCATATCAAAGCATCATGCTTTGGGGTATAGTTTTTTGAGCCTCAACAATCTACATGAAGTATGAGCTGGAAAAGTAATATATCTCATTAAATTTAATAATTACTTTATCTAAACTACTAGTCAGTCAGAAATGACAAAAAAGAAACAAGTATAAAATATTTTTATAGGTCTCATCTATATCACAGTGGATAAGAAAAAATGAGAAGGTAGATGCTGAGTACTTGATCTCACAGATTTAGGAGCTGTATGCACATGTTTTACACTTTGCTTCCCAGAATCAAATGAGATAGAGACACACTACTGTCTGTAGACTGCATGCAATAAAACTGAAGAGTATACATATTTTTAAAAGGTGTCAGATCCCAATAGATTCTAGTAGCTCGGCTTTTTAAAGTTTTGTTTTTAATATTCATAATAAAACTCATGTTACTCAGCATAATATTAACATGAAATTTGTAAAGCACATATTTCTAACGTTTTTTAATACAGATTTCATTTTAGTAAACAACATGATGCTGGATTGGACTTAGAGCAGCCTAATCTCTTAAAAAGCAATTTTGAGGATGGTGTAGCCAGAGCATAAATACTATTATTTCATTTATCTGTGTTGATCAAACATCTTTGTGGAGTTTAATGAGTACTTCAAACTCAGCATCTTGGCGTCTTTTATGGAAAGAGTGACCAGTTAATTAAAAAATACTTCCTCCATGTGATTTATCCTTTATCTTTGCATGGAAGTGGTATGAAACTAGGAAGGGAATATAATGCATGTTAAATATCACCTCTATTGACATGAATTAATTTTCATTTAAAGATAATTTGCAACTAAACAGCTCTCTTTACTTTGTGAGTGGTCGTAGCTATTATTAAGGGACAGCACTCTCATCCCTTTGTCGTTAATGTGTCTGATATATCTGGAGGTAAGAAGACATTGAAGATGTTCCAAGGCCACATATTGTTCAAGGGGATTTGCTATTTAAAAATTATAAAACCCAAGCCCCACTATGTGTATGTGTGTATGTGCTGTGTATATTAATTCCAGAGTTGTTTCTAAAAAGTGTTTCTTTATGAAACTCTGTTAAGCAATTTGAAGCATTAGACAATCAGTTCATTTTCACCACGAAGAATCTCAGAAGCCCAGTGAAGTTATTTGTTTATAAGCCATAGTCATCCATATTTTGGGAAAAGAGATACTGGACCAAATTTTCATTTCAGCACTGTGATCAGCTAGAATCATTTCCCCTCTGAAAATATGTGTGTGAGGTGAGGTGGGGCCATGGGTGTTGGGGGAGAGTTACATATCCTGAAAATTAGAGCTGTTTGTCTCATAAAGACGAAGAGTTGGTAAAGGTAAAATCTCCTCATTAAAGGTGCTTTTACTTCCTTTAACTTTACCTTCTGAAAGCAAGAAAAACAATCCTTTATGATGCTTAATTTGAGTATACTATATCAAACTCCTTATAGGACATAATTGGACAGTGAAGTACTTGCAAGTGACTCAGGTGAGAAGATTATAACCTTTCTAAACATTTGCAGTATTTTAGGGACCTGATTAGCTAAAATGAAGGCTTGGTTACAAAAGAAATTCCTGACCCAGTACTCAAATGATTAATTTTAATAATACTATCACAAATTTGTAGAATATAAGCAGATTTACCTGTTTTCTAGCTTATACAGTTAAATTTCAGTGTAATTTTTCACATCTGGTTTCCTCTTTATCAACTAAATTCCATGCTCTCTTACTCACTAAAAGGAATATTTGTTTAGGTTAACAATCTGTGAGGCAGTACTAGCTCTCTAGCTCTATATCAATACATTATGAAAATCTAGATCAGGACATCCTTCAAACATTTTTACCCAGAATCCTCTTCTAAACATTTAGAGACAAATATAATCCTGATTTAAAGCCAGAGAGTGATGTGGGCTACAGAAATAAAAAGGTTAAAAGTGGTCCAGATGTGACAAGACTACACTATTTACCATCATCTTGATAACTGACTAATGATTGACAGCAACACTTGACAATGACATAATTTCCCTAATGTGTTGATAAGGGATGAAAGGGGTAATTTTGAATAGAAAAGACTTTGTGGGTTTCTAATACCTGTAATACCTGCATGCTAGGACTAATCAGAAAATCCTGTTATAGCAGCTTTTATTGAAAGAAAATTCACCAAATACTGGAGTGAAGAATCATCAACTCTTGGGACATGTTTTAAATTATTTTATCTTTATTTTCTTTTATTGTGCATACTTTACAATCTGCTTTTAAATTCTTAAAATAATTTTTTATCCTAAAAAATAATGAATGGCAAAATGTAAGATAATCAGACATTTTTTCAAAGGAGCAAGAAGATCAACTATATGTCAACAGGCCCTTGGTATAAGTGAATCACTATAGCTGGGCACTCAATGGCTCTAAGTTTCTTAGAAGGAAAGGCAAGAAAATAAACACATTAGTTTACACATTTTCTTTTTTCTTGTCTGACAACAGAAAATAAAGACATTCATCCGTAGAAACAAACCTTTTTCTGGGACCAAGTTTTGGAAGAAATTTATCATGTGGTTCCTTGTATAAGAGGTACTGAATAACATAACAGACAACGTCTGCAGGAAACAAAGATACTGTTCAAATGGACAGTTCTGGTATTGATTCACTTTACAGGCTGAGAACATAACATTAAATTGTACTTAGTGAAGGCCTTTCTGCAGGGGATAAGAGGAAATGGCCAAGGTATTCCACTTTCTGATGATGAAACTTGATAGTGGGATAGAGGCTGGAGACTAGGAGAAGGGTAGTTAACATGCCCATTATACTGCCTCTGATGTCATATGTCTTACAAGAGCCTTTGGTCTGTGTTGGGTGGCAGTTAACTCATGACTGAATTCTCACAGTTTCCTGCAGTGCAGATAGTCTATGTTGTTTGCTAAAGTGAAAAACTTACAGTTAAGAAGGAAAAGTGGTTACTGAAATGAGAAAGTTTAAGAGAGAAACTTATATTCTAGCTTAGACAGAAGGTCAACTCTATTCATCTTCAGTTGTGGGAACAGGGTTACCTAAAAGTAGTGCCAGTGTTTTTCACAGATAGGAGTGTTTAATCTTGTAAAGCATTTCACAGAGTATTTGGTCAAACCTCTGTGTTCACTGCTGCATTGCAGAGATGAGATGACTTCAGGATGAAATATGTTTATGGTAAGTGTTATCAAGACTTTCTAGTCCATGGGAATGGGGGAGTCTTTGTGTGGTCCTTGTACAATGTCTGTATTTAAGTAAATCATTCACATTTTGTGATGGAGTATATGAAACCAATTTTAAATTTTATTCAATGATACTGAGCATAAAATATGGTGGACACAAAGACAATATCTTTCAAGTCAGAACACCTGAATCCTTGTGTTATGTCTCTCTACTTTTTAGACCATGTAAAATTTCACTTGTGTAAACTTTAGCTTTCGTTTATGAAACAGCTAACAAAATTGATTTGAAATTTGAAATGAAGAAACATGTATAGACATTGTCTATATTCAACAATTATTGTTTCCCACATCCCACACCTCATGTGGCAAGTACCAGTTAATTACTTCTAAATATCAAAACAGTAAGGCTGAGAAAATAAAACGTATCAGCATAGCTGGTTATGCAACTTGCATTCAATACAGTCATTTCCTCTCTCCTGCCCCTCCCCCTTCAAAACACTAGTTGTGTATTAGAAAGACTCATACAGAAGTATCCTTTTTTTTTTTATCTTACTATAGGTACTGAAATCATAGAATAATTCAGCATTTCTCAAAATGTGGATCCCAGATCAACTACCTCAGAATTACTGAGGGTATTTGTAAGATACCTTATACCCAAATTAGACCAACTAACTTCAAACCTCTGGTACCAGGAATCTGCACCTTTAAATAAGCACCATAAGTAACTCATAAATATGCTAGAGTTCGATAATATCTGTTGTTAGCTATTAAATGGTCTTAATTCCAACTTCAGGGAGTAAACTCTACTCTACAGGACAACATTTTTAATAATCCTAATTCCTTCCTGCCATTATCACAACACCAATATCCCATAATATGCAGTGGGGAACATTATCAAGAGAGAGAAGGATTATACCTGCAGATGTCACTTTTAAGCTCATTATGGAAGATAATATTTTCCAAACATGGCACACCAATACATCCTATCCCATATATTCTTTCCCACAATGTAACATTGACATTAACTCCACCAAGAGATGGGGTCTATGTGCCTTCACCTCAATTCTAAATGAGCCTGTTACTAAAGTAGAAATCATATTAGATGACTTCTCAGGCTAAGTCATAAAAGGCATTATTCTTTCAACCTCTTCCTCTTGGGATATGTGTCCTTAGAACCCAGGAACCATGCTGCAAAGAAGCCATATAGCTTCTCAGGAACACCATGTATAGGTGCTCTTCCTAAAGCCCCAGGCAAGGTTCCAGTTGACCAGCCATGTAAATAAAGAATCCTTCATTTGTTTCTGGCTACTCCAGCTGATGTAAGTGAAGTAGAGATTAATGAGAAAAGTAAATTTCAGATTTTGAAGCAAAATGAGTGTTATCACTGTTTTAAGCCACTACTAAGATTTGGGGATAGTTTGTTATGCATCAATAGACAAAAAGAACACCGAAATTATAGATGATTGTTTACATGCCTCTTGACTGGTGATGTTATCTTCCTCTTGTGGACATCTGATATATTCTGATCTGTATTCCATTCATTCTTGAGCAGTTTCCACTGAGAATTCTGGATTTTATTAGGCCTGGAGTTCCTTGATTCAACTCCTCTTCTCCTATCCTGCATCAATAAATTGGGCAAATGGCAGAATATAAGACTATTCTATAGTCAAAACAGGAAGTTGATTGACTAAAGACTCCATTCATGAAAGGAAACTATGAAACTGTGTAAAACAAAAGGGAATATGGGATTGAATATCGCTAGTGAAAGATTAAGGAAGAACATTAAAGAGTTGAAAAAGACAGTATCTAAGTGAATGAGAGAGAAATACAAGATAAATTGGTGTGAACGATTTGCCCAAGGGCAGCTGAAACCAATTCCTTTTGAGTGGCTCTCTTGATAAGCCTCTCTAAACAAAGCATTATTCTAAGGCTTGAGGACACCCTAATTAGATCTGGAAGTCCCTAAAATCTCACCATTTTGGTGGAGGAGATATATAGGAAAAAAAAAATACAGCTCTAGGAGAGTTTATATTTATGGAGGTCATAAGATAGGTAGGAGAAAATGGGGAAGACATATTCATGCCAACAAGGCACATCAGTATCACAAAGTTTAGATAAAATTTGACAAGAGGATATTTTGTGACAAGGATAGAATATGTCATTGAAATTTGTTGCAACTTGAGAAATAGAGGAAAAGCAAGAAAATGCAGTTCATGTTTGAGGAACATTTATTATCATTATGACCTGGAATGGATTGACTGGTTAGTATAAAATATAGTTGGAAGAAGAGGTCAAAGTTTTTACTGATTCAAACAAAGAAGGTAGAGGGAAAAATGAAATTTGTTTTAATCATGGTAACCAAGGAAGTGGTACAAAGTATGACTCAGAAAGTGTGGATGTGGGGCCAAAATGACATACTAAAAGCAGCCTGCACTAGCCACTCTCAAAGAGAGTATCAAAGGGTATCAAAGAGTATCTGCAGGTAGAGATCTGTAGCAGAGAGAGCATTGTGAATCATCAGAGAAGCACGTGGAGATACCCAATGTTGGGGAGAGAGAGGCAGGGTGATCTTCTTGGCAAGATTAGAAGGTACCTGGGTTAAGTGCCCACATGTGGGGAAGTGCTAGGGGAGAGACTCCTGGGACTCCACACTCCCCCCAGTGGATATGGTAACCCAAGCTGTAAGTGGGGTTCTGCACCACAGCAGGCCTCTGAACTGATCAGGGAGCTGCTTGGAGACTGTGCAGCATTATTTTACCAGAGAGCAGCACAGTGGGATCCCCCAAGCTTCTGGTCACAAGTCCAGACACCCATCAAAGTCCTGTGACCCACTGTGCTGCTGGCTGCAGTACCATGGCACGTCTGAGTGCCCACCAAAGTCATGCCACCTGTCTCCATGGAGAAGTAATTGCTGAGCCCACAGCAAGAGCTTCCAATAGTGTCCTGGGGACCAACCCACCAATACACACAAATATCCCCCACACAACCACAGAGAAATGGGACTGCACAGTAGAACAGCTTCATTATAGGTTTTTGGTGCATCTGCTCCTCTCCTGCCAGACCAACTCTCCAGAATAGGAAACAAACGTGCTGGCTAGGGACCTCTCCTTCTTCTCACTAAGTAGGAGGGTTTCTAGCAAAGAAGAACAGGCACACCACAAACTTGCCAGCCCTGAGCTGAGAGAAAGGGTTTCAGATGAGAACAAACCAGCAAAAGAATTCTGGCAACAGGAGAAAACAACTAGTTCAATATCCTCAAAGGATCACAATAGATTCAAAGCAACAGACCCCAATCAAAAGGAAATTGTCAAAATGGAATTCAGAATATGGATGGTAAACAAGATGAATGGGAGAGAAAGTTGAAAAACAACACAAAGAAACCAAAAATATATTTCAGGACATGAATGAAAATATGAAAAACTTACTAAAGAGATAGGGAACATAAGAAAAGATATAACTGAACCTAAAGAAATGAAAGAGTCATTTAAAGAATTACAAAATACAGTAGAAAGCTTCAACAACAGGACAGACCAAACAGGAGAATCTCAGAACTTGAAGACAATATAAACTAATCCAGTCAGCAAAATATACAGAAAAAAGAATAAACAATCACTTAGAAAAATATGGGACTATGTGAAATGATCTAATATATTAAATATAGATATCCTGGAGAAGAAGAAAACATAAAAAGCATGGAAAATCTATTGGAGGGAATTATTGAAGAGAACTTCCCTGGTATTACTAGAGATTCTGATATCCAGATAAAGATGGTCATCAAAGTCCGGGGAGATTCATAGCAAATATGGGATCTCCAAGATACACAGTCATCAACCTAGACAATGTCAAAATAAAGGAGATAATTCTATAAGCTGCAAGATAAAAGCAACAATTATTCTACAAAGGAAACTCATTAGGGTAATAGTAGATTTCTCAGTGGATATCTTATAAGTCAGAAGAGATCAAGGCCCCTTTATTAGTCTTCCTAAACAGAGCAACTGCCAGCCAAGAATTTTGTATCCTGTAAAACTAAGTTTCACAAATTATTGAGAAATAAAAGCTTTTCCAGACAAACTAACAATAAGGGGATTTGTGCCTACTAGACTTGCCCTACAGGAAATGTTCAAAAGTGCATTATACCTGGAACAGCATATAGGTACCCACCAGTGTAAAAACATCCAAAAGTTAAAGCTCACAGCTCTTACTATACAAAGACACAAGACAGAAAACAAAACAATAAGATATCATCCTACATTTTGAGCAGAAGACTATCCCATATATCAATACTAATACTCAAAAAGAATGGTCTGAATGCTCCACTTAAAAGATATAGACTGGCTGAATGGATGAAAAAAAAACACAACCAAATTATTTGCTGTCTTCAAGAAACACATCTAAACCACAAGGACTCACACAGACTCAAGGTAAAGGGATGCAAAAAAATATTCTAAGCAAATGGAAACCAAAAGGGAGCAGGTATAGCCATTCTTATATCAGATAAAATAGACTTTAAATCAACAATGGTAAAAAAAAATACAATGATGGCAATTGTATGGTAAAGGGAGCAATTCAACAAGAAAACATAACGTATTAGAATATATATACACCTAATAAAGGAGCTCTCAGATTCATAAAACTAATTCTACTAGATCTAAGCAAAGAAATAATCAGTAGCATCTTACATGCTGGGGACTTAAATACTCCACTGACAGAACTGGACAGATCATCAAAGCAGAAAATGAATAAAGGAACACTGAATTTAAATGGGACTTTAGAACAAATGGAACTAAAAGACATTTAAAGAACATTCTACCCCAAATCTACTGAATATACATTCTCTTCATCAGCACATGGAATATTTTCCAAGACTGATTATATGTTAGGCTACAAAACAAGTCTCATCAAGTTGAAAAAATATTGAAACCATACCGTGTACCTTCTCAGACCACAGAGGAATAAAATGAGAAATCAATCCCAAGAAACACACCCAAATCTAAATAAAGTCATGGAAATTAAACAACCTTCTACAGATAGATCCTTGCATCAATAATGAAATTAAGATTGAAATCAAGATTCCTTGAACTGAATGACAAAAGGGACCAAGGTTTCAAAATCTATGGGATACCGTAAAAGCAGTCCTATGGGAAAGTTCAAAGCTTTAAATGTTTACATCCAAAAGACAGAAAGATAAGAAATTAGCAACCTAATGTCACATCTCAGGGAATAAGAGAAAGCAGAACAAGCCAAACCCAAAGCCAGCAGAAGAAAAGGAATAACAAAGCTCAGAAAAGAACTAAACAAAATGGAAACCAAAAAAAAAAAAAAACAAAAACAAAAACGAAGGATCTATGAAATAAAAGTTGGTTCTTTAAATAGATAAACAAAACTTGACAGACCACTAGCCAGATTAACCAGAAATATAAGAGAAAAGACTTAAATAACCTCAATAAGAAATGAAAAAGAAGACATTACAACTGATACCACAGAAATACAAAATATCATCCATAAATACTATGAAAATCTCTATGCAAACAAACAAGAAAACCTAGAGGAAATGAATAAATTCCTGAACACACACAACCTCCCAAGCCTGAATCAGGAACAAATAAAAATCCTGAACAGATCAATAATGAGAAGTGAGATAGAAGCTGTAATAAAAAAACAACACATCCCATTGTAAACAAGCCCTGAACCAGAAGGATTCATAGCTGAATTCTACCAGACCTATATAGAACAACTGGTACCTATCCTACAGAAATTATTCCATAAAATTGAGAAGGAGGGAATCCTTCCTAATTTGTTCTTTGAAGCCAGTATCACCTTGATATCAAAGCCAGGAGAGGACACAACAGAAACAGAAAACTACAGAACAATATCTCTCATGAACATTTGTGCATAAATCCTACCAAATACTAGCAAACCAAATTCAAAAACACATCAAAAAGATAATTCACCATGATCCTTTTCATCACAGGGATGCAAGGATTGTTCAACATATGGAAATAAACAAGTTATATTCACTAAATAAACAGAAAAACAAAGATCATATAATCATATCAATAGATGAAGAAACAGTATGCAATAAAATCCATATATGACAGATCCACAGGCAACACCATACTGAATGGGGAAAAGGTGAAAGCATTCCCCCTAAGAACTGGAACAAGACGAGGGTGCCCACTGTCACTGATTCTATTCATAGTACTAGAAGTCCTAGCCAGAGCAATCATGCAAGAGAAAGAAATAAAGGGCTTCCAAATAAGGAAGGAAAAGATCAAACCATCCATTTTAGATAAAAGACAATATGATCTTGTATATAGAAAATGCTAAAGACGGCACCAAAAGAATCCTAGAATTGATAAATTAATTCAGCAAAGTCTTAGGTTACAAAATCAATGTATAGAAATTAGTAGCAATTCTATATACTAATAACAGTTAAGGTGAGAGTCCAATCAAAGACTCAATACCATTCTCAATAGCTACCCAGAAAATAAAATACCTAGGAATAGACTTAACCAAGGAGGTGAAAAGTCTTGAGAAGGAGGACTACAAAACACTGATGAAAGAAATCCCAGAGTACACAAACAAATGGTTTGGCAGAATAAACATCATTAAAATGTCCATACTGTCCAAAGTGATTTATAGATTCAATGCAATTCCCATCAAAATATCAAAGACATTTTTCACAGATCAAGATAAATTACTCCTAAATTTCAAAGAGAATCAAAAACTTCAAATAACCAAAGCAATCTTAAGCAAAAAGAACAAATCTGGAGGCATCACATTACCTGACTTCGAATTATTCTACAAGGCTATAGTAACCAAAACAGCATGGTTTGGGTATAAATGTAGAGACACAGACCAATGGAACAGAACAGAAAGCTCAGAAATAAAACCATATAGCTACAACCAACTGATCTTCAACAAAGCAGACAACAACATACAATGGGGAAAGAAAGCCCTGTTCAGTAAATGGTGCTGGGAAAATTGGATAACCACATTCACATGAATGAAAAAGGACCCCTATCTCTCATCATATATAAAAATTAATAAAAAATAGATAAAAGCCTTAAATATAACTCATGAAATCATAAAAATTCTAGAAGAATAGTTAAGAATATTCTTTTCGATATTGGCCTAGGCAAAGAATTTATGACTAAGATCCCAAAGGCAAATACGGTAACAACTATTAACAAAAATAATTAATTGGGACTTAATTAAATTAAAAGCTTCTGCACAGCAAAGGAAATAATCCACAGAGTGAATAGACAGCTTACAGAATCAGAGAAAATATTTTCAAACTCCACATCTGACAAAGGGCTAATATTCAGAATCTACAATGAACTCAAATCAGCAAGAAAAAAAAAAAGAACCCCATTATAAGGTGGGCAAAATATATGAACAGAAGTTTTTCAATAAAAGATACACAAATGGCCAATAAATATATGAAAAATGCTCAACATTACTAATCATCAGGGAAATGCAAATTGAAACTACAATGAGATACCACCTTTCCCCATCAGAATGGTCATTATTAAAAAGTCAAAAAAGAATAGATGCTGGCATGGATACAGAGAGAAAGGAATACTTACATATTGTTGGTAGGACTGCAAATTAGTACAATCTATATGGAAATCAATAGAAATAATCAAAGAAATAAATGTAGACCTACCATTTGATCCAGGAATCCCAATGCTGGATATCTACCCAAAGGTAAAGAAGTCATTTTATCAAAACGACACCTGTATCTGAATGTTTATCACAGCACAATTCACTACTGCAAAGATGTGTAATCAACCTAATTATCCACCAATTGATGAGTAAAGAAAATGTGGCATACAATGAAGTACTACTCAGTCATAAAAAGTAATGAAATAATGTCATTTGCAGCAACTTGGATAGAGCTGAAGACCAACATCCTAAGTGAAATACTTAGGAATGGAAAACCAAACATCATATATTCTCACTAATAAGTGGTAACTAAACAGTGGGAACACACAGGCACAAAGAGATATAAAGAACATTGGAAACCCAGAAGGGGTGAGAGTGCGAGGGGAGTGAGGATGAGAAGGTGGGTGTAGGATAAAAACTTACCTATTGGGTATAATGAACACTATTCTGGTGACAGGCACACCTAAAGCCTTGACTTAATCATTGTACATGGTATCTATGTAACAAAAACATTCGTACCCCCTTAATATTTTGAAATTAAGTAAAAGAAAGTATGGAGGCAAGAAAATCTGTTAAGAAACCATTGCAATACTTAAGTCAATATGAGCCTAAACTATGGCAGTGGCCAGCATAGGAATGCAAAGAATAAAATAGATGCAAAAGAAGAGATAGAATTGATGGGATCTGATGATCAATGGCCAATCAGGATTCAATTTGTGGAAAAAAGAGGAAATGGAAGAATGATGACACAGTTAACAGAAAAGAGCTGTTGGCTGAGTGTCCCTGTTTGTGTGTGTTAATGACTGTGCTGTGTGAGCACCTCACTGGCTTTTGAGCTATTTCAAGGCAGCGTTCCTCAGTGCCTACTATGTCATCTTACAAGGTGCTCAGTAAAGATTTCTGAGTTTAATTTAAATGATGGAGAAGACAAAAGAAGAATGGATGACACTAATATTTATGGAAAGATAATGATGAACCAAGAGTTGTATGTACTGAGAGTGTTGCACATGTGTGAAATTTAATCTTTTCAACAATGCTATGAAGTAAAAATGATTATCCATGTACAACTAAGGTACAAGCTGGCTATATGCAGTACTATGTCTGGAAATGGCATTCCTATATATCTGACTGCACATATTATGTCTTTTCTCCTCTAGCATTAAGGTCTTCCTGCAAAATGATCTGTCTTTGATCATTTTCCAACATCCAATACCTGCAGCCTCCTACCCCCAAAATGTATGTTAAAGATTCAGAGTAGCTTGGATTTAAGATCATCATTATTTCTCTAATCATTAAGTTACCTATTCTGTTCCTTCTTGGTGGGTGGCACTGGTGCAGAGAGAGCATTTTATAGATTACAAATCACTTCCACATGCATTTGATTTTCAACCAATTCAGTAAAAGTTTCCACTGTTTCTCCAAGGATTCATGCACAGTGGAGGGCATACCAAATATTATAACCTACATTAGCATAATATCTGAGAAAGTCAGAGACTCTGCAAGAGGGTATGCATCCCAAACAAGCTACTTAATAAATGAACTTTTCCACAACAAAGGAGCACAATTGTATTTGCTTGAATTTGTACAAATACAGAAAAATATATATCGTTTTGCAAATACCAGAAAGAAAAATAAAACATTAAAAGTATGTGCATTAGGTATTTAGAATTATAAACATCTTTGTTCTGCAAAAAACGATCATATTTCAACATATGCTAGCCAGACAATTAGAAAACAGGGTTAAAAGGAAATGGAGAAAACAAAACAAAACAAATAAAACTCAAATGGACCACCAAAATATAATGCTGTTCATTGTAAATCACACTGTTTTGCTCATCTAAAAGACATTTAAATAATTTTTATATGAAATTTTGTACAAAATAGTGTATGTTTCTGGCTGATACCTCAAAGGAATGTTGTGAACATTAAAGGCAAGCCACTGAATATAAACTGTATGGTCAAGTAGCCAGCAAATATTAATAGTAAGTAGCCAGTTAATGACAGTTATATTTTATTTATATAAAATGCTTTTTTAGTTGTAATAAGTTATTTCTGGGTTTATTTTAGGTTACTTTATTGATCAACAATGGGAAGAACCTTAGGAATCACCCAGTACAAACATTGCCATTATGGTAAAACAAAATTTGGAGAAGTTGGAGCATCCCTTTCATGGGTGACAGAATAGGAGAGTGGTAAAATCAGCCTTGGAACTGGCTTTCCCACTGGGGCCCTCTCTGCTGTGCAGTTTGGTGGGATAAATAAATGACATCTCTTTCTCCACCAATTTACGCCCAACTTGGACAAAAGAGACAGAATGGTGGAGAAATAACTGATTGGAGAATTTGCCTAATACTTTATCCCCAGATAAGATCGATTTGCCCACCCTAAAGATGTCCCAATCGGGCACTGCCTTACCACAATTCTAACATACAGAAGAGGGGGCGGGGCCTGCTTCTCAAGGACAGGCTGCTAAAAACAAAAAGCAAAAGAAATGAAACAGCCCTGATAGGCCTGAACCCAATTTCTTCACCCAGATTTACCAGTCACATAAATGAGTGAAATGTGGGGACAAAGACTTAGTCTGGGAGATTCCTCCTCATGAAAACAGAAGGGAAGGAAAACAAGAAGATCCCTATGATACGCTAAAGATAAAATGCAGGTATTACATTTCATTTATTTAGTATCTAATAATGATTCATATGTACCTACCTTATAGTATCTTTAAGATAAAAAGTTTTCAGATTTTCTTAAAATTTCTCCTTTCACTTTATTTTATACCAAACAGTCATTTATAGTCATAATTTAAATTCTGTGAATAATAACACTATTTACTCTTTCTCTAAACTTCATTGCATTTGAGAAGATCTGGCTTGTCATAATCTTTTGCTCCTCGTTGCCAAACTGTCTTAATCCTTTTGCTTTCTCTGCAAAAGCCACATTTTAAAACTTGATCTTGGTGGCTTTTCTCCAGCTTTTTTCTTATGAAGTCTATCAAAACTTTCTTGAAATCTAACTTGTAATCTCAAGAACTCAATATAGTGCCACAGGCAGTATGTTATGCAGAAAAATGTGTGCTCTACCTTGTTATTTTGATTAAGGTTATATTTAAAATAAATTTAAAATAGTAAAATGAAAAGCAAAATAAATCAGTTTAGAATTAATATAAGGTCTATTATGTAGCATGATGTGAATTTATTTAATGGTAAGAAAATGAACTATAATATTATAGAAGTTTAAAAAATTGCAATAATATGAGTAGATCTAATATAGGTTATTGTATTTTGTGGAATAGCAAGAATGTGAAAAACATAGGATGTGAAATTAGAGATATCAAGTGTGCTGCATTCATTTTGAAAAACTGTTGTAATTATATGCTTCATAATGCATTAATGCATGTAATACTCTCAGTAAAATTTGTGAAATTTTCTCAGTAGCTTTATCTGTTGGCATTATATTTCTGCTGACAAATGGGGTTAACTGCCAAGATCTTTCTATGAAAGTTTTGAAGTTTACCAGATTATTAGAAAGAGCTATTGAAGTTCCATTGCTGTTGTTATTTCTTCTCGACAAATCTTACAGTAGAGGCTGGTAACGTTCATGTAATGTTTAGTATTATAAGCAAATCAGGACTCTTACCTGATTGTTCTATTTATATTCCCCACTCCAGACTGAAAGCAATGAATGTATTTATTCAAAATGAAAACAAATATGTTTTTTCACATGTGGGACTTGAATTTGAGTGAATATTGTTAAATTGAGTTGAGCATGCCTAGTGGCAATTGCTGTATTTGAGTTCAATAATCACTTGATAAGCATTGTATTTTAAAAAGCAATTAACTCTTACCCCCAGATGTTACTCACCATCACATGGCCCTGTTTATGTTCCTCATTGTACACACATTTATTTTCTATACCCCACTCTCTGCTTCAAGGGCTGCATGAGCAAGGCCTTCCAGGTTTGCTCTTCATTGGTGTCCCCAGGTCTTACAAGGTTTCCTGAGATTTGCAAAAGCTTAGTAACCATTTGCCAAATGAAAGGATAGATTCAAACCAGAAGGACTTTGCATATTTTTACTTGAAGTGTTTTGCAGTGTATGTAATTCATGGTAAAACTGGGCCTTCATATGCATATGTGTTATTAGGAGTGAGTCTGCATACAACTGAGAGTTCATGTTCTATGATATTGCATTGGGCAAGTGCTGAGTCCCTTTGCTGGTGCATAGCAAATTGTCTGGACTTGTGAATATGCACATGTTGGTGTATACAACTGTAAAGAGGAAAAAGTAGTTGAGTTTGGAAAGTTTTATTTTCTCCAGTCTCAGAAAAATTTCTTCCTGTATACAACCAAGTTAAGAGCATCAGCAAATAGTTTAGAGCTTTGTCTTGTGAAGACAAAGCTAGAGCAGGAAAGCAGGAGTTGGCAAACTACAGGCCACTGACCAGATCCATCTTGTGAGCTAAGAATGTTTTTTACATTTTTTATAAAGCTGTTAAAAAAAAAAAAAGGAAAGGAAGAAAATACCATAGAGACCATATGTGGCCCACAAAGCCTAAAATATTTGCTGTCTAGCCCGTTAGAGAATAATTTTTTGGCTCTGGGCCAGAGGATGGTACATTTATAACACCCATCACCTCACTAGATGATGTCATTTAACAACCAAAGCCAAACTAATATCAATAGTAATATATTTGAATGTTTTGTAAACAGTTAAATTGTTTACTGTGAAACTATCATCTTAAGTATGTTTTGTATGTATTCTTCGCTAAGTTTTATTTTTTTAATCTTGGAGAGAACTTGGATTCTTAATTCTGGCAATGAGAATAATAGTAGAGGGCAATGGGAAAACATTTTTCATTCCCATCTAAATCGATATTAGAAACAATGTACCTCTGACTTTACATTGTAAATAAGAAAAATGTTATTGCACATATCATTTATTTTACTTGATTTTTCAAAAATCAATGTTTGTCATAGAAAGATGCATTGTACAAGTATTCTGTATGTCACTAACAAGAGGATTTTAATAAAATAAGTAAGAGAAAAAGAAAAAGGGAGATGACAACATGTGATAGGTATTTTTGGTTTAATTTATAACTCATGTTATACTATGAGACTTTCATACAGCGTACATTTAAATGGTTTCCTATAGATTTCCAGAAATGCTGACCAAATGTTTTTGAGCCCTGGAAAACTTCCATTTCAAGAAAATATACTTTTCAACTCGCTCAACTTGAAGGAAGATTCTACCACACCAATATGTCTTGTTGTATGTATTTCCAATAAAAAGAAATAGTAGGACTATATTTTCTAGGCCTAGTTCAGACTCAATTTAAAAGGCCATTTAGATGCCCAACTACTACTTAGTATGTAGTGATCAGAGTACCTAAAAAGTCGGAGAGTTTGAATACACAGTATAGAGTGTTTCTGCATTGCAGAATCTTTGCCACAAGCTATAGCTATTTGCCTCTTCAAGGGTTTGCAGGCCTAGCTGTTTATACATTAATACAAGTGGAGAGCAGCCAAGCCAGAGAGCCCTGGAAGCAGACATGCCTCCTGAGACCCACTGTTTGGTCAAGCAGTGTTTTCACAGTTCTGGGTACTTCATGTTTTCATTACTAATAGTCCTATGTTTAAGAGCATTGGCATTTTCAGTGGATCGAATAACCATTGGAATTTTTTTCCCTTTTTCAACTGTACAAATCAACCCCTTCTAAGTAAAGACCACACCTTGTTTTTTCCACATATTGGTTTCAGAGTGTCTATATGTGAATGGTATGTCAAAAGCAGACACGTGACTGAAGAAGGAAATCTGATACAGTGTTCTTAGTCTTGAATTCCTAACTCTGGCTCTTATTAGCAACATATTCTTAACAAGTTATTTAAACTTTTTTTAGCATCAGTTTCTTAATCTTTGAAATTGGTATAATTCTTATTTCATGGTATATTCATCAATTACATTAATTAGGATAAAATGTATGAGAGCATACTATAGCCAGGGACTCTTCCCAGGCCCTGAGATATGGTGGTGAACAGGACAAATTCTTGACCATGTGCAGCTGAGGTTATAGTGCTCAACCATTATATTAATAAATGAATGTAAATTATGAGCAACAGAGTAAGCCTTCATGAAGTGTTAGAGTTACGCAGTTTCCCTTGCCCGTCTGTCTGTCTCATCTCTTACACTAATATCTTCTTGAGGGCAAGGTTTCTTAACCTCATTTTTCTCTCCCTAGTCTTTAATAAATATTAAATTAAATGGATAGATTTTGCCTTTTAAATCTATATGGCAACTTCATTGAAGTGAATTATCATTTTTTTTTATTTTGGTCAACTGTTCTACTGTAGACACACACACACACACACACACACACACACACATACACACCCCTATGCTATCTTTGGGATGGGTCCAGATACTTGTACCAATTTCTGAATCCTAAAGTGTAGAGGACAATGTGGCAACATATTGACCTCAAGTCAATTTTTAGTGTCATGAATATTTACTGCTTTTTCTCATCTCTCTGGAAATTATTGGTTGCTCTAAGAATCCTAATGGAAAGGACTTTCCTCTCCTAGCAAGAAGTGCTGAAAGCCCTTCTCCCTGTCCCTCCCTCTCAGCCAGCTTCCCCACCATCCCCAGTCAATTCTATTTAAGCTGGAAATTGGTGACTTGGCCTGTGACTTATAAGAGTTTTTCTTGTTCCAGATCTCTGAATAAGAAAAACTTTGAATCATAAAAGTTAACTTCATCCTCAAATATGTCATCGTCCTTGCTGGCTATAACAGTTAATTTCATAACATTTTTTCCCCCAAGTTATCCACACTGGAAAGGAAACTAGAAAACATCTAATTTTTTTCCTTCATTGCCATATTTATTTAGTTTTTTTTCTTAAAGGGAATGCTTGAAAAAGGTTTAGATTAATTTTTTAAGCATGTGCTATGGTTTGTATGTATATGTTCCTGAATTTCTTATGTTGCAATGTAAACTCCAAGGTGATAATATTTAAGAGCATAGGTCTTTGGGGAAGTGATTACATCATGAGGCCTCTGCTATGGTGATTGGGATTAATGCCCTTACAAAAGAGGACTCAGAGAGCTGCCTGGCCCTTTTGTACTTTGGCCTTTTTACCATGTGAGGACACAGCAGCAAGTTACCATCTTTGAAGCAGAGGGAGCCACCCTCACCAGACACTGAATTTGCCTGTGACTTGATCCTGGACTTCCCAGCCTCCAAAACTGTGAGAAATAAATTTCTATTACTTCTATATCACTAAGTTTATAATATTTTGTTATAGCAGCAGGAATGGACAAAGACAACATGCTTTATGCTAGTATCTCTTTATTCCTTACACATATCCTATGAATTCCTACTGCTTACAAGGTAAAAATATTCAAATGCTTATGGATTATACAGACTTCATAGTATGACTTCAATCTACCCTTACATTCTCATTTCAAATCACTTCCTCCCTGTCATCTAATCACATTTAATTATCAGACACACTATAGACTATTATTTCTTCCTGCTTTTCTTCAGCCTAAAATGCCTTCCCTCCATACCTTGTTGATCAACTTTCACTCTTACTTTACTAAATTCCAGCTCAGTATTTTTTTCAAATTTTATATTTTTCTGTAATACTCCTGGTAGAATTAATTTTATTCTTTTCAGTGAATTTGTAGCACTTTAGCGAACATAGTTTTCATACTACATTTATATTAATTTTGATCATTTTTCCTCCCTTGGTAAATTCAGTTAAAGTCCCAATTCCAAGTGTTCTTCATTGTATCTCCACTGCCTAATGCAATACCTGACACATTTCAATCATTTTGGGTGTGTTCTATTATACTAAGATATTAGGGATATCTATAAAGAGTATTATAACTAAAACATTAATATATTTTGCATATCATGTATTAGCTTTAAATTCTCATATTTTACAAGCATCCCACTTTAATATCCCCAAGTCTTGAGTGCTTGCAGATTCTATTACACTGAAAAAGACAGATGTGTTCCAAGATTAGTCCAAGAGATGCTGGAAAATATGGAGGTGTTTTATACAGCCACAATTTAATTAATCTTTTCTAAAGTATTTGGATTGAAGTCCAACTTTTGTTCATCTGTTCCTTTTTCATTCAACACTTCAGAAGTTATTCCCAGTACAATCTCTGGATATGCTTTCATACAAAATACAGAAAAGGTACAGCTTCTCAACTCTTCACACAAGTGCCATTGAAAAAGCAGTTACAATTTTATGATCCAATAACCCATTTATTTTTCAGCTTTCTTAAATGAAGGAGAATGATTTTCAATAACCAAGGAAAAAACAACTATGGCAGGCATGTTAAGGCCCAATAAATGAGATGAGATAGTAAGGGAGTATTTATTTACATGCATTCAATGTGTTATCTACAAATTCAGATAAGTTAGATTTCATTTAATCAACAAACATTTAATAAATATCTATCATGTACTAGTCTTTGAGCTAGGCACTGGTATCAAAAAATTAGTGCTACATGGGGTTTACTTTCAAAGAATTAACCTAGGCCAGAATCCAGGATTCCTGACTACTGTTCAAGCATTTTCCATTCATGCTAAATTCTATTATGGGTAATCCACATTTTATGAGTTAGTTATTCCTTTGTATTGCAATTCTGAACAATTCCTTGAATCTTAAATCTCTGAGATTTCTAAAACAATTTGTAGATATCATCTCAAAGCCACTGCCTATAATTTTAGAAAAATCATGAGAAAAAGAGTTTCCAGACTGAAAGTGATAAAGAATTGTCTCATTTAAAAAATATATAGATATAAATTCTAGCGAGTACAGTATTGCAAGTTTAATATTGATTTTTAATATTCTAGAGCAGAGAATGAAGTTGTAGGTCTGTGAGTCTTTAGAATAACATGTGTGGTTGGTAGAAATAGATATAGATATATTAAGAACAAGTTATGCCCTCCTAATCACATTCCCTTTTTTGGCTGTACGTTGTAGATGTTCATACTCATAAACTGTAGATTTATTGAATAGCTAATTTGGAGAGAACCTGCTGAAGATTCAGATGGCCTTGGCTATTATCTTCAATATTTGAAACATAATATGAGAGTGAAACATTTTTACAGAGTCATGAAATGTACATAAGTTATTTGTAGGGTTTCACGTAAGACTAAGTGAAATTTAAAGCTTTAAAAATATTGAATGATAACATAGTATACTTTTCATATTTTTAGATAATACAACAGTGGGAAATATGTAAAATGTAATAGATGATAAAATTAAGATGTGAAATGATATCTATAAACTAAAGTGAGATCTTATAGACAAATGTGAAGTTTTGTATTTAATCTAAAAAAAATCAATATCATGAATCCCTGATGAGAGAAATTTGACCAAACATCAGTTAAGGTGAACTATGGTGTTCAAATGGTGGTAATGCTCACCAGGGATTCAGGGGGGGAGACCCACATCATAGGAATGTGGAGAGCATTGTGGGGGGGAAGGGCATACCTCTAACCCTTCTTAGGGAGAGGCAAAGATATACAATGTAACCAAAATGTCAAAAAAAAATCTTTTATCGGGTGGAGGGCAGGTGGGAGGGGGGAGGAGAAGAAGGGTGTATACTTACATAATGGGTGCAGTGTGCACCACCTGGGAATTGGACACGCTTGAAGCTCTGGCACGTTGGGGGGAAGGGGTGGCAGGGGCAATATATGTAACCCTAACAATATTTGTACCCCCATAATATGATGAAATAAAAAGAAAAAAATGACTTGTTTTTTTTTATTGACTTTCAACAAAATGATGCAGTTGCTAGAAATTTAATATGATCTTATGGGGAAGAATGGGATCAAGGTTACATGATGGAGTAGCTTGGCCAAATGCTTGTAGGCCAGTGAAATTCCCAAATAATATTTTCTGTTGAGGTATAATATTTCAGAAGGAGTTGTCAAGGAATCCCTATTAAAATATCAATATCATTTTTTTCAGATCTAGAAAAAAATAATTGTATGCTTTGTATGGAACCAGATAACATCTTGTATAGCAAAAGCAATCTTAAGGTAAAATAACAACTTGGGAGGCATCAATTTACCAGACCTCAAACTATACTACAAGGCTATAGCAATCAAAACAGCATGGTACTGGCACAAGAACAGAAACAGACAAATGGAACAGAACTGAGAAACCAGATATAAAAACATCTTCATATAGCCATCTAATCTTTGACAAAGCAGACAAAAACATACACAGGGGAAAAGGATCCTTATTCAATAAATGGTGCTGGGAAAATTGGATAGCCACATGTAGAAGACTGAAAAAGGATCTGCACCTCTCACCTCTCACAAAAATCAACTTACAGTGGATAACAGACTTAAACCTAAGACATGAAACTATAAGAATTCGAGAAGAAAATGTTGGAAAAACGCTTATAGACATTGGCCTAGGTAAAGAATTTATGAAGAATCCTAAAGGCAATCACAGCAACAACAAAAATAAATAACTGGGACCTGATCAAATTAAAATGCTTCTGCACAGCCAAGGAAACTATCACAAGAGCAAACAGACAACCTACAGAATGGGAGAAAATATTTGCATGCTACACATTCAATAAAGAGCTGATAACTAGAATCTATATAGAACTCAGGAAAATCAACAAGAAAAAATCAAACAACCCCATTAAAAAGTGGGCAAAGGACATGAACAGAAACTTTTCAAAAGAAGATAGACTAATGGCCAAAAAACATATGAAAAAGTGCTCAAGATCTCTAATCATTAGGGAAATGCAAATGAAAACCACAATGAGATATCACTTAATTCCAGTGAGAATGGCTTTTATCAAAAAGTCCTAAAACAATAAATGTTAGCATGGATATGGAGAGATAAGGACACTTATACACTGCTGGTCGGGCAGGAAACTAGTACAACCTCTGTGGAAAGTAATATGGAGATATTTCAAAGAGCTAAAAGTAGAGCTACCATTTGATCCAGCAATCCCATTACTGGGCATATACCCAAAGGAAAAAAAGACATTCTATAATAAAGACATATGTACTAGAATGCTTATAGAACACAATTCACAATTGCAAATATGTGGAAACAACCCAAGCGCTCATTAATACATGAGTGGATTAATAAAATGTGGTATATGTATACCATGGAGTACTATTCAGCTATAAGAAACAATGGTGATCTAGCATCTCTTGTATTATCCTGGATAGAGCTGGAGTCCATTCTACTGAGTTAAGTATCACAAGAATGGAAAAACAAGCACCACATGTACTTACCACAAAATTGGTATTAATTGATCAACATGTTCACATATAGTAGTAATATTCACTAGGTGCTGGAGAGGGGACAAGGAAATGGGTATGTTCACACCTAATGCATGCGTTGCGCACCATCTGGGGGATGGACCCATTTGAAGCTCTGACTTGGGCAGAGCAAAGGCAATATATGTAACCTAAACATTTGTACCCCTGTAATATGCTGAAATAAATTGAAAAAAAAAAGAAATTTAAATAATCAAAATTAAGAAAAAGAAAACTTCAGGTATAGAAACAGTTTTAAAATGAACAATTATGAATATTTTAAAACAATAAGGTTACTAAAAAACTCTGTAGTGCTATGAAGGGAAAAAGCCCAAATCTTCATTTTTAAGTAATGTTTAGGATAAACATTTAGCCTTTATTCTGAAATACAGAATTACAATTTGAATGATTCAGGTAAACTGTGATATATTGAGAGGAATTTTACAAATCTATAAAACTTTTGCTTGGATAAAGACGTTCCCTAAATTAATGTATGCTTTTTTCCTATTTATTTTGTTTGCTTACTTTTTGGTTTTAGTTCTTGCTTTTATTATAGACATTTTTTCTCCTGCATTTTTAACTTAACTATAGCAGAATATAGATGTTTGCAACATTATTACTATTCCTAGCAAAGGGAAACTTATTTCCACAACTGCTACAAATTAATTAAAAAATACAGTCAAATAAACCTTTTATTGTCATCATTTTGTCACCATAGGCATTGAACACTATCATGTAACAGTCATAATTTTAGCACATAATAAAAATAGGTTTTCCTCTGAATGTTATGTATATACAACTTTCAAGATTAATTCCATCTACCTTTATACACTTGTATAAAAGGTTTGTGTGTATATACTCATAATTTGAATTATATAATAGCATTATTGAAGTGAAGTTAAAAATATTAAAGTTTTAGGAAAAAGTAAAAAATTCCAAATACTCACTAAAATATAGCATAGATATTAATTACCACTAGGAGAAAGCACAGATACTGTATAGAGACATAGTATATCAGGTTAAGTTTTCAGGAGTGTGGTTTCATGATATTAATACAAGACAACAGATTTGAAGGATTTTGAGCTTTTTTTGTGTTTCTGAAAAACCTTTGAAAACAGTTCTAAACTATACAAATGTAAATAATTTCAATAGCAAAATTTCTGCTATTTTTCATTGAAATAACAATATATTTAAGAAAAAGAATGCAAGAACAATCTAATCTAAAAGAATCTGTTAAAATTATGAGAAAAGAAATCAAGAGCTTGTGAGAGGTTTCTTTTTCCCTTCCTGACACAAACCAATGCTGACACCAACTTGGTGTCCTACAATTCAATTTGATTCTGACACTAACTGCCAGAGTTAACCTCAGACTCAACAGTTTTAAGGGCTCGGATGCAAACGATGGCCCCACTTCAGACACAAGTGACAAGCACCAGGTCATCAGGTTACTTGCACTTCTGTCTGACCTTGCTACAAAGTCAAGGGTCCCCCCACTCTCTAGATTTGATAATTTACAAGAACAGCTCAAAAAACTCAGGGAATCACTTAACTTACATTTTCTAGTTTATTATAAAGGTTACATATGAATAGCCAGATGAAGAGGTAGACAGATTTGGAAAGGTTCTGCGTGTAGTAGCAAAAACTAAATTTAAGTAACATTTTCAAAGGCAACATCTACAGATGTGTAGAGGCAGAATCTTAAATTTATTTAAGCTTAATAATTTTAATTATATTGCTTTGTATTGAACTTAGAAATAAAAATGATACCCTAAATAAATGGCAATATAGCAATTAAAACAAAATGAAATATATTTCTACAGTAAACAAAAATTCAACTGTTATTTGTCTCTTTAATAGTAGTTTTCTTGCAGTCTGCAAGATGGCAGTGTTCTATTTTGGAAAATCATTATTTTGGAGATGCAGTCTAATAATAGCTACAATATGAAATCTTAGTATGTGTTAGTTACTGTGTTAACTGCTTGACGTGGATTATCTCACTTAATTATCATGACAATTGTATGAGACTCTTACTGGGAAAACTGATATTTATAGTCCAGGTAATTTGCCCATGGTCATAGAGAATAAATGGTAAAATCAGAAAAAGAATCCAGGTGAGTAACTCTCATGCTTTGCTCTTAAAACTGCACTTCACTGCTCACTAAAATGAGACAGTTTCCTCATCAGTTTCTAGTTTATGATGCTAATAATGTTGAACACTAATAGAAAATAATATGGAATAGATTGAATACTTGGGAAGTTGAAAGATTTTGTTTAATACAGACTTTATGATTGAAGATAAGAATACATTACCTTACAAGAATATTGCTTCAGCTATTTACTTAATAACATATTTTACAGAGCTATAGCTATTATGTATTCTCAAAGAGTTATATGCCTTCTCATTTAATCTGAATGTGGTAAATAACAACACTATTCAGACTATATCCTAGCTAATGTAACCAAGAAAGCAATTTCTAAGAAATGCCATGGGTCCAATATTGATTCAACAATATGTCCAATGCCATGTACAGAAGAATAAATTGTTATTTCTTTCTTTAGCAGGTGTGTATAATATCACATTTAAAATGCATTATGAGAGATTGAAACTTTTGGGAAAAATTGGTGTGTAGTACACTACTCTCCCCATATATATACACACACACATGCACACACATAGATATTTATGTATGTATATGTAAAGAGAGAGATTGTTACTGGGATTGTTTTTCAATTGGATGGCCCACACTTGAATAAGTGATTGGGGCTAATATGAATACCTTTACAGAAGAGGCCAGCCTCTGAAGAAATCCAACTGAACAGGGACATGTATAAACAGACTGACACATAAATCCTGACTGGCATTATCCCACTCCCTTGCATTATTTCTGTTCATGATGATTTTCTTCTAGAAATATTATGAGAGGTGTAGGAATTTATTTTCCCTTTGATATCCTTGGTGGGCATGACACACATTAATTTGTTTAGTTGTGGAGGAGGAATTTTGCATTATCAATGATTTTAATGCTATTTCTGGCACTCATGCCCAGAAGATACATAGCTACTTTAAAAAAGTGTCATCCTGAATCCAGAATGTTTTATTATTTTTAGGTGGGAGCAGCCTCCCTAAAATCTCACTTTGACGTAAAACAATTTTCAACTGATACATTCAGGAGACACTAAGTGTTGCTTTTAAAACTTTCTTTTTCTCATGAAAACTATAGATGTATCATTCAAAAGTATCAAAAAAGGTAGGCACTTCTGGGACTCTAGTGCTTATAAATATAAATACTATTTTTGTATTTTAATCAGATAAGTTCTACATATTAAGTAAGATTTTGAGTGATAAGAAAAAATCTGGAACTTTTAGAGCAGTCTTCAATGTTTCAGGAAGCAACTTTATCCTATATTCTGCCAAAAATGTTAATGGATTTTTTCCTTTTCTAATCATAAAAGTAGTACAAACATTGTAAAAATTCAAATAAGAGAGACAGTTTATTTTTAAAAATCATCCATAATCCTATTACATAGAGAAAGCTGGTATAGTCAGTTCTGCTAAAATATGGCATATGTGTTCTTAAAACTCACAGTGCTACAATAAGTAAGCTAATTAAAAGTAAATATGTACATTTAGAAAAAAGGGTCTCAAATAAACTTCCAGTTACCCTTGTCCTCCCCACTCTCACACAAACCTGTTCCTCAAAGATGCCGTTATGTCAAAATAAGAATTTCCCAATAATTTTCATTCTAGCAGTCTTCCTCATCCATCTACTTCATGGTATTTTTCACAATTGCTATTTATAGATTTGTATCTTTTCTTGTGGTATGCTGGGGATTACAGACAGATGTAGGAATAACATGACATACTATCTTAGAGTGTCAATTCAACTTAAATTTTTGGGAAAAAGTTTATCTCTAAAACAAAACATATAAAGTAAAATATAACATTTGCATTAATTTAAAACTTACTCTTACTTATTGGAGATAGTTTGTTTTTGATGTAGGTTACTCCGCCCTTCCAGGTTTTTTGGTGAAAATGTCTGAGGATGCAAGAAAACAGCCTTATGAATGCTAAATTCCCAGTAGTGGAATTTCACAAGTATTTTAAAGATATTGTGTAACTGCTGACCTAAGACTTTGTACCAATTTACCACCGCCCAGCAGTATCTAAGTATTAGTCAGGCTGCAATCATGTATAGAACTTCACTTGTGAAACTGTGTAACAGATGAAGCTGATTCCTGTTGGCTTTATAAGGGAAACTCACTGAAGTTGGTATTTTGGACATTTAAATCATATGCTGTATTCATGGATCTTATGTGTGTGTGTGCATGCACGCACGCATGTGTGCATGTGCAGGTGTACATGTGTGTGCTTCTGCATGTTTTATGTATGTTTTTATTTAAATCAGACAATATTGAATCCAATGTGTTTATAAATATCAAGTAATTCAAATAAGCTTAGTAATGTCTAATTCTTTCTCAGCATTGTTTTTCCTCTAAGAAAGACAATAAGTAATGTGTTACTTCTAAAAGTGTACATTTTCATCTGATTTCAAAAACATTTTCTAGTGACATAAGCATCTTCAGAACATCCTTTTCAGTGACATCTATGAACATTTTATAGTTTATTTTAGTGAGCCTACATGGATATCCCATGGCACTGAATTTTACTGGCATTTTCCTTTGCTTTTATTCAGCTTGGCTCTGTAACATTTACTTTGTCAATTATAGTCATCTTAGTATTCAGAGTCAATTCTATCACTGTGTGACTTTAATTGTATTTCACTAAATTAAAGAGGCATTATAAAGTTGTTACCCTTTGATTTTTCAGTTTAATTTCATTTTTCTTTAATCTTCGGAGCACACTAGATTATCAATTAGCATAATAAAACAGTCTGTGGAATTTAGTAACTATATTGAATATTCTATAGACTAGTTTGTACAATGCCAGCGTGTGCAAAAAGCAATAAAATGCTTATTCTCTTACTACACCTTAAGAGTATCCCCATATGTGTCTTAAGCTGATAGTATATTGGACCATTACACAGGAAAACATTGTTAATGGGTGAATAATATTAATGCCATGCACTTTAGTAATACATTTTATCCAAAGACCTTAAAGTGCTTCATACATGACAATCAATCAAGTCTTACCACACTACTTTGAGCAAGGTATTATTATCTGCTATTATAATTTAGATAAACTATTGTTACAGTTAAGAAAGATGAAAGATTAAGTGACTTGTCAAAGATCACATATTAGTTCAATATCCGAGCAATATAACTCAGATTCCTGACTGCTGCTATTAACATTAAGCACAGCCACTGTACATATCATCCAGTGAGCACAGGACTATTCTTTTGAAATCACTTGCTATATACTAACCTTAAACTCTTAAAAAGTTTGAGTGAATATGAATATAGTGGCATCAGATCATGTATCCACATCCAATGCCAAATTCGGGGGCAGCTATGTGTGCAATTTTTTGAAAGATGGGAAATGGTAAACACACAAGTTAGCACCTTTTTTTTTTCCATTAGAGATTGTTGCATTGCCCTTAAAATAGTGTTAAGCTCTGTCATTGTTCCTAGTAACTGCAAATGTGGGAACAATGCAAAATTGAAAGTGATTTCCACTGACAGTGTAGTGGAACTGTTACCAAAGTAGACGTTCTAGAATGAAGTCTTTTCACAAGGCTATTGCTTGGATTTCATGATTGCCCCAAAGTGTTTGCAACAAAGGGCACTGTTGATTTCATTTATGATCTTTCTTTATAATTTGAGGGAATGACAGGAATTATAAGTCTCTTTCTTGCCTTTTCTTTCTTGTTTCCCCCCATACCTACTATAAATGATTTTGTTTTCTGGTAAAGGTAGTTTTATTTGGTTGAGGTCTTCCAATACTAACTTTTCATTCAGTGCTGTAGATTTGTTCCAATGTCCATTTAGTGAGAATCACTGGAAACGATTTGTGCAATTGATTGGTGACATTGAGCACAGAATTGATGCCTCATCATTTTGGGAGTCCTTCCTAGAGGAGACAGAATTGTCAAACAAAATGCAGGATAGTGTTTCATCTGGGTGAAACTGTATATCACAATTGCTGGAACTCAGTTTCTGAAAATCCTGCTTATTTTCTCTCTGATTTTTGACACCATGCAGCACCTAACTCCCCTGAATACTAGAGTGTTTTGTATTTGTATTCATGGTAGCTGTGCAGTAAAACTACTGCAGATAATTTAGGTAATTGGCAAACCACAGGGGCACTTATTCTGCTCACCTGCCTATTTTAGGTTGGCTCATCATCACTCTAATTGGCAGTGGGTAGTTACTGGTCCATTTGCCATGTATTATGACAAAAGATGCTAATGGGCCCCAGCAGTGGGTGGGTTGTACCTTTGCCCTGCTTCTGGCATGCAGAAAGCAATCCCACTGTTTTTGCATAGCAAGTAGCATGGCTGGACATTTTTCCTACATCAAAAGGAGGTTTTCCTTTTGAAAAATGACAACTTTCCCTGGCAAAGGCCTAATCTCAGAATTGACATGTATCCTTTCTCACAGCCACCACATAGTACATTGTCCCTAAAAACAAGAGTACATCAGTCAGGGTAGTTTTTCATCATTTTCACCACATTTTTATTATCAGAACTCCTCTGAAGCTTGAAATTGAAATCTGTTTCTTTCTTGACATTTTTCTCTATATTGGGCATGTAATTATGGGCCCAAATGAAGTTCAAGAGGAATGGATCAACAAAGCCCACAGCTAAGTACACTAAACTTTGATCTTGGAGGAAAATATGAATTCCAAGGTGGATTTGGACAGCTGTGCTATGAATGCCACAGTGAGCAAATGTGGAATCAGAAGAAATATCCCATGGTTAGTTGACTTTTTTACATAAATGCAAGGAACATAAGCAGAAATTCAGCTCTCCTAGCACAGGATAGCAGTTCTTAGCATTCTGAAGATAAAACTATTTTTAAGATAACAAAAAAGTCTCTGCAGGGTTGATAATAATTGCGATTCTACCACCTACTGACGGAAAATACATTAGTATTAATTCAATAATTTTTCATAAAATATTTATTTTACTAATTACATTAGCAACTACATGTAACAAAACAAAACAGTGTTAAGGGAGACACATTATTCCTAAGGCTGTGCTTTGTGCACATGTATAGATGGACAGATCCACAGCAATAGCTCTGTGGCCTATGGTAGGAAAATTGCTGATGTGGAGCCAACAAAGAAAGATCTAGTTTATTTTAGTGTTGTCGTTAAACTGTGATGATAAACATTCATCAGGCTAATAAAATGGATTAATGATATGATGTTGTGTGAGATGCATTTGTAGGTGTGTTTACATTAATTTACTAAAAGAAATCAGCCTAGAACTAGAATAATTAATATTTATTAATTAGAATGCTGTTAAATTATCTTTTATTTCCAACTGTTTGTCAGTTTGAATTAAAGTTACCTATAGTCATTAACATAAATTGATGTGCTAAAGTTTTAAATAATGTGCCTGGATTTTAGACAACGTTACAGAATTCATTGACAATAAATACTGCAGGCTCTGGCAATATTTTCATGCAATATTAGTAATTAGATCAGGATTTCTCTAAAGCTAACACCTAGGTATACATGAATTATGCTTCTGTCTACAATTCTATTTTAGTCAATTTCCCTCTGGCCTGGACATTGTTTTCTGCTTGATTATTAGCTGGAATATACCCAACCACACTTGCATTTATCTCTTATGTTTGAAGAGGCTGCCACAGTTGGGGATTATGGTCTGTTAGTGTCTGAGAGAGAGCAAAGTGAGAGAAGTTGCTGATAGCTTTTCTTCTCTGGTGGTGGTGGTGGCTTTTTTCCCATGTGTAGAGACAAAGCTTCAGGAAGCTTTAATGCTTTGGTTGAAATTGGTCCAATGAATCTCTGTCTGAAAGTACTGGTGATCACTCTGTCTTGAGGTCTATCTGCCATGTGATTTTCCTGTCATCTATATGGATGTTATATTATTAGCTATGTTGTTCCTTAGGGTCTTAAAGTATTTCTTTGAAGTGCTTGGCTAATGGGAATCTCATCTCAGCCTCTCTGTGGAGGTCCTATCAGCCAGTCAGTCTCTGTTCATGTCATAAATGGTACATCTATGCTAGCTTAACTCTATTTTAGGACTTCAGGATAGGTGTTCCTGGACAACAGTTTCTCAGTCTTAGTACTATGGCATTTTGGAACAGATAATTTTTTCTTATGAGGGACTTTTCTGTGCATAAATCATTGGATGTTTAGTAGCATCTTTGGCCTCTGCCCACTAGATACCAGTAGCATTCCCTCCCCCAGGTTGCAACAACCAAAAATGTCTCAGGATGTTACTGATGTCCTCTTGGGCACAAAATAGTTACTAGTTGAGAAGCACTGCCCTAGACTGTCATATCATGCTCAATATGTCCTATGGATAATAATGAAGATAACAGGAAGGTAGGTATGGTGTTTATAATATTTGTATAATAAAACATTTAATCAGAGATAAACTAGGACAGTTCTGTGCCCATTTAATAGACATTCAGTTTGAAGAGGACCCTGGTATCACACTGTCTGTACCCAATATCATTTTATCTTTGAAAGGGATAACAAATGGACAAACTAATACATAAATAATTAAGGTAGGTATACCATGTGTGTGTGTGTGTGTGTGTGTGTTTATTTTTCCCAATATGATCCCTCTGTAGGTAAATGTCTTTAAGGTGGGTTTAAGAATGTTTGGTGCTAATCTGTAAGGTCATATAGAAGCAAATTGCCTATTCTATGGACTTGAAATTGAAAGGGATTTGTAAATATTACCACATTGATTTCTTTAGCTGAGTTTGACCTTAATAGGTGTACAGGAACAAACTATATTTCTTTTTTAGTCTTTTGGGTAAAAAATGTGACCTAGCTAAAATAGAAAGCTTATTGTTATGTGAATGTAATGTATTCCTCCCAGACCTTAGGAAGATATTGGAATCAGGGTCTAAAAAGATGTTTGGATTCTCTCTCACAGTTGTTCATGCATTCATTTCACAGATGTTTATTGAGCCCTTCTTCAGTGCCAGCATCACACCAGAGTTTAGTGTCTGTCTTTCTTTCTCTTTCTCTCCCTCTCCTCTTTATGTTTTCTTCAGTCTTCTCTTTGTATTCCTCATGGCCTGTTGTATGAGCTCACAAGCCTATATGCAGAAAATAGGTCCCCCTTTAGCTGATAAGTTTTCCTTGTCTTCTGTATTATAAACCATTTCCAGCTGAGAATATAATCTCTTCATGCCATTCATTGATTTAAGGATAAGGGACTCTGACTGGCCTAGTTGGGTCAGCTGCCCACCATGAACTGCAATATCGAGCGTGCCCAGTAGGTAATGTCCCAGCGGATAAATATGACAGCTGGGAGCTTTCCTCCATGACCATATAAATAGAAGGAACAAGATCTCTAGAGAAGAGAGTCTAACTCATACTCAAAATATCCTCTAGCCCAATTTGGAATGACCACCTAAGGGATAAAATGCAAAAGGTACACATAATAACTGAGAAAAAAAGAGGAAATTGAGTCCAGACCACAGATAGACCAGAGTGTGTGGTCGTTCAGTGACATAACTCCCCATCTTCAGTGATACTCAGAAAATTAAAGAGCGCAAACAAGAGGTGGAATCAGTATGAATAGATATGGTACAAGTCACAAAAATGGTTAAATTTCTCTCTAGTCCTTTAAAGATTTGGGAGAGATAATTCGGAGATAATTCAGAAGTAAGTTTAAATAGTGATAGCTATTTAAAAAATAGTAAAAGACTCTTGGAAAAAGCACAGAGGCCTTTATTATAATGTTAGCCCACAGAAGAGATTTACACAGACTAATCAGTTTTGTGGGTTGGGATTAACCAGCTGTAGATATCGGAGTCTGTTCATAAGGTCCATGTGCTGGGAGGTGATGAGAGAGGCAGGGAAATTTCCTTGTTAGCCACTGAGATCCCACCTCAGCCTCTCAGTATCTTTGCTTTTCACCACCACACAAGGGCAGTCCTGGGAGATGACCCCTAAGGTTGATGGGAATGTCCTGCCATTGGTCCTGCCCATAAATTGCAGGAGTCCCCAGTTGACTCCTTTTAGACCTCCCATCTTTGTAATACTTAGATACAACCAAACTGTAGAGGGGAGGATTATTAGAATCTTTGAAAAGCCAACAAAAGGTGAAAAAGAGCCCATGAATACTATAATTTTATATTTGGTGGAGCCCCTGATCAAGCCAGGACCTTAAGCTTTCTACTTCCACTGTGATTCATGAGATTTTACATTTGGAAGGAAGTGTACCTTGGCTCAATTGATGAAATGATGCATTTTCACCAGGTTTTTTTTTTTTTTTTAATGTTACTAGTTTCTTCAGAAACTGGTATAGAAAAAGAGTGCTTTGCAGACCATGCCTTGGGCAATCAAAAATCCTATAGAGTTACATATTGTGTGCCATGCGCACCACATGGGGATTGGACTCACTTGAGGCTCTGACACGTGGGAGGGGGGAGTGGTAGGGGCAACGTATGTAATCCTAACAATATTTGTACCTCCATTATATGATGAAATAAAAAAAAATAATATCAAATGTTCTTAAAATCTCTATCCAATTTGAAACCCCAATTTATTTATTCATTATTAATTAATCAATCAGTTAATTTATTTAGATAATACAGACTGTGGAATAAAAGATAACTATAATCTTAATTTCATGGGAAAAAGTAAGAATGCTTTCAGAGAAATACCAGCAACCCACCTGCTGTGGCATGGCTACCAGTGATGTGTAATGTATGTTCTCTCTTAATGGTATATGATATTCTCGAGTTTATTGCACACCCAAACATGAGTAGTGTTTTCTACTTTAAAATGAGCAAGTGGAATACAGTGTTTATTAAAGAGTAAGTGATAGGAGGAAGCTAATTTAAAACTCAACTGTAACTATAGCAATTGTTTAGGACTTAGATTTTTTTAAATGTTTATTTAAATTTTTATCTCTGGGAGGAATATTTTATCACCATCGGTTCTTGTTCATAATATAAAGCAAACTGTAATTTAGTCTCTTCTATTATCGTTTTCAAATTCTTTCTATATAATGCAGCCCTTCATTGTGTACCCTGGGGTAGAAGGCTTCCCCAAGTCCCCTTACCAGTATGTCACTACTTTTATTTGAATCATTTCCTCCTCTTGTGTAACCCTCAGTATTTCCCATATGTGGATAATAATACAACCTACCTCACAAAATTGTTTTAAATCTTATGTAGTGAGGATTCAATAATATTTGTCTCTGACACGTACTAAGAACTCAATTATTGTTACTTATTCAAAGAGAAAATTGAGATATTTTTAGTACCTCACTCTTTTTTATCACTAGGCAAGCTACAGATTTCTATTGGATTGACTAAATATTTGTTAAAAAATGATGTTCCCTAAAGAGTTCCAACATTTTTTGAAAGTGCCATATAATGATTCAGACCACATTTCTATTTTCCTGGCAGAAATGCAGGGAAGCCCTTGTTACAAAAATGTCTGGCATCATCAATAGAGCTTGGATCTACTTATAAGTAAACATATTTTGCTGATCTGAAAAGTTTGCCATGGTGCTAAGGCTCTTTATTATAATAGAAGTAGTCATGTGAACATTGGTGGATGTATTCTTTTGGTCTTATTGCACGCGAGGGTAAATAGCATTTTTAAGTGATTCTAGGTTCCTTTAGTTGATATAAGCACATCCAAAAATCTGTGAGGCAAATTGGAATAAATTTTTAGTCCTCTTAGAAACATTGCTTTCTACATCATGGACACATACACACATGGGTGCCTAAGGAACAAAATATTAACACTAGCTAAGGCTGAAAGAAGAAAATTTGTGCTAAGGATAGAAATTCTGAATCATGTGGAATTGAAATGGTTTCTTAAGAAATTCCTTTCTTAAGAGCTATTGAGATGGGATTGGCTTGACATTGAAAAGTTAATTCATGTAGACTTGTGGCTGAGGGTTGTACTTGCTAAAATGAATATAGACATGCAGATGTTGTTATCCACTCTATGTGTATGTGTATGATAAACAAACAAACTTGCTATGGATTAACAGAAAAAAACAGTTTTGGAAACTTTCAGACCATTAAAATGAATTGCTGTTCTTTAGGTCATCAGTGGTTAAAACAATGGATGGGGGAAGTCATAGGATACATTCTGGAGCATTCTAGATGGGCATTATATACAACTTTGTTAAAAGGAATTGGGGTGAAGTGAATTACATTCAATTAAAATAATTGATACTCAGATCTGGGGAAACCAGTTTAAGATGCGTTTATATCAACACTGCCTTTTGAAGGCATTGCTTAGAAAGTTTACATGCAAGGATAATTGGGAAGCAAGGAAAAAGAAGGAAAATAACACATTTAACTATCATTATTTATCAGTTGTTCACATAACATTATAGTGCATGAATTTTTCTGAGAAAGCAGCTGCATTTTAGGTATGGTAAATTATCATTTCCAAAACAGACTTGCAAAGGATTATTTTTAAAAACATACTACATTGAGAGAACACCAAAAGGAGACATGTACAATGCATTAAAGCAGATTGGAAAAATCACAGGACAGATAAATTAGTTGCAACAGAAATTGTAAAACTTTGATTCAGGCATATACTTAAACGTTGTATCAGATCAAAAGTTAGCACATTATAAAAAATAAATTCTTATTAAAAGAAAAATGATTAAAAGAGCAAAATGAAATAAATTGTCACTAGGACAATTTCCAGATATCATTTAGAAGAGCATATCTTTTCTCAAACACAGATTATCATGTAATAACAAAAATATCTGCAACTGCATGTCTTAGTTTGCTAGAGCTGCCATAAAAAATACCACAGGCTGGGTGGCTTAAAAATTAGAAATTTATTTTCTCATAGTTTTAGAGACTAGAAGTCCAAGATCAAAGTTCCAGGGATTAGGTTTCTCTGGAGGCCTCTCTCCTTGGCTTGCCGATGGTCTCCTCTCCATGTCCCTAGCATGTCCTTTGCTGTGTGCATGCAAATCCTTTGTTTCTCTTCCTCTTCTTTTGAGGATTAGGATATCACTGTTATTTCCTCATTTAACTTTATTTACCCCTTTAAAAGCCTTATCTCTAAATATAATCATATTAAGGATTAGGTCTTCAAGATGTGAGTTTTAGGGGGACACAATTAAGTTCATAACAATATGCACTATTTGTTTCATGTCTATAGTTTTAATATAAAAATTTAAAAACTAGGTTTTGCACCTGTTAATATGTCTCACAATTTGAGAAATGCTGGTATGAGTTAATTGCACCTGTTAATATGTCTCACAATTTGAGAAATGCTGGTATAAGTTAATTAATTCTTGTTGATACACTATAGTCTCCAGTTTGGGTAGAAAGTACTAGTTCTTATTTGACACATGTACTAAATACTAAAACAGGATCTGTACCTCTCACCTCTCAAAAAAATCAACTCATGCTGGACAACAGATTTAAACCTAAAGCATGAAACCATAAGAATTCTAGAAGAGAATGTTGGAAAAATTCTTATAGACATCAGCCTAGGCAAAGAACTTATGAATAAGACCCCCAAAGCAATCACAGCAACAACGAAAATAAATAAATGGGACCTGATCAAATTAAAAAGCTTCTGCACAGCCCAGGAAATTATCATTAGAGTGAATAGACAACCTACAGAATGGGAGAAAATATTTGCATTGTACACATCTGATTAAGGGCTGATAACTAGAATCTATATAGAACTCAGGAAAATCAACAAGAAAAAAATCAAACAACCCCATTAAAAAGTGGGAAAAGGACATTAACAGAAATTTTTCAAAAAAAGACAGACTAGTGGCCAACAAACATATGAAAAAATGCTCAACATCTCTAATCATCAGGGAAATGCAAATCAAAACTGCAATGAGATATCACTTAACTCCAGTGAGAATGACTTCTATCAAAAAGTCCCAAAACAATAAATGTTGGCGTGGATGCAGAGATATAGGAATATTTAGACACTGTTCGTGGGACTGCAAACTAGTACAACCTCTCTGGAAAGTAATATGGAGATAACTCAAAGAGTTAAAAGTAGAACTAACATTTGATCCAGCAATCCCATTGCTGAGTATTTACCCAAAGGAAAAAAAGACATTCTATAAAAAAGACGTCTGTGCTAGAATATTTATAGCAGCACAATTCACAACTGCAAAGATGTGGAAACAACCCAAGAGCCCACCAACACATGAGTCTATTGATAAAATGTGGTATATGTATAATACTGGATACTCTTCAGCCATTAAAAAAATGATAAACTACCTATTGTATCATCCTGGATGGAGCTGGAGCCCATTCTTCCAAGTGAAATATTACAAGAATGGAAAAACAAACACCACACATACTCACCATTAAATTGGTACTAATTTATCAACACTTATGTGCACATATGGAAGTAACATTCATCTGGTGTTGGGCAGGTGGGAGCAGGGAGGAGGAATGGGTAAATTCATACCTAATGGGTCCGGTGTGTGCTGTGTGGGGAATGGGCACACTTGTAGCTGTAACTCAAGCAGTACAAAGGCAATTTATGTGACCAAAGCTTTTTTACCCCTGTAATATTCTGAAATTTAAAAAAAGAACAATGGAACAAGAACTAGAAATTTTTTAAAGAAAAGAATGCATTATAATTAACTTACTTTTTTTCTTTTTTCATTTTTTTTAACTTTTCAAACATAATCCTGGCTCCAATTTCTGACAATATCTCTACTTAGCAGATTTAATAAAAATAGTGTTATTGATGTGTTCAGATAAGCATTTTCTTGTAGAATGAAAACATTTTTTAAATTTCTGAACCTCCTTATTTATGCAATCAATCATCATAAATAAATCACTGAAGCAAACATAATCTTCTATACATTCTGAACTTTCATTTTGGTAGCAAGAACAATCTCAAAATTAAATTGAAATAGAAAACATTGGGGTTATTTAAAATAATACTTCCAGGGTACATCACATGATTAGCTCATCTAAGTCCTAAAATTTGTTTGGTTTTTTTTTGCTAAAAATTATGACACTGGATAATTGCAAGATCTAGAATTGTTTTCTGAAGAATGATAACTTGGAAAAATTATTGGCATTGTTGGGTTGTCTGTTTAAATCTTCAAAAAAATGTCCATTTTTAATCAATGTGTATGTTGTATTTTGAAATTATTCATTAAAAAAAAACATTTAATTAACCCCTGGAACTTACTCTTTAATCATCCTGGATAAATAAAATTTTTACTGCTATGGAGTTGATCTTTTTTTCAAAATGCTTTACTTTTTTATCCAAGCTACATTTTTTATTAGATAAGGAGTTCTCTTAGGGTAAATTTTAATACTATGTCCAACGAAAAATATAATTTAAACTGACCTGTAGAGATAATGTTAGTGATGTCCACATCATGAGCATTATTTCATTAGATAAACTATTTAATCAAATTCTAAACACATTAAACCATCAGGGGGGCTAAAATTCAGCTGAAAGAATTTGGGACAGTTCTTAGGAACTGTCAAAAATGTGGTAGTCTAATTTTGATTTTTAAATGATATAAATATTATGCTACTTTTCCTTTTCTAGCTTTTTGCATGTATTTTCGATAGCTACCAAGGACGTTGATGCCAGAATTCAGTTCTGGGCAAAACAGAAGCCCACTCATTAATTACAAAGATCTCTGAACTCTTTACCCTTGACACTGCTGGCAGAAATTGGTATTACCACGTAAGAGTAATTAAAGAGATTATACTGAAGTAGTACCTAAGTTAGGCCTAAAAAGAAGAAAGAAGGTGTTTACATTTAGGAAAATTAAATTTGTATTACAGGAATATTCCTGCAGTGCTTTTTTCCTTGTAGGGGGACAGTAGAACTCAGGAGAATGCAGAAAACTAGAAGTCCTAAAACATGGAATTTACTTAATCCTTTTAAGAGTTATCACAGACATATCAGAAAACTATATACATGTGTTCAAATCACTCTAGCCTGTAGTTACTTTAACTATTAGACTGAGAAACATTCTGCCAATAAGTTCAGAAAAGATGGGGTATATAGATGAATAAATCTATATCATATTTAAATTAATGAGGTATTATTATTCTATAATAGTGACTATACAGTTTTAAGTAGAGCATTATCTTCTTTTAATCAAAGTGATGGAAAACATCTTAAAACTCTCCTTTCTCACTGTTTACAGAAAGATCTAATTCATATAAGTATTTTCAATTGTTATGGAATAATCTGGCTCAGATTTTTAAAAATTTTTTAGCCAATTTTATTAGTTTTTAAAAATTATGTCCATGAAGCAGTTTTGCAATTTGATATTTTGATTGAATCAAATGCTTACTTATAACAACTTTTTAGACTAATAGTATAGTATATGTTAGGAAATAGAGATATAGTAGGTAGATAATGTATTATATTAACTGCTTTATAGTAGTGATAATAATTATAATAATAGTCAACATTTACTTTGTACTTGATTGGTACAGTGCAGGAAGACAAATCCCTATGGATCTCTGACATTTCTGCAAGACCTGTGAGCAAGGCACTGATTGTCCTTTGTTCTGAACTCTCTTTTCAAGATGACTGATAGCAAACAACCCTGAAAAATAGATGGAATATCTCCTTCCAGAGCAAAGGGCAGGCATGTTTACTGCTCATTACAAAAGATTTGGGTTTCCTAAATTCAGGCTTGCTCTCCTGTAATGCAACCCACGGCTGGTGTCATTTGACCCTATTATTATTACCTATTGGAATCTGGGCTAAGGGAACTGGCACTAAAAATGCTGATATTCTGGCCACTGTTATAGCTATGGGTAATAAATTGTCCTTCATCACTGATCTAAGAGTCTTGTGTCTTTTACCAGCATCCATGTAACTGTGGGAAGCTAACCTGAAAGAAGAGTAAAATTTCATATCCATCACAATTTTTTGGCAGGAGGCACTGACTTAAACACTATGAAAAATTATTCCCATTTAACTCTCTAAATATCCACCAATTTTAGGGGTGCGGAAAAAATTTATTTCTATAAGAAAACTTTGCTTCTCTTTTAAGTCCCCCATCCCAGTTGTACCTTAAGAAAGGAAGATTTCTGTGATATTCCAAGTATTCTTAGATACTTCAGGTATAAACTCATTCATTTAGGGATACCTACACACACAACTGCTTTTTTGTTTTTTGCTCCAATGTGGCATGTAAGTTGCTAGATATTTAATATAGCATTATAGTATGAAGGTGTTGGGAGAGAGGCTGAGGGGCCAAAGCTGCAGAATCTGGTCCTGAATTGTTTGTATTTTCCTTATTGATATCAGCTGAGTGTCTACATCTCCATTTAATTCCAGTCTCTGGTTTATGCCATATTCCTCTGTGGCATCTGCTTGTCAATCCCCCAAGATACTGTCAGGTTTGTGGATATACATTTACTCCCAACGTTTGCTCCCTTTTTGAAGGAACAGAAAACTGGCTGCTCTCCTAAGTGATTTTGTGCAGTGGGAAACAGTGAGAGAGCTGCCTCCGGCTCTCTCTACACCTGGCATATCATGTAGAGTCTTTGTTGCTACTCAAATTTTCTGACTATAGAGACATGCAGAATTTCTGAGACAGTGAAACTTTCCAGTGTTCAAGATAGGAAGCAGGTTCCAAATCGACGCTTTTGTGCTAAGATTCTACATACATAGATGATGGTTATATCACCTCCCACCACCTCCTGTTAACACAGGCTAAACCTTTGTTGGGATGTTGGAAGGTTTCACAGCTCCTTCTCTAGACATCTTGCTTCCTTTGGAATATTCATGTCACTTCTCTAGCCATGGAATGTTTACCAAATCTAAGATAAAAATCAAGCAAACAAACTAAAAAAAAATTCTGACTCTTAATCATCATGAGTTGTTTCCAAGTCCATTATTTATGGCAAACTTGGCTTTTGGTACACCGTGATCAAGACTTTTTTGACTCTAAACCCTTTCTTTGTCATCTCTTTTCTCTGAGGCTGTGTACAAATAGAATCCTAGCTGCTCCCATGTGGTGATAGGGAGGATGGGGAAAAGGTCATCAGTCAGAAAGGAATTACTAAGTTCAAAAAGAAAACATTGACCATTTTCAATGAATCACTCTAATGCACGTATGAGTGTATTCATGCTATTAAATACCATACTTTGTACCTCTACTGGAGTGTGAGCTTTCTGAGGCCAGGGAGGCATCATGTAACTTTTTATTACCTTGCATATGATAGCTACTCTATTGTTGATAAGGGAATAGCAAGTATTTATAAATATTTTTTAGTCACTGATTGATTTTATCTATTAAAATGAGTTTGCAAGATTATGATTTGTAGGTCTTCAAAATGCTAGAAAGAACAGATTCATGGAAAGTAATAGTAATTCAGTTCTGTAAGATGATTGAAATCTCAGGTATTCTATATGCTTATTAAAAGTCTATTTAATAATCAAAGCTAATCTTATTTTTAGAAAATAGTATTTGCTACATATGATTTGCATAGCTTCCAAGTGTGTAAGTTATTTGAGGTATTTTTTATAGAAAAATTGAAGGCATATACTCCAAAGGCATAGATGTAAAATGTTTGATTGTAATAGATTTTAGACTTAGTTTCTCATACCTGGTTAATTCACAGCCTGACTAAGAAAAGAATGTTTATTTTTTAAAGTCTCCAAATAAACATGCAGTGATATCCTAAAGTAGAAAAATATTTTATATTTTCTCATGCATCTTTATATAACAAAATACACATAGAAATAGACCTCAGAAACATTTTTCTACTAAAATTTGTGAGATAAAGAGTAGTCTTACTAGATTGGACCAAAATCCTTTTTCTTTCATTTGATCCTAGACTGCATCAGGAGAAATAGTTTTTATATGCTTTGATTTTTCTGAGTATTGAAGCCAGAAGCTACTATATTACAAATTGCCACTATTGTTCAAAGCCATCAGACCAACCATATAGAAACCTTGATAAGAGCACTTGAAAGATTTTTTATAGTGATAACTACAGTGGAGGAGGATGTAGTCCTTGGAAGTGAATATAAGGTGCTACAATGGAGTCTTGTGGACTGTTTGAAACTCTTTGTGATAGTTATGGTATTGGACTTAACTCTTAAATTACTTTCAGAATCCATCTCACTATGTCATATTTCATATAGTATTGATTACCATGGGAGATGATACCACCACACAATCAATTATATTTAAAGAAAGCAAAGGAGAACACAAAGAGCATTAAAAGAAGATACTAAAAACTACATATTAGGTCTTTAAAACTGTAGAAATGTAAACTTTTCCCAATGTAGTTCCTATGTTGACATGGATATATATTAGACTCTTGTAGTCTGGAAATAAATAATAGATTAAATTAGTAAAAGAATCATGAACCTAAATACACCTAATAATATATTCTTTGATATAGGATATATCAATCATATAAATAATAGATTAAAAAACAGATAAAGAAACAAAGACATTAATGTGAAAAGATGTATATAAATGAAAAATTGTTTTGGGAGGTTTTTAGACAACTATATCAAAGTCTGAAAGACCAAGCAGATGAAAAAAGAGAATATTTGACTAATGTGTTCAAACTTATATATATCTGTGCTGATATTATTATTAATATAAATAACTCTATATCCAACATGGAACATATGTGCTTTTTTTGAGCCAATGTTGAATCAACCATGTTTTAAGCCACACAAAAGGTTTCAATAAGAATGAGCAAATATCTTATAAACTATGCTTTGGGTCACAATTTGATAATATTAAAAAGTAATTAACAACATGAAAGCTATAAAATAAAAGTCTTTATGTCAGGAAACTAAAAACTGTCAGCATTTTGGTAAAAAAGAAAATATATAGGAAACAATAAAGTACATATGCTTGAAAACCAATGACAATGTTATTTTTCAGAATTTGCAAGGCACACCTAAAATAGTACTTAGAGACAAATTGATAACTTAAAATATGCAACTAAGAATAACTAAAAACAAATGTGCTAAGCATTCAACATAAGACACTAGGAAAAGAGCAACAAAGTAAACCCAAAGAAGCAAGAAGTAGGAAATAAAAATAAGATCAGAACTCAGTGGAACAGAGAATAAAAATAATTAGACTCAAATTACACATACTGAAAAAGGGGAAAAACCCATGAGACAGTTTAAAAATGCACTCAACTCTACATTAATAAATTCTAAATTTAGACAAAGTGGATACAGTTTTATATAGAAGAAGATAAATGTTGAACTTACTAATAACAATTAAAGAAATTGCAATATAATCAGAGCTTCTCAGCAATAAATTCCAAAAGTAAAACCAACAAAATCCAACAAACCAACACTATATCCCCCATGCTCACATTCACATAATTCTACAGGTGTGCTCTGCTAGGTTTGAAAGAGAAAGGTATGTTGTTCTAAAAAATAGAAAAAAGAGAAAGCTAACTCATTTTTAAGACTAGTCTAACCTTAGTTGCTAGAGAAAATGATAGTTTATAAAAAGAAAATTATAAGCCCACTTCACTTTAAATATGGACATGAAAATCATAAGTTAACTAACAGTTGAATAAATCCAGAATTGTGTGAAAAAATACATTACCATCAAGCTCTATTTATCCTACAAACATAAGAATTATTGAATATTCACTATATACCTATAATTTATCACATTTATGACCCCAAAAAGAAAACCACATGGTTATTTCAATAGATAGAAAAAATGTGCTCACAAATATTCAATATTTCTTTATGATAAATCTCTTGGAAATAAGAGGAAATATCCTGAAATTATAGAGTCTATGGAACAAAAAGCTTAAGTTAACATCATACTTAGTAGAGAATTTATATTATCCATGGTGTTGAGAAGCAGTTTTTCATGGGCTCTAGTAAACATCATTCTGAGTGTGCCAAAATTGCAAGGTCCTGACTGTTTTTTCACCAGGGCTATTTCTCAGGATTGTTGATACAGCTGGAAATTCTGGAAAACGAGATAATGCCTTGCAGGAGTACGTCACATAGTCCTGCAATGTCTCGGGTCTCCCTGTGGACAAAGTACAATCTTCCTTACTGCTTGCTATAAATATGGTAGATTCATTAAGCATGGGGTTCCTCTCCCTTGAATCATCCTATTATATATAAAGCCTCTTCCTGTCACTTATGACATCCTCTGGGATTTGAGGTTTGGGGAACCAGTGTGATTATACTAATACTCTGGCTGCTGCTGTTGTTAGGAATAACATATTCCTTTGTCTCTGACCCAGGAGTTTTGTGTCTTCTGTCAGCACCCATGAAACTGTGGCAAGCTAACTTCTTATCTTGCATAGTTAATTTAATGATAGTTCTCTTACTTCTAGCTCTTCTCTGAATTGCCAAACTTATTTTGAGTATCATAAAATCTTGATACACAAGAATGCTACTAACTAGAATAGCTATTTTTGGACCTAATACTGAAGGACTAGACAAAGATCAGAGAAGGACAAGAAATAATAGCTATAAAAGTTAAAAGAGATAAGACAAAATTATTATTTATGGATGAAAATTATCTACATAGGTGATTCATCAGAACTAACAGTGAAAAATTACCAACAAGAGAAATAGAAAAACTTCTATTTGAGGTCAACCTTCAAAAATTAAGACTATTCCTCCAAACTAAGAATAGGAAGCAAAAAAAAAAGAAAATTAAAAACATTCATGAAAAAATGAAAACTATAAAGTACTTGAGAAATAACTTAATAAAGTAATGCATGAAAACCTTACATAAAAACTATAATGCTTTTTTAAAGGAAATAAACAAATGTTAAGGGAAATAAATTGGAAGTAACTGCTAAAGGAAATAAATAAAATCAAGGAAAAAACTAAAGTAAATTTAAAAAATGAATGAATTAAACTACATTCATAGATGATATTAAAAATGTAAAGATTGTTTTAAAATTAGCCTGCACATGTAATGCCAGTCTAATCAACATTGCAGTAGAAATTTTTGAGAAAAAATTTTACTGGATATTTTAAGTCCACTATTGAAACCTACTTCTCAGAAAAAAAGATAACTTTCAAAATATTAGTGCTCATTAACAATGCACCTGGTCACCCTAGAACTTTGATGGAGATATACAAGGAGATGAATGTTGTTTCCATGTCTGCTAAGATAACATCCATTAGACAGCCTGTGGATCAAGGAGTAATTTGGACTTTCAAGTCTTATTATTTAAGAAATACATTTTGTAAGATTATGCTTTCCATAGATAGTGATTCCTCTGATGTATCTGGGTAAAGTAAATTGAAAACCTTCTGGAAAGGATTCACCATTCTAGATGCCATTAAGGACATTCATGATTCATGGGAGGAGGTCAAAATATCAATACTAATAGGAGTTTTGAAGAAGTTGATTTCAACTATCATGGATGACTTTGAGGGGTTCAAGCCTTCAGTGGAGGAAGGAACTGCAGATGTGGAGGAAATAGGAAGAACCAGAATTGGAAGTGGAGCCTATAGATGTGACTGAATTGCTACAATCTCATGATAAAACTTGAATTGATGAAAACTTTCTTCTGATGCATGAACAAAAAAAGTGGTTTGTTGAGATGGAACCCACTTCTGGTGAAGATGCTGGGAACATTGTTAAAAGGACAACAAAAGATTTAGAATATTATGTAAACTTAGCTTATAAAACAGTGGCAGGGTTTGAGAGGATTGACTCCAATTTTGAAAGAAGTTCCACTCTGAGTAAAATGCTATCAAAGAGCACCACATGCTACAGATAAATTTTTCATGAAAGGAAGAGTAAATCAACATGACAAACTTCATTGGTGTCTATCTTAAGAAATTGCCACGGCCATCCAAACCTTCAGCAACCACCACCCTGATCAGTCAGCAGCCATCAGCATTGAGACAAGACCCTCCATCAGCAAAAAGATTATGACTCACTGTAGGTTCAGGTGATCATTATCATTTTTCGCACTTTTAATGAAGGTATATGCATTGGTTTTTTAAAAAGGTATAATGCTATTGTATGTTAAATAGACTAAAGTATAGTATAAACATAACTTTTATTTATTTATTTATTTATTTGAGACAGAGTCTCACTCTGTTGCCCGGGC
>VBSM01000361.1:46230677-46277033 GCA_008086735.1 Cheirogaleus medius
GGGTCTCACTCTTGCTCAGGCTGGTTTTGAACTCCTGACCTTAAGCGATCTGCCCACCTTGGCCTCCCAGAGTGCTAGGATTACAGGTGTGAGCTGCCGTGCCCAGCCTAAACATAACTTTTATATGCACTGGAATACCAAAAAAAAAAAAAAAAAAAAAAAATTGTAGACTTGCTTTATTGCAGCACTTGCTTTATTGCAATGATCTGGAACCAAACTTGCAATATCTCCAAAGTATATCTGTATAAAATCTATGAAGCTTACCCTATACAATATATGTAGTAAGTCCAACTAGTAAAGCAGTTGAGACAAATAATATTTTCTTGCAATTCCTGGAAAAAAAATGACCCACCTTACACTCTGACACAATAATGTTAAGTTTTCAACATTGGAGTCTTTTTTCTCTTCTCATCAGAAGCAATAATATATTACACTGACAACTGTGTCAGCTGTCAGAGTCTTAATCTCATTGTATGAAAACTACTATGCTTGTTTTATCAACAGAGGAACATGTTCTTCAAATAAAATGGTTTATAATGCACATGTAAACAAATGCATGTGTAGCTGCTGCTGGGATCCTGAGGGGTGGAGTGTGGAGGTCACAGCCTCAGCTACTTCCCCTTCCAGTGGTTTTTCCCTGATCCCTCCCATTATAAGTGGAGACATCATACATGAGCAATGCAATAATTGAGAAGGTCAATCTCTCCCCAAAGAAAAGTTCTCCCAGATGGCTTCTGGGCAGAGACTATGAGAATGGGCCACTCCTCTCAGGGTGAGGGCTGTCAGTATGAAGGCTGCTGAGTAAAAGTATTGGCCATATCACCCTGTAGGGAATTCCCAGAACCTGGGCTCAGAAAGTCTCCTAAGATGTTTTCCCCTCCACACACACAGAAGGACAACTATGGACTAGTTCTGCTTAGGCCAAATGATTGGAAAGCTAAGAAGGCTCTGGTTTCTTCTATTTTGGAAATAGAGGAAAATCAAGAGAAGTTGGGAAAACATTAAAGGGACTCTCTCTTATATGTAATAAAAGTAAAAAAAAAAATTGAGAAATCTTTTTCTCAAAGAGCTAAATAACTCTGAGGGGTTACCACATCCTTGCTAGAGTATTGCAAGGGGACTTATGAAGTCTTTTTATTGAACTGGAGTTTATGTTCAAATATATTCATGATATGTGATAATAGTCTTTAAAATTCCCCTGGATCATTTGAACTTAAATGTTATAACTATAACATTGTTTGCTTTTTAATATAACAAGAATCATAAAAGAATTCTGATACACTGCCACATGTAGTCATCATAGAGAGAGAAAGTTTTTCATAATGAAAAACAGATTACTCCTTCCTAATTGTACACTAAATAATTCAGCTGATCAATCCCTCTAATGAATTGGTACTTGAAGGAAGCTGGCATTAGAAATTTAATTTCATTCAGCAAGTTTCCCAGTTCTTAGAGACCATAGATAATGCTAATATGTCTTTCCTTTCCTGAGTTTGAAATGCAAAGATACTGAGATGACTCCAAATAATCTTTCACCACAATTGACTCTGGTTCCCCTTTAAACTATAAGAAAATTCTCCAGTATCCAGAGATGAAGTTTATCTCCAGTGCAAGTGAACCCCTCTCAAACAACAAAGGAATAGCAAAGGTGTGACTATGTAAATACCTCCTTGATATCGCTTTATTTAAAATTACAACTGTCCTGTGATTATTAATAGAAGTCTCATCTATAAGAATCATCCTTCTTTGCTTGTATAATTACTGGTTTAATAACTCCCTGTTCCATTTGTTCAAGTGCATGATCAGGACCAGAAGTCCACAAAGTGTTCACGGCCAGGTCTGTAAGCTTGAGGCTAGACAGAGGCTTCACTTTCGCTTGACTGGCAGGTGGAGAGCCTGCAATCCTCTGTGATTTCCACAGCATGCTGTCCTGTGGAACAGCAAACCATCACAGAATCCCGATGAATTTCTGCTGGAGTCTCAGCTTTGTTTTTAGATTCATTTTCCATCTCACAAAGGTAGGGATCTTAATTTGACAAGTGATAAAATCTCTCCCGCAAAACTCAATATTAGATTTTTCCCTCTTCACCATCTCGGGAGGATCGAGTTAGAAATAAATTGTTTACCTAATGTGAAGATACTGTGCCAGAGACAAAACCCCTCTTCTCTCCGATAATACCCTGACAATGTGTTGTTATATGACAAATCATGCATCCACCTAGATGTTTTGTAGCTAGTGACAAGTTGAATAAAAACATCCTCCATTTGTTGCTGTTGGCAAATTAGTGCAATGCATTTCCTCTGCTAGTGTTATGATGAAGCTTAGTGCTTCAAATAAAGAAAAGGCCACAAAAGGTGATTATTTGCTTGAAAATATTTTTGACAGACTTCAAATTAAACAATTACCTGCAATATACAAATGTAACTGATGTATTGAATATAGATCACTTCATATGTGGTTGAACTTTACTTCTAATTATGAAAATGTGCTTCTTGGAGAGGTGGGAATGACCTTTTCCTAACACTTCTAATTTATCCTCTGCCTGGAGGAGAGAAAAATACTTTAGATAAACCATCTGGAAAACTTCTAATTTGTTCTATGAAAAGATAAACATTCTGCTCAGCAGAAATAATCCAACTGGCAAGAGTCTTCTTTTCATTTGGATTATTCCTTATCTAGTCTTTATTATTGTAAATTAAACCTTTACATCTGAATTCAGAACCACCTGAAATACTTGCCCTGTTCTTTTGTGAAATGTTTTAGAGTTAGTTTGAAGACATATAGATCATATATAGCAAAAACAAAGTGAAGACTAATGAGAAATGTGTGAATTATGTGGTTGTTTACTCTTCTGTACTTATGGATTTTAATGTGAAGGTCACCTTGTTTAAATGTGTATTAGCATAAGACAAATTTTGGTGAGGAAATTCCTTGGTGCCAAATACATTAAAAATGTAAAAACGTTTAAGAAATGTTAAATTTCCCATACAATCATTAGCACCTATTGTGTGCTTTTTCTGTTCCTGATCCTGTACTAAGTGCCTTAATGGACTAATGAACAAGGTTCTAGGCTCACCCCTGTTTTACAGATAAGTAGAATTACAGAGCGAGAAACAGACTTGCTAAAGATCATGGGGCTAACAAGCTCTAGGGCTCGGATTGGGATTAATTAAGGAGTTCTGTTCTCAGACACTGTTCTAAGCTTTTACAGAAACAGCAGGTTAGTTTTAGGAATAGAAGGATGTACTCAGTCAATTGAATGCTATGGTTTTAATTTAGAAATACTTTATATTCAGACTGTAGCCACGGAATATGGTCAATGTATATAATATATGTAAAATGATATCAGTGTGTACAGGTGGTAGCTTATTAACTTTTAATAAATAAAAGTGAAATAAATGAAAACAAAATGTGATAGCAAATGTATAGGAATCCAGGAGCCATGGGGCTAGCCCAGGAGCAGCAAACTGGTTTAAATGGAGTGGCTTACTGGTAGTATAGCAATCGGAATTTTATCCCAATGACCAATCTACTGAGATTGGATAAAGCTAGGAGGAGACAGCTGTCATTTAAACACTCTCAAATGACTCTCTTTTCACCTCCACCTTCACTGTCATGCCTTATTCCTGTGGTCTGTACTTATTTCTGTGATGACATCGAAAGTCTCTTTGCTGAGCTCTCTTACTCTGGTTTTCTACATCTCTATTCCTTAATTCACCAATCCATTCTCCACACTGTTTCTAGGATGTGTTCTATAAAATTCAAATCTGCTTCTCTCATTTTTTCCTATTTGAAATTCTTAAATTGCCTCTTATTGCCTTCAGGATAAAACCCAAACTCCTTAGTCTGACATAGAAGGCCTTTCATGTGCAGTAGCTATAAATATTGAGTTATAAACTCTGATGTGTGACGATGTAACTTGCTTTATTTCAATAATTCAATTTGATTTTCCAACTCTTAGAACTCAGTCTGCATAATGATAGACAACTTAATCTAGACTTTTTTTAGGATTCCCTGTCCAATTCATCTATTTTCTTTTTCTCAGTCAACTCAGCTTTAAATTCAATCATAACCAGAATGTCTCCTATATGTTCTTTCTCCTGACCACATCCCTTAGTAGAGTCCTGAAGGGGCACCAGATGAGTGTGGTGGAAGACACATTGTGTGTCAGCTATGATCTGAATGGGTTCGAGGCTGATTCCAATCCCATCTTGGGTCCCTGGAACTTAGATCTCTACTGGAAACCATCTAAACCATGATCTGCCACGAAGTGACTTTATTTAGGCTGTGGTGACCTTTAGGAAGTCCCATAGAGTCTTTCTCTCTACTAATATTTTTTTTAGGTCATATTCAGTACCACTGGGAAGCTCAATATCCCTGTCCACTTCATCCAGGAGGAGTTAGAGACTTTGGCAGGGCTCTCTTTGCTCCTCTTCTTCCTTACAACATCTTCTCTATACCACCTCACCGCATTCTTTTGTTAAAGGGTACCCTGGTGACATACAGCTTGAGAAGCAGAGAAATAGCATTCTATACTCAGATACTGCCAAATCTCAAAGTAACTCTATCATGGCCCTGCATAGAGCTAAGTTATCTCAGAGTGGGATAGAAATCTTGTGGATTTTACAATACATCTAACTCCCTTCCTCTTCTGCAAACCTGCTCTCTTCCCAGAGTGGAGGGCTCTCCTGCTTTTGGTGGGTGAACCAGGAAAAAAATCCTTTCAATTTGATAGCATCTTCTTTCAAACATATTGTTTTACACCCTTATCACAATTATTTAAGGTTGAAAGCCAGAGAATCTAGTGCATTTGCTCTCTGGGTACAGTTTAATAATTCTTTCTAAGTAAAGTGGTCTTCATGTTTTGACTGGCAGATGCTCCTCTGACAGGGCTTGGAGAAGACTAGGAGACAATGAACAAATGAACATTCCACATTTTGTTATACATTCACCTCTTGCCCTTCCTTCCTTCCTTCCTTCCTTCCTTCCTTCCTTCCTTCCTTCCTTCCTTCCTTCCTTCCTTCCTTCCTTTTTCTTTTCTTGCTTTCTTTCCTCTGTTGCCTGGGCTAGAGTACAGTGACATCATCATAGCTCATTGCAACCTTAAACTCCTGGACCCAAGGGATCCTCCTTCCTCAGCCTCCTGGGTAGCTGGGACTACAGGTGCATACCACCATGCCTGGTTGATTTTTCTATTTTTTGTAGAGAGTGGGGTCTCACTATGTTGCTCAGGCTGAACATATAGGAGATATTCTGGTTATGATTGAATTTAAACCTGAGTTGACTGAGTTCAAACTCATGGCCTCAAATGATCCTCCTACCTCAATCTCCAATGTGCTGGGTTACAGGCATGAGACACTGCACTCATCCCTGCTTACTTTTTCTAGCTAAATCTGTTTTTATTATCCATCTGGCAACACAAACATACATATCACATGGATAACTTTTAATAATTTTTTAATATTTGGTGAAGGGATCATCATAAAATGTGGGAAATATGAATGTCTTCTCTGATTCACCATGCTACAACAACCCAAGTTTGGTGAACTTCCTATTGTTTCCATATCTTTACAATGACACTAGAACGTATTAACAGCTTTTCTGTGTTTGTCATTTTCCTCACCAGACTGCAAACTCTTTGATTTTAAGAATCCTTATTTTATCTCTGGATAACTCCATACTGGCAAGCCCCTACATTTAGCACAATTACTGGCATTTATTAGTTCTTTGTATATGTTGATTAGATGAATGAACAAATGATGAATAAATTAGAACCTAAATAATTCAGTATAATGTAAGGCAATGGTTTTCAGATAATTTTCATTTGTATACTCTTTAAAAGAATGCTGAAAATTATTTAACTCTTTGCATATTTTAAAAGTTGATAAATAAAAATGTTCCTTATAAGTTTAGATAATATTAAAGGTTGTAATTGTCAGAATGTATTAAATATTGAAATTTAAATGTTGTCTTAAGTGTAGTAAGTGAAATTCAAATACCATACTGATTTGATGTCTTTCACTATTAATTTAAATAATAAATTAACATGTTCTTCTTAAATAATTAGAATTTTTATCTTTTCCTTTTCTCCTTAAACCTATATTTCAATTCCAATTTCTCCATAGAGTTTTTTCCTAAGTTAATATCCTTTTGTACTTGCAAAATTATATGGATCATCTATCATTTTCCTATGTATCAAAAATATTTAGATTGAAAATTTAAGTATTTATTAATTACCTGTGATTAATACCTGTGATTAATTACCATTATTTTTTTAAAGTGCACTTGTATTATTGTAACAATTATTAGTAGTATATACTAAATCAAAGCACAATAAATGAGAAATTTAGATAATAAACATTAGATATATTTACAGAGGATGCATCTCTTAATAAAAACAATTGGGGCATAATTTTATGGTGTTTCTATTTAAAAAGCTGCACAGAATTTCTCGTTTGGCATTCTAGAGGTTTTTGCAAAATGGCAAAATGCAGACTGACTGAGGGGTACACTTGTTATTACAAACAGGCAGAACCATGATTGTAAAAGGGGAAGTAGGAAAGAAAAATTGAGGGCCAGCACTTTCTCAGGAAGATCAGTTTTTGGGAAAAAGTAAATGAAAATATTTTTAGCATCTTTTTATAAAATTTGTATTTATTTATTTTTTATTATCTATTTTTTATTTTTTTATTTCAGACTATTATAGGGGTACAAATGCTTTGTTACATATATTGCCTTTGCACTGAGTCAGAGCTACAAGTATGCCCAACCCCTGGACATTGTGCACCGTACACATTGGGTGTGAATTTACCCAGCCCCACCTTACCCTTCCCACCTGCCTGACACCCAGTGAATGTTACTTCTATATGATCAATTAGTACCAATTTAATGGTAAGTATATGTGGTGCTTGTTTTTCCATTCTTGTGATACTTCACTTAGTAGGATGGGCTCCAGCTCCATCAAGGATAATACAAGAGGTGCTAGCTAGTTCACCATTTTTTTTTTTTATGGCTAAGTAGTTCTCCATGGTATACATACACCACATTTTATTAATCCACTCATGTATTGATGGAAACTTGAGTTGTTTCCACGTCTTTGCAATTGTGAATTATGCTACAATAAACATTTGAGTGCAGTTGTTTTTTTGATAAAATGACTTCTATTCCTTTGGCTAGATGCCCAGTAATGGGACTGCTGGATCAAATGGTAGGTCTACTTTTAGTTCTTTGAGGACTCTCTATACAGTTTTCCATAGAGATTGTACTAATTTGTAGTCCCACCAACATTGAACAAGTGATTCTTTCTGTCTGCATCCATGCCAACATCTGTTGTTTTTGGACCTTTTAATAAAAACCATCCTAATAGAGGTGAGGTGATATCTCATTGTGGTTTTAATTTGCATTTCCCTGATGATTAGTGATGAGCATTTTTCATATGTTTATTAATCATTTGTCTATCTTCTTTTAAAAAGGTCCTGTTCATGCCTACTTTTTAAGGAGGTTGTTTTTTTCTTGTTTATTTGCTTGAGTTATTTTTTTCTTTTGTAAGTTTTATTTTTAATTGAAAAATAATAATTGTATATATTTATGGAGTACAATGATATGTTTTGATACGTGTATACATTGTAGAATGATCAAATCCAGCTGATTAACATATCTATCACCTCAAATACTTATCATTTCTTTGTGGTGAGTACTTTTGAAATCCACTTTATAGATTCTGGATATTAGCACTTTATTGGATGTATAGTTTGCAAATATTTTCTCCCATTCTGTAGGTTGTCTATTTGCTCTGTTGATTGTTTCCTTAGCTGTGCAGAAGGTTTTTATTTTAATCAAATCCTATTTTTTTAAATTTTTGTTGTTGCTATGATTGCCATTGGAGCCTTAGTCATAAATTATTTGCCTAGGCCTATATCTAGAATAATTTTCCCCACATTTTCCTCTAGAATTCTTATGGTTTCATGCCTTATAGTTAAATCTTTTATCCATCTTGAATTAATTTTTGTGAGTGGTGAGAGATAGGTGTCCTGTTTCATTCTTCCACATGTGGCTCTACAGTTTTCCCAGCACCATTTGTTGAATAGGGCTACATTTCCCCACTGTATGTTGTTGCCTACTTTGTCGAAGATCAGTTGGCTATAGGTAGATGGTTTTGTATATGGATTCTCTATTCTGTTCCAGTGATCTGTGTTTCTATTTTTGTACCAATTCCATGCCGTTTGGGTTACTATACCTTACAGTATAGTTTGAAGTCTGGTAATGTGATGCTTCCAGATTTGTTCTTTTTGCTTAGGATTGCTTTGGCTATCTGGGCTCTTTTCTAGTTCCAAATGAAGCTCCAGGGATACAAGGATGATTCAACATATGTAAATCAATAAATGTGATTTATCACTTAAACCAAAGCAAAAACAAAGATGATATGATCATCTCAATAGATGCAGAAAAAGCATTTGATAAAATCCAGCACCCTTTAATGATAAAAGCCCTCAACAAACTAGGCATAAAAGGAACATATATTAACATTATAAAAGACATATATGGGAAACCCACAACCAGCATCATGTTGAATGAGGAAAATTTGAAAACATTCCCCCGAAGAACTGGAATAAGACAAGTGTGCTCACTGTCACCACTTCTGTTCAATATAATGCTGGAAGTCCTATCCAGAGAAACAGGCAAGAAAAAGAAATAAAAGGTATCCAAATTGGGAAAGAGAAGGTCAAATTATTGTTTTTTGTTGATGACATGATCTTATATCTAGAAAACCCCAAAGACTCCACCAAGAGACTCCTGGAATTGATAAATTCATCAATGTCTCAGGTTACAAAATCAATATATATAAATTAGTAGTATATCTATATACCAATAACATTCAAGCTGAGAGTCAAATCAATGACTCCATACCATTCACAATATCCACAAAGAAAATAAAATACCTAAGAATATACTTAACCAAGGAGGTGAAATATCTCTATTGAGGAAAGAAATCACAGGGGATACTACCAAATGGAAAAACGTATCTTGCTCATGGATAGGTAGAAACAATATTGCTAAAATGTCCATACTACCTAAAGTGATTTACAGATTCAATGCAACCCCCATCAAAATTTAAATATATTTCACAGATTTGGAAAAACTAAATGAAATTTGAGGATCTGGAAAGTGGTTTCCTTAAATTGATCTTCAGGTACCCACTAGAACATCTTTGATACAGGGATATGTACCCCTTAGTTAAAGTCAGAACCCTGATCTAGAAGACACCAATATTTTTTAATGAGTAGGAATTACAAGTTTTAAGAGTTGGAATGTGTTTGCTTTGAAATAATGTTAAATTAAATTATGGCTATATTTTCCTGTAGATATTCTGAAGGATGGAGTTAATGAATCAAAAGGATTATTTGATATCAATACATGGATTCCATGACAATAGGCAATCAATCATACGCTACACACCAGTTCTTTATTCTCTTGAGTAAGGACATTTTCAGATTGGTTACAATTATTTTTTGCTTGGCAATTGCCTTTGAAAAGACCATACTAGTTGTAATTAAACCTAATTAAATAATAACCTCAGAACTATTAGAGTTTAATAAATAGGTTTCTCAGGTTGCAATTCAAGTTATATATATTTATATATATTGTTATATATATTGCATATTTAATAATAATTTCATCTGAACTTTTTAAATAATTGATAATAGTTCTTCTACTTTCACTAATTCCTTCCCCCTCCACTCCAGCAACATAATTTTATATGTATATTTGTTCTTTGTTTCCATAAACTACCATAAATATATGGACATCATGTCAATGCAATACTGGATTGGCTATTAAGTACATGGATGCATATAAAAATTAAAATATACTAATTTTACATATGTGCTTTATTTATAAAACTTTTGTGTAGTCCTGCAACTGTTATTTTTTAAATTTTCCAGTTTTAGTTTAATGCATTCTTACATATGAAGTCTTTCCAGAAAGTATCCAGCCATGTAATATGAAAAAATAGAAACAGTTATTGAAGAAGCTATAAGAAACATTGTATATAGGACAATGATGCCTCATTACCCCTCAAAGTAGGCACCTTGAGACCTCACACAGTTCTCCCAGCATCTCTTAACCTAACCCTCACATGTTCAACATTCTCAAGTGTTCTGCTTGTTGCAGGCCTTCCAGAATGTGGATCACTTTCAACTGATTCTCGATCATCTTTGAAGCATTTATGCCACACTTTTATTTGCACTGCACTCATTGTATCATCTCCAAAAGCTTCTGAATCATCCAAATAGTTTCCATGGAGAAAACGTTCAAGCTTAATGCAAAATTTGATGCAGATTTATTGCTTTACTTGCGCAGTCATTTTGAATGCAATGGCCACACAGTACACATGCTTACTCAACGGTGTCTAGCACCCCACTGACTAGTACTGTGAAGTCATAATTGTTCACACGTGCACACTCCAGTCCACTCTCCTTGGCTGCCAGGTTACATCCATGTCATGCAAACAGTTCTTGTTGAATTAATAATGGCTGGATACTTTCTGGACAGCCTTTGTACTATTGTAGCTTCCTTATCCCCTTCCCCTCCCTTATCCTACTTTAGTCAAGTCTCAGTCAGCATTTTTTATTTTTAGTGCCACCTCTTGTGGTGAAATGCCTAAAATAATCCTAGTCTAATTATTTTTACAATGCATTGACTTCTCTCAATCTATCGTGTATCCCCAGACCTCACCAGAACAAAGTGTGAATGAGAAGCCACTGAAGATTGAAATATTTTTCCATAATATTAACTTAGCAGGAAATCCTGACCCACAGAGGTTCTAATTTGCACTCCATAGACAACAATCCCTGACCTTCAACCTTTCTACCACTTACAGTCCAGATGGATCCCTGGCCAGCGCACAGGACACACCAGTGGTTTAGAATCCAACTCTGGCTTCAGTGGTTGACAGGGGTGCAGGAGTGTGGAGGGGATGAGGTTTTAAAATCTCCAGTGGACATTCATAATTAATACATTTGATTATAATATTGCATGTTATTGCCTTCAGAAGTACTAATACTATAGTCCTAAATTAGTTTATTACACATTAGGAATGCTTTTGTGGAATAATCTAGAAATTTTCTCCAATCATAACTATATTTTCCCTAATGAGAAATAATTTACAAATTGGAAAGAATGGATTTTAAAATTAATTGTAGTGAGAAAAAAATGTATATATTGGTTACTGCCATATGTATGTATGTGTGTGTATATTTATATAGATGCATATATCATATATGTATATAAAAATAAATATGTATATTTAAATTGAAGATGACTTGTGAACAGAATGAGGGAATATGGGGAGTCTCTAAGCATTGGTACTCTGGTTTCTAATTTGCTACTTATTTTCTTTTGTACCTTGCAGACACACCTTTTGTGTCTATATATGGAGAGCCCTGCTCCTGCCAATAATCACATGATGATTTAAAGTCATAGAAGATTAATAAATAATTGTTATAACAAATTCTTGATTAAGACATGGCCAAGCTGTCATTTGTCTGAGAAGAGAAGATAGTATACAATGTGAACAGCCAGGAGAAGAGTCTTCCAAAAAGAACATAGTGGGTAGGTATGTTGTTGATTGCTGACTGTCAAGTCAGGTCTTCTCTCTTCCTCCTGGACATATGGTGGACCAACCTCCTTGGAGGCAAAGAGTGGCTGGTTGAACATGAGGAAAAGTGAGTGTGCAACTTCCATGTCACTTGTCTCAAAGAAAATCCCTTTCCCTGGACTTGCTCTATTTTCTTCTCCCATGGTTTAGAACATGGAGGTGTCCACACTCAGCTTCAACTGTGTAGATGAGGACAGGTTCCTGGGGATGATGGAGCCACAATATGAAAGGAACTTGAGTTCCTGAATGACTTTGTGGACCAGGATTCCTATATACTTTTAAGTACAATTAAATAAAAATGTAAGTTGACTATAGTTTTGGATCTGTTTCATGGCCATTGCTTTCACTACTATAAAGGGGCTCAGGATGAGTCCATGGTGGAGAAGAAAGCCTCAGGGTGGTGTGATTCTATGCAGTAGATATACTAAACCCTTGGATCTTTCAGAAGCATATAGATGTAAGAAAAGATAGATAAGACTAGTCAGTGGAAGAGATAAACATTCTTAGAAAAAAAGTTGAAAGTTAGAATAGCTTGTAGAGGAGGTGGGTGGCTGATGAATCACTTTATTGTTGAAGATGGGAGGAACTGATTTGAGGCCCTAGAGCACAACTTAGACTTGAATGTGCATCATAATCCCTTGGATCGCCTGCTAAAACAGATAGCTGGATCCCACTTCCAATGTTCCTGATTCAGTAAGTCTAGGTTAGAGCCTGAGAATTTGCCTTATGAACATGATCTCGGTGATGCTGATGCTGTTGGTTGATTAGGGGCCCCACTTTGAGAACCACTACTATAGATTCTAGGGAGACTTAGGACATTTTGCAACTTCACCTTTAGGAGTCTTGACCTACCTCTCATCAAGGGATTCAGCAGCCAGACTAAAAAGAACACTCTAATCATACATTGAACGCTGCACATAGGGATGAAAGAAGACTCAAGTCTTCATGAACCTGTGCCAAACCAAATTTACATATGTGAGAGGCTAAGCACCTGTTATCTATTAATTCTGTTTAGGATTTGACCTTTAAGAGTCTTTTGCATTATATTATAATATAATCTTGTTTTTATTTAATTACTAAGGAACTGAGTGACCATTCTGACTTTGAGTAAAATCTGTTAAGGGGGAAAGGCCATGGATATTGATGCTTGGAGAAGAAAAAACTCAACAAGATTAACTCTAGAACAAAAAGCATGGAGAAATTAGAGCAGGAAGCCTTTCTATGGAGTGACTTGCATAAACTTTGTCTATCAAATATAGGTTATGTTGGACCTATCCACAGCCCCAAATTAGAAATTATTGCTTATGTGGATTCTGAGCTGCTGACTTGTTTCATGAGCTATTTCTGCCAGCAACTCTGAAATTCATATTTCAGTATTCAGAAGATGAGTTTTTCCTGTGCATTCTTGGTGTGACAATCACATTATACATCTTGGCCTCTAGAGTTTGACACTACTGATCTTTGTCATTGTAATATTAACATTTTTTAAAAAGATAGCAATACCTTTCTTAATGATCTTTGAACATATGTCCATGTTGAATAGCAAATATACTTATTTATAAAATGCTTTACAAATTCTACTAATTAACTAAAATTAACTTGTATTATAATGCAATATAGAGATTAAAAGTTATGATACTCTGACAGGAAAAAAATTGATGCCACAAGCTAATTACTATTTATATAGCTTCTATAAAATATGTACTTAGACTCAGGCTCAGAAATTACTAAACTTGCTATGACTGACCTAGACATTGCTTCCCTGAGTGTCTTCCTTTTGCGACCATAAAAACTCCCATTTTTGTACTTATTCTCCATTTTACTCACCTGAAAAGTTATTGTACCCTTTCTATTATTTCAATATTGTCCAACTTGCCTAATAAAGTGCAGAAAACCATAAGTAAGGGAACATGAGCTTTGTATTCATCATGATATTCTCAGTGCCTTACATAGTGCCTGGCTAATAGGAGGTCAAACATTTGCTGAATGAATGAGTGAATGGATGAATGAATGAGGAAGAAATTGATAAGTAAGCAATGAATTAACTAATTTTATTCTATTTAATTAAGCATATATTAATATATTTGTGTGCATTATATGTGTCTGTATATTAAGTGTGCACATATATAAGTATATACACACACCACCTTAGCACTGTTTCTTATTATAAATTTTGCAGTGTTTTAACTGAAATTAATAATTTCCTTTCCCTATTAACACGTATATGTAAGAATAATGATAGCCTTAACAGTTCATACTTCCTCTGCCCAATTACCATTGCTAAGTAGTTCTATTTCTTTATATTCAGTTAGTTATAAGGTTTACATAACCATTAGCTCTTTGAGGCTCGGAAGCTTAGGACACTTTTTTCATTTGCAGTGTTTTGACCCCGCTGAAAAGTTTTTCTGTTGGTTTTTGTCCTTGGATGGAACTATTTAGAATATGTCCTTTTGCCTTTTAGTTTTGGTTAAGCATGAATCTATTCTTTTGTAGTTATTTTTTTCCTTTTTTTTTTTGGTTATAACAATGTTTCAGAAGCTTCTGTTCTTTTTCAAAAACCATTTGATCATGAGGGAATTGGAATGTTACATTTTTAAAATTGAACACCTCATCCTGAGGAATGAAATGCTTTGAAATGGAGGTATCCAATGTCCTTGCATTTAGACCAGAGCTCCGAGTCTGGGCTGACTTGAAAGCTGAAACATCAAAAGTATACAATTTAGCCGAGTTTTCTCAAACTAATCTTCAAGACACCTAAAATGCAAGCTTTGCTCATCTGCTTCCTTTCACTTCCAATATCTTGTTCAATTTCTGAAACATAAGAACAAAGGTTCTGTGGGAAATTGTTCATTAATTGAACCGTGCATATCGTAAGAATGAAGGGACAAATAGTAACAAAAATTGTGGTAATTTTAACACTTTCAACTTTTCCATTTTTTGTTAATTTAAATAATTTATATTCAATATACTTTTTCTTTGAATTATCACATACTCAATATGTTTCATTCTTTTTACCCAACATATACTGAATCTGATGGCCTACAAGACTGTCTAAATAACTATTTATATATCTAATCTTTGTTATTATTTTAATTGACAGCAAAAATTTTGTGAAATTTTATTCATGGAATCTAATATACTATGTTTTTACATCTTAGCTGTCTTTTGTTTTCTTAAAAAGTTTTCTCATATCAATGTATGACTGCATGCTCTTAAAATTTTTTTCATTATGTAAATGATATACTTCATTGTAAAAAATGTGCCTGAGACACAATATTAATATATTTCTTTAACAAAAATGTGTTAATGTTAATAATACTGTTTTGTCTATTTTCTACTCAGAATGATCACTTTCATATTTTTTTAAATCAACTTCTAACATTTTACTTCTGGACCCATTTTTTTTCTGAATATCAGAAATGACTCTTTTCTTTCCCATTACAATAAAATTTAATCATGCCTGGAAATTACATTGAAGTCTCTGATTTTATAGGTAGCATCTATAACTAGCCTTTCTCTTATAATTTCCAATTGAACATACTGTTCATACCATTCTTTATCCACATTTTAAACAACAGATATTTTTAAGCAACTACTATTTTCTTGTGAAATTATAAACACTCTTAAGTAATTCTTATAACGTATAAGTAAAATATATGCACATATAATTATAAACACATAGATTTTATTTAAAAAAGAAATAAAGCATTAGAATCACACAAGTGAATTACTTCTAGTGACTTAGAGGTAGGGACTAATGTAGATTCATATGTTTCAGTAATATTAAGAGTATTCAGTGGGTCATTTTGGTGCAGTGTGCTGGAGTGCAAGCAAGTGCAAGCAAATGCAAGTGACAATCTTACTGAGCTGTAAGTGGCAGACATTGCAATTCAGGACTACTGGAGTAGTAGGGATTTGCAGGGTGAGGGTACCAGGCAAGTGAAAGCTTTGTATCATATGTGGGTTGGGGGTGGAATCAGCTGTTTATGTAGATGTTCACTAGCTTACAACAGTTTTTTTTGTCCAAGCACTGGGTTACTCATGAACAGGAGAAACCTTCTAGGCCTTAGTAGAGAGATCCTTTAGGCATGAGAGCTGAATATAGATACCAAAGTCTGCAAAGTGCTGGGAGATATTGGTGGTATTAGCTGAAGTGGAAAGACTTCACTTGAAGACTCAGGCATTTGGTTGAGACTTCAAGAAAGCCAAATGTTAGGGGTAAGGATCATGCCCTAGAGTAAGGGCCAGACTCTGAGTAAAAACCCAACTAAACTAGAACTACTCTAACAAAGAATAAAACCAAGAGATCCAGAGACCTAGGCTTCTTCCATCTGTGTCTCTTCCATTTCCGGTACATAACTGTCAAGGTCATCTTGTTTGTCTGGATCACATAGCTGAGAGGGGAAAAAATATGAGGATCACACATGGGAGATTTTTAAGATCCAGGCATAGGAGTCTAAATTATTTCTTTTCATATTCCATTGCCTAGAACTCAGGCACACGTCCATGCCAAACTCCATGGGAAACAGGGAAATGTGGTCTGGCTGTAAGCCAGTAAGAAATGGAATTAAATTTGGTGTGTAATTAGTCAATCTCTGAAACATTTACAATGCATATTGAAGAGTGGAGGGCCAGTGGGGAAGGGAGAGAAGCTGGAAGGTTTCCATAGCTATGAACATGAAATTCACTTTGAATCTTCATCTGTTCTTATATCCAAAAGCAGACACATCCTGCTCAAGAGTAACTGCTCAACCCTTTCCCTACCATCCTTAGAGAGAAGATTTCTAAAATTGTATGAACTTCTGTCAAGTAATCTTACTCTGGACACCAGTAGACTAGCTCCAGAAAGTTTATTTTCCCTGAACCAGTGTACCAGCTTCTTTGCTTTAAGATTATTGTAGGTCCATACACATGTAACCTAAAGAGCCTCCTGTAGGGTCTCAGTCCCTGCGACCAACAAGAAGATGCTGAGTGTCTGAAACTTTGCCTTTTCTCTGACTACAAATATGTGTCTAAAGTCTTTCCCATCCAAACACACCATAAGTCATTCGTAGGAACTTTAGATACTTAATGGTCAGAAATGTGTGATCATTTGAGAGTTTGGTTTGTGGGTTTACATGAATGCCTCAAAATAAATAATACAAATAATCCATGACAGATGAATGTAAAGAAAATTATTACAGAAGACATATTCTTTTGATATCATGAGACAATTTTGTTGCTAAACAATTTGATACACCTTTTCTCTCTGCTTTGCTCCTGCTGGCATGGCAGCAAGATAGGGGATGGTAAAAGAAGAGGAAGAGAGAAAGGAAATCAAGGAGATGGAAATCAAAGTGTCAGAGCCGGCAGTATGTGGGGCATAAACAGCCATTCCAGGTAAACTCAGAAAAATCCTCCTTTTGTCTTTGTTAATGGTAATGATCCCATTTGTGTGGAACACTAGAGTGCATTTAGATTAAATGTTCTCTTCAGCTTGGTTCCTCAGTGCTTCAAGATCCTAAGAGTAGAGAACTGAATGATGCCTAGGAGTTTATCCTGAACTTTGAAGAGATTATCCCCCAAGTTCACTGGCAGGCCTGCTGAAGGTGACCTGCCTGTTATCTCACAACACTCCACACTCAGAGATCATCAGCACCATTATGGCCCTTAGCGCCTGTAAATGCCTTCAAGCAGCTTTAGATAGGAGACGTATGGCATGGGCCCGAAGCAGAGAATTTCACTGATTTCTCTGTTGGGCCCTTGTTTAGAAACATTGCTCACATCTTCAGGTTTGACAGGAAAACAGCAGCTGTTTTCTGATCATTTGACCATCTGTTCTTTATTGCTTATATTATTAACATTTACAAGGGATAATTAGTATTTTGAAGTGACTAAGATGATTGATCAAGAAATACCCAACTATGTTTATCATGATGCCTACCTTAAAAATGCCAAAGGTAGCAGCAGTTACTTAATGTATTAGCTCAACTCTGAAATTATGATATAGTCCACCTGACCAAATTCTCTCACTTTAATAACCAGGGAGCAAAGTGAAAACATTTGCTTTTTCTTTTGTTTACGTTAGCTCTGCTTAGGCCAGTTCCTTCATGGTCAGGGCTATGTGAAGTGGCTAGTCTTTAACAATCTCTTTATCTCTTAAAAGGTATTGCAAAGAAGTCTACCCAGTATTTAAATATATTATTATAATATTATTATTAATTATTTTTATTTTTTTATATTCATTATTATTTCTTTTTGTTAGTTTGATACCTTAATAATATGCTTCTGGAAGGCTAGGATCATATTTTATAATTTTACCCTCTCATATCACCATGTAAATAAAATATTGAGTAATGGCTGACCCTGAGTGAATACATCATAAATGTTTAACAACAGACAACTGTAGCAGGAGCCAATTCCAAATAATAAAATAAAAGCAGAGATTCTGCTCTTGGATTTGAAGGGTGTAAATTATTAAAATTGCTGTTTTATACAACTAACAGTTATTGAAAGCCTACCAGGTACAGTCATCTTGCCTGAATTACTATAATATCTCTCAATTTCTCTTTGTTCCTTTAGCCTTTTCTTCCCCAATTTGTTCTCCACATCACAGCCAGAGAGAGTTATACTTTTATAATGAAAATACATGCATGTTCCTGCCCTAATTAAAAATCTTCAATAGTTCTCTATTTATTTCAAGATAAAGTGCAAACTTCTTGGCAGGACATTCAAAGTTTATCATGATCTGATTTCTGTAGTCTCCTGCCCTTGCTATATTTTCTAGCTTCACACAAGTACATGTAGATCCTTACTTCTGTCATGGCCTCTCATGCCTCCTTGCTTCAGCACAGGCCCCTCTCTGCCTAGAATGCACTTCTCTTTTTTTCATCTGGAAAAATACTATTAGAACATAAAGAGTTGAGAAATTGTCTTCCTCCAAACCCCTGGCCTCCCTTCCTACTGGATTACATGTCTCGTCCTCATGTTCTGATAATACTCAATGCTTCAACACCCATCTCTCTGCACCATGTTGCTTGCTTGTTTGCTTCTGTGCTATCCTTAAGCCCCTGGAGGATAAGATCCATAGCTTACTTCCTTATATTTCAGGAGTAACTGCAGGTACTGGCATTTAGTATTAATAGTTGCCCAATACATGTTTGGTGAAGATATATAAATAAAATATTATAGCAACAACATGATTCAGTCCTAATCTTTTTAAGCACATACACAGTAAGTACAAAGTGCTTATGACACACACTGTATCATTAAACCTTACCATAACCCTTGGAGGTAGGCACAGTTATTTTTCCTTTCACTGTATATCCCAGCCTATGTTTGGATAATAGAAGGATTTCAATAAATATTCATTGAATAAATCCTCATAAGGATCCTATCATATAGGCACTACCAACATACTCATTTTACTGGCATCACAGCTAGGTTTAAATAAATTAAATAATGTGTTCGTGGCCCAATGCTACTAAATATTAGATTCAGGATTTGAACCTAGGTTTATCTGATTCCACAGCCCATGTCTTTTACCACTTTGACATATTACATCTCACATAGCAGGTAAAATGCTAGATTCTGAGAGAAAGGGGACATTTAAATTAGGGCAAAATGGTAATTATTCTGAAGTATTTATAATCTATATTGTAAGACAAAATGATCAAAATTCATACTCAAGTGGAGGACAAACAAGTTGCTGTTAGTGGGCAGTGAAATGCAGTATAATTTGGCTTTTGGATATATGGGAGAATGTAATTATTATTTTGAACTTTAAATGGGGTGAAAGATATATATACACACACATATATATGGAAAGCCATGCTTACCAATGAGAACACATATCAAATGTCACAAATACATAGATTTTCCTGGTATAATCACTATGGGATGAGTGTGACTTACAGTGGAGACGAGAATGAAGGTAATAATATCAGTTGAATTCACAGAGCTGAGGAAATGCCTTACATTCCATGGTAAACACAGTGGACTTTATTTTATAAATACTAATTAAGAAATTTTTTTTAAAAGGAGTTAAATATATCTGACCTCTGATTTACTGAGCTATATGAGAGCTAGCTTGGAGCAGTAAGAAATTAGAAGCACAGAGTCCCTTAGGAGACCATTTCAAAGTCCAGGTAGGAAATGACAAAGATTCACCTAAATAAATAGCAGTGAGGATGGAAATCAAGGAGTGGTGATAAGGTATATTGTAGATTGAGTCCACAGAATTTCGGCAATGGATGAGTATGGTGTTCAGGGTGAGAAGGTTGGAAGAGAAGAAAGAGCTGTAATAAATTCTGCAGCTTGTAGTCTCCTAAAGCCTTGAGCTACTTCATTACAATTAATTTAGACATGGTCTGCTATCAAAGAATTATGGTATAACCATAGTAACCATGTTTATTTATTATTAAAATGTATCTATGTCACACCTGATTCCAAAGGTTATATGAGAATCCATAGTAATGATAATAGTTTTTATTTTCAAAAAGTAAGAAAATTATTCTTATCTTGTCAGAAAAGGCAGGCGTAATTTACTCATCACTTTCTTCTTAAGGAAATTGTTTTTGTTTTTTTTTTTGCTTCTCTTTCTCAAATCAGTTGTCTGATAGTTAGCAAAACAAAACCTGGCATTCAGTAATCTAGTAGTCTGGAAAGTATCAAAATCCAGCAGATAGAATAGGGACATGAAGAAATTAGAAAGGAAGCTGAAGTCAGGTGGTTGGGGTCAGATAATAGAGAAGGGAATCAAAGAAGATATACAAGTGATACAAGATATCCATCGTGATGCTTATGAAACTAAGGGTTATGTAATTTTTATAATTTTCAAATTATCCACATGATCTCTCTGGGTAGCCCACAGACAGATGAAGGCTTAGCTTGAAAACAACTATTTCTAAGGACAGGTAGAATGTGGCTCTGAATTGGTTGACTTATCTTTTTTAATTCTAATCTAAATTTATGTGTAATAGTTTATAATTACTTAATCATTTGAGTAAGATCTATGATTAAGACAAGTGATTTTTTTTCTTAAAAAGTGTGTTGTTCTGTTTGCAACAGATCAACATGTTTCAGGTATGTTATGCTGCAAATAAACCTCTTTATTTTCTTCTTCTTATTTTGACTTCACAATTTTTATTTCTATTAATGTTGTGACACTATGGTATAGTTTTCTATTTCACTATACACACAAATATATCTATCCATCTATCTATCTAGATATCTGTCATTTGTGTATATCTATCTCTCTCTCTCTATATATATACCCTAAGCAAAGAATGAACTCTTAAAAATAGCTTATTTTGCAATATGTTTTCTTTGAAGGTCATTTTAGTACACTTACTTTCTTCTTGGTTATTGATAGTTTGCTAATTTAACTGTCATGGTTCTTTATATATTAAAATTCCATAAATATAAAATGGCAAGGGACATTAATCAATAAATAATGTTTGGGAGTATAATTCAATGCATATGTTAAAGAGGATGTGAAACAGCGCCTCTAGAATTTGTCCAAACAGCTCCCCTTACCCACTCCACCACCACTCCCTGAAGATAGAAATAAGAACTCCAGTGCTCCAAGGAAATGGAAGCTTTTTAACAAGGTGCCTGGCTCTTCCTCCTTGTACTCACCCATTATCCCTCTGTGCTGTTGGCATACAATTCACTACTGCAACAATTCTACTTAATAACTTTACTGAATGCTAAGGTGCACCCCCCTACTCCACCCCCAGATTTCCTTTCGGATCCAAGCACTGATTTCCTCGCTGCTGGGAATGAGATTGACAACAGTTTGCAGCTGAGTCTCTTGCCATGCCTGGCCCTTGGCTAAGCAGAGCTGCCCCAGGCAGGGGTGTACCTGCTCCCTGGGGGCAGCCTGCTTTCAACAACAGGGCCTTGTGGGAGCTACAATTCATGCCTCCATTGTGTCAGTTTGGTTGATCTTTGCAGGATCATCCCAACTTCAGAGCAAGACATGGGATTTGACAAGGCCTCTTTTGCAAATGCATCTCAGTTCATCTTTTCTTTAAGCCCGATCCTGTGTCTCTCACTCCCTCAAAAGGGTTATATCTGAGAGCACTCCACAATAAAACTCTCGCTTAACAAATCCCCATCTCAGATTTGGCCTGTGACAATAACCTTTTTCATTATGAAAAAGAACATTTTTTATTTTTCTATTATGTGTTCTGTTTCAAGTGTGACTGAAACAAAACATGAGGAGGAAGCTACCCTGTGAAGAGGGAGTGAGAAATGCAAAGGTTACATTATTTTGAAAACAGGTATTTTGACTGTGTGTCTGAGCTTACTGTGTGACTAGGAGAATTATTTACAAATTACATGTACCTGGCCTTATAGCAAACTCGATGGGAGTCATCATTACTATACTCTGTCTCAAAATCTTGATCTGCTACTTAGTTGACTAAACCACAGTTTCTTTACAGATCTTTTAAAGCAATTAAGCAAATTGGGGGTAATAATGGTACAAAGTTTATGCTTCTATCTGAGTGTACCTTGTGGTCAGATGCATAAGTCTTTGAATGTCTACATCTTTAAAATATTATATTTATATGAAGGGAGGGAAATCAAAAACTCCCTAAATTTAAAAGGTACCACATAAATCTCTAATCTTTACCAGGACTCTTGTTTTGTGTTTAAAATTTTGTCAACATAGTATATTCTCATTTTTGTTGGTGGTGGTGTCAAAGAGTTATTATACTTAGTATAGTGCCCATAAACTTTCAACCCCAGAACTTGGAGTGCCAGTGTGAAAGCTGCGGTAGGATTAGTGTACGAGGTCAACATGTGAGCTTTCAAAAGCTCTTTCTTATTGTTTCTTTGAACAGCTGTGACTGGCCTAAAAGTCCATCTACACATGACTCTGCACACACAAAAAAAGACTTTTCTTCATTTTATTTTCCCCAAATAAGGTAAAACAGTTAATTAGGAGTTGACTAGTAACATTGGACAAGAGTATTTGTGGAAGTTTTGGGGGTTTTATTTGTGAGCAGAATTTACATAAAAATATATTTGCAGTTCTAAAAGGTTTCTTTGGAGTATTATTTTTATTCTTTGCAAAAACTCACATATAAAATAACTCAATGTTAGGGATGATAATGTGTGTATATTTAATTTATTTTTTTGCATACAAATTATAATAAAAACCATTAAGTTACCTTAGAATATCCCATATAGAGTTGGGGGAGAGGGAAAGGAGGAATACAGTGGTAATATTTTAGTCCTTAGAAGCACTAAGGAAGCATTTTTAAGATCCCATATTTTTATTCTAATCATTGACACTAAAATTATGAATTTTTTATTTGTCGAAAACATATGTTCCAAGAGGAGCACTTAAGTGGAGACAGTATGAAAACAGAAAATAAATCAGTAACTCTAAATTGAGGTTGCTTTATAATGTAAAATGTGGAGATGAGATTGCTCATGTTCAGTTAAGCAAAAACAATGAGTGTAATCAGCATGTGCCATACTGTGCCGTACTGAGCTACCTCTCAAAATAAACTAGAAGCATTTTTTCCATGTGTAATTACTGCTGATAATTAAGTTACATTCAAAGATTCTTCCCGGATTTTATGTGATTTTCAGTAAATAATAGCCATTCTAAAATTTAAATAAAATTATACATAATTGAGCCTTTCTTAAATAGTAGAGCAATAACACATTGAATTTAAATTGTCACAAATGTGGAAGATTAGATATAGATCTAGAAAACCTGTTCACTTAGTATTTATTACTAATTTTAATAGTTGATATAAAAGACAAAATGGAACAGGAAGCCACAGTTAATATAAACCAGCAGATTATCAAGAAACAGAAAAAAGCACAAAAATCCCAGGTAGTATGAGAGGAAAAAGTTAATTAAGTGAATGTTCCAGCAACACTTGCTTCTATGCTCTATTGTACTCCCTTATTTTTATAAAGAAAATTTTTCTTAAACACACAAACACAAATAGAGAGAGATATTAAACTTATTTTATTTTTGTCATCTGCACTGTATTTTGACATTTTTCTTTGCTTGTCCTCATGGGAAGAGAAGTCCAGTGGAGTGGAAACAGCAGCAATCTGAACATAGAATTTCTGAGTTTGAATCATAACTTTGCTCCTTGAAAGTTTTATGATATTGGAAAGACATTGATATTGAGTCTCTTTGCTCATATGTAGGTAGACTAGATGATTTCTAGTGTCCCTATTAATTCTAAAAATTGTTTGAGATTATTGTCATTTTTCTAGAGAATTTAAAGCAAAGGGAAAATACCTGGCATGTGAGAGACGTTTAAAGCAAGACTAGTTGAAGGAGGGAGAAGCAAATCAGAATTGGTTACCTACCCATCGGTATGAGCCAGAATTCACCAGTGCCCTTAAATCAGTCTTCCTATATTTCCAATCATTTCTTCTTCCAACCACAAGGGAAAAGCTAAATTGTTACCCCCAAAATAACTTTTTTCCTTATAGCCAATTATTTAGAGCAATAAATTGTTATTTTTCTTAATAAAAATAGCTAATAGCTTTACTTGTCTTCCTTACTTATTATATAAACCTATAATTTTCAAACTTAGACATATTTAATTTTTATAAAAATATTTTAATAACTCCTTAATTATTTTTAAATATAGATAACATCCTATTTATAAGCATATTTTCAAAGATGAATGTAATATTCTAAATGTAATATTATGAAAGGATAAATAAAAAATATTTAAAAATATTCATAAATTAGAGTTTTGTTTTTGGTCTTTTGTGGATATCATATTACTGTGTTTAGATTATCTATGTTCCTTTTAAACTTTTCTCTCTTCTGAAAGAGTAGCAAACATTATTCTGATATTCAATATCAGAATATATTCAATAATCAGAATTATATTCTGACATAATTATTTCATCTTGATTATTAACAAAATTATGATATATATTATTAAAATAAAATTATCATTGTAAAAAAAGATACATACTTTTTCACTGAGACATAATGTAAACAATATTTCCTCAACACATTGGCATCACTTATGAGATCTTACTAAAATGCACAGCAATTAACGCTAACAATGGATAACTCATAGCTTGAATTCTTGACAAGTTCAGAGTTTACTAGGGGAAATAGGCATACAATTAAATAGAAATTGATAAGAATTATAATAAAGGAATATGCCAAAGTAGTTTGAATATTATGAAACTTAAGAATTTGATTTTAACTACTGTATATGCTATATAATATTATGTTATATATACTATCTATTTTATTTAAAATTATATATATTATTATATTAATATATAGATGCTCACAATTACTTTATTGTTTTGCAAGCAAATATAATGACATAATTAAAAACTTTCTAAGAACAGTTATTTAGCTTTCTCATGAACAATTTTAAGAGTAAACTTTATAATCTAAATAAATGAGTGGGTAATGAATTAGAACTCAGGTAGCGTTATAAAGATCCTTTATGTTAGCTCCGTTCTTGGCAGGAGATGTATAGCAGCTTAGCAGATCAAATGAAGTGGTCTCTGCTTGTAGGCAACATGTATGCATATGGAAAAATCAAACCATCCTCTATGAAGGGTCAAGAGTCTGACTTTCACTCTCTATGAAGAGCTACAGAATGTCTGCATGGATGGGGATGTACAACAGTCTAAAGACAAACTAGTAATATTTATATAACATACTGCTAAATGTGTGCACTATTTTGAAAAGTATTTAATAGAAAGATCAAAAGTTTGTAATAGTTTGAGGAAATCAACAATGAATTGTTTATCACTACTGTTAGGTTTAAAGAACTCACCCTCCCAAAACATCCATCCAAACCTCCTATGAAACCCACCCCTCTGCCTTTCCTAGAGGTGTATTAGGCAGTAGCCTTTGCCAGGCCCCTAGGGAGATAAGGGAATGAAATGCAAAAGGGGAACTTACTTTCCTTATCCCTCCTGATAAGGACTATGCTTATGCCTCCCGGTTGTTCTCTAGGAAGATAAAGACATGGAATGCAAGAGCTGAACTTACTTTCCTTATCCCTCTGGGTTGTTTGAAAAGTATTTACTTCTCCCAGAAAAACCCTCTATAAAACCCAAGGCTCTCCCCTTTTCTCTCCTGGATGCCTTTTTTGCTCCCCCCCCATCTGCACCCAGATGCTCAAAATAAACATTTGCTACACATGAGGCTTCCTGTATTGCTCACTTGCTCTCTCTCTCTCTCTCTCACTCTTTCTCTCTTTCTCTCTCTCTCCTCTCTTCTCTCTCTACTCTCTCTCCCCTCCAGACCAATTTTTTATTATGGGGTACAAACATTTTGGTTACTTATATTGCCTTTGCATGGCCCAAGCCAGAACTATAAACTTGCCCATCCCCCAGACAGTGAACTCTACACCCATTAGTTGTGAATTTACCCATCCCCTCGACCTCCTCCTACCTGTCCAACACCCTATAAGTTTTACTTCACATATGTGCACATTAGTGTTGATCAATTAGTACCAATTTAATGGTGAGTACATGGGGTATTTGTTTTTTCATTCTTGTGATACTTCATTTAGAAGAATTGGCTCCAGCTCCATCCAGGATAATACAACAGGTAGTTAGTTTGCCATTTTGTTTTTTATGGCTGAGTAGTTCTCCATGGTATACATAGACCACATTTTATTAATCCACTCATGTATTGATGGACACTTGAGTTTTTTCCACATCTTTGCAATTGTGAATTGTGCTGCTGTGAACATTCAAGTGCAGATAAATAAACAAATGGAACCTGATTAAATTAAAAAGCTTCTGCACAGCCAAAGAAACTATCATTAGAGCAAATAGACAGCCTACAGAATGGGAGAAAATATTTTCAGGCTACACATCTGATAAAGGGCTGATAACTAGAATCTATAAAAATCAAAGGAAAATTAGCAAGAAAAAATATCAGACGACCTTATTAAAAAGTGGGCAAAGGATTTGAACAGAAACTTTTCAAAAGAGGACAGACTAATGGCCAGCAAACATAAGGAAAAATGCTCAACATCTCTAATCATCAGGAAAATGCAAATCAAAACCACAATGAAATATCACTTAACTCCAGGAAGAATGGCTTTCATAAAAAAAAATCCCCAAATAACAAATATTGGCGTGGATATGGAGAGAGAGGAACACTCATACACTGCTGATGGGACTGCAAACTAGTACAACCTCTATGGAAAGCAGTATGGAGACACCTCAAAGAACTAAAAGTAGACCTACCATTTGATCCAGCAATCCCACTAAGGGGTATATATCCAAAGGAAAAAAGGACATTCTACAAACTTTCTCTTTGTTAGGGCCATATATAGACAAACTAAATAAGATTTATTAGGGCATGGCATAAATTTATGTCACTTTAAAATAAAATATATTAATATTTAAAGTAGAATTTGTCAAAATTCTTCTGTCTACTCAGAGACTTCTAGTGGTAATGCTTAAAGGGAAGAAACATAGATTTAAACTCTAGGATCTATGTAAAGACTATACATCTCGTTTTGAGGTCAGAGATGTTTAGTATCGATTTCATATTAGAATTATCTGTGGAGCTTTTAAAACTACTCTTGCCCAGGGCTTACCCACCCATGTTACATTAGACAGGCGTTCTCAAACTACGGCCCATGGGCCACATGCGGGTGTTTTTGCCCGTTTGTTTTTTAATTTCAAAATAAGGTATGTGCAGTGTGCATAGGAATTTGTTCATAGTTTTTTTTAAACTATAGTCCGGCCCTTCAACGGTCTGAGGAACAGTGAACTGGCCCCCTGTTTAAAAAGTTTGAGGACCCCTGCAGAAGCTGTAGTAATGAAGCTCATAAAGTGGGAGGTTTAAAAAGCTCCCCAGGGGATGGTCATGCTTGAGGCTCTGCCTCGAGGGGGGAGGGGGGGCATGGGCAATACACATAACTGTAATATTTGTACCCCCATAACATGTTGAAGTAAAAAAAAAAAAAGTTCCCCAGGTGATTCTAATGAGCAGCTAGGTTTAGAACCTCTGACTTGAAGGTTTTCAAATTTCCCTTTTAGTTTTCAATTTTTCATTAGATACCACACCTTATTTACCAAATAGAAGTTATAATTTAAAAAAATAACTGTAATACTGCATCTAGTTAGTGGCAAATGCACTTTAAAAATAATACAATATTAATATACATTATTTTCAAAACAATATAAAAATAATCTAACATTTACATTCAATAAAACACATTTCTTTCTAGATTCAGTTATCTGATTTTTCTTAACAATTAATGATAGCTTATGGGCTTCAGTACATAAGGTATTTCAGAAAGTCACTATATCTTGGATTTTCTGCTACAACTTTCAGAGCTTTACCTTGCCCTTAAGCAAGGAATCACAGCTTTAATTTGTCATTTAACTAATTGGTACTTAAGCCATTTGAATTGAGTTGTCCTCACTCAATTATAATTCAGGTAATGAGATTGCCAGCTTCACAATCCTCTTTCTTTCACCATTTTTCTCAGCATCCCATGGAAGTTGAAAGACTATAAGAAATAACTGCCTTTAGCTTCCTCGTACTTTTAAGGGTAGTGAATCACAAGTTTTGGGTAGAAATAAAACTGGATCTAGCTACAGACCCAAATCTCTGTTGTTCTCAAGTCCTGCCTGGAACTTAATTTCAATCAGGTGTTCCTGCTATTTATCTAGTTAATTAATACTTGGTTAAAAGGTGCCATCCTTAACTGAAATTTACGTGGTATAATCCCATGTGGTTTATATATTGCTTTTTACATGAATTTTCATTTAATTACTATGACAGCCCTGCAAGTTAGGTACTATTTTTATCATTTTTCAGATAAAGTGTGGAGCTCTGAGAGATTAAATTTCTTGTCTACATTCTCACAGTTAACAAATGGTAGTATTGGGACTTGGATAAGGTATTTTGAACCTAAATCCAATGATTTCTCTACTATGTCATGTGGTGATTATTTTTTTTGACATTGACATATAATATATTTTATAACTTCTGATTTTTCATGATCAGAAAATAGAAATCATTCACTGTCAATTTAATTACCTAATGTTATACTTTTTCCCTATCGTAAAGAAACTTCCTTTTTTCCCCCTATGTTCCAATAAGCATTCTGTTGTATCTCCTGCTTTTATGTAGAGTTACAGTAGAGTTACAGACAGGTAACTCTACTACATGCTGAATACCCAGATATGTAAGGCACAATACAGGGAACAAATTAGAATTTGAATTTGGAACCTAAGTACCCATAAAATTCACTTTGGAGATTAACAGAATTAAAGCAGGTTGAGAATTTCTAAGTTTAAAGCCTATTTGCTTGATCCATTATTGCTAAGTTCAAAAGAATATCAACTGACTGGGAGGATTTTCTATTTCATGGAGAGAGTTTTCCTTGCAGATTTAGATGGGGTTATTTCTTCAGAGAATTCTCATCTTGTAATGACAGAACTATGTATGACAGGCTTTCTGATTTATGTTTGGAAGATCTTGCAGATTGGTGATTAGGTGTTGAATTTCTTTGCATAAATTCTAATAATCCCAAATACTTCTTGCATGACTTTTCTTCATCATTATTACTGAGTTTGAAGTCTTCTGTTTTGTCTGTTAAGCCTCAGATTTGTATTTCTAATTATATGCTGACTATGGAGCATCTTGAAAGCACCATAAAATCAACATGCCTTAAACTAAAGTACTCTTTCTGTCCCTCACTTAATCACTCTCCACTGAAAACAAAGCCTATACCTGTCACTTGAATTCCCTAGCTTGCTGAATTGCATCATCATTGACAGGGGACTACCCAAACTATGCACCATGTTTTCTTCCTTAATTTATTCAATATTTTTACCTTTAAATCTTTCAATTGTCACTTTATAAGTCTTAACATATGTAGCATCCACATCTTTCTTCAGAAATATCTTCTCATTGTTGCAGTGACCCCTGCTTCTGTCTGGGCTCAGATGTTCACTTTGTTTCCACCGAATTGACAAGTGTATCATCTTCCTCATTGTTCTGTCTGCAGGTCCTTCTCAACTGCAGATACTATACTAGGAAAGTCTCTTTCCTTCTTATATCTATAACATGTTTGTTCCATTTTTAGAATTAAATTTAGCATATAGTTCCTAACTATGCATCTAACTGAGCTGCTCTCATTTCTTTCATTACACAAATTCCATGATCTAGCTATGGAACTTTTCCTCTCATTCCTTTCCCTGATGGCTCATGCTGCTTGTCATAAATGGTGCCTCCTCAGTGGAGCTGTCCCTTACCACCAGCACTAAATTAATCCCCCAGCCACTTTCTATCATATCTTCTTGTTTTAATTATATGCACAACACTAATAACTATTTTTTTTTTCTTTGTTCAGTATCTGCCCCTTACTGGAATGAAAACTCTCCACGTTGTGTGGCTTGTTTACCTGCTGTTTTCTAGAGCACAGATGGGTGAAATGTAGTAAATGTCAGTGAGTATTTGTTGTGTGAACTTTGTTTTTCTGCTGAAAATGGTCTTTACTTCTTTCTCTTCTGGAGACTTCTTTCTGATCCTTTAAGACATATTCTAAATGTTACCTTTTCTTGGATAACCTTGCTGGGCGGTGTTAATTGGCCCTTGCCTTTTGCTCTCTGAAACCTTGAAATATTCCTTTAATATAATTCTTGTCAATTTTTATTATATTTTATGTCTATTTCCCCAAGTAGACTCTAAACTTGTCAAGAATCCACACTATGAGTTATCGTTGTTGGTGTTGATTAATGTGCATTTTAGTAAGGTCTTGTGAATCATGCCAATACATTGAGGAAATATTGTTTACATTATTTGAAAAAGTAAAAGTGAAAAAGTATGGATCTTTTTAACAATGATAATTTTATTTTAATAATACATATCTTAATTTTGTTAATTATGATAACATAATTATATAGTAAATATGAAAGATAGCTATTAAATATCACAATAATGTTTGCTACTCTTTCAGAAGAGAGAAAAGTTTAAAAAGAACATGGACACACACAGTAATATGATATCCATCCAAGTCCACAGAGAGACTCAAGGCTTTTTAGCAAATTAATGAAGCATCCTTAATTTATGGTTCTAGCAAAATAAACGTCTGCATGGGCATTGCTTATAGAATGTATAAGTATACTTAAACAAAATTATTTAAAATCATAGAAATTTTGGAATTCATATGACTTACATTTATTAGCTAATGTTAAGCCTACCTTCAAAAAACAAAAAAAAAGGCCAAAACTGACAGAATGGAGAAAAAAGCAAATGAAACAGGAAATTATGAGAAATAAATATAATATATTATAATATACTATCATACTTGCCATTTCTTCATGATAGACTGTGAAGAGAAGCAACCAGCTGCTTGGCATGTAAATCCACTGGGCTACCCGGGATACTTTCAGTAAGATGGTTTTGAAACAATTGCCTCAGAATAGTCTACTAGGGCAAGAAAGGGCAAGCAGACATACCTGTTAGTGTGATCTATCTCCTGTCTCCCATGGGTCTAATTTCCCATATGACGACAACTCCCCCACATTTCTAGTTGACGTTAGCCTAAAAGTTTTGGCAGCCTCTGAGGAGGCTATATTCCATGCCCTATGACATGGTGTTGCTTTGCTGTCTAGAAGTCATGTAAGGAGTCATCCAACCCTCAGGTGTAGGCTGATCGCCCTCACACATAGAAGTTCACAGCCCATATGCAGTAATTAGGGCCCAAGATGTGACTGAAATATACCAAACGGTGAAAGGTGCAGGGGACAGTGGAGACCAAAGGAATCTGAGGAGATACATATATCCAATATAATCTATTCCTTGATCTATTCACATCTATTCATGTCACCCTGTTTTATTTGTCATTCACAATGCAACATAGGGTCTTAATTTTTCATGAGAACAAAATATCTTCATTTCTTCCCTAAAAATGGAGTTACAAGTCCAATCAGCCACAGAATCCCCTTTAGGTGGTGAACAGTTATGATCTCAGAGACTGAAACATAAATGAAACAAGTCACAATTCTCCCTGCTGTAGCTAGCCTGTGGACTATAATTGCTTCATCTCATTCCTAGGATACTCAGTCTTAGATTTTCCTCACCATCATCCAGCATGCTGTTTAGCTGAATCATTTCCTAGGGAGTGACTCGGAATTTCATCACTGAGGGTAGGAACCTTTATTGCCTGTTGTTTTAGGGTTCTGGGTGCTGAAATTGTCTGTTGATAATTATTAATGGGCAAAGAAAAACCTTGTGTTTCAGATATATGCCTTCCTCTGCCTTTGTGTAGTAGGAAACCTAGACCCTCATTATAATCAGGATTAAATTTTTCAATTAGTCTAGTATATAGCTGCTCTCTTGATCTGTAATCCATGAATGTGAGAATCCATTATGAGAAGATTATAGAGGCGTTTTCAAGACCTGTGAAACTCTTACTGTGCTCTGGTGAGTGTCCCTGATATGATTTGAATGTTTGGCCCCTCCCAATTTCATGTTGAAATTTGATCCCCAGTGTTGGATGTGGGGGCCTGGTGGGAGGTGTTTGGGTCATGAGGACAGATTCTTCATGAATAGTTTGGTGCCCTCCCTTTGATAATGAGTAAGTTCTCACTATATTAGGGTTCGCATGAGAGCTGGTTGTTTAAAAGAGCCTGGCACCACCTCCTCCCTCTCTGGCTTCTTCTCTTGCCATGTGACATGCCTGCTCCCCCATTGCCTTCTGCCTTGACTGGAAACTCTCTGAAACCCCCACCAGAAGCAGATGCTGGTGCCATGCTTCTTGTACAGTTTGCAGAAATGTGAGCCGAATAAACCTCTTTTCTTTATAAATTACCCAGCCTCAGGCACTTATTTATAGCAACATACAATGGACTAACACAGTCCCATATTTCCAGGAATATAACTTCTAACCTGGTTAAGCCTAATGTTATGGAGATGGACATGAAGCACAAATTTTTTCAGGTGAATCCTTAGGTATGATAGAGAGAGGGGCCACTGTTACCATAATCAATGTTTCTTTTGACAAAATTATTGCTTGGCCATGAAAGTAGAAAATAAACAATGGTGGGTTCATTCATTTATTCACTCATTTAACATATTGCTTATTTAGTACATACCAGTGATCTAGGGACTAGGTGAAACAGTAATAAAAAACACAGATTTAGTTCATGTCCTCATGGAACACACAGTTAGGAAGGAGGCACAGTCGAAAACTAGGTACTTGACGACAAATAAATATATTCAGATGTGATTTGTACCAAAAAAAGAGATTACTACGATAGCTAATAATGCTGAGGTAAACCTAAACTTTCTAGTCAGGGGCAGCTTCCTGAGCACAGAACATTGACAATGAATTGTTTTTAACCTTGAATAGTCAAGGGAAGAGTATGGTTAACAAGAGGTCCAAGTTCATGTGTTGGGAAAGAGTTGGTGTTTTAGAGATGTTGAAAGAGTACAATGCTGCTGACCTTGTGATGAAGAGAGGCATAGGCACAGCTGGAAAGACAGGCAGGGACCAATCAAAGGCTCACAGTTATGAGATTCTTGAGAAAACAAGTAGTAATGGGGGCCAGGGTTGAAGGGAAGGGAAGAGTTTTTTGTCTGGCAAATAGTAAAGACTCAACATTCTTGTTTTAAGAATATGGAAAGGGCATAATAGAATGAAGATGCAGAAGATGGGTTTCAGGAAAATAGTTTTGTATTGGTGGTGATAAAGAATAGACACTTCCTCTGTTGTAGCTTAATTTTTCATTGTAGTTATGTCACCAAGAGTGAAAAATAGGAAAGAGATTTCAGAGAAGTTATGAAACGATTCTACTAGGAAACAGGAAGGCAGGCTTACATAAAAAATACATTAGGATTGCCAGGCCATGTTAAATATCTATTAGAAATATTTGTTTAAAAAATTCAAGCAAGTACATGTGAAGCCCATTTTTCTGATCTTGTATCACCTCGCCATCAAATTGGTACAGACTGATTAACACTATGGTGCTCAAAGGGTGGTGGTGTTCACCAGGGATTCAGGGGTTGAGGGGTATACCCACATCTGAGGGATGTGGTGAGCACTGTGGAGGGGAAGGGCAAACCTCTAACCCTTGCTAGGGATAGGCAAAGATATAAAATGCAACCAAAATGTTTATACTCTCATATTTTCTTGAAATAAAAAAATAAATTTTCAAGCAAAATTAATCAATTTGTTGGATTGTTTTTAATGTTTGTACTGTTCCAGTCCATGTGTGCAGGCACAAATAAATGGTTGAGTTTGTCCAATATAAGCAAAATCAAAGAGAAAAATGTCATGGGAAAATGGCTTTATGTAAATTTATGAATATAAATGATAAATTTTAGAATCTAAACTGGACAGAGGAAAGTGAAGCCAGGAAGCTGATGTCAGTGAGAGATTAAGCAGATTTATGTATTGGGAGTATGGAGAAGCTGAAGATTTTTACTAGTGGATAAAGTAGAGAGGTCAAAAGACTGGAGATATTCATTGCAGAGGGAGAGAGTTGCTTGATGTCAAAGTTTCAGTGGGGGTTCACATTTCCAGTGATGACAAAGCTTACCAAGGCAATGTGGTGACTCCCAGTAGAGATGAGGATGTCAAGAAATTGAGAGAATTAGATATTAGGTGGTGAATCTAGTGAATGTTGAAGTCACTGAGAAAGATAACAAGAACTGGGGAGAAGAGGAAGACTGAGGAGAAATAAGAAGAGAAACTATATGACCAATAGATGATCAATAATGAGGGGCCTGTATGAGGAAAGAGAAAAGGAGTCATATACATAGTCATATGCATGAGCCTCAAAGCAATAGAATATTCTTTTTTCAGTAAGGAATTTTACTGTAAAGAATATTCCTACCCCATCTTTTGGCCTTGAGGTACCTAGAATCTGAAAGAAAATTCAAACTACTTTAGAAAACTGCAGGTGAAATTGTGTCCTCATGGGACAATTCCTTGTTGCAATAGTCTTCCTTATAAAATTTACCTGACATTTCAAAGGTGATTTTGAAATAATGAAGTCATTACTCTCTGCTATTAAGATCTATTAGACTTAATTTTTTACTTTTATTAATATAATTTTTACCACTCAAATTGTCATTTTAATGGAAAATTAATGCCAGTTTGTGTCAATTTTGCAAACAAATTATAAATCACATTTTAATGTCACAAATAAAACACTAAAAAATTCAGAATATTTTATTGGTTTAATTTTTATGCTACAAATATAAATATTTTTCTACCCCTGTGACATTGTATAAATCAAAGAAATACTAGATTGGAGTCAAAGGAATTGGATCACATCCTAACTTTATTGGCTACTTACTGTTTTACATTGGGCAGGTAGCCTCCAACCCACAGTTTCCACTCCTGTAAAATAGAGTAACACTTCCTCTATCTCACTTGATGGGCTTATCATTTGAAGTTAGGAATACAGTGATTTGTGTGAAATCACGTTTCAATAAATAGTACAAGTGAATTATATAACGTCAATTAGTTATGCTGAGTCCTCATACTATCCAAAATATATAACAATGTACTTCAATAGACTCACACGCTATGGTTGAAGGACACAGATTGAGGATAATGTCTGAGAATACTGCATTCCGTGGAATGGGGCTCTATCTGTGTTCATATGTGAAAAGACCAATGACCATATCGTTAGCTCAGTAATGAAACCATGTTACTACTCTTGGTAGAATTTCATTATGGGGTTTTAATACCCCTTATTCAGGAGACAGCATCCTCAGAGAACTGTGCTGACATCACAATGGGCTTCCTTTCAGTGACACTGATGTGTGTTTGGATTTTAGCCATGTTTGGATCTTATCTTGTTATTTCATATGCTTATATTGTGCTAGCTATGCACACGAAAATGATCATGCACCCTAATAGGATAGCCATATATGGTCATCATTTCAGGAGGCTGAATACAAAGGCACACCTTTTACTGCTTTGGCGCTGATATGGCCTCGACATTCCATGAATGTTTTGTCAACAACTGAAGGACAGCATGCTAGCTTTAACTAACTTTCATTGTCTTTTCCTATTGTTATGAGAGTTAAAAGATAACTACAATTTTTGGTAGTAACAATAGCATCCAGTAGAACACACATATCATGCGAAGACATTTGTCTTTTTGGCACTGAAACTCTAACCAAAATTAAGTAAAATATTAGTGAAATGGTCCATGACCATTTTGGGGGATTATAAATACACAGATGGTTTATATCTTTAGCTATTCTGCCCTTGTACTTCTTTCTTCCTTGAATTATCCAAATGAATTGGTGGCTTATATCCATCCTAACAAGACCTTTTAAATCCCATCCACTAAATGCCCAAGGTGAAACATTCTTATCCTCAACAACAGCCCCTTCTCTAGACAGTTGCTCCAGACTCATAGCTGGCTTACTCTCCTGCTTCAATTTCCTTGTTCTGTAGTGGAAAATTACTGCTTTTATTACCTATAATTTACTGGACTAATTTGTCCAGTCTCTCCTTTTAGGCTTCCTGGATGCTGTTGGGATTCTTCTTTCTCCCTTCATTCTGCACTCTACTCTGGTATGTCCTGTGTTTTTCAGAAGATATCCCTATGTTATTCCTGGTCCTGTGGAAACTGTCTACCTGTCTACAAGGGGATAGGAACATAATTTGGGTATTTCCCTAGAATATCAAGTTATGCTAGTCCCCTGCCACATTCCTGAGGTAGTGGATAAAGTTTCACAGTCAAACTAATCAGTGTCACAATTCACTCGGGGATAAAAGAGCTGCTAACTGTACATTTGTTTGCAGGCAACACCAGTCTATGCTAGGAAATAGCACATCTTCCATCCATCTTCCATATGCATCTCACCCTGCCTCACAAAAGTACTTGTAGCTTGGTACCACATTGCACTGACACACCTCCAAATCTTTCAATATGCGGTGTCCTCTTCTTGGATCATATTCTTTTCTGCTTTTCTAACGCCTCTTGGTCCATTAAGAATCAGTTTGTACTCTAACCTCCTTATGGTTGTTAAATTTGTATTATTTCTGCAACCACAAACTGGGTGATTAACAAAGCACATGCCATATAAAAATCCATTGTAACTTTCAGTTTACTTGTCTTTCTCTTCCATTAGCCAGAAAGATTCTTGAGAATAAGGACTAAATCATTTTCATCTTTTTGTCCATAGCACCTGGCTCAGTGCCTAGCATATAATTCGTGTCTTAATTCTGCAGTTGAGGAATCTGAGAAAAAAGAGATGCGAAATGATTTGTCCAGGGTTAGGGAGCCTCATGCAGCCATAGTTATGAATTTTGAAGCCAAGCTGCTAAATTCTATTGATGATCAATTAAAACCTTTCCTCCAGAACTACGTGGACTCATTCTGCATTTCATTCATTTCACAAATATATGTTAAGTCTACTCTGTGTATTCAGTGCCTTACTAAACTCAGGAAATCGAAGAAAAATCACAGGCATGGCACATATCTTTAAAAATCTTACAGTCTCGCATTTGTTACCTCATTGGTCTACTGGATTGCTAGGCTTCAGCTTCACAATTTCATTTCTGATCTGCCCCTTCCAGAGCTCACAGCACTCTCATCTGAAACTAAATCACTGCCTAGGACATTCTGTGTATTTATGCCTCTTCTACTAACAACCCCTTCACACCTCTGGATTTTATTTTTCCTATATTCTGCTTCTATGCAGTCAAAAAGTGAAAATAATGTATTATGGGATGAAATTTTTCCTATTGTAGCCCCCAAACTAAATACAACAAGCAGTAACTATGTTGGCAAGCTAAAAAAAACATAAAAGAAACTTATATACATCCATCTCAAGTATGGTTAAAGAAAGCCGAAAGGGTTTACATAACACCTTCCTATGTTCTTTACCCAGTGTATATTGGGTAAGGCGAGATTTCATTGGGAAATTCAGAGGGAACAGAATTGTTAGTTGGGAGAAGAGTGCTTGGTGTTTTAGCTCTGCCCTTCTGGTGGAGATGTTGGGTTTTGAGCAGCTCCCTTCAAGCCAAATGAGAGTGTTCCAAGAAAACACAGAAAGAGAGAGTAAGAGGTCTGCCTTCCCCAGTTAGAAGCTTGATGAGCTCCAACCCCACTTCATCTGATCAGAATAAAATCTAAGGGGGAACTTCAATTTTATCCCTTCAAATTTGAGGTCAAACATGAACAAAGTGACTGGTATCCAATTCTTGTCTGAAGATTTTGAAGGCAGGAGTCTGACTAGAAAAGCTGATGATGAGCTGGAGAGAAAAAGAGCAGCAAAGGTACTGACTATACTACTTCTTTTGCTGTTTCCAAGAAAATGTGAGTTTCCTGAGTCCTAGTGGGTGCAACAGAAGTAGCTAAGCTTGAGGTACCATGAAGTTATTTCTGCCAACAGAGGGTAGGACATGAGAGAGCAGGAACTAAATGATACATTCCAAGCAATCAGCTGGGATAGCACAACCTTCACTCCAGAAACTGTCCAGCATAGAGCTTCCTGTGGGGGTTGGGGTGGGAGATGGGTTCTGAAAAAACTACAGACGCAATCCATAAGAAAGCTAACATTTAGATACCTACCATGACAGATGGCATCAAAAGGCGATAGAAAAGAAATAATAGCAACAACAAAGTAATTAGATTCTTGCTTTTTTTCTTTCAATCTACTGTCCTTTGTCCTGATCTTAAAGTTCCTAACAGGAGGAAGGGAAAGAGCTAAAAAAAAAAGGGAGAAGCAGATAAATACCCCTTTTCTGAGTCAATGGTTATAACTTAACTGGAGAGAAAGGGAAATCTGGGGGTCTGTCAGTTATATGGGCAAGGGAGGGGAAGGGTGATTCGTATTTAAATTAGAAAGTGGAAAAAGATTGAGCTGTCCCCTATTTGCATGGCTGCAAGTTCACTCTATTGCACAAAGGAGAAAAAAACAAAAACAAAAACAAAAAACAAAGCTCTAAGATAAATGTAAGTAGTCTCAGCAAATATACAAATGGTCCTCAACTTACAGTAGTTCCACTTAGAATTTTTCAACTTTACAGTGGTGCAAAAACTATATGCATTCAGTAGAAAATGCACTTTAAGCTCCCGTACAACCATTCTGTTTTTCACTTTCAGTATAGTATTCAATAAATTACATGATAAATTGAATACTTTTTTATAAAATAGGCTTTGTGTTAGATGATTTTGCACAACTGTAAGCTAATGTAAGTTCTGAGTACATTTAAGGTAGGCTAGCTAAGCTAAGCTATGATATTCAGGAGGTTAGAAGTATCAAATGCATTTTCCACTTATGATATTTTAAACTTACAATGGGGTTATCAGGACATAACTCCATTAAAAACCGAGGAACATTTATATTTGTTTTGCTGCTATATGTTCCTGGCTTCATGATTTCTGTAGGAAACAAGCATTACATAAATCAAAATTATAAGAGTTTATATCATTAAGCTATTAATAATTAATGGTCAAATAATATCAATTCTAATATATATGGTTAGTTCATTTATTCACACATTCATTCATTCATTTATGCATTCAACTAATATGTGAGCATTTACATGATGAGAGGTACATTGTTATAAAGAGCCTGAGGATCAGAGAGGTTAGGTAAATATCTTAGAGTTATACATTCGTAGGGAATATAGCAGAGACTGAAACCAGAGTTTCTTACAATCTTACGTGCCTAAGCACCAGGCTAGACCACTTACATTAAGTGCAAACATATTATCCTACTGACAAGAAAAAATACTATAATCCATCGCTAAGGGTTGCTTAGGGAACTGCCCTGTTATAACAGTCATCAAACTTGAGAATACTTGTTTACCGATGCTCTTCCTAGCTGGACGTTAAGCCTCATGAAACCAGGATCTATCCTGTACAGGGAGCTCCCTTTGGACACCTAGTACAACACTTACCATGTGTAGACACAATAAATAGCAGCTGAATTTGAGCAGCTATAAATTCCAGGGGTTCAGCTGGAAATAGGGTTATGAAGAAGAGTGGAATGGATATGAGGATTACAGAAGTATCTTTATTTTAGAGTAAAGTAAGGCTTGGCAGTAGTTGGCATCAAAGCAGCCAGGCTTTATGTTTTGGTTTTGTTTTTTCCTTCATGAATGACACATGGTTATTTCATGTCAGTTATCAGAACTGACCTTGAAAGCATTTACTTTAGGGAGTCTATGATCAACCATTTTCCAAGGAATAAACAAAAGTATTTGCTGGAATGACAGTAACACAAAGGAATTCCTTTTTGTAAAGTAATGATTTTATCATTAAATATCTACAATTAAAAAGAATGCAAATGTTACATACATTTTATATGTATAAATAATATTGAAACACGTAGTGGCATACTGACCACACAAGGTAAGAAGAATCATCTTGTCAATAGTGCTGAATTTTCTTTTGTCTTTCGTGCAACATATCGTTTCTTATTAATATCCTCCTCTAAGATTTCCACCACCATTTAGCATAAAACTGTGTTTATCACAATTTTCTTTAGATTTTTGCTGAATATACATGATTCCTAAATAAATAGGATTTTTTGCATATCTAAAATTATCTATGCAAGACAACATGTTTGGATTTTCTGTGATTTGATTTTTTTTCACTTTAAATTCTGTGTGCAATTCATTCAGGTTGATGTCTGTATCCACAGCTCATTTATTTCACTGTTGCAAATCATTTATTCACATTTTTGTCCATGGACAGTTGGGGGCTGGTTCCAGTTTTTTTCCTTGTTTCGGTGGAAACATCTACCATCTTCTTTATCATCATCATTACCACTATCACCATCACCACCATTATCATCATTTATTTAAAAGTTATCTACCCTGCTTTCACTCATTTAATACTCAGAGCAAACCTATGAGGAAAGCACAATTTATCACTATTTTTCCCATTGTAAATTTGAAGAAACTGAAGCACAGCAAGTTTTAGTAATATGCCCATGATTTAGACCTAGTATATGTTGGAGGTACAATTTGAAACCAGATGGTCTAGCGTCAAAGGTCACAGCCATAAATACTAGGTGATTGTCTCCTAACCATCCTCATGCAAGTCTCCTGATTCACAATTGAAAGAGATTCTCTAAGGCTGTGGTGCCCAACCCTCAGGCCACAGACTAGCACTGCACATGCAAGAGATTGAGGTTGTGAACTCATTATGAGAATTTAATGCCTGATAATCTGAGGTAGAGCTGAGGCGATGATGCTAGTGATGGGGAGTGGCTGCAAATACAGATTACCATTAGCAGAGAGGTTTGACTGCGCAATAAATGTAATGTGCTTGAATTATCCTGAAACCACTCCCCAACCCCCGACTGTGGAAAAATTATCTTCCGTGAAACTGGTCCCTGATGCCAGAAAGATTGAGGACTGCTGCTGTCAGGTATATAGAAAGGGAAGTGCCAGGGATTAAAATATGTGCCCATCTAATTTCACAAAGTATTCGTATTAATCCATACTTCCACCAGCAGTGAGGAAGGCTTCCTATAACTCTACCTTCCCATCAAGACTTGAGATTGTTGGACTTCTCAAAGTTTTTCTTGCCTCATTGTAAAATGGTGGTAAAATGACATCTACTTATAGTTTGAATTTGCGTTTTCCTGAAAACTGATGTAGTTCGGCATATTCTCATGTTTATTTGCTTTGTAAAACATACCTGTAGCTTTTGCTTATTTTTCTGTTTTTATCTTATTGTGTATAGAAGCTATTATTATTTTCTTGGTTATATATGTTGTAAACAAGGTGTCATAGACTTGTCTTTTGCTTTTATTATGGATCCTCTTTTTAAATGAAAATTTAATTATAGTCTGATGTACGTAAAGTCATATTTAGGAAGACCGCTATATGCTTAAGTTACAAAAGTCACTTGTGTTTTTTAATAGTATTTATGGCTGGCTGTTTGCTGGTCTCTTTTGTATTTGTGTTTGATTTCTGTTTTTTGTGTTTAGATTTCTGATCCAACTGGAATATATTCTGATGTATTGTGTAGCTTACCTTTCCAATTGGCTATCCAGTTCTCAATTAAATATATATTTTTTAAATCGATTGTTTCCTGAGCATCTTGAAATACTATCTTAATCATAAATTTCCATATGTATTGCATCTATTTCTTGAATTTATTTTCTATTTCATTGGTCTATTTACTCATGCACCAGGACCACATTATTTTAATTATAGAGGTTTTATAATACGTTTCAATATTTAGAAGAGCTATTTTCTTCTTGTTGCTCTTCTGTGTAAGATTTTCCTACTTTTAATTTATATTTATTCATTTTATTTATTTATTTGCATACATGTTTTCCTGTTTTTAAATTAACTATTTTTTGAAGAAAATTATAGATTCAAATAAAATTTTAAGAAATAATGCAGAGCACTCCCATGTAGTCCTTACACACAGTTTCCCCTAGTTGTAATATCTTGCAAAATTGTAGTATAATATCACATGCAGGCTATCAACATTGATATTGACAATTGAGATATATGACAGTTCTATCACCAGTAGGATTCTTTGTGTTGCCTTTTTTATAGCTCCAACCTCCTCCCTTCCCTACTCAGTCCCTGATCCCTTGCAAACACTGTCATATTCTGCATTTCTGTGATTTTGTAATTTCAAGAATTTTATGTCGAAGGAATCACACGGCACATCTTTTGGAGTTGGCTTTTTTTACTCAACCTACTTACACAGAGATTCACCTAAGTCATTGTGTGTATCAATAATTTGCTCCTTTTTATTGCTAAGTAGCATTTCAGGGTACAGATGTACTTTAGTTTGATTAACCATTCAGCTGTTGAAGGATATCTGATTTATTTTCACTTTGGGGCTATTATGAGTAAAGGTGCTATGAGCATTTGTGAGCATGTTTTTGTGTGAACACAGGTTTTCATTTCTCTGAAATAAATGTCAAAGAGTTCAGTTGCTGGGATGCATGGTAGTAGCAAATTGTATTTTTTAGGAACCTGCCAAACTGTATTTCAGATTGTCTGTACCATTTTAAATTCCCACCAGCAATATATAAGTGATTTAGTTTCTTTACATCTTTGCCAGCAATTGGTGTTGCCAAAATTTCTCTTATTTTAAACATTCTGATGGGTGTGTAGTGATATTGTGGTTTTAATTTGCATTTTTCTAATGTCTAATGATGTAAATCTTTCCATGTGTTGTTTACTGTCTGCATATCCTCTTTGATGAAATGTCTATTAATATCTCTTGTCCATATTCTACTTAGATTGTTCATTTTTTTACTGTTGAATTTTGAGAGTTCTTTATATATTCTAGATACCAGACCTTTGACAGACATGCAATTTGCATATATTTCTCCCACTCTAGCTTATCATTTTATCCTTAACAAGGTATTTCACAGAGCAAAAGTTTTAAAATTTGATGATGTCTAATTTATCAATTTTTCCTTTAATGAACTGAGCACTTGGTGTCAAGTTTAAGAACTACTTGTCTAGTCCTAGATTCCAAAGAACTTTCAGATTTTAAAATAAGTTTTGTAATTTTATGTTTTAACCTAAGCCTGTGAGTTAATTTTCATATTACATGTGAGGTTTAGGTTTAGGTCCTTTTTTTACCCCTATGAATGTCCAGTTACTCCAGCACTATTTGTTGAAAAGGCTATCTTTTTTTCATTGGATTGATTTTGCACCATTGTCAAAAATCAGTTGGACGTATTTGTGTGGGACTATTTCTGTGCTTTTTATTCTGTTCTATTGATCTATGTATCTATCCCTCTTTCAATACTACATTGTCTTGATTACTGTAGCTATATAATAGGTCTTAATAATGGGTAGAGTGATTCCCATTACTTTCTTCTTCTTCTTTAAAGGCTGTTTTAACTATTCTAGGGCCTGTACCTTTTCATATAAATTTTAGAATTAGCTTGTCTATGTCTCCCAAAAACCTTGCTGAGATTTTGACAGGAATTGCATTAAACCTATAGATCAATTTGGGTAGAATGGACATTTTTACTATGTTGAGTCTGCCGTTCCAGAGCAGTGGTATGTCTCTCTGCTTATTTAGGTGTTTGATTTTTTTAATAGTATTTTGAAATTTTTAATATATAAATTCTGTACATATTTTATCAAGTTATACCTAGATATTTAATTTTCTTAAGTTATTTTAACTTTTAATATTATTTTAATATAAACTTTAAAAACAACTTCTATACCATTATAAATTAAAAGTCTTATTTGGATTGTGATAATTTATATATTAAATTTTAAAGAATTGACATCTTTATGATGTTGAGTCATCATATGCAATCATGGAGAATGACTTTCAAGTTTACTTCCTTTTTTTAAAATTTTGTAAAAATTTTTAATTATTATGGGTACGTAAGAGTTGTATATCTTTATAGGATATCATGAGCTGTTTTGATATGGACATACAATGTGAACTAATTAAATCAGGATAATGAGATTTCTATCACCTCAGGTATGTATCATTTCTTTGTGTTAGGAACATTCCAATTCCACTCTTAGTTATTTTAAAGTATACCCTAATTCTTGTTTATTAAAGTTACTTTGTTGTGCTATCATATATTATTCATTCTATCTAATTATCTAAATAAAATTTTGCACCCATTAGCCATCTTCACTTTATCCCTACCACTTGCCACTACCCTTCCCAGCCTCTGGTAACCATCATTCTTCTGTCTCTATGAGACGAATTGTTTTTAATTAGTTCCTACACAGGAGTGAGAACATATGAGACTTGTCTTTCTGCACTTGGCTTATTTAAATTAACATAATGTTCTCTAGTTCCATCTATGTTGTTGCAAATGGCAGGGTTTCATTCTTTTTTGTGGCTATATAATATTCCATTGTGTGTGTGTGTGTGTGTGTGTGTGTGTGTGTTTGTGTGTATATATATATATATATATATATATACCACAAGTTCTTTATTTATCCATTGATGGACATTTAGGTTGATTCCAAATATTGGCTATTATTACTTGTGCTGCAGTAAATATGGAAGTACAGATACCTTTTTGACATACTGAATTTCTTTCTTTTGGATATGTACTTAGCAGTGGGATTGCTACGTCATATGGTAGTTCTATTTTTAGTTTTCTGAGGAATCTTCACACTGTTTTCCAAAGTGGTAGCACTACTTTACATTCCCACAAACAGTGTACGAGGGTTCCCCTTTCTCCACAACCTTGTCATCATTCATTATTGCCTGTCTTTAAGCCATTTTAAATGGGCTGAGATGACATCTTGGTGTAGTTTTGATTTGCATTTCTCTGATAACTAATTATGTTGAACATTTTTCCTATACCTGTTGGCTATTTGTATGTCTTCTTTTGAGAAATGTGTATTCAAATCCTTTGCCCATTTTTAATTGGATTATTTGATTGTCTTTTCCTATTGAGTTTTTGAAGTTCCCATAAATTCTAGTTATTAATCCCAACACAGATGGGTAGTTTCCAAATATTTTCTCCCATTCTGTGAATTGTCTCTTCACTTTGTTGGTCGTTTCCTTTGCTGTGCTTTTTTAGCTTGACATTATCCCTTTTGTCCAACTTTGCTTTGGTTGCCTGTGATTTGGGGATATTACTCAAGAAATCCTTGACCAGGCCAATGTCCTGAAGCATTTCTCCAATGTTTTCTTTAAGTAGTTTCATAGTTTCAGGTCTTAGATTTAAGCCTTTAATAAATTTTGATTGGTCTTTTGTATATGGTGACAGATAAGGGTCTAGTTTCATTTTTCTGCATGTGAATATCCAGTTTTCCCAACACCATTTATTGAAGTGACTGTTCTTTTCCCTCTGTATGTTCTTGGTAACTTTGTCGAAGATAAATTCATTATAGATGTGTCGATTTATTTCTGGTTTCTCTATTCCATTGGTCCATGTGTGTGTTTTTAAGCTAGTACCATGCTGTTTTCTTATTACAGCTCTGTAGAATAGTTTGACATCAGGTAATATGATTCTTCCAGTTTTGTTCTTTTTTGCTTAGGATGGCTTTGGCTATTCTGGGTCTTTTGTGGTTCCATATAAATTTTAGTATTATTTTTTCCATTTTTTGTGAAAAATGTCATTGGTATTTTGATGGGGATTGCATTGAATCTCTGTGGATTGCTTTTAGTAGTATAGGCATTTTAAAAATATTGATTATTCCAATTCACGAGTATGGAATATCTTTCCCTGTTTTTATGTCCTCTCCAATTTTTCTCATAGATGTTTTATAGTTTTCATTATAGGGATCTTTCACTTTTTTGGTTAAGTTTATTCCTAGGTATTTATTTTATTTATAGCTATTGTAAACGCAATTACTTTCTTTATTTTTCAGATTGTTTACTATTGGCATGTAGACATGCTACTAATTTATGTATGCTGATTTTGTATCCTGAAACTTTACTAAATTTGTTTTCAGTTCTAATAGGTTTTTTTGTGGAGTCTTTAGGTTTCTCTAGATATAAGATTATATCATCTGCAAACAAAGATAATATGAATTCTTCCTTTTCAATTTGGATGCCCTTTCTTCCTTTCTTTTTTCTGATAGCTCTTGGTAGAACTTGTGGTACTATTCTGAATAACAGTGGTGAAAGTGGGCATCCTTGTGTTGTTCCACATCTTAGAGGAAAGGCTTTTAGTTTTTCCCCATTCAGTATAATACTAACTGTGGGTCAATTTACCAGACTTCAAACTATACTACAAGCCTATAATAATTAAAACAGGTTGGAACTGGCACAGGAACAGGGACATTGACCAGTGGAACAGAACAGAGAACCCAGA